>OX451736.1:231638681-232238681 GCA_948472305.1 Vicia faba
TTCAAAATGATCTTAGTCCCTAAAGAAAAAGTGCTAAGTCATCTCGTAAACATTGTTATCATGGTCATACGATGACCAAAACACCCGTCCCTTCACATCCAATGATGGAGCTTCTTATCAAATCAATGGTAAGATAGCAACATCTAAAGGAGGAGGAAAAACACATCTAAGACCTTTTGAGTAGGTAGATTACTTTTAGTTACTTGCTCAATTTCAAAACAAATATCCTTGCTATTTTCAAAACAAACATATACACTTTTTCAAACATCTTTCCAAAACTTGAAACATTTTTAAAAGCTCAACACTTTGCATACATTCTTACGAACGGGAATCATTACAAAGTTTGCCTAAACGATGGCACCTTTTTAAAATACTTTCAAAACCATACAAAAGCATAATTTTCAAACACAAAAGCAAGTGATCTAGCAAGTAACTAAGAGCCCGTGGAAAACCATGGATGAAAAGGATGCTAATACCTTCCCTTTTCATAATCTACCCCCCGAACTCAAGAAAACATCTCTAAAGGTCTTTCCTGTGCTTTTTCACCTTTCCTTTTGGATAAAAGAAAAGTCGGTGGCGACTTTTGCTAAACCGCAACATTTGCGAACATAAACGCAAAACCTCAAAGTCAGTTCCCCCACTGTATCACAGAACTGGCAACTCTGCTGGGGAATAAAATCTTAAAGTGGGGTTACCTTAGGGTTAGATCACCTTTACTTGCTTACATTGTTTGATTTGTTTGCTTTACATTTTGGGTCCTTGTTTGGGTTTGTTTTAAATACTACACCTGAATTTGGGGATACCTTTTAGGTAAGTAGCAATAAACTATGATGGAACTATGCGGGGTATACCGACACGGTTGAAGCAGTAGCTACGTTGATGTGGCACTTTGGTTGGAACCGGTAACCCTTGAGTCAGTCAAGGAGAGTACGGGGCCGCCGCGTGGTGTCGTAAAGCATCAACTGACCTTAGAACCTTACTTGACCAACTTGGCCATTAGGACGTAGTGAGATGACCGGCTTTGGTGCAGTTCGAAGTTGGTTGATACTCGATGCCACACTCATTGAGGTTTGACTCTTGAGTTTTGTTTGGTTGCGAGTCAATCGCTTATTGAACGAAACTTGGGGGAAAGATCAGTGATATTGAGATCCCTTAGAACCTGATTACTTTTAACTAGGACAGGTTGAGCCAACTAAAACTTCAAGAGGGTACTTACCTACAAACCCCATGCAAGCCTAAACCTGAGGACTTGCTTGCTTTGTATATACACTTGTACATAACATCATAAACATCATAAAAATCATAAGCATCATAAAACATCACTAACCATTTCAAGTATTTTTGGATTTATCTTTGTTCTATTTTGTAGGACATGGCCTCCGCTCGTAGGAGCACTATCCAAGTCAGTCTTGTGAGGATACCTCCATAACTCAAGGATTTAGTATCAAGGGTCCCTGAAGATTCTCCGTTCACCAAAAGACATGGTCGACTCCTTAGTTTGGTCACCTCAAGTATTGAAGAAGATATGGTAAAGGTGCTTGTCCAATTCTTCGACCCTTTGCATCATTGCTTCACTTTTCCTGATTACCAACTTGTGCCCACTTTGGAGGAATTTTTTCAACTCATGGGGATCCCTATTCTTAATCAGTTACCTTTCAACGGTATTGAAAGAGACCCTAAACCTGAGGAAATTGCTCGAGCTCTACATTTGCAACCATCTGACATAGTAGCAAATTAGGTAACAAGGAGTGGTGTTAATGGGTTACTAGCAAAGTTTTTGTTGGAGAAGGCTCAAGAGTGTTGGAATACTTTGGATCTACAAGCCTTCAAGGAAATTTTGGCTCTTCTCATCTATGGATTGGTACTATTTCCAAATCCTGACCAATTTATAGATGTGAATGCAATCAAAGTTTTTATATCTCGCAATCCGGTGCCTACATTGCTTGGAGACATCTTGCATTCTCTTCACTCTCGCACTTTGAAGAAAAGGGGGACTTTGATATGTTTCACTCCTCTGTTGGCTAGGTGGTTTCCGTGGTGAAGAATGAACAAGGTATGAGATGGTCTAAAATATTGATGTCACTTTCACATGCTGATATCTGTTGGTATTATCTCTCCTTAGAAGACATTACCATCATTGACTACTGTGGGGAATTCTCTAATGTCCCTTTACTTGGAATTAGGGGTGGCATTACTTACAACCCTTGTTTAGCTTTGCGACAATTTGGATACACTAGAAGAGATGGCCCTCATGAGGTACTCATCCAAGGAATTGCATTCGACTACGAAAGCGATACCCAAGGTTACCGCCAGAGATTTATACGAGCTTGGGGTATGGTTAACAAAGTTGATAGCAAGACATTAGGGCGTAAGAATTCCATTCCTTTAGAGCCTTATCTTAAATGGGTGAGGGCTCGCGCTCAAAGTCTTAAGATGCCTTATGAATCCGTTTTACCTATTATCATGGAGTCAGTAGTTGAGGGAGACGTTCCCCATACTATCCTCTATCCTGATATGCCTACTACTCTTGAAGATTTGCAACACGCTTGGATTCAGTTAAAAGGAGAGCGAGACACCTTCGAAGCTAAGTTTTATAAGAGCGAGAAGAAGGTATTGGAGCTTACAATGGAACTTCATGAAGAAAGGAGCTTAAACACCTACATTGCGCCAAATAAGATGCGCATAACTCTTCTATCTTAGGAGTTTACTTTATGATTATTTCTGTTGTTATAAGCCCAAGAGGCATGTTTGTATTCAAATCAATAATTCTTTAATGCAAGTTAACGTTTGTTCACTCTTTGTCTATACAAATTTAAATTCTTTAAATCCTTGAAATCATTTGCATATTGCATATTCATGCATCATGACATGACAGGTGTCCGCATAACATGTTTCCTTATCTCTCCGCTATTTATTTAAACAAGATGGATCTAGAGAAAACTATGACGAAACTCCAGGCCTAGAATTCTCAATTTCAGGAAGCTTTACTCGCCCTGGCTAAGGGGCAGCAAGATATGATGGCCTTGTTGGCCGCTAAGAAAATACCAAAGAAGAAAGTTATACTCAACATGGGTAAAAGGTTCAAGGAGACAATCCGTCAAATCCCAATAGAGGAAGATTCATCCGAAGAGGACGAGAACCAAGTTGGTGAGGTCAAGAGTACTCAGGCGACTGTATCAATGACAAAGAATCTGATGATGATTATTTCAATGAACAATATTCACCCGCAGACATCAAATACAAGCAGCTAGAAGACAGGTTGAAAGTTGTTTAAATCCAAGCTATTCCCAGGTTAAATTTTGACGATTTAGGCATTATCTCTGGGGTAGTCATTCCCCACAAGTTCAAAATACCAACCTTTGCAAAATACGATGGGGTTTCTTGCCCAAAGCTCCATTTGAAGTCCTATGTGCGCAAGATACAGCCGCACACTGCAGATAAAAAACTATGGATTCACTTCTTCCAAGAGAGTCTGGCTGGAACACAACTTGAATGGTTTTATCAGTTGGATGGCTCTCGCATCAATACTTGGGAGGGTCTAGCTACTGCCTTCTACCATCAATATCAGTACAACGCCGACTTGGCATCGACGAGGGTTCAATTGCAAGGTATGACCATGGGGAAGGATGAAGGATTTAAGGAGTATGCGTAGAAGTGGAGAGACCTTGCTAGTAGGGTCCAACCTCCCTTGACCGATAGGGAACACATTGACATGTTCATGATCACATTATCAGGTCCTTTATTTAATCTAATGGTTGGCTGCTCTTCTTCTGGTTTCACCGAATTAATCCTAACCGGGGAAAGAGTTGAAAGTGGCATTAAAAGTGGAAAGATCTCTATGGCATCTACTTCCACTCCCAATCCTGTCAAGAAACCTTTTGCCGCGAAGAAAGAAGTTAATGTTGTGTATAGAGCAAAGGCCCATACCAAAATGAATAATCATCCATCGGTTAATGCTGTCTGAATCTCCAATATGACTTCTACTCAAAGACCATCTACCAATCATCAATGGGTTGAAGCTCCAAGAAGACAGTTTACAAGGTTAGGCATGTCATTATCTCAAGCCCTTCAACATCTGCTCAGGGCTAATCTAGTGACAATGCGGGATCCTCTCGCCAACCCTGACACCTTGTCACCCAGATATAATCCAAATGCAAAGTGAATTTACCATTCAAGCAGCCCTGGGCATGAGACTGATCAGTGCTTGGCCTTGAAAAACAAAATCCAAGACTTGATTGACAACAAGACCATTGAATTTGATCCTCCTTCGACGCCAAATGTAATTACCGCTCCAATGCCGAAGCACGACAAAGGCGTTAATGCCATTGAAGATACAACTTTTGTAACACCCCAATTCTACCCCAAGCAAATTATGCAAAATAAATCAGAGTTATAAAATTTCATTCATACAAACGAATCAGGACGTCACAAATTCTTCTAATAAATTCATTGCATTCATCATGGATATATAACACTTTTAATAAAACATCGGATGAACCATCAATATAGCATCTTTAATAAAATAATTCAACAGCTACGCAGCGGAATTCTTCAATAACATCTTTAAATAAAACAACAACTTCGAAACATCTCATATTTAGTAAATAAGCAATTTAAAGTTCAACAACTAAAAATCAGCAAGCGTTCATCCCCCCGAGTGTTACATATTATAGCAACGACACCGACTCGATCTATTGAAGGTATACGGCCTTCACTCTCGATTACCTGCACGTTACCAACACAGGGGCAACATTCAAACAGAAGGGGTGAGATATCTAAGAATATAATAAAGCGCGTGATAATTAATATATTGAATTAGATCAATAATATCACCACTTCTCATCTCATAATCAACAATAATTACAACATATATACTCATTCATCAACATCAAATACATCTCATTATTCATTCATATGATGCGACTCAAAACTATGCAAATGCATGTGGTACCATTGGATCAGAACTCCCATCTCAAAAATCTAATCTGTCAATTAATAGAGGCATCAATAAGGCATATCCTTCATCTCAAAATTTGCCAATCCAGGCCATCTCAACAAGCATAAGCTCCATCTCAAAATGCAATGTATGCGACTCAACATGAATGTAATAACACACTCAGTTAACAACATCTCAAAACACATCTCAAAACAGCAACATCTCAATCATCTCAAAACGACAACATCTCAGTCATCTCAAAGCAACATTTCATAAACATCTCAGAACAACAACATCTCATAACATCTCAATTACAGCATCTCGTAAACATCTCAAAATAATTTATTAAACATTACTTATTTATAAAACATCATTTGTTCATCATAAATTATTAAACACCACTTTAATAACCACGTCTCACTAATAACTCAACTGCATATTAATAATACAGTAAGCCATACTGTTATTCTGCTACTGTACATTATCATTGTCACTAAATCCTACTGTCATAATTCTAACAGCAGCCTCTAACATCTCAAAATTCATCATTCTGTCCAAAATCCAGCATAACGGTCATCTACGGGAATTAATCCTACATCCTAAATTAGTTATTGGGATTACACTTCTTATCCATCATTTGAATCATCTAGAATAAAGTCCATCGCGTTAGCTAATCAACGCTTCAAACGGCATCTCAAACAGCATCCTAAAACTCAAGTTACAACAATTCAAAACTGATTCTGTCAAAATTATTCAGTATGCATCGACACAAAACACTATGCATCGACTCATCCTGCTTCATCTGTATACTATGAGTCGACGCATCCTCCTTATGGATCGACTCATCCTGGTTTTCAATACAACATGTATCGACACATGCACTTCACCGGTCGACTCATCCTGAGTCTTGTACTCATCATGCATCGACACATCCCTGCATGCATCTACTCATCCTGAGTCGAACATCCTTCATGTATCGACACATCTAGCTTGGGGTCGATACATCCTTCGACAGTCTGCATAATTTCATGCGTTTTCTACTGTATTTTGCTACGGGAATCATACTACAGCCCTAAAAACCTTATCATAACCATGATAATTCATCACTTAATATTACACGCTATTACTCTATTGATCAAACAACATAATAACATTCTTATTCATCAAGAATTCATCAAAATTCATCATACATCATTCATAATGCAATTTATGCAAGAACAAACAACAATCACATCTAACCCCATATAACAAACATCATGAACCCAATTATAAAGCCAGAACCTCACCCTTACCTTGGATCAAAGGTTGCTCTACAATTTCCGGGTTGAATCTTTGTTCTTGTCGTTTCTTTCAAAATCCAGCAGCTTCAGGTTCTTTACAATCCTTATTTCTCTTCTTACTGCTTCTTCCTTTTATTCTAACAACAAATAATAAAATAACCTAATATTATTATATTATTCCTTATTGGGCTCAAAACCTACACCCCCTTATTACTTCCTCTCACACCATAAAGGCCCACATTAGATAATATTAGCTTCTAACATTATTCCGCATAATAATCTAATACCTCAAATATATTATTATTTCTCCATTTAATAAAATAAATCTAATTTAATAACACTTCTTCACAATTATTCCAAAAATAATTTAATAAAATAATTAATTAAATTACGGGCGTTATACCTTTCATTGCCTTTGTTGAAGAATTAACTACTCCATTGAATGTAATCAGGAGCAATTTATTGAAAGTTGGGACTTTCCCTGGCTGTGAAAAAGACTGTGTGGGTTGTATGAGATAACCCAATGGGTGTAAAGAACTGAAGGAAGGTATACAACACCTAATGGATGGCCTCGAAATCCTATTCGAGAAGATTCCCACCATCAAGAATTCGATCGACAAAGCTGAAGATTTGGCCATCATAACAATTTCAAACAAACCTCTTAGGATCTCATCAAAAGGTCCTATCAGGATTTCGAATGAACCAATCATTACTCCTCTCATAAGCACTGATGTCGGACCTGTTCCATACACCTCTAATAAAGCATTACCGTGGACTTATGGTGCCAAGGTTTATTACCATGGGGTAAAACAAGATTTTTGGATTGATGATAATGAAGCTGGTGTTACTAATATTACTGGTTCTAGTAAAGTCACAAGAACAGGAAGGGTCTTTTCCCCTGTTATCTCACCACCAACCACTACCACAATTCCAATCTGCATGACCAATGGCAATGCTGGTGCCAGTACTAAAGGAAAAGGGAAAGAAAGTGAGCCTGCCAGGGAAGAGGCACCTGCTAAAAGGATTGTTATGGAAGAACCATCTACTCAAGAGATGGAGGAGATTCTGAAGATCATCAAGAAAAGCGGCTTCAAAATAGTAGAGCAGTTGGGGCAAACCCTTTCTAAAATATCAATGTTGTCCTTATTGCTATGTTCCGATGCCCATGCACAAGCTTTGATTAAATTCTTAAAAAAGGCTCATGTGCCTCAAGAAACCACAGCCGACCAATTTGAAAACTGCGTAGCAAGTCTGACAGTTGACAATGGTCTGGGGTTCTTGGACGCAGATTTAACTCCCATGAGAAAGAATCATAATAAAGCCTTGCATGTTTTTGTTGAATGTAAGGGTACCACTCTGGCACATGTTTTGGTGGACACAAGCTCATCTTTAAATGTGTTACTTAAAGGCGCTTTAGATCGGCTAGACTGTGAAGGTTTGTGTTGTACCCCAAAATTTGCCCTCCCATTTCCTCCACATTTTCTCATCACAAAACCCTTGAAGATCAAGATCCAGTTAGGGTTTCCTCTGCTCAAGACTTCTCCTTGCACTGTTGACCTAAATTAGGGTTTGTGTTTGAACAAAGATATTTTGACCTAAAATGCCTAAGATGACTTTCATGCTTCATGTTGGACTCCCAAGTTTATCCATACCAAGTTTCAAATCTTGATTCCAAAATTTGCCCAGTCAATTGGACAGTTGACCTAGAAATCAACTGTATTGGGGAGAAAGTCAACTGTGGCCAAATTGACAGTCAAACCTCATGAAAATTGACCCACATCAACATTATGAACTCACATAGACCATTTGATCATGTTTGGATCACAATTCCACAAGAAATTTGATCAGATCATCAAAAGGGCAAAATGGTCATTTTTTAGGGTTTTGACTGCACAAGGGTAATTTTTGACTGTTTGACCTAGCCAATGGCAAACCAAACTCACATATGGACTCAAGGACCCCATGGAATTATCTTGACATGCTCAACAAACTCAAAAGATCCCAAGTACACAAGATTGACAGTTGAATTTCCCAGTCAATTGATCAATTTTGACTGTATACTGAAAAGTCAAACTTTGACTTTTTGGTCAAAATCAAGAGTCAAAATTCATTTTTCACCAAAACATGCCAAATCATGAAACTTTTTCACCAAGAAACCAAGAAATGAAAATTAGGGTTTGAAATGGGAATTTTTCATAACTTAGAATTTTTCTAAGTTATGGAAAACCCTAATTTTTTCCCAACTTTGCCCCACTTTCTCACCAAGATTCATTTGGATTAAAACAAAAGTCAAAACATGAAAGTTGTAGCTTGTTGCATAATCTATAACTTTGATTCACAAAGTTTTCCCAAATGAGGCTTGTATCTCAAGTTACAGTTTTTTGAATAGGGGTGCCAAACCATTCTTAACTTAGTGAAAATTTGACCTTTTTGACAAGGTTTTCTACCTAACTTCAAGGCCATTTTCCATACACTTCCACTTGGAATTTCAATTTGCATTTCAAAGATGGATTGTAGTACACATTCCAAGCTTTCCAAAATGTCCAAGAACTCATCAAACAACCTCATAACTTGAGAGAATCGAATTTCACAATATGGCAAAAATTCACTTTTGAATGGATCATGAACATGTTCATAACTTAGGCCATTTTCAAATCAGCATAGTTTGTGCTACATTACAGGTCCTAAAACCCTTTGACACTCATAAATTTAATGCCAAACCTTTGTGCTAAGACCATGTTTTGTGTATTCAAGCATTGCCTAGAAGATTAATCCATTTATAGATAAAGCATTATTTCCATTTTGAAAAAGTAGAACTTTATGTCCATTTTGCAAATCCAAGTGGTACAGTCAAAATCTTCTAGGCACAAGTTATGAGACACATTACACTGATCAAGGCAAAGGATTGCAGCATGTTATGGGGGTCTGCATCAGTCTAGAACATCAACTTGCCTTTTGTTGCTTAAGAAAGAAGAAACATAGCATAACTTGTACCAACTCTCATATCAGCTTACAAACACCTAAGCAAACTTGCAAAACACATTTAAGAGATACCAACTGAGCTAATACACGACCCTATCATCCCTCATACACTCCCATTCTCATAATCACCTTCAAACTGCAAGAACAGGGCAGGGCCTGCAGTTTGAGTGCCATCTTTCATTCCTCTCAAGCTTTCTTGCCCAAACCAGTTCACACACCTTCCATACCATCTATGCAAGCTAACCAAAGCCTAAAACACGACCTGTAATCCCTCTAACTGGTTCTACCATTTTCACTTTTCTGATTTGCAGGTGAAGTGCTCTAGCTCGATTCAAAAGCTTTCAAGACAAAGTAAAGCTTGGAATAGCATCCCTGGACCTCAAGGAAACTATCCCAATCATCACCTTGCACTGAAAGCTTCTCCATTGCCAGATAGAACTTCAACTGAACAGGTAAGTTTTTGAATTCGTATCTCTCTTATTAGGCATTGTTAGCTTTAGGTTTGTGAAGAGAATATGTCATAATCATTGCCCTGAACATGCCCATATGATTAGATTTTATTTATATTATGTGTGTTGCAAGAATTTTGAGTCTGAACATGGAAGAAAATCTAGGTCAGGATTTGGGGGAGAAGAAATTATCCCTCATCTTAGAGAGTTAAGACAAGTTCTGCATATGGTTAGACTCGTCTCTTGATGCTGAACATTTTTTATGTTATGAGTTTTCACTAAAAAGCCAGGAATCAAGATGTTTGAATGGAGGAACAAGGCGCGCGTTTTTTTGATACTTTCTGGCCAGAGGTTGAAGAAAGGTCAATTGGGCTGGGCTTGCTTTGCATTTCCTTTTCACACCACACAATTGCTTCTGAACCCCCTGAGCCCATTTGGCTTATTTTTAATGTTTTTTGACTTTTTCTTTTTTTGATTGACTCATTTATTTTTTCTCATGATATTAAAAATATAAAAATATTTTTTCTCACCATTTTTGAATTTATTAGGCATTTATGTGATTTTTCTTTTTAGTTTGTACATAAATAAATAAATACATATACTTTTTATCTAAAATACTAAAATAGTGTAAATATATTTTTTATACATTTTTATTTTGTTTTACTTTCTGAAAATATTTTATAGAAAAAATACTTTTTTTATTAGATATTAAATATTACTAATTTGTATATATAATACATATTTAATGAATAATACCTATATATATATATATTTATTAATACACTTAGGATAAAAATACTAAAAATATACATATTTTATTTTATTAATATTTAACACTAAAAAATCATTTTTTACAAATATACTTTATTTTTATTTTATTTTTGTATATGAATAATAAATATTGTGTATATTGAATAAATAATACATTTTTATAGAATTAGGGTTTGACCCTAAATATGAAAAACTTAAAAAAAATAATAATACTTTCTTTTTGACATGTAAAAATACCTTTTTCCATACATATAAAAACCATTTTTGGCATCTTGCACATTTGTTCTATTTTATTTAATTTATGCAAATTAATCACCTTATAAATAATTCAATATTGATGTAATAGTTTTAGGTTTAAATTCCTTGTCAAAATCCCCATTCGAACATTTGTACCCCCCTTCCCATATATGGTTTTGTAATAGCTTAGTAAATTTATTTTCGCACTTTATTGCTTTCTAATTATACCATGTTAGAATTAGGGTTTGTATGCGAAAAATAACGAAAAATAGCTTTGACCTAATTTCAAGATAAACAAGCATGAAAATGAACACACCAATCACACTTGCACCCCCTAGGGTATTCCACTTGTTGCCTTTCAAAATTGAGTCATATTGCATGTTAGGTCTCTTTGGGCAAAACAAACAAACCAAATGATCATAGTCCCTCGATAACACTTTCAAAATGTTGCCTAAACAAATGATCAAGACCCTTAAAGAAAATTCCCAAAGATACTTGGCACCATTGCAATTATGGTCTAAACAATGACCCGCGCCTGTCCCTTTCACATCCTAACATGAGATTGTCCACCAAATACAATGGTGGAACAAACTTGTTAAAAGGGTTAAAACATAGCAATAAACTTTGAGAAATTTAGGAGTAGGTAACCTCTTAGTTATTTGAATCAAACTTGCAAAAACAAAACACTTGCCTATTTTCTAAAACACACCTCATAACACTTTCAAAAACAAACTTTCAAAAAACAAAATGAAAACCTTTTCAAAAGACATACATCTTTGTATACATCCCCACATGGATCATTACAAAGGTTGCCACCACATTGGCTTCTTTTCAAAACATTTTCAAACCCACACACACAAGCACCATTTCAAACAATTGAAAACAAAAGGCAAGTGATCTAAGCAAGTAACTAAGAGCCCATGGATAACCATGGATAGAAAGGGTGCTAATACCTTCCCTTTCTATAATCTACTCCCCAAACCCAAGAAAACATCTCAAAAGGTTTTTGTTGTGCTTTTTAACCTTTCCTTAGGATAAAATAAAAAGTCGGTGGCGACTCTTGCTCAACCGAAACATTTGCGAAAACAAACGCAAAACCTCAAGTCATTTCTCCCACCGTATCACAGAACTGGCGACTCTGCTGGGGAAACTTTATAAAGTGGAGTAACCTTAGGGCTTAGATCACCTTTGTTTTCAATTGTTTGCTTTGTTTGCTTTTATATTTGTGGGCTTTGCATCGGAGTTTCATAGATCCTAACCCGGATCTGGGAAATACCCTTTTTAGGTAGCATAATCTGTGAGGGACATGTCCGGCGTAGACCGACATGGGTGAAGCAGTGGCTACATTGGTGTGGCACCTTGGTCTGTACCTATATCCCTTGTGTTGCAATGAGGAGAATATAGGTCTTCTAAGGAGTCATTAAACACCAACCAACCTTAGAACCCTAAATTGACCAAACTTGGCTATTAGGACAGTAGCAGTATGCTACACTCATTGAGGCTAAACTCTCGAGATGGTTCTGGCCGCAAGAAAAGATTGCGATGCTGGAGTTATGACCGATTGAGGGTAGTCAATGATTTAAGATCCTCTAGAACCCGGTTACTTTTGATAGGACAGGTTTTAACCAACAAAACCAAAAGAGGGTAATACCTGAAATTCATGCTGGCCTGAAACCTAAGGGTGTCTTGTGTGACTTGTGTGCCTTACCATGCTTGCCTATGTGAATACTTGTGGTGTGCTTCATCATAGCATCATGCCATCATACCATTGCATGCATCCTATATAAAGGACTAACCCATTTCAAAGACAAAAGAGTTTCATCTTTGCTCTGTTTTGTAGGACATCATGATGCCCGTGCGTAGGAATACTATCCGGCTCAACTTTGTTCAACCACCAATTTTGCTCAAGGATTTGGTTGGTAGGATTCCAAACACTTCTTCCTTCATCAACAGACATGGTTCTCTCCTTGGCTTGATCACTGCAAAATGGGACCAACAACTGATAAGTGTTCTGACCCAGTTTTATGACCCTCTGTATCATTGTTTCACCTTTCGAGACTTCCAGCTGGTTCCTACCCTGGAAGAATTCTCTTATTTGCTTGGGATCCCTGTCTTGGAACAAACTCCATTCACTGGTTTGGAAAAGACTCCTAGGCCTGAAGAGATTGCTGCAATTCTCCCCTTGACCAAAGAAGAGGTATTAGCTAACTGGGAAACTAGAAGTGGAGTCAAAGGCTTTTTGGTCAAATTTCTGGTTGGCAAGGCTAATGATTTCTGGAATGATTTGGACTTCAAGGCGTACGAGGATATTCTGGCTCTTTTGATCTATGGTCTGGTATTGTTTCCCAATCCTGACACCTTTATCAGTATCCATGTCATAAGTATCTTCATGTCTCGGAATCCTGTACCCACTCTTTTGGGTGATATCCTGCAACAACTCTATGCTCGTACTGCTCGAAAATGGGGAACTCCGTGGTGTTGTGCTCCTTTGCTAGTAAGGTGGTTTATTTTGCACCTTCCTAAGTTCGTGTTGAAGAATGAAGAAGGAAAAGGTTGGGCTCGGAGGTTAATGTCTCTCACTGATAATGACATCACCTGGACTCTCAGAGGTTTGGATGAGGTAGCTGTTATTGACCGTTGTGGAGAATACCCTAATGTCCCTTTGATTGGCATCCAAGGAGGAATCTCTTACAATCCATGCTTAGCTCTCCGTCAGTTTGGAAGAGCCAGAGGAGTTGGGCCTCATGAAATGTTGGTTCCTCACTTTCATTTTGAGTTTCAGGCAGACAGTGATAAACTACGCCATGGATTCATTAGAGCTTGGGACAGAATTCACAAAGCTGACCCACATGAGTTGGGACCAAAGACTTCTCTACCAATGGAACCCTATTGCAAGTGGGTCCGCATCCGTGCTTAGAGGTTAGGTATGCCGTACGAAGCTGTCAGACCTATCATTCTTGAATCTCCTGATGAAGATGGGGTTCCTCCAACTGTCCTCCCTCCTCAGATACCTACTGATTTTGACACAATGAAGAGATCTTGGGCGCAGCTAAAGGAAGAACGGGATTTCTATCGGGAGAAGTTCAACGAGCAGGAACGAAAGATCCAGAGGCTGACTAAGCAATTGGAGGAAGAAAGGGTCCTGAACAACTACATCAACACTGAGAAAAGGAGGCCATGGGAGCATTGATGGGCTTTGGATATTTCCTTTTATAGCTTTTATTTCCTTTCCAGTATTTTTTCATTCCTGTAATGCCTAAGGGCAAGTTGTTGAACAATTAAAATTTTAATCTAATGAAGTGTGTTTCCCTATTGTCTACAAAGTTGAATCTTGTTTGTCTTTGAAAACATAAAACATACGCATCTCATTGCACCATATGCATAGCAGGTACCCTATTTCACAGGTTGCTTAATCTTCTTCGCTGTTTATTTGAATAGTCATCATGAATCCAGACTCATCCAGTGAGCAAGCCATCAAGGCCCTTCAGTCCCAAAGTGCCCTGTTTCAAGAGATGGTCCTAAGCCTGGCCCAAGGACAGCAAGAGTTGAAGACTCTACTCCTGAAGAAGAAGAAGAAAAAGAGGATTGCGTTGTTCAACACCGGACGCAGATTTGGGAACACACTCCACAATGAAGCTGATCCAACTACTTCTTCTGCTGAGAAAAACAGTCCCCAAGGGGGAGGAGCTCCTAGTCCCGCAGTCTCCGACAACGAGACGGACTACAATGACGAACAATACCCACCTGCTGCTGACAGATACAAGCAATTGGAGGACCGCTTGAGCGCCATGGAGATTCAGAATGTGCCGGGGCTGGATTTCGGAGATTTGGGGTTATCTTCTGGGGTAGTAATTCCACACAAGTTTAAGGCGCCTGCCTTCGCCAAGTATGATGGGGTCTCCTGCCCAAAGCTGCATCTAAGGTCGTACGTAAGGAAAATCCAACCTTATAAGGCGGATAAGAACCTTTGGATTCACTTCTTCCAAGACAGCCTTTCGGGATCACAGCTTGAATGGTTCTACCAATTAGATGGAACTAGCATCCGACACTGGGAAGATTTGGCGACCGCATTCTACAGACAATATCAATACAATTCTGATCTCGCTCCAATGCGTACCCAACTTCAGGGTATGTCTCTAGGAACGGGTGAAGGGTTCAAAGAATACGCACAAAAATGGAGAGATTTGGCTGGCAGGGTGCAGCCTCCCTTGACTGATCGTGAGCTGGTTGATATGTTCCTAGGGACTTTGTCTGGTCCATTTTTCAATCATTTGGTTGGTAACTCCTCCGCTGGGTTTACGGATTTGATTCTGACGGGAGAAATAATTGAAGCTGGCATCAGGTCAGTAAAGATACAAAAGGCTGCCTCCACAAGTACTGAGAAGAGGCCGTTTAAGAAAGAAGCAAGTGCCGTCTATGGTCCTAGAAGACAAGTCAAGCCCGAAAGTCGCCAAGCCGTCAATGCTTTGGTCATTTCAAAACCTGTTGCGGCTCCTCAGCAGTACAATCAACAAAGAGGTGAAAGGCCCAAGAGACAAGATACTCGGCTAAGCATGACCGTATTTCAAATTTTACCCCAACTGTTATCAACCAACTTGGTGACCATCAAAGAAGCTCCTAAGGTCGTCAACACTGCGTCTCCTAAGTATAACCCAAATGCCCGGTGTGCTTATCATTCTGATAGTCCCGGGCACACTACTGATGATTGCTGGGCCTTGAGAAACAAAGTGAAAGATCTTATCGACGCGAAGGAAATTCAGTTCGAAGCGCCTGAGAGACCAAATGTTGTAACTGCTCCTATGCCCCAGCATAGAGTAAATGCCATTGAGGAAGAGTTGTATGCTGTTTCGATGAATGAAGTTGTTACCCCTCTTTTGACTGTTAAGAGGAACTTGCTACTAGCCGGTTTATTTCTGGGTTGTAGCAAGGGTTGCCTCCTGTGTGCTGTTATCCTTACCGGTTGTTCGCTGCTGAAATCAGGCATTCAAAGCCTGATGGATATCAAGGAAATTTTGTTCAAGAAAACTGCTGTTCCGTTTGTTTCCGTTGAAGAAATATCTGTTGTCACAATTTACAATCCTGCCAAAGCTCCCGTGAAGAAACCCGTCCGAATTATGTCTGTTGCACCCATTACTATTACTGTTCCGGGGCCTCTCCCCTATGAGTCTGATAAAGCGGTCCCATGGCATTATGGAGCCGACGTATATGTGCTTGGGGTGAAGCAGGAGTTCAACACCAATACCAGTATCAGTAACATCACTGGTCCCGCCAAGATTACCCGCAGTGGCAGGCTCTTCTCGCCTGACATTGCACCGCCAGTTATCCGAAAACCTCTCACCATCACACCCGCAAGTGTGCGTGTTCCAGTTCAAGTTCCTGTGTCTACTACTGCCGCCGAGTCCTCTGATACTCGGGGCAAAGAAGTTGCTACCGATTTGCCTGCCAGGACGGAGGCACCAAAAAAGAAGACTGCTGTGGAAGCCTCCCAACAAGAAATGGAGGAAATCCTTAAAATTATCAAAAAGAGTGACTTTAATGTCGTTGAACAGTTGGGGCATACTCCCTCCAAAATCTCTATGTTATCATTGCTGCTATGCTCAAAGGCCCATGCAAAAGCCCTGATTTCATTTCTGAAAACGGCCCATGTACCGCAAGAGACCTCCGCGGATCAATTCACCGACTGTGTGGCTAATTTGACAGCTGACAATGGCTTAGGGTTCTCAGATGCTGACCTTACCGCCAAAGGGAAAAATCACAATGATGCCCTGCATGTTTCCATAGAATGCAGGGGCACTACTCTCGCACACGTGTTAGTGGATACCAGCTCTTCCCTGAATGTTTTGCCCAAGAAGGCATTGGACCGCTTGGATTGTGAGGGTCTGGAGTTGAAACCTAGTAACATCATTGTTAGAGCCTTCGACGGTTCTAAGAGGATGGTGCACGGTGAAGTAGACATCCCTATTCGTGTGGATTCCCAAGTTTTCGACTCAACGTTCTATGTAATGGATATTCGTCCATCTTATTCCTGCTTGTTGGGTCGACCTTGGATTCACAAAGCTGGGGCAGTAACTTCCACTTTACACCAAAAGCTCAAATACCCTGTCAAAGGGAAGATTGTTACTGTGCAGGGTGAGGAGGAATACATGGTGAGTCACTTGAATTCATTCCGGTATATCGAGATGGACGGGGAGTTTATTGAAACCCCCTTTCAGCATTTTGAGGAGGTACCTCCAGTGTTGGCATCAGCTGAGGCAGTAGTTGAAGAAGATTTTCCGTTGAAGATGGCGTCCTTGAAGGATGCCCGGGCTGTAATCGAGAAAGGCAATTGTGCAAACTGGGGTCAGCTTCCTGACTTCACTCAAAAGAATGACAAGTTTGGGCTGGGCTTTACTGCAGAGGCTCAGAGGGCTGTGCGCAAGGAAAAGATCAGAAAGGCTCCGGTGTTTATCTCCAACCCAGGGGTGAATGCTATTGAGGAGGATGTAGAGGAAGCAGAGTTTGACAGTTGGATCTACCCGACTACCAGCAACGGACCGAGCAACTGGACGGCAAAGGATTTTACACCTATCACATTTGTCACGCAGTAATTATTTCTTTTGATTTTCAATTTGTAGCAAACAATGTGTTAAAACTTTATTGGCTCGGTGTCCTACCCGGGGCATCGTAGCTCCATTTGTGAGGGCTTTTTGTATGACATTTCCATATATCATCAATCAAAACATTGGACGTTTGTTGCATTTCAAATCTTGTGTTCTTTTTCTCTCTGTGTTATATATTGCAAAACAGCTATATTTACACACACTCACTTATACAGGTTTCAATCCACTCTGGATCTCACTGGTAACAGCTCTGCTACCGCCAGTTATGACTTCGAGAATCCGATCAACTTGGCCGAAGACGAAGGTGAAGATGATTGCGAAGTGCCTAGTGAACTCGCAAGACTGCTACTCCAGGAAGAGAGGGCTATTCAACCACATGAAGAGCCGGTGGAAACAGTTAACTTGGGTACTGAGACAGATAGGAAAGAGGTCAAGATTGGTGCCAATCTAGAGCTCAGCGTGAAGCCACGATTGATCCAGATGCTGCATGATTACATGGAGATTTTTGCTTGGTCCTATGAAGATATGCCTGGTTTGGATGCCGACATTGTAGTTCATCACCTGCCAACCAAGGAAGACTGCCCTCCGGTAAAGCAAAAAGTCCGCCGTATGCGCCCAGAGATGTCTGAAAAGATTAAGGCTGAGGTCATGAAGCAGTTCGATGCTGGGTTTCTGGCAGTAACTTCTTACCCTCAGTGGGTGGCCAATGTGGTACCGGTACCGAAGAAGGACGGTAAAGTCAGGATGTGTGTCGACTACAGGGATTTGAACAGGGCCAGCCCCAAGGATGATTTTCCTCTACCTCACATCGACGTTCTTGTCGACAATACTGCTCAACACAAGGTGTTCTCCTTCATGGATGGTTTTTCAGGGTATAATCAGATCAAGATGGCTCCGGAAGATATGGAAAATACTACCTTTGTGACTCAGTGGGGCACCTTCTGTTACAAGGTCATGCCGTTCGGGTTGAAAAACGCTGGGGAAACCTATCAACGCGCCATGGTTGCTTTATTTCATGATATGATCCATCATGAGATTGAGGTATACGTTGATGACATGATAGCAAGGTCTCAAACTAAGGAAGAACACCTTGATCATCTGAGGAAGCTGTTTGACCGACTCAAGTTATACAAGCTGAGGTTGAATCCCAACAAATGCACCTTTGGGGTAAGGTCCGGAAAGTTATTAGGTTTCATTGTAAGTGATAAAGGTATTCAGGTGGACCCTGCCAAGGTAAAAGCCATACAAGAGATGCCAACTCCAAAGACAGAGAAAGAAGTCAGAGGCTTCCTGGGACGACTGAATTACATTGCCCGATTCATCTCACATCTGACTGCTACTTGTGAGCCAATCTTCAAATTACTGAAGAAAGATCAAGTAGTACGCTGGAACGATGAATGTCAGGCTGCTTTTGAAAAGATAAAGGAATATCTCCAAGAGCCACCCATTCTTATGCCACCAGTGGAAGGAAGACCTCTAATATTATACTTGACAGTACTTGACAATTCAATGGGGTGTGTGCTGGGGCAGCATGACGAGTCTGGCCGAAAAGAGCACGCTATTTATTACTTGAGCAAAAAGTTTATCGACTGTGAGTCTCGTTACTCACTTCTTGAGAAAACTTGCTGTGCTCTAGTATGGGCTGCTCGCCGGCTGAGACAGTATATGTTGACTCACACTACTCTATTGATTTCAAAGATGGATCCCATCAAGTACATATTTGAAAAGCCTGCTCTGTCTGGAAGAATAGCGAGATGGCAAATGATCTTGACAGAATATGACATCCAGTATACAACTCAGAAAGAAATTAAAGGAAGTGTACTGGCAGATCATTTGGCACACCAACCTGTGGACGATTACCAATCATTGAACTTTGATTTTCCGGACGAAGACATCATGGTGGTAACCGACTGTGAAGTACCTGGACCGGATGAAGGACCTGAGGAAGGATCCCGATGGTCTATGCATTTTGATGGAGCCTCCAATGCTTTGGGTAACAGCGTCGGCGCTGTAATCATATCTCCCAAAGGAACTCATACTCCACTCACCGCCCGATTATGTTTCAACTGCACCAACAACATGGCAGAATATGAGGCATGTATCATGGGTTTACAAGCTGCAATCGACTTAAGGATCAAATTTCTGAGTATCTTCGGAGATTCCGCTCTCGTGATCAATCAGATCAAAGGCGAGTGGGATACGAAACACCCAAATCTTATTCCTTACAAGGAGTATGTGTCAACCTTGCTTCCCCACTTTGAAGAAATAACTTTTGAGCACTTCCCAAGAGAGGAGAATCAGCTAGAGGACGCACTAGCTACGATGTCTTCAATGTTCAAAGTTAAATGGAACAATGAGGCTCCTCGGATCATTATCTGGAAGTTGGATGAACCGGCATACTGCTGCGATCTCGAGGCCGAGAAGGTGACTGAAAAACCCTGGTATCATGAGGTGGAGAGGTATTTGGAAGCTCAGGAATACCCTGAAGGTGCATCTGTCAATGACAAGAAGTTCATGAGAAGGTTTGCGGCGAAATTCTTCCTCAGCAACGGCATTCTCTACAAATGGAATCATGATTCAACTCTACTACGTTGTGTGGATAAGGCTGAAGCAGAGAGGATCATGATAGAACTGCATGAAGGTACATTCGGAACATATTCCAGTGGACACACCATGGCTAAGAAAATCCTTCGGGCAGGATATTTCTGGTCCACAATGGAAGCCGATTGTTACCAACACTCTCGAACTTGTCACAAATGCCAGATCTATGCTGACAAGGTGCATATTCCTCCGGTTCCTCTGAACGTCCTGACGGCACCTTGGCCTTTTGCAATGTGGGGCATTGATATGATCGGTGAGATCCAACCGACGGCATCCAATGGGCATCGCTTCATCTTAGTGGCGATCGATTACTTCACGAAGTGGGTTGAGGCAGCTTCCTACGCAACCATAACCAAGAGCGTCGTGGCACGTTTCATCTGGCATAATCTGATCTGTCGATACGGCGTCCCGGAAAGAATCATTACGGACAATGGTACCAATCTCAATAACAATATGATCACTGAGCTTTGGGAACAGTTCAAGATACAGCACCACAACTCTTCTCCCTACCGGCCGAAGATGAATGGGGCTGTAGAGGCAGCTAATAAAAATATCAAGAAAATTGTGCAGAAGATGACAGTGACCTATAAAGATTGGCACGAGATGTTACCGTTCGCTCTTCATGGGTACCGTACCTCAGCAAGGACGTCAACCGGGGCAACTCCTTTCTCCTTGGTCTATGGCATGGAGGCAGTCTTGCCAATTGAAGTCCAGATACCATCTCTCCGGATAATGAAGGATGCAGACTTGAGTGAAGATGACTGGATCTAGACTCGACTTGATCAATTAAATCTGATTGACGAAAAGAGACTCACCGCTATCTGTCATGGTCAGACGTATCAAAAACGGATGATCAGGGCATTTAACAAGAAAGTCAGACCACAAGAGTATCAAGTTGGGGACCTGGTAATCAAACGCATCATCCTTCCTCAAAGTGATCCCCGGGGCAAATGGACCCCTACGTACGAAGGGCCATTTGTGGTTAAGCATGTGTTCTCAGGAGGAGCCATGATCCTAACCACCATGGATGGTGACGACCTTCCTCACCCCGCCAATGCAGACATAGTGAAAAGATACTACGCATGAATAAAAGACCCGCTAGGTTGACATACCTAGGCAAAAATAAGGGCTTCCCGACGAACCAAAAGGGTTCGGGCAAAAATAAGGGATGAAATAAAAAAATCTGTACACCCGGCAAGTCGAAAACCTGAAAAGGCGGCTTGGGCAAAAATGGCTATCCCGGTGGACTGAAAACCCGAAAGGGCGGTCCAGGCAAAAGTTAGGGACAAAGCGTAACACTATGTCTCATTGGATCAATTTGCATCCGGAATTCGACATCAACTATCTGGCTCAGATTTCGACATCGACCAATCAGCTTCATCTTCGACCAAGCAGCAAAGTGATGAGACGCTTGAAGACATAAAGGCGATAGCAGAGTTGGAACCCAGTGGGATTGTTCACATAGCTGTTTTGTTTTCAAAATTGTAAACTCTATTTTATTTGGCGGCGTCCTCTTACTAGGATGTCAGCTTCTTGTACAAAAACGCCTATTCACAGGCAAAATTCAAATCAATACAAATTCACTTGTCCATACAAATTGCCATTGTTTTTCCTTTTTCTGTTTTGTCTTGCGAAGAACGTCCAATGTTCATTTTTGATATATGCATTTGACATTAAATTGCTGATTCACAAATATTTGCATATGAAACGAAAGATTAATTACAGGTGACATCAGAAACAGGGGCAATGTGGAGTTGTCTGATGCAGTCTGGTTGCTTTGTCCACCAAGGTACCGAGGTAGATTCGACTGAAGAATGTGACCAAATCATCTCAACACCCCGCAGAGTAAGACAAGATTCAGCAATACTTTCTCCAAGCGGAGTTGATTCCCCGTCAATCCTGAAAAGGCACAAAATTCCCCGGCAGGTCTTAAAGCTCATCTCCAGTAGGTTCTGGAAGCTTGTTCCCTGCAGGATACGGACGTCTCTCCCGAGCTTTATTCAGAGTTATTCCTCACAAGGGCTTATAACTGGGTTATCCTTAGCTAATTGCCGCGGAAGATCGCCCTCGGCAAAGTTCTTTCTATCCCCGGCGGAGTTTATCTTTGGTATCCCCAGCGGAATCCATCATTAAAAGTCCTCAGCAGGCCTCTCATCGAAACTTCGGCAAAGTATCTTTTTCATAGAACAATTCCCCGGCCGGTCGTCAAGGATTTATTTTCCTAAGACGAAATTACATTCATAAACATTTCACATTTTCATACATCTTGTTTACACACATGATAAAGGGCATACAACACTATCTCATGTTGAACATCATGACATCATGCATATCATACATCATGACATTGCATACAACTTATGGTTTTGCCTTTTCAGAAGAAAAAAAAACAATCCCAAAGACAACTACCTTCAACTGCCACATTTCCAGACTCGACTCCTGTATCTAGCCAGGGCACGTCTGAAGAGTTCGAAGATTCGATTCCTGTATCCAGCCAGGGCACATCTATCAGCTACAACATTTCCAGATTTGATTCCTGTATCCAGCCAGGGCATATCTGTTGACCACATTTCCAGACTCGACTCCTGTATCTAGCCAGGGCACGTCTGAAGAGTTCGAAGATTTGATTCCTGTATCCAGCCAGGGCACATCTATCAGCTACAACATTTCCCGACTCGACTCCTGTATCTAGCCAGGGCACGTCTGAAGAGTTCGAAGATTCGATTCCTGTATCCAGCCAGGGCACATCTGTGAGCAACCGATTGTAGATTCGACACCTGTATCTAGCCAGGGCATATCTGCATGAGGAGATTTAAGATCAAACACCTGTAACAAGCCAGGAAAACATCTGCCTCTCTCAAATACATAAAGTTCTCGCTAAGAAATCTCTTATGCGATCAACGCTTCCAAATGGCATCTATAAGCCCATTCCCGACAAGGTTCTGTCACATCCCCAGATGGCATCTATGAGCCCATCTCCCTATCCACCATCTCTCCAAATGGCATCTATAAGCTCATTCCCAACATCACATTGCTGATACTCCAACATGCGAGTGCAAATTTCCGGGCACTCTAGTGTCCAATCTCCTTTTACCCTCGAGTCACGAAAGGCAAACTTGTCAATCTAACTCTTCAGGTTCAAGAAGATTAAACAGGGGCAACTGTTGTACCCCAAAATTTGCCCTCCCATTTCCTCCACATTTTCTCATCACAAAACCCTTGAAGATCAAGATCCAGTTAGGGTTTCCTCTGCTCAAGACTTCTCCTTGCACTGTTGACCTAAATTAGGGTTTGTGTTTGAACAAAGATATTTTGACCTAAAATTCCTAAGATGACTTTCATGCTTCATGTTGGACTCCCAAGTTTATCCATACCAAGTTTCAAATCTTGATTCCAAAATTTGCCCAGTCAATTGGACAGTTGACCTAGAAATCAACTGTATTGGGGAAAAAGTCAACTGTGGCCAAATTGACAGTCAAACCTCATGAAAATTTACCCACATCAACATTATGAACTCCCATAGACCATTTGATCAAGTTTGGATCACAATTCCACAAGAAATTTGATCAGATCATCAAAAGGGCAAAATGGTCATTTTTTAGGGTTTTGACTGCACAAGGGTAATTTTTGACTGTTTGACCTAGCCAATGGAAAACCAAACTCACATATGGACTCAAGGACCCCATGGAATTATCTTGACATGCTCAACAAACTCAAAAGATCCCAAGTACACAAGATTGACAGTTGAATTTCCCAGTCAATTGATCAATTTTGACTGTATACTGAAAAGTCAAACTTTGACTTTTTGGTCAAAATCAAGAGTCAAGATTCATTTTTCACCAAAACATGCCAAATCATGAAACTTGTTCACCAAGAAACCAAGAAATGCAAATTAGGGTTTGAAATGGGAATTTTTCATAACTTAGAATTTTTCTAAGTTATGGAAAACCCTAATTTTTTCCCAACTTTGCCCCACTTTCTCACCAAGATTCATTTGGATTCAAACAAAAGTCAAAACATGAAAGTTGTAGCTTGTTGCATAATCTACAACTTTGATTCACAAAGTTTTCCCAAATGAGGCTTGTATCTCAAGTTACAATTTTTTGAATAGGGGTGCCAAACCATTCTTAACTTAGTGAAAATTTGACCTTTTTGACAAGGTTTTCTACCTAACTTCAAGGCCATTTTCCATACACTTCCACTTGGAATTTCAATTTGCATTTCAAAGATGGATTGTAGTACACATTCCAAGCTTTCCAAAATGTCCAAGAACTCATCAAACAACCTCATAACTTGAGAGAATCGAATTTCACAATATGGCAAAAATTCACTTTTGAATGGATCATGAACATGTTCATAACTTAGGCCATTTTCAAATCAGCATAGTTTGTGCTACATTACAGGTCCTAAAACCCTTTGACACTCATAAATTTAATGCCAAACCTTTGTGCCAAGACTATGTTTTATGTATTCAAGCATTGCCTAGAAGATTAATCCATTTATAGATAAAGCATTATTTCCATTTTGAAAAAGTAGAACTTTATGTCCATTTTGCAAATCCAAGCGGTACAGTCAAAATCTTCTAGGCACAAGTTATGAGACACATTACACTGATCAAGGCAAAGGATTGCAGCATGTTATGGGGGCCTGCATCAGTCTAGAATATCAACTTGCCTTTTGTTGCTTAAGAAAGAAGAAACATAACATAACTTGTACCAACTCTCATATCAGCTTACAAACACCTAAGCAAACTTGCAAAACACATTCAAGAGATACCAACTGAGCTAATACACGACCCTATCATCCCTCATACACTCCCATTCTCAGAATCACCTTCAAACTGCAAGAACAGGGCAGGGCCTGCAGTTTGAGTGCCATCTTTCATTCCTCTCAAGCTTTCTTGCCCAAACCAGTTCACACACCTTCCATACCATCTATGCAAGCTAACCAAAGCCTAAAACACGACCTGTAATCCCTCTAACTGGTTCTACCATTTTCACTTTTTTGATTTGCAAGTGAAGTGCTCTAGCTCGATTCAAAAGCTTTCAAGACAAAGTAAAGCTTGGAATAGCATCCCTGGACCTCAAGGAAACTATCCCAATCATCACCTTGCACTGAAAGCTTCTCCATTGCCAGATAGAACTTCAACTGAACAGGTAAGTTTTTGAATTCGTATCTCTCTTATTAGGCATTGTTAGCTTTAGGTTTGTGAAGAGAATATGTCATAATCATTGCCCTGAACATGCCCATATGATTAGATTTTATTTATATTATGTGTGTTGCAAGAATTTTGAGTCTGAACATGGAAGAAAATCTAGGTCAGGATTTGGGGGAGAAGAAATTCTCCCTCATCTTAGAGAGTTAAGACAAGTTCTGCATATGGTTAGACTCGTCTCTTGATGCTGAACATTTTTTATGTTATGAGTTTTCACTAAAAAGCCAGGAATCAAGATGTTTGAATGGAGGAACAAGGCGCGCGTTTTTTTTGATACTTTCTGGCCAGAGGTTGAAGAAAGGTCAACTGGGCTGGGCTTGCTTTGCATTTCCTTTTCACACCACACAATTGCTTCTGAACCCCCTGAGCCCATTTGGCTTATTTTTAATGTTTTTTGACTTTTTCTTTTTTTGATTGACTCATTTATTTTTTCTCATGATATTAAAAATATAAAAATATTTTTTCTCACCATTTTTGAATTTATTAGGCATTTATGTGATTTTTCTTTTTAGTTTGTACATAAATAAATAAATACATATACTTTTTATCTAAAATACTAAAATAGTGTAAATATATTTTTTATATATTTTTATTTTGTTTTACTTTCTGAAAATATTTTATAGAAAAAATACTTTTTTTATTAGATATTAAATATTACTAATTTGTATATATAATACATATTTAATGAATAATACCTATATATATATATATATATATATATATATATATATATATATATATATATATATATATATATATATATATATATATATATATATATATATATATATATATATATATATATATATATATATATATATATATATATATATATATATATATATATATATATATATATATATATATATATATATATATATATATATATATATATATATATATATATATATATATATATATATATTAATACACTTAGGATAAAAATACTAAAAATATACATATTTTATTTTATTAATATTTAACACTAAAAAATCATTTTTTACAAATATACTTTATTTTTATTTTATTTTTGTATATGAATAATAAATATTGTGTATATTGAATAAATAATACATTTTTATAGAATTAGGGTTTGACCCTAAATATGAAAAACTTAAAAAAATAATAATACTTTCTTTTTGACATGTAAAAATACCTTTTTCCATTCATATAAAAACCATTTTTGGCATCTTGCACATTTGTTCTATTTTATTTAATTTATGCAAATTAATCACCTTATAAATAATTCAATATTGATGTAATAGTTTTAGGTTTAAATTCCTTGTCAAAATCCCCATTCGAATATTTGTACCCCCCTTCCCATATATGGTTTTGTAATAGCTTAGTAAATTTATTTTCTCACTTTATTGCTTTCTAATTATACCATGTTAGAATTAGGGTTTGTATGCGAAAAATAACGAAAAATAGCTTTGACCTAATTTCAAGATAAACAAACATGAAAATGAACACACCAATCACACTTGCACCCCCTAGGGTATTCCACTTGTTGCCTTTCAAAATTGGGCCATATTGCATGTTAGGTCTCTCTGGGCAAAACAAACAAACCAAATGATCATAGTCCCTCGATAACACTTTAAAAATGTTGCCTAAACAAATGATCAAGACCCTTAAAGAAAATGCCCAAAGATACTTGGCACCATTGCAATTATGGTCTAAACAATGACCCGCGCCTGTCCCTTTCACATCCTAACATGAGATTGTCCACCAAATACAATGGTGGAACAAACTTGTTAAAAGGGTTAAAACATAGCAATAAACTTTGAGAAATTTAGGAGTAGGTAACCTCTTAGTTATTTGAATCAAACTTGCAAAAACAAAACACTTGCCTATTTTCTAAAACACACCTCACAACACTTTCAAAAACAAACTTTCAAAAAACAAAATGAAAACCTTTTCAAAAGACATACATCTTTGTATACATCCTCACATGGATCATTACAAAGGTTGCCACCATATTGGCTTTTTTTCAAAACATTTTCAAACCCACACACACAAGCACCATTTCAAACAATTGAAAACAAAAGGTAAGTGATCTAAGCAAGTAACTAAGAGCCCATGGATAACCATGGATAGAAAGGGTGCTAATACCTTCCCTTTCTATAATCTACTCCCTGAACCCAAGAAAACATCTCAAAAGGTTTTTGCTGTGCTTTTTAACCTTTCCTTAGGATAAAATAAAAAGTCGGTGGCGACTCTTGCTCAACCGAAACATTTGCGAAAACAAACGCAAAACCTCAAGTCAGTTCTCCCACCGTATCACAGTTTGGTTTTGAAGCCAAGTGATATTGTTGTGAGGGCATTTGATGGGTCGAAAAGGATGGTTCATGGAGAGGTGGACCTCCCAATTAAAGTTGGTTCACATATTTTCAACACCACATTCTATATAATGGACATAAGGCCTGCGTATTCTTGCTTGCTTGGGCGCCCCTGGATCCATGGGGCGGGTGCAGTCACTTCTACTCTCCACCAGAAGTTAAAATACCCAGTTCAAGGGAAGGTTATCACTATTTACAGTGAAGAAGAATTTATGGCACGCCATTTCAATTCTTTCAAGTACGTAGAAATGGATGGCGAATTCATAGAAACTCCTTGCCAGACGTTTGAAGTTGTGGCTACTACCAAAATCTCCTCCGACACTCCAAGAGCCGATAAATTTATCCCCAAGATGGTTTCTCTTAAGGATGCTCGTGCTGTGGTAGAAGAAGGAAACAATGAGATGTGGGGTCAACTCCTCGACATCCCACCCAAGACAGATAAGTTTGGTTTCACCTCCAAAGCTCAGAAAGAAATTAGATGTGCTCGTACTGGAAATGCGCCTCTCCATCTCAAGAGTCATGAAGTGAACGCTATAGAGGATTCCGATGATGAGTGTGCTTTTGAAGACTGGATCTACCCAACAACCGAAGGGAAGCTCAACAATTGGCATACTAAAGACTTTGTACCTGTCTCTTTCGTTGAGGAGTAATCTACTTGTTTTTTCTTTTAATCAATTCAAGAACTCATTGTCTGTAATATTTTGATAATGACTTTTTAGCCATATGCCTTGCCCAGGGCACTTAGGTCCTTTTGGCAAGGGTTTTATTTATGTTCATCAAATCATATGATCATTCAGCACATTGGACTCTCTTGCATTCGAATATTTGTGTTCATTGCCTTTCTTTTCTTTCAAATACATTCCCAAAAGATATCCATGTATCTTATATGCACACACATACACACTCTTGCAGGTCTACATCCACTCTGGATCCTATTATCGATAACTCTATTATTACCGATTATGACTTTGAATGTTCTATCAACCAAGTCGAGGATGAAAGCAAGGAAGATTGTGACATACCAAGAGAACTAGCCAGACTTCTGCTACAAGAGGAAAAAGATATTCAACCACACGAATAGTCGATTAAGGTTGTAAACTTGGGTACTTAGTCAGATAAGAAGGAAATCAGAATCGGCGCTAATTTGGAAAGCAGTGTCAAGAGCCGTTTGGTTCAGATGTTGCGCGATTATGTGGAAGTATTTGCTTGGTCTTATGAAGATATGCCTGGGTTAGATACCTACATCATGGTTCATCATCTGCCAACTAAAGAAGACTGCCCTCCTGTCAAACAAAAAGTTCGTCGCATGAGACCTGACATGTCTGAAAAGATCAAAGCCGAAGTAATGAAACAGTTTGATGCAGGATTTCTGGCTGTAACATCCTATTCTCAATGGGTGGCCAACATAGTGCCAGTGCCAAAGAAAGACGGAAAAGTTTGTATGTGCATAGACTATAGGGATCTGAATAGGGCCAGCCCCAAGGATTATTTCCCTCTACCATACATTGACATCTTAGTCGATAACATTGCTCAGCATAAAGTCTTCTCATTCATGGATGGCTTCTCAGGCTATAATCAAATAAAGATGGCTCCCGAAGATATGGAAAAAACTACTTTTGTTACACAATGGGGCACCTTCTGCTACAAGGTCATGCTGTTCGGATTAAAGAATGCAGGGGCAACATATCAAAGGGCTGTGGTTGCTTTATTTCATGACATGATTCATCATGATATAGAGGTATATGTGGATGATATAATTGCCAGATCATAAACCGAAGAAGAACATCTTGGCACCTGTACAAACTATTCGAAAGACTAAAGAAGTACAAGCTGAGGTTAAACCCTAACAAGTGCATGTTTGGAGTACGCTCTGGAAAGCTTCTAGGTTTTGTTGTTAGCAATGAAGGCATTGAAGTTGATCCCGCCAAGATAAATGCCATCCAAGAAATTCCAGTCCCTCATTCTGAAAAAGAAATCAGAGGATTCTTGGGTCGTCTCAATTACATTTTCTGTTTCATATCACACTTAACTTCTACTTGTGAGCCACTCTTCAAACTCTTGAAGAAGGATCAGGTAGCCAAATGGAACGATGAATGCCAGATTTCCTTTGACAGAATCAAAGAATACCTACAAGAACCTCCTATTCTCATGCCTCCAGTTGAAGGAAGACCTTTTATCATGTACTTGACAGTACTAGAGAATTCTATGGGGTGTGTTTTGGGCCAACATGACGAGTCTGGCCAAAAAGAGCATGCAATTTACTACCTAAGCAAAAAGTTTACCGACTGTGAAACCAGATATTCACTGCTCGAGAAAACTTGTTGTGCTTTAGCGTGGGCTGCTCGCCGGCTAAGGAAGTACATGTTGACTCATACCACTTTGTTGATTTCCAAGATGGATCTGATTAAGTACATCTTCGAAAAACCTGCCCTTTCTGGATGAATAGCCAGGTGGCAAATGATTTTGACTGAGTACGACATTCAATACACAAATCAAAAAGCCATTAAAGGAAGTGTACTAGAAGATCATTTGGCCCATCAAGTTGTGGATGATTGTCAGTCAATGAACTTCGACCCCCGTGACGAGAATATTATGCTGGTAACCAACTGTGTGAAACCTAGACTGTATGACGGACCTGAACAAGGATCCCAATGGACTATGGTATTCGATGGGGCTTCCAATGCCTTAGGTAATGGAATTGGTGTTGTGATCGTCTCTCCTGAAGGTTGCCACACTCCTTTTACTACCCGACTATGCTTCGATTGCACAAATAATATGGCTGAGTATGAAGCATGCATCTTAGGTCTAAAAGCTGCTATTGACCTAAAGATCAAGCATTTGGATGTGTTTAGAGATTCCGCCTTGGTGATCAGCCAAGTAAAAGGAGATTAGGACACTAAACACCCTAATCTTATCCCTTACAAGGAACTTGTGCTATCCCTGATTCCTCACTTTGAAGAAATCACTTTTGAACATTTCCCTAGGGAAGAAAACCAGTTGGCTGACGCTTTGGCAACCATGTCCTCAATGTTCAAAGTCATATGGGATAACGAAGCCCCTATGATTACAATTGAAAGATTTGATGAACCTGCACATTGCTATGAGCTTGATACCGATGCGGAAAAGCCATGGTACCATGAGGTAATGAGATACCTTAAAGCACAAGAGTATCCAGGGGGAGCATCTATCAATGACAGAAAGTTCTTACAAAGATTTGCAGCCAAATTCTTCCTAAGTAACGGGATATTGTACAAGCGCAACCATGATTCAACTCTACTTCGATGTGTGGATAAGAGGGAGGCATAGGAAATCATGGAAGACATGCACGATGGCCTTTTCGGTACTCACTCAAGTGGACATACGATGGCCAAGAAAATCTTAAGAGCAGGTTACTATTGGTCAACAATGGAGACCGATTGTCATCAACATTCAAAGACTTGTCACAAATGCCAAATCTACGCTGACAAGGTCCATGTACCTCCAATCCCTCTGAATTTCATGACCGCTCCATGGCCATTTGCGATGTGGGGTATTGACATGATCGGAGATATCAAGCCCACAGCTTCCAACGGACATCGCTTTATTCTTGTTTCCATCGATTATTTTACCAAATGGGTCAAAGCCGCCTCATTTTCCTCAGTCACCAAGAATGTGGTAGCCAGATTCATCAGACACAACCTCATCTGTCGTTATGGTATCCCCGAAAGGATGATCACTGATAATGGGACTAACCTCAACAATGCCATGATCAGGGAGTTGTGCGCTCAATTTAAGATCAAACATCACAATTCTTCTCCGTATAGACCAAAAATGAATAGCACAGTCGAAGAAGCCAACAAAAATATCAAGAAGATTGTGTAGAAAATGGTAGTGACCTATAAGGATTGGCATGAGATGTTACCATTTGCTCTACATGGCTACCGCACTTCAGCTAGAACATCAACCAGGGAGACTCCCTTCTCTCTAGTCTATGGCATGGAAGCCGTTTTGCCAGTAGAAGTCCAAATTCCCTCGCTAAGGATTATGATTGAGGCATGCCTAAGCAAAGACGAATGGATTCAAACGAGATTGGATCAGCTGAATTTGATCGATGAAAAATGATTAGCTGCTATTTGCCATGGTCAGACGTATCAAAAACGGATGATCAAGGCTTTCAACAAAAAGGTCAAGCCTCGAGTATATCAAGTTGGTGACTTGGTGATAAAACGTATTATTTTACCATAAGCTGACCCCAGAGGAAAATGGACTCCCACCTATGAAGGGTCGTTTGTTGTCAAGAGAGTTTTCTCTGGCGGTGTCATGATACTGACCACCATGGATGGTGAAGATTTCCCACATCCTATAAACGCGGACATAGTTAAAAAATACTACGCATAAGAGACCCGTTAGGTTGACACACCTAAGCAAAAAGGGGAATCTCGGCAAACTAAAAGGTTTGGGCAAAAATTAAGGATATATGCAAAAGATTGTACACCCGGCAAGTTGAAAACCTGAAAGGGCGACTTAGGAAAAAAAGGGTATCCTGGTGAACTAAAAACCCGAAAGGGCGGTTCAGGCAAAAATTAAGGATTAAAAGCGTACGACTATATCCCGTGAAATCAACACAGTCAATTCTATCACCAAGGTCCAAGTTCAAATGGTCCAGGATCAATCCAATCAATTTCGATCAACGGCAAAGGATATTCAAAAACATTGGGGCAATAGCAGAGTTGGAAGGCAATAAGATCATTTCACATGGCTATTTGTTTTCATTCTCAATTTTGTTTCCCTTTTGGCGATTTCCTCTTACTAGGATTTCCGTCTCTATGTACAAAAACGCCTACTCATGGGCAAAATATCAATACAAATACACTTTGAAGTGCAAAATTTTCTGTCTTTGTTTTGAATGCAAATTTGTCCAATGACTAAAATTGAATGAACATATGCATATGAACATAATTAAAACCTTTTGGCACATGTGTCCTGCTAAGCAGCAACATCAACAACAGAGCATCAGTACACAACAGCAGTAAGCATCCCTTTAATGTATGTGAAATAGCCTCACAGAGTTATCTCATCATCATTATCCCCACTAGGGCGTTGACAATAAACCTTTCCCCAATGGAGTCACCCACAAAATCTCCTTACACGGGATGATCCCCGGCCAGAGTCTCAACCTCTTGACAACTTTCTCCCCAGCTAAAGCCTAGGAGATCTTTTCCTAAAGGGAGTTCACCTCCTCACCAGATTTTATTCCCCACAAAGTTATCTCATCATCATTATCCCTATAGGGACAACCCTAATGCAACCTTTCCCCAGCGGAGTTGCCTACAAAAATTTCTTCACATAGGATAAATCCCCGGCCAGAGTCTCAATCTCTTGGTAACTTTCTCCAGCTAAGTTAATTTCTACAAAATTGAAGCCTAGGGGTCTCTGTCTAAAGGAAATTCATCTCCTCAACAGGGTTTATTTCCCCCGACCAAGTGCAAATTTCTCAACGTACAAGGCACCCCGAATTCCCCAGCTGAATAAGCACTCCCCAGTGAGTCCAAGATTCCCCAGCTGAGTAAGCACTCCCCAATGAGTCCAAGATTGCCCAGCTGAGCCCATCATTCTCAGTGGAGTACATCTCCCAACCGAGGGTTTCATCCCTAGCGGAGTATATCTTCCAATCGAGGTTTTTTCCAACCGATTTTATTCTCCAAGCTGAGTCCATCCTCCCCAGTTAAATAAACACTCCCCACTGAGTCCATCTTCCCCAGCGGAGTATATCTTCCAACCAAGGTTCTATTCCCCAGCGGAACCCAAATTCCCCAGTTGAGTTCGAATCGCCCAGCTGAGTACATCTTCTCCAACCAAGGCTATTTTCTTCAAACAGAATCTATCCTCTCCAGATGAGTCCATCATCCCCAGCTGAGTATATCCTCCCCAGCCGAACCCAAATTGCCCAGCTAAGTACATCTTCTCCAACCAAGGCTATTTTCTTCAAACATAATCTATCCTCTCCAGATGAGTCCATCATCCCCAACTGAGTATATCCTCCCCAGCTGAACCCAAATTTCCCAGATAAGTACATCTTCTCCGACCAAGGCTATTTTCTCCAAAAAGAATATATCTTCACCAGATGAGCCCGTCGTCCCCGTCTAAGCCCATCATCCGCAGTGGGTATATCCTCTCCAAGCTAAGTCTGTCTTACCCGACTGAGCCTATACTCTCCAGTTCGAATTCCCCTTTCAAATAACTGCAAACCACATGGCCATAAACCTTAATCCCCAGTAAAGCCTTCCAAAGCCTTTACCAAAAATGCTATGAAGCCTGGATCCGACCAGATATTAGCGCAATTTTCAAGTAATTACTGAAGCCTGGACCCGACCAGATAACAGTTTGACTTCTTGAGTTACTGAAACCCGGATACAACCGGATAACAGATGATCTCAAAATGCTATGAAACCTGGACCCGACCAGATAATAGCCTAACTCTTCAAATATCTAGAAGAACCTGAACTCAATCCGACCAAGGTTTTAACTTCTTTTCCCCGGTAAAGTTGTCTCTCTATCCCATACAAAGGACTGAGAAACCTGGATCTGACCAGATATCGTTCCTCATTTCCATCTTTTCAAGAAAGCCATTGTGAAGCCTAGATCCGACCAGATAGTAATCATCCTCAGAGATTCGTTGTGAAACCTGGAAACCGACCAGATAACAACTAAATCCCCAAGTAGTTTATTGTGAAGCCTGGACCCGACCAGATAACAATTAAACTTCAACTTCAGAAATCTATGAAGCCTGGACCCGACCAGATAATAGTTTTCAACCAGTTCATTGTAAAGCCTGGACCCGACCAGATAATAATTAACTTTCGAAGTCTGCAAAGCCTGGAACCAACCAGATAACAATTTTCAACCAGTTCATTGTGAATCCTGGACCCGACCAGATAACAATTAACTTCTGAAGTCTGCAAAGCCTGGACCCGACCAGATAACAGTTTTCAACCAGTTCATTGTAAAGCCTGGACCCGACCAGATAACAATTAACTTTATCAAAGAAATATGCAAAGCCTGGACCCGACCAGATAACAATTTTCGAACGGTATATTGTGAAGCCTGGACCCGACCAGATAACAATTAACCATGATCCCCAGAAAGACACTATGAAACCTGGATTCGACCAGATAATAGTACAACTTTCCAAAAAGACCATAAAGTCTGGACCCGACCAGATGACTATTCAAGTTCAAGGAGTTTTCTGCAAAGCCTGGATCGGACCAGATAACAGTTAACTTCCACATCTCCAAGCAGTTACTGTGAAGCCTGGACCCGACCAGATAACAGTTAACTTCCGCATCCCCGGTAAGTTACCATGAAGCCTGGATCCGACCAAAAAGCAATCGACTATTTCATCCTCAACAACTTTGAAGCCTGGATCCGACCAGATAACAATTGACATATGAGCGATGTTCCCCAGAAAAAGCATCCCTTTCAACAAAATTTGAAGACATGCATGTTCTTCATTTCCAATAGGAAATCAGGGATTCAACCTCCCTGGATTTCCTCAACAGTAGTCAGAGATTTATTTTCCCAGATGAAAACACACATCTCACATTCATACATCATAGCATGTACATACCATATGCATTTAGCATGATACCACATCTGGTGAACATCATGCAAGCATTTGTATTTTACTAACCCCTCTTCTCCCAGGTAAAACGTCAAGTTTATTATAAAACAACAAGAAATTTGCGCTGATATTTCTTCCAGAGTTTACCAACATTCCTCCAAATGGCATCTATAAGCCCATTCACCATCCATCTTCGAGTGCAAATTTCTGGGCACTTTAGTGTTCAATCATCTTTCACCTTCAAGTCACGAATGGTGGATCCGCCAATCTAAACTCTTCAGGTTTAAGAAGTTTAAACAGGGGCAGCTACTACACCCTAAAATTTGCCCTCTCATTTTCATGGAATCACCCTGGATCCTCAAATTGTCTCTCATCTAAATCCAAGCCTTGAATTATCAATTATTCAAAGAAAATCACTCACAAGGGAAAAATGGTCATTTGCATACTAGAAGTCTACCTTTGACTTTTTGGATCAGAATCAAATCTCAAAAATCATATTTCACCAAGACATGTTGGAATATGAAGTTTGCTTCATCAAGAGTTTCAAAAGTCAAATTTTACTTTGGAAGAATCAAATTCTAAAGACTTAGAAATTTTTCTAAGTATTTAAGAAATATGACAATTTCAGAACTTCTGAGCCAATGTTCACAGTTAGCAAATTCTTGATGTTCTCAAGACAGAGTTTAGTCAGAATTTCTGAGCCAGTATTCACAAAGGTCCAGTCAGAGTTTGCAGAGGTTAAGTCAAAGAAGGTAATAAAGCGTGTTGTAAGTATACCGGAAGTTTTGAAGGATCCCTCAGAACATGCTGAAGTCAGAAGATAAGAGGATCAGAAGATGAGATGCTACGTTGAAGCAGAACTCCTAATCCAGAGTCAAGCAAGGATCCAGAGTTTCACATGGGAACTCATTTAATGCTCACAACCGCCTCTGAGTCTTTATCCAAGGGATTCACACCATGTATACCCCTACTGCTTTGGGAAGACAAATTTATGTACAAAAGTATGCTAGACCCACACACTGTCTCTACTTTTCATTAATTCACGCTGCTAAATCCAGCTGAGGCGCTGTTAACCATCCAACTTGAATGCATTGAACCCCCACTTGTTTAAAGCTTACTTCAAGAGTAAGTCATCATCTAGCATATGATGTTGGTGCCCTTTTGATGAATTAAGTACTTTTCTTGAGGGATTGTGATCAAAACTTGATTAATTGATGAATATAACCTAAAAATGTTGATGTTGGTAAAAAATTATGAAGTTTGACGGTAGGTTGACCATAATTGACTTTTTACTCACTACAACTAATTTTCAGTCATTTAAGCAATTGACTGAGTAAATTTGTGATGTAAGGCTTGAAACTTGACATGCGTACTCTTGGAAACATATAATGAACCATGAAAGTCATTTGGGGAATTATAAGTCCAATTGTCCTTATGAAACTCAAAACCCTAATTTGGGGTCTTAGTGTTTAGGAGATGATTTGACCTAGTTAACACTTGTGCAAACTTGAGCTATTGAAGATCTTTGTGGGAAATGTCTTGAGAAAAGAGAGGAAAAATTTTGGGGTACAACAATAAGCAACAAAAACATTTTATTTTTTTGCCACTATTATAAGCAAAAGTCAATTATTACTAAATTATTTAATGTTGTAATTTCTAATATACCCCTCTATTTCATTTTCCAACATTCTATTAAATTTAATAAAGTGGATATTATAGTAAATTTAATTAACATTTTCACCAAAATCTAAAAAGTTAACTACACTTAATTGAATTTCTTAATAACTGTGAAAACCATTTTTGTTGCTTAGAAATGTATCTGGATGATGTAATTATTAGTGGCTGAATAAAAATCTTTAAGGCAAAGGATCCAACTATTAGTGTTGCTTTTCCTGACTTTAATTTACTTTCACCAAATATATCCATGAATTTGACTTTAGCCATGGTTATCTGAATATTGAACCCAAACTATGGAAGCTTCAAGTATCAAAATTTCATAAGTTATGTCACTTATCATGATATTATTGTTGGAAATGTTTCAATTGAGTCACAACTTGTTCCAGCTCGTAGTGGAATTAATGTGACCACTAATGCATATCTCATGGTGGGAAAGTTCATACAGAACTCAAAATTTCATGGTGTGACCACTAATTTGACTTCAACAACTGAATTACCTGGAAAAGCAATTTTTTTGAAATATATCAAAGTGAATTCTATAGCTTATTGCTCATGTGATATCTCAGTTAATATAAATTCCAAGGTGTTGAGAGCAGTTGTATATCAAAAATCAAGTTTTTCATATTTGAAAAAGCTAGTTTTTGTGCAAATATTTTGATATAAATGTAATTTTGAATCACAGTTTTCTATACTAATGTGTTATTTTAATATTAAGGGAAAAAACCTTTGTTTATTAATTTAATTTCAAATTTCACTAATGCAGTTTCGACCTATGTATTTCCTCGAACACGTGGCATGTGAGTTTCAAAACAGCGATAACGGCAACACAATAACCAATTCACGGACTGCATCATCATTAGTATAACAATTCAACATCCCATCACAAGAAAATCAAAACATAAGCAGAAGAAAAGAGAAGAAACTGGTGGTTGTTTTTCGTCGAACACTTTGTGAGCGAGATCGAAAGTTGTATATTCTTCTCCATTGGTTTCTTTGTCAACCTAAACATCATACTATTTGTCCCTTTCTAACCTATCTGAGCATTCCTCCTTCATCTTTAGAATGGAAAATTGAATGGTCCACACTCCACAATATTATCACTCAAATCTTCACCTGGACACACAACAAAAATACACATAGAAAAATCAATTAAGAACCACAACTTTAAAGGTTTTATGTTAGTCTTTCACATTGACAGTATTCAAACAACTTAATTTAAACAATGATACAACCAATTATCATGATAGAAGAAAAGTGTGAAAGGGGAAGAGTAGAAGGTGAGTGAAAATGGAAAGATTTTGTGGATGGAGAAGTGTGGAATTGGGAGGCAGAAGAGAAAGAGAAGAGCCAGTGAATTGTGGAGATTGAAGAAAGTTTCAAAATTGGTAACACTACTCGTAACTGAAGAGTCTGGGCAGCTGCCCGATCTCGCTGGACGCTGGCTCCACCTATGCAAACATGCACTCACATATAAGGGTTCACATATACTCCAACTAAATTAACTATTTTAATATTAAATAAGAGAAATATTTGCATGAAAAAAAAGTAAGTTTTAATAACAATTAATAAGGAGTAAGAAAATTTAAATTTTATTTAAATTTTATTTCTGTTTTAATTAAAATCATGAGGTGGTTGTGATAATAGAGAAGAAAGACAATTTTATTTTTATTATTTAATTAATAAAAATTTATAATTGATTATGTGTAAGACTAGGTATTATTGTTGTGTCTACCTAAAATTTCCCCCTCAAAGCAACGGTTTAACTAAATTTTAGTTCGACTTAATATTATTGTCTCATTATTTATTTGGTCATTTATAATAATTTTGACTTACATATTTTATAATGTAGCATGTGACAGTTGCAGATGTAGAACCCTTAGTCGGTGACGTTGTGAGCATTTTTTTGAAAATTAAAAATAATAATTAGTGTTATTTTTTGGAAGATACACCCTTCATACACATTTATAAGCAACAAAAATGTTTTATTTTTTTGCCACTATTATAAGTAAAAGTCAATTATTACTAAATTATTTAATGTTGTAATTTCTAATATACCCATCTATTTCATTTTTCAACATTCTTTAAATTTAATAAAGTAAATATTATAGTAAATTTAATTAACATTTTCACCAAAATCTAAAAAATTAACTACACTTAATTGAATTTCTTAATAACCGTGAAAATCATTTTTGTTACTTATAAAATGTGTCTGGATGATGTAATTATTAGTGGCTGAATAAAAATATTTATTAGTGGCAATGATTGATCTTGGGATTTGATTCAATTTTTGGCTTACGAAGAAAAAGTTAATAAGTCAAAAGGACTAATATTTATATTGATGATTCTTAACGTGTCACTCACAATACTACTCCATCCGTTTTAAAATAATTGTAGTTTAAAGTATTTTTATGCAGATTAAGGAGTAAAATAATATTGTTATATGACATTACAGTTTTATAAAATTAATCCTATTAATATATTGGAATTAGTGTAAAGAGTAAAAATTAAAGGGTACATTTAAAAAAATAGTAATTATTATTACATTGAAAAGTAAAAATGACAGTCATTTTGAAATAAAATGTATTTATTAAAACGACAATCATTTTAAAACGGAGAGAATAATAAACTTTTTAATTAATTTTTTTCTTCCTTAATCAGCAAAATGAATACTTTATTGAATAGAGGCATAATGCCCCTAATAAAAAAACAACACAGTAAATTATCTTCGAGTGAAGATTGAGAAAAACGAAATGAATAATTTATTAAAACAGAGGCATAATCACTAATATGGTGAAAAATATAATGAAGATTGTGTGTTCAATTCACGCTCATCCGCACCAATTTGTTGGGCTTGGGTTTCCTTCCCATGTGGAGAAAGGCCCAGACATAAATAGTCTATTTATATCACTTATATAAGTGGAGAGTGTCAATTTAGGGTTAAGAGAGATAGAAAAAAATAAGGATTCAAAAAGAGAGAAAACATGAGAGAAACTCACATGTTTTTCTGCAGCAGTCTCACTAAAACAACAATCCCTGATTCGTTCATTGTTGGATCGAGTTGAAATTTGGTGGACTTGTTCGTAAAACATATATCTAACTATCGACTGTTGGGATCTTCAAAACAAGATCTAAGTTGAGAGATATGGTCTTCGCATTGAAGCTGTAGATTTGGGAAAATTTTCTGTTTTTTTATTCTTATTTGTAAGTTAGTTTGCTTTGTGATTTGCGGTTGTTATTGTTATTTTGTGAATCAATTTAATACACTCTTGTAACTTCAATTGATTATAGTGGGGCTATTTTATTTGGTTTAGACGACTCGTGGTTTTTACTCTCATATTGAGGGGTTTTCCACTTTAAAAATATCAGTGTTTTTTTGTGCTTCTATTATTCGATTGTTGTCTTCTATTTGTTTTTGATCCTCAAGGTTCATACAAATTTGGGAAATATTATATCCGTTGCATATTATTATGTTATTTTATCTTAATTTCTCATCAGAGTGGCATCAGAGCTCTTGATTAAGGGTTATTTTACTTGTTTCAGTGATGGAGTTAAACACAAAGATGAAGATGGTATTGTTGAATGGTTCTAATTAGCATTTTTATGGAATGTAAAGATGAAAGACTTAATATTTATGAAGAAATTGCATTTACCGGTTTTTAGTTCTGTAAAACTGGATTTTGTGTCCGATGAAGAATGTGAGTTTGAACATCAACAAGTATGTGATTTTATTCATATGTAGAAGATAATGTTTATAATCATATTGCTAATGAGACACATGTAAAAACTTTGTGGGAGAAGATAGAGTCCTTGTATGTCTCTAAATCATAGAATAATAAATTGTCCTTGTTGAATAGCTTCATAAGTTTGAAGTATAATGAGGGGCCTTCTATTTCAGATCACTTGAGTGAATTTCAAGGGCTCATTGATCAGATGTCAGGAATGAATTTCAAATTTGATGATGAACTTTTGGGATTATTCATATTGATATCTTTACCAGAGTCTTAGGAGACGTTTCGGGTTTCTATTACAAATTCTGCTCCTAGAGGTGTGTTTCTTTGAAAATGGCTAAGGGTGGTATTCTTAATGAGGAGATGAGAATGAAGGTACAAAGTTCTTCATCTCAACCCGAGGTACTTGTCACTGAAAATAAGGGGAGAAGTCATAAAAAGGAACCGAAGGGTGGTAGAGAGAATAGCAGAAACAAGTCCAAACCACGATATAAAATTCTGAAGTGTCATTATTATCACAAAACAGGACACATACAAAAGTATTGTTATAAGTGAAAAAGGGACAACAAAGGCAAGAAAGGTAAGTCTAAACAAAGAGATCGTGAAGATCATGATGATGATCGTGTTACTACTGCTACTAGTAACAATCTTGTTATTCTACGTGATTTTACATATTGTGACGTGATATATAGATGAGTGATATTTATACTATTAGACCAAAATATATCATGAGTAATTTAAATATAGAGTGACATGATGTGACATAGAGTAGGAGCCACATATATTATTCGTTGTGCAATAAAAATTTGATTGCTTAAAATTATTGTTTAGTCTTTCCGTTCCTTTTTAATTATCATTTTTGTGAAAATTTTATGTTTTTTTTTTAATTGTCACTTTCAAATTTCAAAGTAGTGTTAGTGATAGTTTTGTCAAAATTACTCCTAATTATTTATTGTAGAGAGAGAAAAAATAAATTAAAATAATAAAAAATAAAGAGTATTATAGATAAAAGAAAAATTATTGTTTAAAAAATAACAACAATCATTAATTTTATTAATATGTATAAAAGTCAAAAAATAACTATTAAAAAGAAATCGAGAGAGTAATAGTTAATTAATCATGCCACTTAGAAGTGAAAATACTAAAATATGAGTCCATTAGCTCGAATATCTATAGTATTATCATTATTATTCTATGACCGATCAATGAATATCATAGCCCACAATACAAATAATTCAATTCTATGCATACTTGTTCATCTTGGTGACAAGGAAACAAACAATGGCCCACCCACTATCCATAAGTACATTGTATTTGCCTTTGTGTTATGGACTTTCCTATATTAAGATTTGAATATCATCTCTCTGATAAGAGCATGATTGTCACCATGGCAAGATATATGGCCCCAATGAATTAAACAATAGATTAGACGTAGGAATTTACTGTATTGTTCATGTATGTACATATATTTTCTTTCACCAAGTGTTTTTGCTTGCGTACTACGTCAGAAAGGTTTTTTTTTAATAATATATATTAGACAGCGCTTTATACAAAAGCGCGGTTATAACTGAATTTAAAAAAAAACAGAAACTGTATAGAATAATAAATAAAAGCGCTGCTAAAATATGATCTTAGACAGCGTTTTTAAAAATCGCTGTTAAAAATATTGCTTTAGAAAACGCTTTATCACAAGCGCTAGTAAAGGACCACTTTAGACAACGCTTTTAAAAAGCGTTGTCTGAAGTCATATAAAATTTTAAAAAAATCTCAAAAGCGCTACTAAAGGGCCATATTAGCCAGTGCTTTTCAAAAGCGCTGCTAAAGAACCACATTAGTCAGCGCTTTCTAAAAAGCGCTGTCTAAAGGCATATAAATTAAAATTAAAAAATAGAATCAATACTGTTTCTCTTTTCACATACTTGTTTCTCTCTCAGTCTCACGAACGAAAACCCTTTCTCTCTCACAAATCGTCGTTGTCCAAGCTCCTTCCGCCATCGTCCAAGCTCCGTCCGCTGTCCTTCGTCCGACCAGCCCTTTCCTTCCGTCCTCCACAGTCTCTCTCGGTTATCCTCCATCCCGACTGGCCCTTTCTCAATGTAGGTTCTTTCTTGAATCCGATAACCCCTTTTCTTTCTTTGGTAAGTCAAGTTCAAATCCAACATTACTGATTCTTTTATTTATTTACTATCTCTTTCCTATATTTATTTGTAGTCCATATTAATAACTCTAGAAATAAATTTCTAGAAATAATTCGTTTAATTCATACAAAAAGGGAATAATTCTTTTATAGTGTTTTTGTTTACTTTAATTAGTAGAAAAAAAATGGATAAAAAATTGATGTCTGCCGATCGATTGTCAAAAGAGTACGAGAATGGAATATTGGAATTTGTTAAGTTTTCTGTTGAACACGCCAAAGACCCCAGTCGAATGAAGTGTCCTTGCTTGGGTTGTTGTTATGTGGGTCGGGTTGACGCAGATGGATTGAAATCGCATTTAATAATGCGTGGAATTGATAGAAGTTATACGTGTTGGATATTTCACGGTGAAAAAAGTAACGACAATGTTGAATCAGGGGAGAAAAGTAGTACGACCTATGCTTCAGACGACAAGGACACAAATACATACGATTTTGATCGAGTCGAAGAGATTGCAGATGCTCTTGAAGAAGATCTTCAGGATTATCCCAAAATGTTTGAGAGATTGGTAAGGGATGCAGAAAAACCGTTGTATAAAGGTTGCACTAAATTCACAAGACTGCCCGCGGTATTAAAGTTCTACAACTTAAAGGCGGGCAATGGATGGTCAGATAAAAGTTTCACAGAGTTATTAGCCTTTATGATAGATATGCTTCCGGAGGATAATGTTCTTCCTAATCGAACCTATGAGGCCAAAAAAATGTTGTGCTCTATTGGCATGAGCTATGATAAGATACATGCTTATCCAAACGATTGTCTTTTGTTTCGAAACGAATATGCATCATTAAATGAGTGTCCTAAATGTGGTTTATCTGAATATATGAAAAAAATTGTCTCCAGCAAAAGTATTATGGTATTTTCCTATAATTCAGAGATTTAGGCACATGTTTCATAGTGAAACTGATGCAAGACACTTGACTTGGCATGCAGATGTGGAGTTGTCAAAGAAAATGTTCAAAAAGTTTTTGAGAAATGTGTAAGTATAACATTATTTATTTAATTAAATCAAAAGTTTAGTAACATATAATTAAGACAAATTTTCAATATTCATATGAATTTCAGGAGACTCTATCTCAGTTTATATGTCCAGATGAAGATAATGATTGCAGGAGCATACTTAGTCGAGCATTAAATGTTCGTGAGTATTTTGGTCGGGTGAGGGGTAAGGGATTTGGAATCACTCCAAAATCCTTGAAGATGAAAACACAAAAGACTCCTAGCAATAAAGAACTGCAGGAAACCTTGGAAGCACTACAAGCTGAAGTCAGTGAATTGATAAGGGAAAAAGAATTAAGAGAGCAAGCTTTAGGTTTTAAAGCTACTAGTGACAAAGGTAGTATCAGTTGTAATTTTTAACTGAATCTTCCAGAGGTAATTATATATATCATTATGAAATTAAAGTAGCTTAATTTATTTAATTGAAATATATACACAATAGCAATTTGAAATTTATTATTGGTTTTAGGGCATTTCACCTTGTCATCTCTACTTATCGTCACTGACTTATCGGATGGTTGGCAAGGGAAAAATGCATAACACTTTGGGAGAATTACTTCACACTAAACCGCTCCCTACTGGCTGTTTAAAAGCATCGGTTGACATTGCTTTGGAGAAGGATGCGTTATCACCACATCCTGACGATGTTTTGGATGCCACACTTGTGGGAGATGCAATCGGTTCATTTGTTGCATGGCCATCAAGCCTCATTAGTGTAGATAATGAGGTATGCCTAAAACCATATATATGAACCTTTGAGTAAACAAAGTTTTTACGTGCATTTTACATACATTTGTTTTTACATAGTTATGTTAATTAAATTCTAACAAAATCCAAAGCAAAAGACAAGGGGATTCTGCGCCAACCGAGTCAGTGGCATCAATAAAAGAGGTACATCACAATTATATGATATTTATGCATGTAAATAATTAAATGTTAATTTGTGATCTTATACTTCACATAACTAATCATATGATCTTTAGATTCATGCTAAAGAGAATGAAGATGTCGGTAGGAGTAAGAATCCTGAAATTAGCAACATTTCCACACAAAAAAAGGTTGTTCCTAAGAAGACCGCGGCTAAAAAAAAAAACCTACTTCCAAGTTTAGGTCGTGTCTTGGGATATTTTTAGAAATATCTGATATTCTAGAAGGAAATACTCGTCTTCTACCTATGGAGTTTGGTATTTTTGGTTTTGAATATTCCGAAACAATTGGTATGGAGGATTTTGATCAAGTTTTACAACATACACAATTAGGCTTCGGTGTTGTTAATACATACATAAGGTATACCTGATCTACTTTGTCTAATTAATTGTTCAATTCTTTTACTCATTTTAAATGTTAATGAGGTCTTTTATTTAAGGTTTTTGTATGAAAACTTGATGCGCCCGAGTGGAATGGAGCAAAGATTCACTTTCTTATCTCCTTTCAGTACCAACTTAGGATTAATTATTCATAAACCTGATGAAGTCAAGGCGTATGTACTCGAGCGCTTTATGGCCGACAAAGATACCAAAAAGTTGTTCTTTTTACCGCTTAATACCGGCAATGGGTTAGATTTTCATTCTAAATTCATTTATTATAAATTTTCATATTTTGACGTTGCGCAGAAAGTTTTCATCTCACATTTGTTTAATATTACAGTGGACATTGGTTGTTGGTCACGATTAATCCTATCAGAGAAGTTGTATATTATCTGGACTCTTTACGCAATGATCCAAGTACATACCAAGATATGAAGAATATGGTTGATACGTAAGTGAGATTGCTCTAAATATTCGTGTGTATATTTATTTATTTATTTATTTATGTGAATTGTTCTAAATATGCGTTTATGTTTTATTAGCATTATACAAGTTTTTCGAGCACAAAGAGGTGTTCAAGTACCAAAGAGTAAATTCAACAACATTACATGGATTATAGTGGAGGTATATTAATTAATTATCATAATTTTGATTATATTAATAGTGATGATACTTGATAAAACATAGGTCTTATCCATATTTTCTTTTCATGTGTAGTGTCCTCGGCAGCGTAATGAAGTAGATTGCGGTTTTTACATGTTGAGGTTTATGAGAGAAATCCTTCTTTTGAATCGAATAGAGATTTCATCTAAGGTATGAATTTCTAACTTAGGAGTTATTTTAATATTTAACACATATTTCTCATATAATTAAATAGTTTTACCTTAAACATACTATGTTATATTATTATGTAGTACTTTGATGAATTCAAGTGTGCTTATTACTCAAGTTCTCAGTTGGATGAATTTAAGGAGGATTAGTGTCAATACATTATTGAGACGAAAGTTATATAAGGTATACTGTAATCTTACTTTAATTGATGAGAATTTTGAGTATATATATTCAAGTGTTGCAATTTTGTTGTTGTTTGTCATGTGGTAAATTATATATATTTTGTTTGTATCATGGTATGAATTACGATATTTTAGTGTTGTTTCAGGTTATATGTGCATATGTAGAAGATAGAGATGAATAGATTTTGTAATGGTATATAATGGTGTTGTTTTGGTGTTGTTTTTTTGTAAAAGTATATACATGTGCAAAATTTGTAATTTGTAATGGTATATACAGGTATCATAGTATCTTTGGTATGTATTTGTATCATAGTATCATAGTAATTTGTAATGGTTTAGGGTAATATATAATTTGTAAAAGTATCATAGTCTCTTTTGGTATTATTTTTTATTGGATTAAAGCTCCAATGTTAGTGAAAATTTGGTGAAATTTATAATGGTATATACATGTGCAAAGTATGGTGAAAACCTGGTGCAAATATGGTTAAAATATGTGCATATAAAATTATATATATGAAACAGCGCTTTTTTTTTCAAAAAGGTTATATAAAAAATTTCTTTGACATTAGACAACACTTTAAAAAACGCTGTCTAAAGCCTCCATTAGACAGCGCTTTTACTGTAAAAGCGTTGCCTAAAGGGAATCTGTTTTTTTTTTAATTTTTTTGTTTCAGAAAAAACGCTGGATAAAGGGAGCCTTTAGTAACGCTTTAAAAAAAACGCTGCCTAAAGGGGGTTTTAGACAGCGCTTTACAATTAAAAGCGCTTTTTTTTTTTGTTTCAGAAAAAGCGCTTGCTAAAGGGGGCCTTTAACAACGCTTTTACCTTTAAAGCGCTGACTAAATGGGACCTTTAGTAACGCTTTAAAAGTAAAAGCGCTGGCTAAAGGGGACCTTTAGCGGCGCTTTTACCTTTAAAGTGCTGGCTAAATGAGGCCTTTAGCAGCGTTTTAAAAGTAAAAACGTTGGCTAAAGGGTGCCTTTAGTAGCGCTTTCAAAGTAAAAGGGTTGCCTAAAGGGGAGATTTAGCAGCGCTTTTACTTTTAACAAAGCGCTGTCTTTTCCTACAGCAGCGCTGGAATAGACAGCGTTTTAAAGCGTTGTCTAAAGCTAAAAAAAGCGTTGTCTAAAATCTTATTTGACGTAGTGCATTTGAATATACTTAGTTATATGTTTTTTTATCAACATATGCTCTAACTAACGATTAAGTAAGATTAAATTGTTTTGTATTTAACATTATAATTTTTGAGTTTTTAGATAATAATTTTATTTAAATTATATTACTTTATTTTGGAGGTTATGAAGAATGATATTAATGGAAGTTTTCCGTCATTTAAAGATGAAGAAACGTAGATGTAGAGATATAGATGTAGATGTTTAAATTTATTTTTATAAATTAAAGATATTATTTTAATTTTTGAATGATAATTGACATTAGGATAGATGATTCAAAAATATTTTGTTGATTGTGAATCAAAGATTAACGTTAAGATACATAATTTGATGTTTTGTTGATTGTGTTATTTTGTCATGTAATTTATTTAAAATGTAAGATCATTTAACCTAAACATTATTAGATAAAAAATTGTGAATAATATATTATCATGTTTTTAAAATAAAATGATTTTTTGTTTTATAAAAAAAATCACTTTTGCAACGATTATAACACGTTGTTGTAGAGTTTGAAGAAGAAATTAAGAAATGCATCCAGAACGGTTTCCATAGTGCTACACAGCTAAAAACTGTTGCAATATTCCATATAGTAGTCGTGCCCTAAAAATACAAGGTGTTGTCGTTGAGTACAAAATCCATTTTTACATACTAAAGCAACGCTTCGGTTTGATACGGCTTAGAAACCGGTTTTAGCAACGGGTTTAAAACGTTGTCTATAGTTAAAATATTGTAGTACAAGTTGAATGAAACAAAGCAAATATTTCTAATGCGTGTGTAGAAAAACCTGGGACCATGTATGTCAAGATTTTCTTTGGAAATAAATGATACATTATTACATATCATTTACTTAATCATTACGATTCATGTATACACCAACTATGTTGACTTTTTAGCCTAAGCGAATATTTCAACTAAGTATAATTCGGCTAAATTTTATTGCATCATTATATTTGACCACTTATAATGAGGTTGACATGCATAATTTGGAATATAGCGTATCGTAGATGCATGCATAACCATACTAGTCCGTGACGTTGTGGAGATTTTTAAAAATAAAATGTAAGAATACTTCATTGTTTAGGAAGAAAGTGATAGGGGCAGCACTGAATTTATCATTACTTATTAATTGTACTAACGTATAAATGATTAAAATTGAATTTTTTATTTAAATTATATGTGCTTCTCTTTAGTTTATTGCTTAAACCTTGCCAACTACTCTCTTCGTCCAAAACCAAGAGTGTGTGTAGTTAAAACAAATTATTTTAGAATATATATTGTTTTGTTTTTCAATTCAATATTAATTAAATTTTACTAATTTTATCCTAATTAATATTATCTCTCATTGTCAACTTTGTTTTATACAGTATGTGTTAGACTATCACTTATTTTCTCACATTTGCACTTATATGTAATTATGTGATTTGTTCGTAAAGTGGAACGAGATACAATCATTATATATATATATATATATATATATATATATATATATATATATATATATATATATATATATATATATATATATATATATATATATATATATATATATATATATATATATATATATATATATATATATATATATATATATATATATATATATATATATATATATATATATATATATATATATATATATATATATATATATATATATATATATATATATATATATATATATATATATATATATATATATATTATTGTTCTCAATGATAAAATATCTAAATTTTTAATTATTAAATATTTCATGTTTTTTACTAATTATGATTGAAGAATTATTTTGCAAAAAAAATATATGATTAAAGAATCGATTCATTTTTATTGTTAAGATGATTTGATGTTATTTGTTGGACTATCTATCGTAACCGGTAAAAAATAACGAGTCATCACCATTATCTTTTATCTTAACGACGGGTGAATAATGAAATAACTCTAAATTGATACATAGATTCTAAATTTTTGATTCACTTTAGACGAAGGGAGAAAGTGTTAGACACCCTTTGTCTACTTGTTCTCAAAAAAGTACTAGGGTTTAGGTTAAAAGGGTAGGATAGGATTTTCAAGGATTATTAATATATTTGAGAAAAAAGAGTTTTTATTTTTTTATTAGGGGAAAAAAGGGTTTTAGTCTTTTAATTAGGGGAACCCGCCTTGGTTTTTAAGGCGCGTGCCTACGTATCCTTTTATGAAGAATCAAAGTCTCAATTTGTAGTTTGTAGTGTTTGATTGTTTTTTTAATGGATTGTGGAAATATTTTGAATTAATCCTTGAATCAAGTCTGAGTTGAAAATAGCAGAATCGTATACGCAATTCACAGTTAATATAAAATAGATTCACAATCCTTTTGAAAATATCTTGAATTTGAATTAAGTTAGTAAAAAAATGTTAGCATTTAATTGGTTAGCTGTTTTAGAATATGTTATGCAATATGTAAAAAAATAAATTTAAATAATTAAAAGATTTAATGCAATTAAAAAATAGGGTTAGTGTTTCAGGTTTAAGAAAATTGAACAAATAGCAATCAAACAATCAAAACAAAACTCAAATAAGAATAAATTCTAATCTACATCAAATTTCATACACATGCTTAAAGATATAAAAAGAATACCAACTTGAAATACCGTGACCAAATTAAGCTGCTCCCTCCATCATTCTTTTCTTTTTCTTTGTGTTTTTCTCCTTTCTCCTTCGGTGTAAGATTTCCCTTTTTTTTCTTCAGTATAAGATCTTCTTTTTTCATATTGATGACGGAATGAAGACCTTAGGATTTAATTATTGTTGTTCTTCGATGTGAAGAGCAATAACTTTTAGGAGAATTCTAGTGAGCTGTTGATCTGCAAATGATTATTGATTCTCCAAATGGTTACTGATTCTCCAAATGATTGTTGATTCTCCAAATGATTGTTGATGGAAAATTTTTAGGTGTTTTATTCAAAACCCTAAAATTAACCAAGAGAGTTGCGTAGAAAGAATGTTTGTGAGAGCAATAGAAAATTGTTGATGTAATTGTTGATCTCCAAATGATTGTTGATGGAGACTTCAGGGTTTCTTTGTTGTTGTTCTTCGATGTGAAGAACAATAACTTTTAGGAGAACTCTAGTGAGTTGTTGATTTGCAAATGATTATTGATTCTCCAAATGGTTGTTGATGAAAAACTTAGGGTGAAGAGAACCTTATTTATAGATTTGAAATCATGTTAAAGACACCCTAAAAAAGAAATAGTCCACACTAAGAAAAACCCAAAATTTATGATTTTATCTTGGTCAGCATTGATAAGTCTCAAGCAATGATAAAAAGCCTTGATGATTCTTTAGGTGTAAGTCATAAGATTGTTCTCTAATTTTATTTCAAATCCCTTATTTTTGCATGGGCTGATTCTTTTGAATCTGGTCCATCAAGATGTCCTTACTTTTTCCTAAGTCAAGCTTTTCTATTTTTACTTTAATTAGTAGGATTTTTTTAACTTGTTTTGTTTTTTTCTTTTGATTTTGACAATTTGTGACTGTCTATGTTGATATTGTAAGCTTCATCTTTATCGTTTCCTCGATCTTGAAGGATCTTCTGAGGAAGAACATGTCGTGAACTTTGTCAATATTGATTTCTTCCTCAATATTTGTTGATGTGCAAGGAAAAGGATGTGCTTGAACCTTTGCTTATATTGTTTCTTCAATTATGTATCGAGGAAAGGGATATGCTTGAACCTTTGCTTAGATCGTTTCGATTATCCTGGGATTTGAATTCATCGTCAAATTAATTGAAATCTACCATGCCCCTGGTTAAAATTGAGGTTTTTTATTTTTAGAAAATAGAACAAAACTCCAACTAATAGCTCGAGGGGTTTACTACAGATTAACTCCTTATTTCTCCACTATTTAGGAATTGAAACAATGCCTTACATCGTCTGTTTGGTCTTACCATTGAAAGCATATGTTTAGCAAAATTCAGTTATTTAGTTTTCATCATTATCCCTCAAAGCTTGTCAAAGTTGAAAAATGAAAATGGAAAAGAAGAGTGAAAATGGAAAGTCGTTGATTATTTATGAAAAGTTATAGAATAGTGAATACGAATGAATTGATTTCAAAAATATGCATGATTATTTATTAGAATCACTAGTCAAAAGATACAAATTTACACCAAATACAAATTAGCAACATAGAAGTTATAATTTGAAATTGATAAAGTCTAATTATCCTATGGAAGAGCTTCTTTGTTGATCCTCTTGACTTTAGGAGAGCTTATGAATATTCTTGGACTTGTCAGAGCATGGGGGTGACCCTTGACATTTCTTAGGCATACCTATTATGTCGATATGGAAGTTTCTCTTAATGTGGAGGAGTCACCAATGATAGTTAAATTTGAAGCGTTGTAGGCCTTTGACTTGTATGGGTTGCCTTCTCTCCTTAAGAAGATTTGTAGGACCAAGCTCACTGGTTGAGTTTCTCCTTCAACAACTTATGAATTTCTTGAGTTCCATCAAGCATGTTATGAATTTGTTCTTTGAGTATCAGACAATTTGTTAGTTGGATGATAGTTGGACAAGGGCGAAGATGGAAATGCGTATGTATGAATGTATGGTATGCAAAAGTATTTTTGGCTTTAAGGGTATGCAAAAAAAGTTTCATGGATATGCGATGCGACACAGACGTAGTATGAAGGTAAACATTAGGGTGCCCTATATGGGTTTAATGATAGACTAGGAAATGAGGATACACTTTAATGACTCAGAGATTGAGACAGATAGGAACTCCTTAAGGATTATGGAAAATGAAAGACGAAGAGAAATAAGCTAGGGAATGTAACAGAGGGACGGGAATTCCTAGAGGCTAGGAATTGTGATAGACCAATAGACAGTTGAGACGAATATTGAACTTGAGAGAATAGCATAGAAGAAAGCATATGGTGATCGGTCAACGGTCACAAAATCTCATGGTTTAATATAGGCCACGTGGCATACATCAACGAGGATGTCCTTTGTGGGAAGATTCCATATGAGGAACAAGATCCTATAAAGGTTCTAAGGATAATGGCGGGCAAAAGGGGATCCCTACAGGATAGAGATTATGACTAAATAGAAACTCCTACGAGTTAAACTAAAGAATATCCCTACGAGTCTAGGGTATAATAATGATAAGAGGTAACCCTACGTAGGTTTAAAATTACAATAGAACGTCCCTTACGGGAAGGCTTCCTAAGAAGGATGGGATTGTTGGCTCCTAAATTCGACACCCTTGTTTTTATTAATATCAGCCATCAAAGCTGAAGGATGTTTTCGACCAGCTGGGTCTGTCGAAAGGCCCATCAGAAGATGGCAATGTACTTAGAGGATTTCTTCCAAGGGAGAATTTGGTTGCCTTCGACGTCGAAGGTGTGGCTCGTCGAAGATGCCTCTCGACGAAGGTGTTCGGTTACTCAGAGTGGGACAGTTTGAAATTCAAGCGTTTGGAGGGAAAACGGTTCCCAGCGGTTCCCAGGTGCAACGTGCAAAGATCTGGAGCGTCGAACACTGAGAACGTGCCAAGTGGAGTCATCTCGAAGCAGTGTAACTGCCCGACGGTTACTTGGGATGTTTTAGTATAAATATTAGTAGTTCACGCAGTTTTTCGCGTGTGTTCACAATTATATACAAGTCACTCATATAGATTCGAGTACCCAGCGTGTGAGAAAGAATTGTTGAGAATGTATGTGTGAAACACCACTTTTATTAATCAAAGTCATTTATGTTCCAGAAACTTTACTTGCTTTCTCCTTTACTTTCCCTGTCGAAAACCTTTATTTCAAGCCTTCCTTTATTTTGTTAAGTTCTCTTCTTCATGCAATTTACATAAAGCTTCTTTATTTTCTTGTCATTTAACCATTGTCAAACTTAATCAAAACCCCAAAATCAACCATGTCTTAGGATCAATCTGATCGATCCTGCGAGTAACCAAATAAGTAACCATTTGGAAGATCAGCGGTTGTTTACCAAAACCAACGGTAAACAAATTGGCACACCTGGTGGGTCTGTGTGTTGATTTTGAAGTTTAATCTGTTTACACAAAATATCGTCTTTTTCGAGGAGTGTTATATGTTATTGAGAAGTGGTAGAATATACACTAACAATACCAATACTGCCAGAAGAAGAGAAGAGATGGAAAATCCGCCAAACAATAACGAAATCCCACAAACGAATGTGGGAGCAACGGTTATCCCAACCGTAAGTGAAGCGATAACCGCTGGTTCAACACCAGCAGTAACGGTCACAAGGACGGGGCCATTACCTCCGTTCACTGGCCCCAGAGTGCCTTTGGGAACCCCCCCACCAAGGGGAAATTTAGGCACAAGGCCTTATGTTCCCCCAGGATTTATGACAGGCGGTCATAATAGAGAACCACTCTATGGCATGCCAATGTCTGATTTGGCTAGCCTAACGAACGCAGCGTCCACTTTTTCAGACCCTTTAGTGAGTGCCTCTTTGCCACTCCAAGGTTCTGGAGTAGGTATGGCGAACAGAAATAGGACCCAACTCTTAGGAGGAACGTCCCAAGTAGCACATGGCCTTACAAATGCCTCGACAGCAGTCTTGAGGCAACAAATGGACGAAAGCAACCATGATATGGTTCAAATGCTGGCACAAACTTTAAGTACAGTGCTGAATCCTCTAATACAAAACACCACCCAATCGAATCAGCAGATGACAGCGCAAATGACGCATTTAGCTGATTTCTTTGGAGTACCCCAACCTATTCGACAGCCCCAAAGGGCGCCAATAAGGGGAAACTAAGGTATATTCTTAGAGGAAGAAACCACTATCAACCAAGGCCAGCAGCCTGTCGAAGAAAACCTTAGGGCACGATTGGAGCAGCCTGTCGAAGAACCTAGGGTAATAACCCCAGAGGTAAGGTTAGTTAACAGAAACCAAAATGCTGACGAAGTAGTTCAGCATATCCAATACCAAAATATGGGTTTGGAAAATAATCTGGCAACCATGATCGAAAGAATCATGACGCAAAATGGGATGAATATGGGCTTTCGTAGGCCCAATTTCACATCCCCACTGTCAGAATACGTGTTACAGACAGACTTACCTCCTAGATGTAAAGTCCCTAAGTTCACTAAATTCTCTGGGGACACGACAGAATCTATTGTCGAACATGTGGCGAGATACTTAATCGAAGCGGGAGATATTTCAAATAACGAAAACCTGAGGATTAAGTACTTCCCAAGTTCTTTAACAAAGAACGCTTTTACTTGGTTTACGACTCTTCCCCCTAATTCGATCCATCATTGGACCCAGTTGGAGAGATTGTTCCATGAGCAATTCTACATGGGACAAACCAAGATAAGCCTGAAGGAATTGGCCAGTGTAAAGAGACGTTTCACTGAACCTATAGACGAATATCTAAATAGGTTTAGGTTGCTCAAAGCAAGATGTTTTACACAAGTGCCAGAACATGAGTTAGTCGAAATAGCCGCAGGCGGCTTAGATTATTCCATTAGGAAGAAGTTAGACACTCAATACCTGAGAGACATGGCCCAACTGGCCGATAGAGTTCGACAGGTCGAACGCCTTAAAGCTGAGAAAGCCAAGGCAACGAAAACTCATAAAAGAGAGAGAATAGCGTATGTTGAGATGGATGACGAAGATCCAGAAACCTTCGAAGAAACTATAACTGTCGAAGAAGGAGAAGTCGATTTAGCGGAACTAAAACAAGGACCACCATATTCTTGCAAACTGTTAGTCCCCTCAAGTGGAAAAAATCCCACTGGTCCAAAAAGGACCAACGATAGGTTCCCCAAAAAGACTTATAGTTTTGATATTACAAAATGTGATGAAATCTTTGACTTGCTTGTAAAAGATGGCCAAATGATAATACCCCCAGGGGTAAAAGTGCCTCCTCTTGATCAAAGAAAGAAGAGAGGCTTTTGTAAATATCATAATTTTATGGGCCATAAAACGTCTCAATGTTTTCTTTTCAGGAATCTTGTGCAAGACGCTATCGAAGAAGGGAGGTTGAAGTTTGCTGACAAGACCCCCATGACTGTGGACTCTAACCCGTTGCAGGCTGAAGCCCATTATGCTGAACCTTCAGAGGTGAACGTGATAGAGGCATCCAGAAGCCAGTCGAAGAGGCTAGGAATCACAATGGTCGAAGTCTCAAAGGACCATGTCAACATGCCAATCTTTGGCAGTTTTTCTGGGAATCTATCCAGAAAGACAATTGAAGCGGTTCAGAAAGCGGTCGAAAGCCCAAAGCTAGAGACAGTTGGAGCCCAAAAATATGGAACAAAACCCAGTTCTCACTTGGCCGCAGTTCAAGGCCAGACAGAGGACTTGGAGATTCAAATGAAGCAGTTGACTCTTGCCAACAAAGATACCATGAATGTCAACATGGTCGAAGTCTCTGAACCAAAAGCATCAGAGGAGACCATGAGGCAAGAACAAGCTAACAAAACTGTTTTCCCTCGGGAAAATGAAAATCTGGCAGATTTTCTGCAAAGATGCCAGAAAAAGAAGTCAGAAGTGATGTTGTGTCCCAGATGCAGTTCGATCTTCGATAAAAAAGCTGCTGAACATATTCAAGGTGTAAGAGCAGCAAATAAAAGAAAGGAAAGTGTTGATCTTCGACATGATCCCAGAAGAGCCTCCCAAAGAGGTTCAAACCAAGAAAAGAGGCCAATGACTTTCAGGCCTCCAACTAATGTGCCAGTAGATACATGGTACAAAACATCTGGTCGAAAGAGGCCAAGCGAAGAAAGATGGCACTCCTTCGATGTGCCAAGAGGTTCATCTTTAACACATAAGAAAGAGCCTCAGGTTGCTGCCCCTAAAGTGACACAGGTGTCAAGCAACTACAAAGGGAAAAATCCCATGTCTCAATCTCAATGGAGGAGATACCAGAGGCGACGAAAAGCTGAGAGGGAAGCTGCTGATGAACCAAAGGCGGAAACCAGTTCAAATGTTCCTCAAAGAAAGCAAAGGAAACCTCTGGAAAGAGAACCCGTAACCAACAGGCTAGTTTGGCCTAACCAAGGCGAAGTTGACAACGAAGATGGTTCTGAATCTGATGACACTTTGGACATCATGGTGAACATAGTCTCAGTTCTGCCCAGGGAGTTCAACCGCCAGGTGGAGGTCGAAACAAGTGATTGGGAAGTGGAGCAAGAAATGGCCAAACATAGGCCAGTGTTCTATTTCGTCATGGATAATGGCACTACTGAGGAGCAAAATGGGTTCTTCGAACCACCTACAGAGGCGATGAAAAATCACCTCAAGCCTTTATTTATAAGGGCTAAACTCGAAGAAACCACAGTAAATAAAATCTTGGTGGATTGTGGGGCAACCATCAACATTATTCCTCACTTTATGCTAAGAAAAATTGGCAAAAGTGATGAGAATATCAAGCCTCACAACATGGTCCTGTCGAACTATGAAGGCGGCGTAGGGACCACTATGGGAGTGATCCAACTGGATATCAAGGTGGGATTTATCCTTCGACCAACTATGTTTATGGTCATATCGGCCAAACCTAACTATAATCTTTTGTTGGGCCGTGAATGGATTCATGGTGTTGGAGCTGTACCATCATCAATGCACCAGAGGTTGCTGCTATGGCGTCCTGATGGGATGGTCGAAAACATAGAAGCGGACCAAAGCTATTACCTGGGCGAAGTGAACCACCTAGGACTGGCAGACTTCGACAAGAACTTGGCTCACATTGGGCCATGTCCAACACCTGACTTCGACTTGGCGCCAGCGCCAAATACTTTTTGTTCCCTATACCTACACCTTGAGCATGGTTTTCAATGGGACAAAGAAGACTTGTCCCACATAGACTTCAGTGGGTTAACTGATATCCAACCAACTGGTTGGGGAAGTGAATTCAGTGATAATGACTGAGTCACAATCATTGAAGCGAATTTCGGCTTACGTAGCCAAAACAAAGATGATAACGGCTCTCGAAGCCGAAGTAAAATACATGGCCACACAGGCCAATGATCAACAGTTATCTTCTACAGGTCCTGGAAAGGACTTCGATCCAGAACCTCCTGATATCATGCCAGAAGGGATGTAGGAACAGAGGCTCGACGCCATCTATGACGATGAGCCTTTGGGCTTCGAAAAGGACCCCTTGGCGAACAACATCAAAATGTTAGCGCAAGATCCTTTAGAAGAAATCAACTTGGGCGAAGGGTCAAAGAAAAAGCCAACTTACATCAGTGCCAAAATTGACCCAGAACTTAGGTTGGAAGTAATCCAATTGTTAAAGGAGTTCAAGGACTGTTTTGCATGGGATTACGACGAAATGCCTGGTCTCGACAGAGGATTGGTGGAACTTCAGTTGCCAATCAAACCTGGGAAGAAGCCAATCAAGCAAAGTCCAAGACGCTTCGCTCCAGAAATACTGTCGAAGATCAAAACGGAAGTCGAAAGACTGCTGAAGTGCAAATTCATACGCATTACGAGGTACGTCGAATGGATTGCAAACATTGTGCCAGTAATTAAGAAAAATGGTACATTGAGGGTATGCATAGATTTCAGAGATTTGAATGCTGCTACACCCAAAGATGAATATCCTATGCCTGTGGCGGAAATGCTAGTCGATTCTGCCGCTGGCTATGAATACCTGAGTATGCTCGATGGTTATTCAGGATATAATCAAATATTCATTGCTGAAGAGGATGTGTCGAAAACAGCTTTTCGATGCCCTGGGGCTTTAGGCACTTACGAATGGGTAGTGATGCCTTTTGGCCTAAAGAACGCTGGGGCAACATACCAGCGAGCAATGAATTCTATCTTCCATGATTTTATTAACACCTTTATGCAAGTATATATTGATGACATTGTTATAAAATCTGTTTCCAGGAAGAACCATATAGACCACCTTCGACAATCATTCGAAAGAATGAGAGAACATGGTCTCAAGATGAACCCTTTGAAGTGTGCATTCTGTGTGAAAGCTGGAGATTTCTTGGGCTTCGTTGTCCACAAGAAAGGAATCGAAATCAACCAGAACAAGACGAAGGCAATTCTGGAAGCAAAAGCACCATCGAATAAAAAGGAACTGCAATCTCTTTTAGGCAAGATAAATTTCTTAAGGAGATTCATATCTAACCTAAGTGGGAAAGTTCAAGCCTTTTCACCCTTGCTTCGACTGAACAAAGAGGGATTCGAATGGGGGCAGGAGCAACAAGAAGCCTTCGACAAAATCAAAGGGTACCTCACAAAGCCACCTATTTTGGTGCCTCCTTGTAGCAATAGGAGTATGAGATTGTACATAGCTGCATCCGACAAAACTTTGGGAAGCATGTTAGCCCAAGAAGATGAAAATGGAGTCGAAAGACCCATTTACTATCTTAGTAGAGTTTTGAACGATGCAGAAACTAGATATAGCGAAGTTGAAAAATTGTGTCTATGTCTGTATTTCTCTTGTACAAAACTCAAGCAATATATAAAACCAGTTGATGTGTATGTTTCGTCTCATTTTGATGTTTTCAAGTACATGTTGTCGAAACCCATCTTGCACAGTCGAATTGGCAAGTGGGCACTAGCATTAACTGAATACTCCTTGACCTTTATGCCTCTTAAGGCAGTAAAAGGACAAGTGGTGGCAGACTTTATAGTCGACCACTCAATTCAAGTTGAGAGTATTGATTATGTGGAGATAGAACCTTGGAAATTCTACTTTGATGGTTCCAGCCATAAAGATGGAACAGGAGTAGGAGTCTTGATTATTTCTCCAGAAAAAATTCCAACAACATTCAAGTACAAGATATCAGGTTCTTGTTCGAACAATGAGGCTGAGTACGAAGCTCTAATTACTGGCCTTGAGATATTGTTGGAATTGAGGGCAACTCGAGTCGAAATAATGGGAGACTCAGAGTTAGTCATTAAGAAAGTCACAAAAGAATATAAATGCATAAGAGAAAATCTCATTATGTACTTTGTGATAGCAAATCGTTTATTGAAAAAATTTGAAATGGTCAATATTCGACACATACCCAGATTGGAAAATCAAATAGCCAACGATTTGGCACAAATTGCATCTAGGTACAAAATTTCAAAAACGAGATTACAAAGAGCAATCGAAGTTCGAGAAAAGATAAAAGCAACTTGTTTGTCACCAACAGAATTGGAATCGACAAGACTAGGGTATGCTGATCAAAGTAACTTCGAAATTTCGTTCATAGACAATTTGTCAGAGCAGGATTGGAGAAAACCCATTGTGGATTATCTGCAAAATCCAGTAGCTTCGACAGAACGAAAAACAAAGTATAGGGCATTGAGTTACGTACTCATGGGTAATTAGTTATTTAAAAAGACGCCTGAAGGGGTATTGCTAAAATGCTTAAGTGAAACTGAAGCATACATAGCCCTTTCGACTACGCACGCTGGAGCATGTGGGGCTCACCAAGTAGGCCATAAGATGAAATGGTTGTTGTTTCGACAAGGACTATACTGGCCCACCATGTTGAAAGATTGTGTCGAGTTCGCCAAGGGTTGTCAAGAATGTCAAGTCCATACAGGCATCCAGCATGTGCCAGCAAGCGAACTTCACTCGATAGTGAAACCTTGGCCCTTTAGAGGATGGGCGTTGGACCTTATTAGAGAGATTCGACCAGCATCATCAAAGAGCCAGAAGTATATATTGGTAGGCATTGATTATTTCACTAAGTGGATCGAAGCCATTCCTTTAGTCAATGTAGACCAAGAAAATGTCATTGAATTTATTCAAAAGAACATTATCTTTAGATATGGAATCCCTGAGACTATAACTACTGATCAAGGATCAGTTTTCACCGGTCGAAAGATGCAGGAATTCGCTCAGGAAACAGGCTTTAAACTCCTAACATCAACGCCTTATTATGCACAGGCAAATGGTCAAGTCGAAGCAGCGAACAAAGTAGTGACTTGCTTGATAAAGAAGCATGTTGGGAAGAAGCCAAAAAATTGGCATAAGACGTTAGACCAGATTTTGTGGGCCTGTCGAACGTCCCCAAAAGAAGCCACAGGTACGACACCATATAGGCTAACTTTTGGTCATGACGCAGTGTTGCCAGCAGAAATTTGTCTTCAATCTGCAAGGGTTCAGATACACCATGATATTCCCTCTGAAGTTTACTGGGATATGATGTTAGACGAACTAGTAGATTTAGACGAAGAAAGATTGCGCGCTCTCGACCTACTAAGGCTTCAGAAGAAAAGAGTGGAAGACTCTTACAATAAAAAAGTGAAACCTAAGGCATTCTCGCCTGGAGAATTGGTTTGGAAGGTGATTCTTCCCATGGATCGAAGCATGGGAAAATGGTCACCCAAATGGGAAGGACCATTCAGAATTATCCAAACTTTTTCTGGTGGAGCTTATGAAGTCGAAGAGTTAGGTGACGATAAAAGGCTCTTGAGAGTAAATGGCAAATATTTGAAAAAGTATAAACCTATACTCCAAGAGATAAAAATAAATAACAAGTAACGACTAAATTAACCATAAATAAGCCAAAATGGAAAATTTTATAAATTAGCCAAAATGGCAATATTGTTAAATACACATTACAATACATGGTTAAAGAGCTGAATCAATCAGAAGGGGATGGAATCCTTGAGTCGAAGGTATTTAGCTTGCTGCAACTCCAATCTTTTGTTGCACAAGGCATTCGCCTGGGCAAGCTTGGAAATTTGATCATCGAAGGCTTGAGCTTTCTCAGCAAATTCTAGGCCTTGTGTGATTTCAGCTTGACTGTCGGTGTCTGGAACAGTCGAGAGAAGTTCCTCCTTGCGCTTAGTATTGGCATTCATCTTGGCTTCTAGCTCTTCGATTTGCGCCTTTATGGAAGCATTCTCTCGATCGATGGCATCAATTTCTTCCTGCTTAGATGCCTTTTGCTTCGACAACTCCGCAATTCGAGAAGTCGTCTCTGCTACAGCAGTCCATGCAGAAGAACTTTTTCCATATAACACTTCAAGCTGGCTGTTGAAGCCTCTTTGTCGCCGATAGTCTGCTGAGACTTGATCAATAATGGAGTGTAACTCCATGATAAAGCCTGAAACCTCCGGAGTCACAGCTAGCAAGTCTACGGCATTCAAAACAGACCCCAAATATGATGGAGCAGTAGGGTCCCCCTCCAAAGCTTTCATCAAATCTTTCTTGAAGAACTGAGCCTTGACCTTCATCAAAGCCTCATCGAGAGGAGAAGTTTCAGTGGACTTCCCCGATTGAGTAGAAGCCCCCTGACTAATATCAGACGAACTTCCCTTGCTCTCGATAATGGCATTCAGATAGCCAACAGGATCAGTTTGCTTCAAGAGTTCTAAGTCTTCCTTCGACCTATGCTTTGTTGAGGTGACAACCTTTGCAGCAGCGTTGTCTTGAGGTTGAGGCTGTTGAGTAGCATTTGCCTCGACTTGACTCTCTTCGACTTGAACTTCAGCAGTACCAGTGTCACCGTGATCCCCTTCGCCAGCGTCAACGTGATCCCTTTCGTCATGATGTTCCTCCGACAAATCAACCACTTGAATCTCTTTTGGTTGTTGTTCTTCTGTTTGTGGATCTTTTGTTTGTTGTTCTGCTGTCTCAGCATTGGCTTCATTTGTTTCAGCATTGGCTTCATCGTTCGCCAAGTCTTTCTCTTGTGGCCTACTGAGTTCAGCAGAGTCCAATGTTTCAGAAGTCCTTGGCGCTGAGCTTTCAATGGTTTCCTGAAAAAGAAGAAGAAGGATCTTCTAAGTTAGGAAGGGACATAATCGAACATGGGTATCGACACCTGAGTTAAAAAGGGTCGAAGAGATTACCTGCAGAGGAACTTCAGCCCCAGGGCTGGAATTGTCGCTTTCGACAGGTTTATTGAGAAGAACATTTAGTTCCTCCTCCGTTGGCTCTTCAATAATTACTGGAGGTGGTCTGGGCTTTCTCCCAGCAACCTTTATTCTGATTGTTCGAGTCTCAGGAGAAGGAACGTCCTTCTTCAGCTTTCGCCTTTTAAAAGGAGCAGGGGGAGAATCGTCTTCTTCGTCACTCCCAGATTCGACCGTCAGTGCTGGTCGTTTCTTGGGTGAAGGTGCCTAAAAACCAGTTGGAGTTCGATTTAGAAGCTACATCGAAAGTCAGAATGTTAAAGCCAGAAGAAAATAATAAAAGTCTGGTTACCGGTGCAGAAGGCTTTTTCGAAGGACCTTCCCCCTGATGGCTTGTTGTAGTCTTCACCGGCGCTACAGTTTTCGCCGGTGGTGGAGGTTTTGTCAAGGGACCTCCTCCCTGATGGCCTTCTGCAGCTTTCTTGGCTGCAGGCTTTCGAACAACTGAAAGAAGACAAAATAATTAACAGGCTACCAGTCGAAAGGGAAAGACAAAATAATTTGGAAGGATGAACTTACATTTCTTTATTTTGTCTAAGACAAGAACAAAAGACTTCTGAAGTTCGTCCACGAAGTCCTTCTCGTCGAAAAACTCCTCAGCGTAGTAACTTTTCCACCACTCTTCGAAGGATGGTGAGCAGAGAAAGTTAAGCTGATAGTCGAACAACGAAAGGACTGTTTGACCAGCATATCTGCCGATATGCTTAGTGGCAGCGTCTTCAGTGTAGTCGTTGCAAAAGTATAACATAGACTTCTCCCTGGGAAATATAGGAGAAGGAAGTGTTTGAATGATACCAAACTGGCGAGAAACCAAGTTTGGTTGATACGCGATCAGACTCAAGTGAGTCTTGGAGCTCTTGAATCGCAGGGGCATTATTCTTGGTGTGAGAAATGCTTCCCACACTGTTGTATGTTCTTCGACCTGAGGGCCACTTGACGACTTAGGATGGGGCCTCGTGAACCACTCTGGACCAACCTTTCGTCGAGAAAAGGGAGCCATGGTCGAAACAAACTCTTTCCTTTTTGCAAACATCAAGACGAAGTTTGTAAAAGTTTGTTGAAGCTCCAGCCCATCTTCAGTTGGGGTCAGCAGAGCCAATCTGGTGCCTTCGATGCACCTATTTGCTATCTTCGGAGCTTGCTCATTTATTTGAGTCTTCTGAGGTAAGAAAGACTCGAAGGTGGCATTGAGCCACAGCTGAAGTAGCCAAAAAGGTCCTGCAAGCAGCATACTGGCTCTGTTATCGATGATCTTCAAAAGAGTGGCTCCGCTGCTAATCGACTCGTACAGATTCGCCAAAATCAGTTCTGCCAAACAAATATTTTGGCCATGGTGGAGTTGGGTGGCGAGAGTGACCATCTTCTTGGTCACTTGTAAAGACTTTGTGCAGAACACAAAGCGTGACAGCCATAAGGCTAGAAACGCAATATGCTCTACATCCGACACAGTGGCCGTCGACTTATCGTGATAATGATTGATATAGGTGGTGTAGGTTGGTTTTGTGGCAGAGAATCCAATCTGATCCTCCGACATTTCCTCTGGGTCGAAATAGTCCCCAGTGGGTCGAAGGCCAGTGATGGCAGCCACGTCGAACAGCGTGGGTGTCAGCATTCCGCAAGGAAGGTGGAAGGTGAAATGGGTGTAATCCCAGAAGAGTAAGGAAGCTATCAACATTTCTGGGGAATAGTTGAGACCCGTTTTCGACAACATAACCAGGTCGAATATCCCCAGATCTTTCCAGATCGAAGCCTGGCTTTTCTCCATTTTTTCCAGCCAAGCACTGTAGTCAGGAGTGAGGCTAGGGCTAGACCTGAAAGCCCTAACACCCCGATTGAGGAAGCGAAGATCGATTTTCTCCTTAGCGGGATCTTCGTTATCCTCGGCATCTTTCTTAGAGCATCCAACAGGTTTGAGCCTCTCGAGCACTGGAAAGTAGCTTTTGATCTTCATGGCTTCAGCGATGCTTGGGTATAGCGGGCCAGACATGGCGAAGATTTGGTTGGAGTATCCAACCGGAATCATGAGTTGGCGTGAATAAGTGTCACGTACAATAATGTCTAGGGGTTCAGGAACCCTTCGTTGGCCTGTAGGAGAAACTACAGGAGCAGTGGAGAAAATCTTGGGTTTAGCATTTCCTGAGGGGATGTTAGAACTGGGAGCGGTGGAAGAACCGGACGCCATTGTTGATGTTAAGGTTGAAGATGAAGTGAAGAACAAAGTTGTTTGCAAAGTTTGCAGAGAGTTTTTGTTCAAAGAAGTTTGAAGGCAAGGTAGCGTGAAAAAGTCCCACAATGGGTACTTGGCGCTATTTATAGTAGCTGGGGAAATCCCCAAATTCGAGGACATTTAATGCCATTTAATGTTGCAGAGGGTAGTGGGACACGTGGCGTCCCCCTGTTAACACAGTCGTTCTGCAGAAATGAAAGGGTGCAGCGTGCGCCCTCGTTTTTTGGAATTGTCATGATGACAATTTGTGAAAAGACATTTGGCACGCTGCATGCCGTACTGAGGTGACGTCTTAGGTACGGATGAAATGATGGCTTTTCCTTGGGATTGTCAGTGGTTGGTAGAAGACAAAAAAGTGCACAATTTAATTTGTGACTAAGAATTAAAAGACAGGTGTCCAATGGAGTTTCAAAGAATGCCTTTTTCTTTTCAGAGTCGAAATAAGGCATTCTTGGGGGGCAATTTGTTGGCTCCTAAATTCGACACCCTTGTTTTTATTAATATCAGCCATCAAAGCTGAAGGATGTTTTCGACCAGCTGGGTCTGTCGAAAGGCCCATCAGAAGATGGAAATGTACTTAGAGGATTTCTTCCAAGGGAGAATTTGGTTGCCTTCGACGTCGAAGGTGTGGCTCATCGAAGATGCCTCTCGACGAAGGTGTTCGGTTGCTCAGAGTGGGACGGTTTGAAATTCAAGCGTTTGGAGGGAAAACGGTTCCCAGCGGTTCCCAGGTGCAACATGCAAAGATCTGGAGCGTCGAACGCTGAGAACGTGCCAAGTGGAGTCATCTCGAAGCAGTGTAACTGCCCGACGGTTACTTGGGATGTTTTAGTATAAATATTAGTAGTTCACGCAGTTTTTCGCGTGTGTTCACAATTATATACAAGTCACTCATATAGATTCGAGTACCCAGCGTGTGAGAAAGAATTGTTGTGAATGTATGTGTGAAACACCACTTTTATTAATCAAAGTCATTTATTTTCCAGAAACTTTACTTGCTTTCTCCTTTACTTTCCCTGTCGAAAACCTTTATTTCAAGCCTTCCTTTATTTTGCTAAGTTCTCTTCTTCATGCAATTTACATAAAGCTTCTTTATTTTCTTGTCATTTAACCATTGTCAAACTTAATCAAAACCCCAAAATCAACCATGTCTTAGGATCAATCTGATCGATCCTGCGAGTAACCAAATAAGTAACCATTTGGAAGATCAGCGGTTGTTTACCAAAACCAACGGTAAACAGGGATGACAATAGTTTCCTTAGTACGTAGGTTACTAATTTCGGCCTACGGATATTCTATCTTCCCCATAAGATGGATTCCTTAAGGGTATCATGGGTAACATTAGAGAGAAAGACACAAGAGCCTCCCTTAAGCGGAGCCTCATTGTAGATCGAAACTTTTGTCTCTAAGGTCGTACAAGGTCTTACCATGAGATTTTAGTTTAGGTTATACAAAGAGTCATAGGTTTCATTCCAACGTCCTATCCTCCAAGAGGATACCTCTTGAGACATATTCTTTTTTTTTTTTGAATTCCACCGACTCTAGGCAGAGTCCTCACAAAAACTAATAGGGATGATATATCCCCTTGGCCAATAGACGAACCTTCTTTCTAAGGGTTTGAATTATTCAAAATTAAAATCCCACCACAAATAAAATATGATAATGAAAATAATATAAAAACAAATGAATAGACCAAATAAATAAATAAATAAAATAAGCAAATATAGAAAAACATAAAAAAATAGAAAACCCTAACAAAAATCCTAAACCCAAAAAGAAAAGGCTTTTAAACCCTAGGGTTGAATCCCCAACAGAGTCGTTAGCTGTCGTAACCGGCAAAAAATAACGAGTCGCCGCCACTATTTTTTGTCCTAACAACGGGTGAATAATGGAATAACCCTAAATTAATACAAAGATTCTAAGTTCTTGATTCACTTTAGACGAAGGAAAGGTGTTAGGCACCCTTCATCTACCTTGTTCGCAAGGAAGTCCCAGGGTTTAGGTTAAAATCGTAGGATAGAGTTTTCAAGGGTTATTAATATATTTGAGAAAAAAAGGTTTTAGTTATTTTATTAGGGGAAAAAGGGTTTTAGTCTTTTAATAAGGGGAACTCGCCTTGGTTTTTAAGTCATGTGCCTACGTATCCTCTTATGAGGAATCAGAGTTCCAATTCGTAGTTCGTAGTGTTTGGTTGTTTTTTTATGGATTGTGAATATATTTTGAATTAATCCTTGAACCATGTCTGAGTTGAAAATAGCGGAATTGTAGACGCAGTTCGCAGTTAATATAAAATAGATTTATAATCCTTTCTGAAAATATCTTGAATTTGAATTAAGTTAGTAAAAAAAGGTTAGCATTTGATTGATTAGCTATTTTAGAATATGTTATGCAATATGTAAAAAAATAAATTTGAATGAGAAAAAGATTTAATGCAATTAAGAAATAGGGTTAGTGTTTTAGAAAATATTCAATTAATAAATAACTATTTTTCTAAATTATTATAAATATAAGTATTTTTGATAAAATATCCAATAATTATTTACTAGGATATTATAATTTAATACAAATTGTTAAAAATATAATATATGTCAATTAAATGAAGAAAATAGAATAAGTTAATTAAAGAATTAAATTAATTAATTAAGGAGAGGTGTAAAAGTTAAATTTTGTTATTCAAGAAAACCTAAAGTCATTTTTTTAGATTTGTATATTTTCTATTGTTTTTTTTTTGTATTTTTATAATGAATAAAAGTTAAGATAAAAAAAAAATATTTTTTAATACTAATAAGAAGAAGAAAAGTTAAAGTTTGAAAAAATAATTTTTAGGCTTAGAAAAAAAAAGATTTTTTCTATAATAATAATAAAAAGTTTAAGGTTAAAAAATGTCTTTTTAAGGTTAGAGATAATATTTTTTTATTAAAAATATGTGAAAATAATAACAATAAAAAAGCACGGATATCATAAATCATAAACAAAACAAATAACAATCAAACATTCAAACCAAAATTCAAACAAGAATAAATTCTAATTTACATTAAATTTCATACACATGCTTAAGATATAAAAAATATCAACCTGAAATGTCTTGACCAAATTAAGTTGCTCCCTTCATCCTTCTTTTTCTTTTCTTTGTGTTTTTCTCCTTTCTTCTTCGGTGCGAGATTTCCTTTTTTCCTTCGGTACAAGATCCCTTTTTTTTCAGTTTGATGATGGAATGGAGACCTTAGGATTAAGTTGTTGTTCTTCTTCGATGTGAATAACAACAACTTTTAGGAGATCTCTAGTGAGTTGTTTATCTCTAAATGGTTACTGATTCTCCAAATGATTGTTAATTCTCCAAATGATTGTTGATTCTCCAAATGGTTGTTGATGGAAAAAATTTAGGTGTTCTGTTTAAAACTCTAAAATTAACCAAGACAGTTGCGTAGAAAGAATGTTTCTGAGAGAGATTGAAAATTATTGATGTAATTGGTGATCTTTAAATGATTGTTGATGGAGACTTCAAGATTTCTTTGTTGATGTTCTTTAATATGAGGAGCAACAACTTTTAGTAGAACTCTAGTGAGTTGTTGATCTGTAAATGATTATTGATTCTCCTAATGGTTGCTGATGAAAAATTTAGAGTGAAGAAAGCCCTATTTATAGATTTAAAATTAGGTTAAAGACATCCCAAAAAGGAAATAGTCCATACCAAGAAAAACTCAAAGTTTATGATTTTATCTTGGTCAGCAAGTCTACAAACTTTGACCAATGAGAAATCAGTTTTGCCAATACGTGACCAATTAGAAAGTGACAAATCATGTAATTTTGTTGTTTTTATATTTATGATTTTTTGGTTATTTTTTAATTAAAAGTGAAAAAAGTGAAGAAAAAAAATATTTTTGAAAATTTATTAATTAAAAAATACGAAAATAATAATTTAATAATTAAAAAAAAAGTAATTTTTTAGGAAGATTTATACCAATTGAGACTTGATTGAAACTTGGAGGACAAGATTATGAACCTAGACACTTTTGTGATTTTTTCTCAATATTGTGATTGATTTGGTGATTAATAAAAATTGATTTTGAAAGATTTCAATTATTTTTAACACATTGACTCTTAAGTGTATAAAATCAAATATTTAAAAAATAAAAAAATAATTTTAAAATACTCTTAAAATAGAAAACGAAAATAATAATAAAATAATTGAAAAATGACTTTTTTATCCTTTTTATTAAAAAATCACACAAAAGAATATAAATACCAAAAAGTAGTGTAATGAGACTTGAACTCAAGACCTTCAACTTAGAAGCCTTACTCCTTTACTAATTGTGCTATGTCATTCTATTCAAGACAAAAAGGCTCATAGAAGCATATGAAGGTGGAAAAATATTTTGCTATTTTAAAAATATAAAAAAATTAAAGTAAATTATTATATATTTTAAATAAGAAAAAATAAATTATTGTTAAATCAAACGTGAGTAATACCCAAAAAATTTATGAAATCAAATTTAAGAATAATTTGAATATTTTTAAAATGGGGCGGACAAATTTGAGGTATGACACTATCACTCGTTTGCACTCATTTATACTTGTTTATAAAATTGAAAATGTGATTATAATATTTTATAAAATGGCACGAGACACAACCAGTTACTTCCACCGTCTCATAAAAAGTGTCTCATTTGCACTTTTCTCTGTCACAAAACCATTGTCCCTTTACGATATCAATGCAACATTTATTATTATTTTTCTACTATTATACTCCTATTTATTAACATTAACTTTTTTCAACTACTCTATTAACTATAATTAATAAGGGTATTCTAGTAAATAATATTAGTTTTATCATCAAAACCAACACATCTAATCATTTTCTTAAGAACCGTGCATTGCTCAAATAAGACCGTTTTTATGAGATAGAGAGACTAAGATCATCTAAAAAAAGTGTGCATGTATAAACAATATTTACATTAATGGTTCTAAATATACATATAATTTAATGTCACATATCTTTTTGACGTTATTTTTGTGAGATTTGGGTCGAACTCTAGTATTTTGACAGAGATAGCTTCTTGGTTCTACAGAAGCCTTACATATTATAGTTAAAGTTTGTTCACTTGTATGTTGTTGTCGAAGTCGAAATATGCTTTGTTTAAAGCATGTTAAATTGGTCATTTGCTTATAATCCCAATTGCTTAAGTTAGTTTGTAGCTTTAGTTAGCTTAGTAGTCTATAAATAGACTAGTTCTCTCAGGTTGTTGAGAGAGGTTACTTGTTATTCACTTGTAATTATTGTAACCCTAATGAGTAAGTGAATAAAAAAACAGGTTTAACTAATTCTATACTTCTTCTTCTCCCCTCTTCGCTCCCTTCATGAAATCCTAATAGGATTTCTTGTGTTTGGTCAAGAAATTCAATCTTTCTCATAATTGTAGTTTGTTCTTGACGACACTCAGTTACAACAAACAAATATGGTGAGCGTGGAGAATATAGTTGTTGTACCCTAAAATTTGCCCTCTCATTTCTCAAAGGATCATCCTGGACCCTCAGGTTTGCTTCCATCCAATTCCAAGCCTTGAATTACAAATTTTTCAAGAAAAGTCATTCACAAGGGTAAAATGGTTAAAAGCACACTAAAAAGTCAAACTTTGACTTTTAGATCAAAAATCAAGTTTCAACAATTATATTTCATCAAGACATGAAATTGGTTCATCAAAAAAATCAGAAGTCAGAAATTACTTTGAAAAAAATCAAATTTATAAACATTTAGAAAATTTTCTAAGTGTTAAGAGAATATGATACTTCAGAACTTCTGAGCCAGCCTCACGCAAGTGCGGTCAGAAGTTATAAACATGGTTCAGAATATAGTTCTTCAATCAAAACACGACTCTTCAGCATATGCTTCGATCAGAGCATCACCCTTCGAGTTTCACTCTTGCCTTCTTCGATCAAAACATCACAAAGCCCCAAAACCTTGTTTGAAGAGCCTGCTGCACTGCTATAGCACAAACCTGCAACCAGTTGCCACAACACTCAAAATTTCTGCGGATCTAGTCCACGCCTTCATTTTTCTCAAACCCTATATTTGTACCAAATTATCATACAAAAACTGTTATTAAAAAGCAATGGAACAGTATACCAAAAGGGTTTAAATCCCATTTGTTTCACCCCAAAACCACAGTAAAACCATCTATAAATAATTGGCTCCATCACACGTTCAAGGGGCTGGCTTTTGGAGAGAGAGAATTCTCAAAAAGAGAGAAAAGAAAACTGTGAAACCTTCATAAAAATTCAGAATTCCCAAACAAAAAACCAAAATCTTTGTTCTTCCCTTTGAGTCAAAGAACTTGGCATTTTCTCTCCCGTTACTCTTGCTGACTCCAGAACATCTGAATGCAGCAGTTCAAGTTCCAAGCACACGCTTTAAGGTTCAAAGTAAGTCTTTCTTACTTTGCATCTTTTCATTCAGAACAACATTAAAATATGTAAATATCACAGTATTAATATTGTCCATATCATTGCATAAGTATAAAAACTGTGGATCAGAACTTCTTGATTAGGGCTAGGCTCATATTTAGGATTAGAACTTTTATAAAATGTTTTGCTTTTATCCTTCTGATTTGTTGTTTGTTAAAAACTGAATAAATTGCTGATGTGCTGATTAATATGAGGAAAGAGTTGAAATGTGGCACAGAACCTCTGATTTTCACTCACTGTTTTAGCACAACACAGAACTTCTGAGTTCTCCTTACTGTTAAACACATTGAACTTCTGATGTTTCCACTCACTGTTTTAACACTAAGTACTTCTAATTTTCACATGCTGATAACACACTGAACTTCTGATGTTCACTCACTGTCTTAGCACAATATAGAACTTCTAAGTTCTCTCCACTGTTTTAACACGTACATAGCTTCTAATATTTTCTCACTGTTCTCACATTCAGAACTTTAGCACGTAGCAACATAGAACTTATGTGTTTTCCCTCTAACATTTCTTGCAGGACCTCAGAGTGTATCAACTCAGAACTCCTGACTTCCTCTGATGTTTCTTGCTGAACCACAACGCGTCCGACATCATAACTTCTGATCCCATTTGCTTTGCTTTCAGCAACATGCTGATTCTATTCTCTCGTTATTTTCCTTTTTTTATCATTTTTAACATTAACATTCTTTTATTAATATAAAAAATCCATAAAAACATTTTCTTTTCTTTTTTTTAAATTAATTTATTTCTTTTTTTAATTTATTAAGACAAAAAATCACTTTTAAAACAAGTTCATTTTACATTTCTTGTGTACTATTTCAACATGGTTGTAATAGATAATTGGGACTTTAATTTCTTGCAATCCCCATTTGTAAATTTGTACACCTCATCCCCCTAATGATTGTAATAGCGTAGAATCTTTATATTCCTCACTTTTATTGCTTTCATATATTGTTAGTAATTAGGGTGTGTATGGCAAGACATGAAATCGACAAGTAGATAACCCTAATCAAGACTAAAATACATGCAATCAAATACACTATGCACACATACACCCTTAGGGTAATCTCACTTGTTTCCTATCAGAAATTAGTCATGTCCCTTGAACATGGGCGTTTTAGCAAAAGACCCTCGATAAAAGATCGTAGTCCCTCGATGACTCGATGTTGCCTTCGGTAAACGATATATCCCTAAAACGACATTGCTAAAATGTTCCATGGGTTGCCTTCTATGAATATACAAAGGTCCCATGCTCGTCCCTTCACACCCAATGATAGGGCTTCTTACCTAACCAATGGTAATATAACAACATCTAAAGGAGGAAGAAAAGAACATCTAAGACCTTTTGAGTAGGTAGATTTGCTCATAGTTGCTCGCTTGCTCACAACAAAAACATTTTTATACACCCACACTCTCATTTTGAAACATTTTTCGAAAGACAACACTTTATACGCGTTCTTATAGAGACGAGAACCATTACAAAGACACCTTTTCAAAATCACTTTCAAAAAACACATCTCACAAACACATCTTTGAACTATATTTCAAACAAACATTGTGTACACGTTCTTATAGAGACGAGAACCATTACAAAGAAGTTTTCAAAATACTTTCAAAACCCACACCACAAGCACATTCAAACAAAAGCAAGTGATCTAGCAAGTAACTAAGAGCCCATGGAAAACCATGGATGAAAAGGGTGCTAATACCTTCCCTTTCATAATCTACCCCCCCCCCCCCCCCCCCCCCCCCCCGAACTCAAGAAAACATCTCTAAAGGTCTTTCTTGTGCTTTTCACCTTTCCTTTTGGATAAAAGAAAAGTCGGTGGCGACTCTTGCTAACCACAACATTTGAGAATACAAAACGCAAACGACCCAAGTCAGTTCTCCGACCGTGTCACAGAACTGGAGACTCTGTTGGGGAGATTCTAAAAGTGGGGTTACCTTAGGGCTAGATCATACTTACTTGCTTACATTGTTTGACTGCTTTACATTATGGTTCTTTGTTTGGGTTCGAATCCTCTACCCGGATTTGGGATACCTTATAGGTAAGTAGCAATACATTATGGAAATTGTGCGGGGTATACCGACATGGTCTAAATAATAGCTACGTTAGTGTGACATATTTGTGGGTACCGGTAGCCCTTGAGTTAATCAAGGAGAATACGAGGCCGCTGGGTGATGTCATGAATCACTAATGAACTTTTAGAACCTTTACTTAACCAACTTGGCTATTTAGGATGTAGTGAGGTGACCGGATTTGGTGCAGTCTGAAGTTGGTAGATACTCGATACTACACTCATTGAGGTTTGGTTTCTTGGGATATTTCGATCGTCATTAAAGAGGCTTGTGCTGAAATAATGAACAAGGAAACAAACCAGTGATATTGAGCTCCTTAGAACCCGTTTACTATTACTAGGACAGGTTTGAGCCAACTAAACTTTAAGAGGGTACTTACCTACTAACTCTATGCAAGCCTAAACCTAAGGACTCTTCTGCTTTGTGTGTATATGATTATTTTCATATAAACTTGTTTACTTTGCATACTTGTACATAACATCATACCATAGCATTTTCAATAACCGTTTCAAGGATATCAAGGGCCAATGATGCAGGGTCACGTTGAACCAGATATCTATCAAGGGACAAGAGGATTTATTTTCCTCTAACCAAACACCGTCAAAGATCAAGTACAACAAACTTGAGTCAAGGGCTAAAACCCACTTGACATGGTGAGCTTAATTCTCGTGGAAGGACATCCACCGATACGAAGTTCTCCAATCAAAACTCTAAGTGACTACTAACATTTACCCCACGAGATCCTTGAAAACATGCATCCATATATCATGCATCATATCATGACAGGTTTCTCCCATACAAGTCTCCTTATCTTCCTACTGTTTATTTCAGTAAGATGGATATGGAACAAACGGTCAAAGATCTTCAAGCTCAAAACGCCCAATTCCAACAAATGTTCCTGGCTTTGGATAAGGGAAAAGAGGACCTGAAGACTCTCCTTCTCAAAGACAAGAAGAAGAAGCCTAAGAAGTCAGTAGGCATCCTGAAATTTGGAAGAAGACTTAGAGGACCAGCCAAGAGAGTTCTAGATCTCTCAAATCCATCCAACATGGGGGATAGTCATGAAGAAGACAACAGTCTAGAGATTGATGAAGACGAGGCCAACTATTCTGAGGAACAATATCATCCCGCTGATGACAAGTACAAACAGTTGGAGGATCGCCTCATTGCTATGGAAATTCAGCAGATACCTGGCTTGGATTTAGGAGACATGGGTTTGGTTTCTGGAGTGGTCATCCCGCCAAAGTTCAAAATCCCTACCTTTGTCCTGTACGATGGAGTATTTTACCCTAAGATGCACCTAAAGTCTTATGTCCACAAGATTCAACCATACACAACCGATCCAAAGCTTTGGATCCATTTATTCCAAGAGAGCCTGGTAGGGACTCAACTTGAATGGTTCTATGAATTAGAGAGTTCTCGCATCCACGTCTGGGAGGATTTAGCTGCTGCTTTCTACAAGAAGTACCAGTACAACGCTGATCTTGCACCAACTCGTGTGCAATTGCAGAACATGACCATGGGTTCCAACGAGAGCTTCAAAGGATACGCCCAAAAGTGGAGAGACCTGGATGGTAGGGTGCAACCCCCTTTAACTGATAGGGAGTTGATTGACATCTTCATGGGAACTTTGACATGACCTTTCTTCAAACACCTAATCGGAAGTTCCTTGGCCGAGTTCACCGAGCTAATACTGACTGGAGAAAGAGTCGAGGCTGGCATAAAAAGTGGAAAGATCCAAGGAGCTACACCCTTTGATGCTCAGAAAAATCCATACAATGGGAAGAAAGAGTCCAATGTTGTTTACGGCCAAAATGGGTCATAACAAGAGCAACCATGACCAACATGTAAGGGCAATCCTGATCTCTAATCCTACACCTGTTCAACAAAGACAGAGCAATAGGCGTAGGGTAAGATATCAAGAAAGGAAGTACACTAACATTAACATGCCTTTGTCTCAAGCATTACAACATTTGTTCAAGTTGAAGCTGATCACACCAAAGGATCCTCCTCAAAACCCCGATATCTCCTCTTCTAAGTACAATCCAAGCGTAAGATGTGCCTACCATTCTGATAGTCCCGGACATGACACTGACAGTTGTTAGACTTTAAAGAACCAGATTCAAGACTTGATTAATGCCAAGAGATCAAGTTTGACCCTCCGGAGACTCCAAACATGACCACTGCTCCTATGAAGAATCATTGAAAACTTTTGTTCATTTGAATTTTCAAGTTGTAATCTCTTTTGTTGTTCAAACACTTATCTATTAATATTAAACTCTATTTCATTAATGCATTGCATATGTTTGTCTTGAATTGACCCATTCGTTTTCATTACATTTAAACTATGTTTTTTACTCTCTTTATGACATTCAACTTTTGCTAAAAGTTACAAGCCTTTAGAGGGAGGATGATGAAAACAATGCCATAATCTCATACAGTATGATTTTGGACAGACCTTGCTGACGATGTACAGGCGTTTTTTAAAATCCTAAACACTGGAGTTATAAGGAAGATAATCCCTAGTCAACCCCTTTGAGCCAAATAAGTAGAAGTTTTCTTTTTCACACAAATTGAAATCTTTAATCAAATCTCGGGGCAGGGTAGTCTATCAGTTAATTCAAATGCGCGTTCAGTCATAAACTCTCATATCGTAATACAACGAATGACATCAAAAATATTCCTCTGGAATCAAAAGACGGTGATGGTTCCCTATCACATAGGTAGTCATTATCTCTCAAAAAAGAAAAGTCCACTAAGTCAAAACCTACCAAGGAGACTTAAGAAAACTGGGGCATCCCGTTGACTGTAATCTCAAAACAAGAACAGTCATGCAAAAATTAGGGATAACAAATCAAAAATAAAGAGGTCACTACAAATCCTCCACAACAAAAAAAAATGTTGCAAAAATGATTGCCTTCCGACAAACTTAACTTGTTTGAACTATCACCAAAACGTCATTCCAGACTCAATTGGAGTTCAAACGCATAATTAACTGAGTTTAGGACTGAAGAACGACATGAAGAGCGGGTGGGTACAAATACATTTTGAGACTTTATCCTTTGTTCCTTAAACCATGAACCAAGACACATTACAACCCTTCAAAAGTCCTAATTGAAGCATGAGTTAGTTCGAAAGCATACTATTACAAAAGGTATCCTGACTCCTGTAAGGCTTTACTCAAAATCCTGAGTTTGAATTTTCTTACAAAATTTCTTGCTAAAAACGCATTTCTAAAACTTCAAGACAAGCATAAACTTTGCAGTATTTGAATATCGTTGTTTGCATATGGCTACTTGTTTAACAACGGAGAAATTCACACAACGAATATCCGATGAACGAAATCTCTCTCAGTAAATAAAATCACTTCAAGTGGCATGACACTTCCAATAACAAATATCCTATCAACAAGGGCGCATGACATGTCACTATCCAGCACGCCTAGAGCAGTCTGATCAAGATTCTAAGAAATCTCTCAAGACATGCTGAATAACCAGGGGCAGGTCTCCATCTCCATCACTTGGGGAAGTTGAACGCAAATCCCGACAGAGGGTTACTTACAATCAAACATTTTCTGGAAGTGCCACAAACACTTGCTACTAGGAGATATAACAAATCTCGCCAAGATCCTTCTCATAGGATGACTCCCAGCCATATTTTCAATCTCTGAAAACCTTTTCCCCAGCTGAGTTGACCTCAAGAATCCTCGAGGATTTCTGCCAGTGAAGTTGCCGCTTCTCCAACAGATCAGCAACAGGGTTTATTTCCCCAACCAAACGGCAAGATTCCCCAGTTGGAGTTTACCTCTTCGACTATTACAAATCAAAGGACCATAACTCCTCTTCCCCAGTAGACTACTCTACAATCCCCAACAAGTTACTGTGAAGCCTGGACCCAACCAGATATCAGTTCAACTTTGACCCCCAGTAGAGCAGCAGGAAACCGAGACTCTAGAACTCTTTTCCCCAAGCAGGAACCAACATTCTCCAACAGAGTTTTCAATATTCCCCAACATATTTCTCCTCAAACAACAAAACAGGAACCCCCGGTGGAAACACTCTAAGCAAAGTCTGAAGACACACCTACTCTTCAACAGCAGTCCGGAATTTAGTGACTCCCCAACATTTATCAAGGGTTTATTTTCCAAGACAAAATTACATTCCAACAATGTTTCGTACTTCATCCATCATATTACATAAGTGACAATTACATATAACACAAATCTCATTTATTTTGAGAACATCATTACGCAATGCATACATCATGACATTGCATATAACTAACTATTTACCTTTTTAGGAAAGATCAATCAACAGATAAAGGTCATCATCTTTTTGGAGTAGTAATCGTCCAAGATTCCTTCATCATCCTGCTGAGGTAGTAGTCGTCCAAGATTCCTTCATCATCCTGCTGAGGTAGTAATCGTCCAAGATTCCTTCATCATCCTGCTGAGGTAGTAATCGTCCAAGATTCCTTCATTATCCTACTGAGGTAGTAATCATTGAAGATTCCTTCATCATCCTGCTGAGGTAGTAATCGTCCAAGATTCCTTCATCATCCGGCTGAGGTAGTAATCATCCAAGATTCCTTTATCATCCAGCTGAGGTAGTAATCATCCAAGATTCCTTCATCATCCTGCTGAGGTGGTAATCGTCCAAGATTCCTTCATTATCCTGCTAAGGTAGTAATCGTCCAAGATTCCTTCACCATCCTGCTGAGGTAGTAATAGTCCAAGATTCCTTCATCATCCTATTGAGGTAGTAATCGTCCAACATTCCTTTATCATCCTGCTGAGGTAGTAATTGTCCAAGATTCCTTCATCATCCGACCGAGGTAGTAATCGTCCAAGATTCCTTCATCATCCTGTTGAGGTAGTAATCGTCCAAGATTCCTTCATCATCCTACTGAGGTAGTAATCGTCTAAGATTCCTTCATCATCTGGCTGAGGTAGTAATCATCCAAGATTCCTTCATCATCCTGCTGAGGTAGTAATCGTCCAAGATTCCTTCATCATCCTGCTGAGGTAGTAATCGTCCAAGATTCCTTCATCATCCTGTTAAGGTAGTAATTGTCCAAGATTCCTTCATCATCCTGTTGAGGTAGTAATCATCCAAGATTCCTTCATCATCCAGCTGAGGTAGTAATCATCCAAGATTCCTTCATCATCCTACTGAGGTAGTAATCGTCCAAGATTCTTTCATCATCCTGCTGAGGTAGTAATTGTCCAAGATTCTTTCATCATCCTACTGAGGTAGTAATCGTCCAAGATTCCTTAATCATCCTGTTGAGGTAGTAATCGTCCAAGATTCCTTCATCATCCTGCTGAGGTAGTAATTGTCCAAGATTCCTTCATCATCATGCGGAGATAGTAATCGTCTAAGATTCCTTCATCATCCTGCTGAGGTAGTAATCGTCCAAGATTCCTTCATCATCCTGCTGAGGTAGTAATCTTCCAAGATTCCTTCATCATCCGACTGAGGTAGTAATAGTCCAAGATTCCTTCATCATCATGCTGAGGTGGTAATCCTCCAAGATTCCTTCATCATCCTGCTGAGGTAGTAATCGTCCAAGGTTCCTTCATCATCCTGTTGAGGTAGTAATAGTCCAAGATTCCTTCATCATCCTACTGAGGTAGTAATCCTCCAAGATTCCTTCATCATCCGGATGAGGTAGTAATCGTCCAAGATTCCTTCATCATCCTGTTGAGGTAGTAATCGTTCAAGATTCCTTCATCATCCTGTTGAGGTAGTAATCATCCAATATTTCTTCATCATCCTGTTGAGGTAGTAATCATCCAATATTCCTTCATCATCCTGCTGAGGTAGTAATCATCCAAGGTTCCTTCATCATCCTGCTGAGGTAGTAATCATCCAAGATTCCTTCATCGTCCTGCTGAGGTATTAATCATCCAAGATTCCTTCATCATCCTGCTGAGTTTTCAGATACAATTCAGATACGCTCCAGATACGGATGCCATCCTGATACTCATTCAGATTCAGCTTTCAGATACAGTTCAGATACGCTCCAGACACGGATGCCATTCAGATACTCATTCAGATTCTTCTTCAGATACAATACAAATACGCTCCAAACATGGATGCCATTCTGATACTCATTCAGAATCAACTTTTCAAGATACAGTACATATATGCTACAGACACGGATGCCATTTTGATACTCATTTAGATTCAATCTTCAGATATAGTACAGATACGCTCCGGACATGGATGTCATTCTGATACTCATTCAGAATCAACTTTTCAAGATACAATACAGATACAATCCATACACAGATGCCATTCTGATACTCATTCAGATTCAGCTTTCAGATACAATTCAGATATGCTCCAGACACGGATGCCATTCTGATACTCATTCAGAATCAACTTTTCAAGATACAGTTCAGATACGCTCCAGACACGGATGCCATTCTGATACTCATTCAGATTCAGCTTTCAGATACAGTTCAGATACGCTCCATACACGGAGGCCATTCTGATACTCATTCAGATTCAAGCTTTCAGATACAGTACAGATACGCTCCAGAAACGGATGCCATTCTGGTACTCATTCAGATTCAACTCTCAGTTACAGTACAGATATGCTCCAAATGTAGACGCCTTTCTGATACTCATTCTGATTCATCTTTCAAATCCAGTTCAACAATCACTTTCGATGGCATCTACAAGCCCATCTCCAACAATTTTCTATCATCTCTCTAAATGGCATATTTAAGCCCATTCCCTACATAATTAACTAACACATATTCGAGTGCAAATTTCTGGGCACTCTAGTGTCCAATCATCTTCCATCTTCAAGTCACGAATGGCAAATTCGCCAATCTAACTCTTCACGACTCTTCAGCATATGCTTCGATCAGAGCATGACCCTTCGAGTTTCACTCTGGCCTTCATCGATCAGAACATCACAAAGCCCCAAAACCTTGTTTGAACAGCCTGTTGCACTGCTATAGCACAGTCTTGCAACCAGCTGCCACAACACTCCAAATCACTGTTGATCTAGTCCATGCCTGCATTTTTCTCAAACCTTATATTTGCACCAAATTAGCATACAAAAACTGTGATTAAAAAGCAATGGAACATTATACCAAAAGGTTTTAAATCCCATTTGTCCCCCCCCCCCCCCAAAAAAAACACAGCAATACCATCTATAAATAATTGGCTCCATCACACGTTCAAGGGGCTGGCTTTTGGAGAGAGAGAATTGTCAAAAAGAGAGAAAAGAAAACTGTGAAACCTTCGTAAAAATCCAGAATTCCCAAACAAAAAACCAAAATCCTAGTTTTTCCCTTTGAGTCAAAGAACTTGGCATTTTCTCTCCCGTTACTGTTGCTGACTCCAGAACATCTGAAGGCAGTAGTTCAAGTTCCAAGCACACGCTTTAAGGTTCAAAGTAAGTCTTTCTGAATTTGCATATTTTCATTCAGAACATCATTAAAATATGTAAATATCACAGTATTAATGTTGTACATATCATTGCATAAGTAGAAAAACTGTGGATCAGAACTTCTTGATTAGGGCTAGGCTCAGATTTAGGATTAGAACTTCTATAAATTGTTGTGCTTTTATCCTTCTGATTTGTTGTTTGTTAAGAACTGAATAAATTGCTGATATGCTGATTAATATGAGGAAAGAGTTGAAATGTGGCACAGAACCTCTGATTTTCACTCACTGTTTTAGCACAACACAGAACTTCTGAGTTCTCCTTACTGTTAAACACACTGAACTTCTGATGTTTCCACTCACTGTTTTAACACTCAATACTTCTGATTTTCACATGCTGATAACACACTAAACTTATGATGTTCACTCACTGTCTTAGCACAATACATAACTTTTGAGTTCTCCCCAATGTTTTAACACGTACAGAGCTTCTAAGATTTTCTCACTGTTCTCACATTCTGAACTTTAGCGTGTAGCAACCCAGAACTTCTGTGTTTTCCCTCTAACATTTCTTGCAGGACCTTAGAGTGTATCAACTCAGAACTGCTGACTTCCTCTGATGTTTCTTGCTGAACCACAACGTGCCCGACATCAGAACTTCTGATCCCATTTGCTTTTCTTTCAGCAACATGCTAATTCTTTTATCTCGTTATTTTCCTTTTTTAATCATTTTTAACATTAACATCCTTTTATTAATATAAAAATTCCATAAAAACATTATCTTTTTTTTTAAAATTAATTTATTTCTTTTTTTAATTCATTAAGACAAAAACTCACTTTTAAAACAAGTCCATTTTACATTTCTTGTGTACTATTTCAATATGGTTGTAATAGATAATTAGGACTTTAATTTCTTGCAATCCCCATTTGTAAATTTGTACACCCCATCCCCCTAATGATTGTAATAGCGTAGAATCTTTACTTTCCGCACTTTTATTGCTTTCATATATTGTTAGTAATTAGGGTGTGTATGGCAAGTAGATAACCCTAATCAAGACTAAAATGCATGCAATCAAACACACTATGCACACACGCACCCTTAGGGTAATCTCACTTGTTGCCTATCGGAAATTAGTCATGTCCCTCGAACATGGGAATTTTAGCCAAAGAACCTCGATAAAAGATCGTAGTCCCTCGATGACCCTCGATGTTGCCTTCGGTAAACGATCTAGTCCCTAAAACGACATTGCTAAAATGTTCCATAGGTTGCCTTCTATGACTATACAAACGTCCTATGCTAGTCCATTCACATCCAACGATAGGGCTTCTTACCTAACCAATGGTAAGATAGCAACATCTAAAGGAGGAAGAAAAGAACATCTAAGACCTTTTGAGTAGGTAGATTTTCTCATAGTTGCTCGCTTGCTCACAACAAAAACATTTTTATACACCCACACTCTTATTTTGAAACATTTTTCGAAAGGCAACACTTTGTACGCGTTCTTATAGAGACGAGAACCATTACAAAGGCACCTTTTCAAAATCACTTTCAAAAAACACATCTCACAAACACATCTTTGAACTATCTTTCAAACAAACACTTTGTACGCGTTTTTATAGAGACGAGAACCATTACAAAGACGTTTTCAAAATACTTTCAAAACCCACACCACAAGCACATTCAAACAAAAGCAAGTGATCTAGCAAGTAACTAAGAGCCCATGGAAAACCATGGATGAAAAGGGTGCTAATACCTTCCCTTTTCATAATCTATCCCCCCCCCCCCCGAACTCAAGAAAACATCTCTAAAGGTATTTCATGTTCTTTTCACCTTTCCTTTTGGATAAAAAAAAAGTCGGTGGAGACTCTTTCTAACCGCAACATTTTGCGAATACAAAATGCAAATGACCCAAGTCAGTTCTCCCACCGTGTCACAATAGTCATTCATCAAGTCCCAATCCTTGTATCATCTTCTACCGTATATTCTCTTCAAGCTTGTCTGCACATCATGGCCGTTAGAACCTTTCAAGGAGATGAAAATCTTCTTGAGGTAATCAAAGAGAAAAGACCCAACTATGTGTCCGACGATGGTTTCATCAACGGGTTTATTGAAAGTCAAGGATGGTATGGGTATGCAAAAATGCTTAGAGGTACTATTTATCCTAACCTCTTAAAGAACTTCTGGATTCATGTTTCTGTCAGTTCTGATGAAAACTCCATTCATTCTTACATCTTTGGCATTTCGATTACCATCACTCGCTCCTCTATTGATGAAGCCATCCAGAGTCCACCTTTACCCAACTCATTCATGAATGTTGACATGTTTCCAAATGTTCCTAACTTTTCATTTAGATATGATCCCCTTAATTCAGATCATTTAAAACCACTTTCAAAAATCTGGTTTCAAATCTTGTTGAAAAATCTTCATCCCAGAGGAGAAGATCTTGATAAAGTTTTTCCTAGTGATATGTGTCTTCTTTATTGATTTCGCAAGAGTATTCCAATTAATATTTCAATAATAATATTCAATCATCTGAAGCTATCAATCCTAGCATCCAGGAACTCTCAAAAATCATTTGTTCTGTATGGACTTGTATTGTCTAAACTGTTTGAGTTAGCAGATATAATTTAAATTGTTCAAAGAAATTCGTTCATCAGAGGAAATGCTCTATTTGATGAGAGTTGTGATGTGTTTGAAGTTTAGATAGCTTTCCATGTCTATGTTGTTTATCCTTCTGTTGTAATCTCCTTCAAATATCAATGAAACTTCTTATCTTTTCTTGTTATTTCTTCTGTTTTATATGTTTTTCACACATAATTACCTTTTTGATTATGACAAAAAAAAAGGAGTAAGTAAATGGACGTAATTTTGATTTAAATAATCAAGTTATGGTAAATGTTCTCTGAGAACAACTGCTTAAATTCTAACCCAGCTAAACTTCTGTTTCTGTTAGAATTGTTTTTCTTTTTCAGGAAATGAGAACTCTGATTAAAGAAGATCAGAAAATACTATGCAAGACTTATGTCTAACTCTGAAGATATGTTTTGATAATCTGGAAGCAGTCTTAGTGACATTAAAGTTTCAAAGATTTCAATTTGATTTCATTCTCATTGTCATCTAAAGTCAAGATTCTATAGAAGAAGTTCTAAAAAATCAAGATCTCAATTATTCTATAAGAATCAAGATCTCAATTTTTCCATTGGCATCCAAAGTCAAGACTCTCAAGATCTCGATATATGATCTATTGGAACCAGAGGGAGTTTTGATACTCTAATGTTTGTTATTATTGAGTACTTTACAAAGAGGTTCTGCTTCTGATGGATGGCGTGGCCAAGACATTAGAAGAAAATTAGTTTCACTTTTGTACTACATAATTTCTATTAAATAGTAGCAAGACACTTCAGAAGGCTCTGAAGTGTAAGCTCTGATGTTTGTCTAAAGAAACCAGTCAGAAGATTTGAAGACAGAATTTGCTACTTAATTCCAGTTGTTGAAGACTCATGTTTCTGAAGACAACAGGTTCTAAATAAATAGTCAGAAAATATGAAGACAAAAGTTTCTACTCAAGTCCATATTCTAAAGACTCAAGTTTCTAAAGACCCAAGGTTCTAAAGATAAGGGTTCTAAAGACCAAGTGTTGAAGACTATAAAGACAGAAATTCTAAAGATTCTAAAGACTTGAGATTCTAAAGACCCAAGAAAAGGTTCTCACAACCAAGTGCTAAAGACTCTTAAGACACAGTTCTGAAGACTCTGAAGACTTGAAGTTTTGATGATCTTGTGTTATGTTCTCGCTTCTAAACTCATGCTCGCGGAAGCCTATGAAGTGCAGAAGGAAAGAAGAAAACATTAACATGGTACAAATATTACATGGTATAATCGATGTTTCATTTCACTACCATGAAAGGACGAACGCATTGCACGATCTTGTCCCCCGCGTTATTGCTCAAGCTACCAAATGTTTTTAGAAATCCAAAGAGTACCCCTCAACGGATGTATTATTCTATTGGCTATATAAAGGCTTGAGACTAAGAGATAAAGCTGCCAACCAATGAAATATCCACACACAAAGCGTTATTCATAACTTTCATATTTTTAGTCATTATTCTTAAAATAGTTTACATATTCAGCTTGTGTAGAAGCAATACTCCTGTAAACAAAACTTGTATTCCAACGATTGTTTAATTTTTCCTTAAGGGACCGGGTAGGTATGTATTCTTAAGAAGTCTAGGACTTGTTTGTCTTAGAGGTTGTTAGTCACTTGCAGGTAGCTTGTGTGGGATTTTTCTTAAGGGACCGGGTAGGTCTGTATCTTTAAGAAGTCTAGGACTTGTGTGTCTTAAAGGTTATTAGTCACTTGCGGGTAGCTTGTGCAAATTGTAATTAGTTTGGTTATAGTGAATTAAGTCCTCGATTAAGTGAGACGAAAACACCTTGGCGGGTGGACTAGACTAGCTTGATAATTTCCAAGTGAACTAGTATAAACATACCTTGTTCTTTACTTCCTGTTCTTACTTATTGTTATTATCAAGAGTGAAGGAAAAATTATTTAAACTTAAAGAGGAATAATATTTTAATAAAAAGTTTTTGATTTAAAACCCAATTCAAACCCCCTCCTTTCTTGTGTTTTCACCTCTTCAACATGTTTAACAAACTTACCTGGACATGTTTAAGCCTTGAAACGCAAGAATTAAGTGAGTTTTGATGGATTATAAGTCACACTTTGCTTATGATGCAGGTGCACATGAATTCCACTCATACTTGATCATTTCTCTTACTTTTTGTTTCCATCATGCTTAGCTATAAATAAGGGACACATTTCATTCATTTCCCAAGCTTTAGAGAGCCAAACAAGCCTTGTTCATATCCCATACGAACTCTGAATTTGTATCTTCATTTTCTTCATCTCTCACCCTCATTCACCAAAATATCCATTCAGTTAGATTCATTGAACTTTTCTGAAGCTAACCATACTCTTACCACCAAGAATCTAGCACTAAATCAAGCATACCAAGTCCAATTTCAGTGCTCCAAAGTTGAACTTCTACAGGTAAAATTCTACAACAATTCACTTCAAATTTCTTGCTACGATGCAGCTTTTGGTTCACTAAGGCTTATAGCATAGTTCATTTTCAACTGTAACTAGGTTTGGTACTTCTGGTTTCAAATCTTTTTTCAATTTTTTCTTCTGATTTTTTCCAAAACAACTAAGCTACCATAAATATAAATTTTTCGCGAAGGTACCATTTGAATCATATTGAAGAGACAAAGAGAATGGCATTGGTATGAGCTCTTAATTTTACCATTTGTGGAATCACGAATTGGAGGTGACTAGAGGTTGAAGATGATGACATGTCTCTCTTCAACCAATGATGTGATGCCACATTTTAAAAAAAATTGTTTTTAAACGTTTGATCCCGTGGTTTATTCGCTAGAGTCCATGATATGCACAATGCGCCAGATCTCTTAGATCTGATTACTAACGCGTTTTGACAATGATCAAATGGTCCAGATTTTTTTGGTTTATTATTTTATTTTCTGATTTTTGTTTTAATTGTTTTAAACTTCAAAAACTCATAAAAAATTCATTTCTGACTCAAAAATTATGAAAAATTCACAAATATATTTTTAATATTATCTTTCTGATTATTATTTTTTTCATAATTTTATTTTATGATTTGATGTTTTTACGATTTTTTTATTTCTGTTGATTTGTTTAATTATTTAAAAATACTTTTTGTTTATTTTAAATTCTGAGAAAATTATGGAAGGATCCAATGACCTCTTGACAAATACTGGTAACCCGATTTTATTTTTATTTTTTATTTTACGATTTTTGACAAATTTAGGTTTATTTTGCTTATTTCTTTATATTTTAAAAAATAGTTCCTGACTTTTAAAAATTCTAAAAAAATTTGTCAACACTTGTTGACTCATGATTGACCTCTGATATTTTTTTGGAATTTTTATTTTGTATTTTAATACACTTTGTGTATCTTGCCAATTATTTTCTTTTTATTAGTCATTTAAATATTGCTTTTTATTAATTATACTTTATTATTTTTGTGATTGGTTCTGATTTGGATATTTGAGTATTACTTTGGGACAAGTTCCTCAACCTCATTTGATCTTGGGTGTTGATAGGTTAAAAAATCAAATCCATCAAAATGGATGAATGATGTTGATGATATTTAAAACCCTAATTTCATATGAGGCATTGGTTCAAATATCATTCCCCCTCTTCATCTTATCCCTTTATTGTTTTTACTTGTGCTAAATGTTTTTAGAGAATGATCTACATATCATTTCTCTAATATGTATGATACATAGATTTCTATTGACCGGCCTCAAAATAGGTATGGCTTATACATAAATCCACTTACGATTGCTTAACATAGTGCTAAATTTATCCCGATTCGAAAAATGATCATTTGTGGCCCAAACTTTATGTTTGAAAGCCCAAGTATAATTGATTATTGGATTTTGGTTCAAAACCTTTGAAGCTTGTTGTTAAGAGGCTTTGGTTTTACCAATCCTCTAACAAGCCTTCATCAACTTTGGCCTAAGTTCGATCTTCAATTATCGTTGGTCACACGTGTTGGCTTTGAGTACTTGAAATGAATGATATACTTGACAAAAAGCAAATGAAACTTGTTGTTGAGAGGCTTTGATTTTATCAATCTTCTAATGAGTTTTCAAAAGCAAGCTTCAGGATGGTCATTCAACTAACCTTTTGTTATACTTGACCTCTAACTTCTAATTCACTAACAATTAACTCTACTTTATGCCTTTATTTTATGCCTTTACTTTTATGTACCATTTATTTTTAGCACTTACATCTCATGCTATTTGCTTTTTGCTCACTTGAGCATTTATTTTCGGCATTTTTATCTTTGCTCACTTGAGCTTTATTATTATTTATTTTTTTTGTAAATATAATTAATAATCAACTTGGACATTAAAAACTATTGAGGTTACTTGGACTATCTGGTTACTATCCTTGGCATTATGGATTTATGGATCTCTTTGACTTAGGATAAGAAGCCTTGATACTTGAGACCTTGGAACTCTGTAATCTTTGGTTGATATTTTTGTGAAGATCTGCTGAAATCCTTGGGGTTTACTCCAAGGCATTGTTTTGAATTTTTTGTGTGCAGGTTATTCTAATTTTCATGCTTTGTCTGTGATTGAGAATTCCTCTGTATACAATTGTTACTCTGGCCAATTTTTGTCAATGAAGACCTTGCTTGGTTCTTAATTCATCTGAAGCTTAGTATTCCTAATAGGTTTAGTATTTTTGCTTGCTTGGTTTTAATCTAAAGGATGAGAATTCTACATTGACTTCTTATGTCAAGTGTTGGCTTCTTGTTGGTTAGATTGTTCTTTTCCTTAGCTTTTACCTTATGCTTTAGGATAGTCCCTTCATATCCTTCCATCTTCTTTAATTTCAAAAATATTCTTCCTCCTTTTCAAAACTCTTCTTGTTTTCTAACTTGAACCGCTTTCATAACAAACTTGGACTTAGGTCCATGCATTTTCAAAAATCTTTTTTTAATTAAACATTAATCAATTTAACCATATAATGTTGTGGTAAAGTGGCAAGCAAAAAGTAAGTTATTAATTTACCGGGTGATATTTAGGTTATATCGTATCGTGTCCATATAGATTGGTTATTGATTTGTCGTTTGACAAATATCTTGTTAATGAGTTTGGGGGAAAATGGGTTGAAAGGAAAAGTATCAACAAAAAATAAATGTATAAAGAGGAAAAAGGAATAACTTATAAAGCATGCATATATACTACTTCTCCCAGACTTAAACTTATCGACTTGTTATACTAAACCTACAATATTCATCAATGTCATCACATGCCACCCACAACCTAAGTCATTTCTAACCCAAATTGAGAGGATGACTCCATCACCTCGATAGTGATCTCTCAACCACCTCAACAACACAAAAGTCAATCGTGCTAGCTTGCATCGACGATCTCTCAGAGTGACACAAACAACACAGAGGCATTAATCACAGACACCCTAAGTGAATAACAACGCTAAATCTATCTCTAGAATTCATACACTATTAGATAATCATGCTAGATAAGTGTAATACGGTGGGAGAAATGACTTGTTTTTGTGTTTGATCGCAAATGTTACGGATAGAAAAATTTGCCATCGACTTTTCTTTTACCCAATAAGGAAAGGGTGAAAAGAACAGGAAAGACCTTGATATTTTTGAGTTTGGGGGGTAGATTATGAAAAGAGAAGGTGTTAGCACCCTTTTCATCTGTAGTTATCTACAGGCTCTTAATCGTTTGCTCACTTTGAAAATGCTTTATGTATGTGTTTGAAAATATTTTGAAAATTCCTAAGTACGGAAAACTTTGTAATGATTCTCTTATCAGTTAAGAATGCGTACAAAGTGTTTGTTTTTTTGGAGATATTTCAGAGAAAGTGTTTGTGAAAATGTTTTGAAATGTTCGCGAGCAAGCGATTAAGAACTATCTACCTACTTAAAGTCTTTCGTGTTATTTTCTTCCTCCTTTAGATAGTGTTATCCTACCATTAGTTAGTAGGAAGCCCTAACATTTGATGTGAAGGGACAGACGGGGGTCATCATACAGTCATAAAGGTAACTTGTAGGGACACTTTAGCAATTTATCGTAAGGGACTAAGATTGTTTACCAAAGACAACATCGTAATGGTCATCGAGAGACTACAATCTTTTAAACTGAGGGTCTTTATTAAAGCTTCCCGATGTTCGAGGGACATGACTACTTTTATTCAAAGGCAACAAGTGGGATTACCCTAGAGGTGAGTGTGTGAAAAGTGATTCAATTCAGTTATTTTATCTTATATTTAGGGTTATCTGGCATTTTGTTTTAGATCTTGTCATACATGCCTAGTTACTATACAATAATAAGGAAAGCGGTAAATTGCAGAAAGTAAACCTAAACTATTACAGGGCTTTGGGAGTGGGGATACAAAACCATAAAACTGGGGAAAACTTAAACCCTAATCAAGACTATTACAAACCGTTAGCAGTTACATAAATTGGGAAAAAAACTAATGCAAAAGTAATAAAGTGAGCGAAGATTGTAAAACAAAGGGAAAAAGAAAATTGAAAATTGTTTTGTGATCGTTTGATGATTTATCTAAAAAAAACCTAGTTGACTTTAATTTAGAAAAATAATTAATTAATTCAAAAAAATAATTGATTGATTAAGAAAAACCCTAAATTCTAGGTCGACTTTAAGTTAATTGAGAAAATCTAAAAAATCAAATTAGAGTTAATTAAATAAAACCAAAAATTAAATTGATTAAACTAAAAACCCTAAAATTAAATTAATTAAAATTAAGGAAACCTAAAATTAAATTATTTGAGTTTATTGAAAAAAGATTTTATGTTAGGGTTTATTAAAAAAATGTTTTAAAAAAAAGTTTTTAAAGAAAAAGGGTGAAAAAGAGTGAGAAACATAGAAAATAAACCAAAGGGTAGGGGTGGGTGTTGAACCCACGCCCTCAAGAATTCTCCATGCCTAGCATACCACCAGGCCAAGCTGTTGTTGGTGTCAAGATAACAGGCTCAGTGCATCATATGATAAACCTGCAAAAAATAATGAAAACATGAAAGAATTTGGCAAAATCGGGGATCGAACCCGTGACCTGGGAGAGGGGTGACTTTGCGTGTGTTTCTACCACTGCGATGGCTATACATCCGTTCATATAATTGAATTAAAAATATATAATATGTAAACAAATATATTGGACGAAGAAGCGCTAGAGCCCTAGCTCTGGTCGTCTTCTCCGGTAGCTCCTTCTTTTAAAACCTGTAAAACACAAGGAATTAGCAACCCAAAATCATTCTACCCCCATAAATCAAGGGCTGCGAGTTTGATGGGATAATTTTTGTAAGATAAAATGCAAGGGTTAAAGAGTTATGGTGAAAACACATGAAATCAGTGCTAGCATGGTGGTTTATAATTCAGTATGCATGGGACCACCATGACTGTTCTAACCTGCACTATCAAAACTCATAAACACATTAAGGACGTTAGTACATGTTAAAGAAAATAAAAAATCAAGATATGAATGTCATGAACATGGTGAAATCGGAGATGTCATGCAAGGAGATTTATGCATTCTTGACCATCCAATTTGGTCCACACTTACTCTATAGGCTTGCTGGAAGAGAATGAAGTGGATATTTTATAGTGAAAAGGGTTTGGCACAAGAGTTTCAAGATTTAGGGTTCTTGAGAAAAGTTTGGAATTTTTTTGCAAATTAATGAGGCAAGTTTTTTCGTGTATTTTGTATGGGAACGAATGAGATTATATAGTGGTAAATTAGGGGAAAAATATGTGGACTTGGACCTTGTGTAAAAGATATGATTTTATTTTATTTATTTTTATATTATTAATGAATAAATAAAAAATAATTAAAATAATTAAAATGAAAAGGTAAAAGGGTGTAAGAGAAAGGTTTGAGGTGTATTAAGAGTGTGATACACGTTTGGACTCTTAAACCATGGCCCAATAGCCCAAAATATCAAGCTTGCTCATTTTGAACTTCATGCATTTGCTCAAAATTTCCCAACTTGAAATGGTTATAACTCTCTCAATTTTTATCTTTTGAAAGTGATCTTGGACTTTTTGGAAAGCTAAAATGTTAACTACAGCCTCTATGTTCATTATTTTTGCTTTTGAAGAATTTATCTTAATATTAGTTGCCTTGACAAAAAATGTCTTTTTGTTGACTTTTGAAATGACATGTAATGTATTGGCTTATATGTCTCAAATGATGCATTTTGTACTTGAGCTTAGAGACAAAGTTGTAGAGAATTGAATTCCCTTCAAAATGATATTTGTTTAGGTAAAAGCTGATTAAGCATGTGAAAGTTATGTTTGGTCAAAGTTCAGTTGACTTCTCCTAAGGAAACCCTAATTTGGCAACTTTTGACTTTTGATGATCTGAGGGCTTTTCTTGAGGAATCATGATAAAACCTTGATCAAATGATGAATATCACTTCAAAATGTCGACGTTGATCAAAAATCTTGAATTTTGACTGTATGTTGACCATGTTGACTTTTTTACCCAATACAATTGATTTCCAGTCATCTGAGTCATTGATTGAGCAAACTTGTGATGCAAGGCTTGAAACTTGACATGAGAATTCTTAGGGACATATGAAGAACCATTAAAACCACTTGAGACCTTATAAACCCAAATTTCCTTGAGAAATACAAAACCCTAATTGTGGACCCATTGCTTAGGAGGAGAATTTGTCTGATCAATTCTTGAGCAACCTTGAGCAAATAAGGACCCCAAGAGAATGTCTTGAAGAAAAATGGGAGGGAAAATTTTGGAGTACAACAACTTCCCCTGTTAAATCTTCTTAAACCTGAAGACTTAGATTGGCACGTCTGTCATATGTGACCTGAAGGTGGAAGAAGATTGAACACTAAAGTGCCTAGAAATTTGCACTCGCATGTGCATGAAGTATCACTGTTGGTTGACTATATCAGGAATGGGCTTAAAGGTTCCATTTGGAGAGGTGACGGGATGCCGTTGGAGATGGGCTTATAGATGCCATCCAAAGTAATTGTTGATAGAAATATCATAATGTGTCTACGCTCGACTGTATCTGAAGAATGCTTTCTAGAATGAACCTCTAGGGAAAGTGTTTGAGCAGCTGCCTGTCAAATTTTGTATCTGATGGAAATGCTTATAGAACTTAGTTTCTGAGGAAGATGCCTTTCAGAATTTAGTCTCTGAAGGGAAATATTTGTCATGTAGATAGTCACCCCATCTTGTTTCGAGAATTGGTCTACAATATATTCTTGTTGGTAAACTTGTCCTATTTCGGGAATTCATACCACCTGGAGATAAAGATAGTCGCCCCGTCCTGTTTCGAGAATTGATCTTCACCTAGTCATAAAGATAGAAAGATAGTTTCCCTTATGTTTAGGGAGTTAATATTTGCTCAGTTGTATATATAGTTTCCATGTCCTCTTTTGGGAGTTAATCTTCAACCTGTTCATATAGATAGTCGCCCCGTCCTATTTAGGGAATTGATCTACAATCGGCTTTCACAAATATTTTCCCTGTCTTATTTCAGGAATTAATCTGTGTCTAGTCATCCAAATAGTTGCCCTGTATTGTTTCAGGAATTAATCTGTGTTTGGTCATCTAGATAGTTGCCCTATCTTGTTTCACAAATTTATTTGGGACCTGCTTTTTGTTGGTTGTAGAGATAGTTGCCCCATCTTGTTTCAGGAATTAATCTATGAGCTAGTCACATAGATAGTTGTCTCGTCGTGTTTTTGGAATTAATCTTGGACATATTTGAGAATTGTTGATGATATTCGTCTATTTGTAGACTTTACCTGAAAAGATAAAGAGTTAGTCGTATGCAATGTCATGATGTATGAAATGCATTGCGTAATGATGTTTTCAAAGTAAATGAGAGTGTGTTATATGTGTTCATATGCATATGCTATAACATGTATGAATGTGAGGTGTCATTGAAGCACATTGGTAGCTACGTATAACATTTCTGACTTGGGAAAATAAATCCCTGGCCGTCGCCGGGAATGAAGAATATGTGTAATCTCCAGTCTTGTCTAGAATGCCTCCGCTGAGAATTCCTGCTTTCTGTTTGAGGAAACTTCACTGGAGAATTTTATTTCTTCTTGGGGAGAAAAGCTCAAGATCATTAGTCGTTCACTGCTCTACTGGGGAATTTAATTATTATGTACCCTGACTGGGGATAAAAGAGATGGATAACCTTTCGAGGTGCTGCCTGACCGAGTTTTCAATATGGATGCCGACTCGTCTGGGGAGGATAAGATTAAATGATATATGGTCTGATTTCAGACTCTATAGAAACTCTCCAGGGATGACAATCTGGACTACCCTTTGCTGGAGAGAGAATTTTTGTCGGTGATTTTTAGTAGTCGAAGTGATAGACTCAAGCTGGGGAGACTATATCCCATTATGGAAATAAACCCCATTGGAGAAATACTCTGCTGAGGAATATATTCTACTGAGAAAATGAACCATGTTGAAGAATATGCTCTGCTGAGGAATTTTACTGTGTTGGAGAAAAAAGCTCAGCTGGGGAAGAGAATTTCTACGAACCGTACTGGTGACATAATCTCTAACAAGGGTTGGGACTCTGTAGGTTGGTGACATCTTCGGGGGAAGATCATACTCCTTTATCTGCCTAGGGAATTTGTTGGTGAGTATGATTAGGGTATTTCGGTCTTACGAGGAATGTGTCGAGTTTTTGAAGATGACTCTGCGGGGACTAATCTTATGGGAACTTCTATGTGGAGATTATTCCATGGAGGTTTTTCTGTGTGGATTTGTGGATGACTTGAACATTATCATGTCTCCTAAAGTCTTGAGCAAATACTTATTCCTGTTTTTATGCATGTATTTGTTAATAGTAATTATATTCGTATGCATATGTTCATTCAATTTAATCATTGGACGTTTTTGCAAATAAAACAGAAAAAGTAAAACAAAATTTGAATTTTGAAATTGTGTTTATACTGATAGTTTTCCTATAAACGGGAGATTGTTGTACAAAGAGACAGAAATCCTAGTAATTGGAAATTGTCGTGAAACAAAAGGAGTACAAATTAAAACAAAACAGATAGTTAAGTGTAAGTGATCTCGTCAGGTTCCAACTCTGCTATTGCCACTATGTCTTTGAGCGTCTCATCCCTTGCTGCCAATAGAAGTTGATTGAATTGATTGACACCATTCGAACTTGACGTTGGTAATAAAGCTGGTTGTAAATGATCAAATGGGACATAGTTGTACGCTTTAATCCTTAATTTTTTCCTGGACCGCCTGTTGTACCCCAATATTTTCCCCTAAGATCCCTTCATCATACTATGGTTATTCAATCACAACAAGATCACATCAGGGCTTTTGGTTCTTCTCCCTATCTTTATCTTTGCTCTTTGAGGAATCCCAAAGCACCTTGACTTATTTTCTTTGGTGATCATGAATATTTTGTTTTTATTTTCTTTCTAATTAATAAAATGCAATGTTGGTTTGTCTTACTTGTTAATAATGTAGGTAAAGGCAATGGGGTTTAGCAAGTTGCTTCATGGGCTCATGAGTTTATTTCCATGCCCTAGTCAATAAATCTTGAGAAATTCAAACCTCACCATTGAAGTTGTTTTGGAATAAATGGCATGACAAGGCTTATTTTGGTTCAACATATTTCAAAGTTATCAAAATTGATTCAAAAGTACAAGGGGTTGATGAAAGAATTTGTCATGATTGGACAAGGTCTTGTTCCTATTTGTCACAAGAGCATATTTCTCTCAAATTTCAAGATATGGAAGTGGTTTTGGTGGCTATGAGTCCTCATCATCATCCTCAACAACTTCTATTCACAAAACAAGAATATTGGCACAAGAAGTTTGTTCAAACTTGTCAAAGTTCCTCAAAGCATTCTCTTGATCTAGAAGCTAGGGTTTTGAACTTCAAAGGAGCATATCTTGCACACCTTTTGGTATTTTTGAGTTATTCCAAAGACATCTTTACCTTCAAGTGGTTATCAATAAATCACTTCAAAAATTCCAAGGAGTTTTCATGTGGAAGGAACTTGGTGAAGAAGAAAGATTACAAGTCATCGAGATGAATCCACAATTTTCCATATGTGACTTCAAATGGTCATAACTTGGTCAATTTTTATCACCTTGAGTTCATTCTTTTTACATAATGATCTTGAAGATGTGTAATTTTTTCCTTCTTTTATATGCAAAGTGAGAAAATGGATGGAAGTTTCCTTAAGGATATAAAAGATTATAGGTCACTTCATGATTTTTGGCCAACTTCAACAAGTCATAACTATCTCAATTTTTGGAGATTTTGAGTGGTTAAAATTTCAAAATGTCATTCAAGAGATCTAATTCCTTCCATCTTTTTTGGTCAAGAGAAAATTCCAAGTGGAAGGCCATGTTGGGATGAAAAAGATTATAGGTCATTTTTGAAGAAGAATTTGAAATATTTCTAAGTATGGAAAGTCAACTCTTTTTCTTCAACTTTGACTCCATGTAACTTTCAGCTCAAGCATCCATTTGGTTCCATTCTTTTTCCATTGCAAAGCTTGTAACCTCATCTTTCCAAAGCATTAAGAATTATGCCCTAAGACCCCTTGAGTTGGAAATGCCATGGATTTGAATTTGGTAACTTGAAACTAAATTTTTCACAAAGTCAGAATTTTGAAATCCATAATGTGACTTCTAAACACAAGATTTATGCGCGTTTTTTATTTAAACTTGATTAGAAAACTTGCCAGAAGTGATTAGCAACCCAAAACGCAAGATTTGGCTGAGTTTTGATGGAAATGAAGTCACACTTCACTCGTGCTCAACCTTTACTCAATTTCCCTCCAAACTTCCTTGTTTCTTCAAATTTTCATTCCCATTCACTTCCCTATAAATAGAGGGTCATCCCCCATCCATTGAGAATTGAGAGAGAAATCTCAAATTGAAGGTGCTCGCTATTTTCTGGTTTTTTTATTCATATCTCTCTCCATACTTAATATAAATTTGGCGCGATGGTTGTGTTAGAATCGTCTTGAAGAGACGAGTTCAATGATGCTAGCCTGGGATCCTAATTTTTCCATTATAGGATCTCACAAAATCCCCATTGCAGGGTCTGGAGGTTGAAGATGATGACATGTCTCGTCTCAACCAATGATAGCGTGTCAAACGTTTTAATTTCATTGGTTGCCCTTTTTCTGATCTCATGTGTATTTCACTAAGGTCCATATCAAGCACAACGCGTCTGGTCCATTGGATTAGCTTACTAACGCGCTTTGACTATGATATGATGGTCCACATCTTTTTTGGTTTTATTTTATTTTCGGATTTTATATTTTTATTGATTAAATTTTCAAAAATTCATAACTCTTCTATTTTTTATCCAAAAATTATGAAAAAATTCACAAAAATACTTTGAATTATTTCTAATCTCATGACATTTTTTTCAAATTTTCATTTTAACATTTGGTATTTTTTTAATTTTTTGTATTATTTGCTTTCTTTTAATTACTTAAAAAGTACTTTCTCACATTTTTTAATTCTGGAAAAATTCATAAATATTATTTTGCATATTTTTGACTTTCTGAAAATTTTATGGAATTTTATATTGAGGTTTACTATTTTTGACCTTTTTTATGTTTGTTTTAGCAATTTTAAATAGTTTAAAAATAGTTTCTGACTTTTAAAAATCACCAAAATTTTTATAAAAATATTTTGATCCATTTCTGATTTTTCTTTGGCCTTACTTCTCATTTCTTGATTAATTTGAACATAATTGATATTTTTCTCATTATTTTCTATTTTTAAAAACATTTTTTAATCCTTTTTCATATTAAATATAATATTATTTTGTGTTTGTTTTCTGGCTAATCTTGGGTTAGATTTTGGATCATGAACTTTATTAACATCATTGGATCCATGATGTTGAGTTTAACTCCACAAAAAAATGGATGAATGATTTTAATAATAGTTTGATTAAAATTTAATTCAAATGTGGTTTGTATATCTTTTTACCCTATCCCTTTTCATATCATCCCCTTCTTATTGCGCTAAATATTGTTGGAGCATGATCTCTATATCATTTCTCAAAGTAAATGATGCATAGATTGCTATTTACCGGCCTCAAAATAGGTGCGACTTCTATATAAGTCCACTTACGATTGCTTAACATAGCGCTAAATTTTGTCCCGATTCGAATAAATGATCATTCGTGGCCAAAACTTATGATTGCAAGCCCAAGTATGTTAATTTGATCTCTTTGATCCAATAACCTTGAGATTCATTGTGTGGAGACTTTGGTTCTACCAATCCTCTAATGGATCTACAACACCTTTGGTCAACGCGGATCACTTAAACATCGTTGATCATTAAATGGTACTTGTGAGAATTCCAAATGGATGATATACTTGACAAAAATCAAATGCAACTTGTTGTGTGGAGGCTTTGGTTCTACCAATCCTCTAATGAGTTCCAAATGCAAGTTTCAAGATGGTCATTCAACTAACCACTAATTATTGACTTGTTTTATCTTATTCTTTTATTCTTTTTTATGCTTTATCTACTATTTACTTTTAGCATTTATATTTCATGCCATTTCCATCTTTGCTCATTTGAGCATTTATTTTCTTGCCATTTTTACTTTGTTCACTTGATCTTTTCTTTTATTTTCTTAAGATACTTAATAATCAACATAAACCCTAAAAGTCTTTAATGGCACTTGGACTATTTGGTTACTATCCTTGGCATTATGGAGCATGGGACTTTTTCTTGGACTTAGGATTAGAAAACTTGGCCTATCTTGGATACCTTGTGAACTTATCTGATTATTTTGTCTGGAGTTCTTGAGGTTTACCTCAAGACATTGGGTTTCTTATTTGTTTTTGTGTGCAGGTTTTTGTGATTACATTCTTTGTCTGTAATCTGGAATTCACCCGTATACAGCCGTTACTCTGCCCAATTTTTGTGAGGACTTAATACACTTGAAGTTTGGTTCTCTCAAGAGGTCTAGTATCCTTGCTTGCTTGGTTCCAATCCAAAGAATTGGAATTCTATCTTGGCTCATAATGTCAAGTTTTTGGCTTCTTGTTGGTTAGATGGTTCTTATCCTTAGCTTTTACTTTATGCTTTAGGATAGCCTCTTCTTCTCCTCCCATCTTCTTTAATTTCAAAAATCTTCTCTCTCCTTTTTGAAAACTCTTCTTGTTTCTAAACTTGAAATACTTTCATAATAAACTTGAACTTATGTCCATGCATTTTCAAAATATTTTCATAAATAAACTTCAATCAATTTAATAATACCTTGACATTTTTGTGAGAAGACTAAAAGTCAATCAATCTCATTTCAAACCATTTTGCCACTTTGGCTTTTTAACTTTAAACTTTTCTCAAAAGATTAGACTCTTGTCAATCCTTGTAGTGATGCAAACAACTATACTTCTACAATATGTAGTGAAGTGAGATATTTTCCACCTGGGTATTGAGTGAGGCATTGTTGATTTTAAAATCCAAGCCATATCCTCCACTTTGAGATGATGCAAATTCTTCTTCCTCGTGATTGTGGGTAGTAAGTATGTTTTCCAAACGGGCAATGACGATGATGTTTTATCTCATAAAATTAACCAACACACTTGTGTTTCAAATTTTTAAAAGAGGAACTACGTGTACCCTGATCCCCTATTGCACGAAAGGTGGTACGTAGGCACTAAAGGTTCGCAACCGCGGCGAGTGCAAAAAATCATAAAAAATATTTCTCTTCTCACCTCCACCATCTATTTCTATACAACACATTTTATAGCCAAAATATACAGATTTTACAAAGAGGTTCCTGCGGAGTACCATAGATGTTTAGGGTGCTAATACCTTCCCTTTGCATAACCAACCCCCTTACCTTGAATCTTTCCCCCTCTTTTTGGGTTATTCGCTCTTTTCCCATTCCTTTGAAAACAATAAAGCGCAGTGGCGATTTTTATTTTTGATTTGTATAAAGTCTAGTCAATCCAATGGCTTAGTCTTGAACATTTCTACCGCTACAGAAAAATGGCGACTCTGCTGGGGACAGATTGACCTCTTGCTGGTCCATCCCTAAGTGGGTTGAGCCTATCTTTATTTATATCTGTATATGTGCTATTGTTGTTTATGTGTTATATTTTGTATATATGTTTGCTTGGATTTTCCTGGTTTTCAGGGTGCTTGGTGATTACTCATAAGTACTATACCCGGACTTGGGCAAACTTTAAGATAAGACGGGTGGTATAGTCATGTTAACTTTGAGGGAGTAATCCCAAAAAAGGAGGCATGAGATCCCTCACTAAGTGGAGGCCCCTTTGACTGTAGTGTCATTTACCGAGTAATCGGGAAGACGTACTGCTTTTGACCTGGGAGCCTGCTGAAACTGAGGACGGTAGAATACCAAACCCATCTTGGCCTTTTAGGTGTATTACGAAAGCTATGACGGAGTAATTCGGAAATAGTTGTCACGCGATACTACGCTCAGACGAGTCTTTCCTTAGAATATTACTAATTACCGAGTTAATTGGGAAGTTAGTAATATCCGAAGGAAGGATGTAGACTCTGGGAACCTCTAGAACCTTCTTCGGCAGGTGATAACTTTTTAGACCAACACCTTATGGGTAATACCTTAGACCTCATGCTCGTGATATTGAACCTATGAACCCTATATATGTGATCTTGTATGTGATTGTTGCATCATGCATCCATGCACTCATAAGCATCTTTTGAAGAAAACAATATTTCAAGGGATTTAAAGGTTGACTATTTGTGAATATCTCAGGTACTTTTAACCATGGATTCTGGAAAGAGAAAGACTGGGAAATATAGTTTCAAGGATCTCAAGATAGATGAGTTGGTCAGTCTAATTCCAGAGATCGAGTGTTCTGCAGACTTTCGGAAGAAGTATGGATCCATTATTCCTCTCATGAAGCTGAAGATGAAGGAGGGTATTCTCTCGACCTTGGTCCAGTTCTATGATCCGATGTATCACTGCTTTACTTTTCCCAATTATCAGTTGATGCCTACACTGGAGGAGTATTCTTATCTTTTGAATTTACCCGTTACCGATCGTGTTCCTTTTACTGGTTTGGAGGGTGAGCCAAAACCACATGAGATTGCTGCTTTGGTCCATCTGGGGAAGTCTGAGGTAGAAGCCCATATGACTACTAAAGGAGGGATTAGAGGATCACCAGCTCAGTTCTTATTGGAGAAAGCTCGTTACTTTTCCAAAATGAAGAGTACAGTTGCTTTTGAGGCCATCTCTGCTCTACTTGCTTACGGATTGTTCTTATTTCCTAATGTGGACAAGTTTGTCGACATTAACGCTATCAGGATTTTCATGATTGGAAACCCAGTTCCTACACTATTGGGTGATGCTTATTACTCTATTCATCTTCGGAATTCTTATCATGGTGGAATAATTATCTGTTGCACGCCTTTGTTGTACCGGTGGTTCATCTCTCATATGCCTCAGTCTGATGCTTTTTGGGATGTTAAGAAGGAATCCCAGTGGGCTCCTAAGATCATGGCACTTACTCACTCGGATATTAATTAGTATCATCGAGCTTATCAGGATATAGAGATTATTGATTGTTGTGGTAGTTTCCCCAATGTACTGCTTCTTGGTACAAAGGGAGGAATTAACTATAACCTTGTTCTTGTACGACGATAACTTGGTTATCTGATAAGGGATAAACCGAATAGTATTCATTTGAGTAGTTTCTTTCTGAAGGAAGGAGAAGACGATAGGGAAGCTAGGGAGCATATTGCGAAGGTCTGGCGTCACATTCATAAGAAGAGTAGGAAGGATTTAGGACCTAGGGGTGCTGTTTCTTTGGAGCCATATCTTCAGTGGGTTCGATCGAGAGCTATTCAGTTAAAGATGCCATATACTCGGGAGACACCCATGCCTGATATGTTTGTGAAGACCACTCCTCCCTTATTAGATGATCTAGAAGAGCTGCAACTCGCTTTAGTTAGGATGCAACAGGAAAGGAATGCTTGGATGAATAAGTTCCAGACTTTAGAGAGTTCCTATAAAGCAGACTTGAAGGAGAAAGATGATTTGATTGAGATCCTTGAGAGTCGAGCAGTGGAGTCTATGGAGAGGCAAGGGGATTTATTTTCCCCTAAGCCTCAAACAGGTGCTGATTACTCACTTCCTGATTCAGATGATTGGAAGGAGGTTTCCATCAGACATGCGGAAGAAAACCAGAGGTTGAGGGCTCAGATTTCCAGGCTCACAGGGAAGCGTCAGCGTACAGATTGATCTCCATCAGTTCTTTTTCTCAGGATTTTAGATTATATTTTCATCTTGTACTTGGGATCATTGAAACTTGTAATCCATTTTAAAGTTATTATAATAAAAAATTTCAGTATTTTAAAAGCTTTATTACTTTGATGTTTGCAATATGCCTATAAATATTAAATCCCTTGAAATATTAAATAATGAAGCAAAAATAATCATATGCATTGCACATCATGCATCATATTGCACATATTTCTTGCATTTGTTATGCATACCCAGGTGCCTTACCATGCTTCTTTACTTCATTCAGCAAGCTGACTCATCACTACAACACTCAGGCTAGTTTCAAAAAGAAGACGGACAACTTAGAACAGGAGAATTGCGAGTTGCACGAAGAAGTTTCTGCTTTGAAGGCCGACTTGGCCAATTTGACTACTCTGATGGAAGCTCTGGTGGTTGCTCAGAATCAGCCACCGAGTGTTCAACCTCAACCAACAAGGGAAAATACTGAAGTTCCGACTATTCCCGTATCTGCTACTCCGGCTGTTGTTCAAAACCGTATGCCTCAAGGTTATCCATGGGGAATGCCATAGAATTTTGCACCTGAAGGTTTCAATCTTGGTCCTCAAGATACTCCAGTGGTTCAGACTGTTGTTACTCCTGCACCTCCTGAGGTGCATGTTGTTCCCGCTGCACCTCCTTCAGTGAATTTGGTTCCGTTTGTTAATGATGATGTGTTTCGTCCTCTCCCTCCACCGAGTGAAGACTTGGGTCTTTATGACAGAATGGATGATTTTCAAGAGCAGTTTGATAATATGCAAAGAGAGATGAAGGCTCTTAGGGGAAAAGAGCTATTTGGGCAGAATGTGAATGAGCTATGTTTGGTCCTGAATGTTAAGATATCTGCTAAGTTTAAGGTCCCGGAGTTTGAGAAGTACAAGGGCAACACTTGCCCTCATTCTCATCTGGTGATGTATGTGAGGAGAATTTCTACCCACACTGATGATCAATGTCTGCTGATCCACTTTTTTCAGGATAGTTTGATCGGCGCAGCGTTGAAGTGGTATATGAGTTTGGACAGCGCCAACATCCATACTTTTAATGATTTGGGAGAAGCATTCATCAAACAATACAATTACAATATGGACATGGCGCCCGACCGTGACCAACTTAGGGCCATGGTTCGGAAAGACAGGGAATCATTCAAAAAGTATGCGCAGAGATGGCGCGAGGTAGCTGTCCAAGTGATTCCTCCCATGGAAGAGAAAGAAATGACTAAGATTTTTCTGAAGACGCTGGGTGCTTTCTACTACGAAAGAATGGTAGCAAGTGCGGCAAGTGACTTTCCAGAGATGGTAGGAATGGGTATCCGCCTAGAAGAGGCTGTAAGAGAAGGTCGTTTAACAAAGAGTGAAGGATCCGGAGGTGTGAAGAAGCCATCTTATGGTTTTACCAAGAAGAAATAAGGGGATACAAATGTTGTTATACAAGAGAGGGGGGTAAACGCTCCTAGAAGGAATTATCAGCGTCACCAGCAAGTCGCCTCAGTTACTCCTATGATGAGTTCCGCTCTGACTACTGTTGCTAATCAAAGACCGTTCCAGCAGGGGAACCAAGGGAATAATCAGAGAAGGGAGAACTATGACCAGATTCCCATGAGCTATGCAGAGCTACTATCAGAATTGATTTAGAAGAAGTTGGTTCAAACCCGATCACCTCCCACTGTACCATCATCATTGCCTTGGTATTACAAGGCAGACCAAATGTGTGCTTTTCATCAGGGAGCACTAGGGCATAGTATTGAGAATTGATATCCTTTGAGGACTGAAGTGCAAAGGTTGGTGAAGTCTAGAATTCTATCTTTCAAAGACATGGGACCTAATGTGAAAGATAATCCTCTACCCAAGCACGGGGGAGTAAATGTTGTAAATATGGTGGGCGGTTGTCCAGGCGACTTCCGTATTTTTGACATTAATCTGGTTAGAGGAGATTTGGTGAAAATGCACGCAGACCTCTGTGAACTCAGTTACTGTACGCATGACCACGCCAGTTGTGCTATTTGCAGTACAGATATACAGGGTTGCGAGAAGATAAAGGCTGATTTATAGGAGATGATGGATGAGGGTTTAATCATATAATTAGGCCTAGGGCAGAGTATGAAGAGGAAGTGAATATGGTTTCTGGATGTCCTGGTGAATTCAGAATTTTTGATGTGGAGCATTTGAACGAGGATCTCGTGCAATTGCATGCTACCTTCTTCCATACGGCTGGTTAGGTGGAACACCAATATGGGTCTTGCATAGTTTGTTGTCGAAACCCCCGAGGATGTTCAATTGTGAGGGAGGGTGTTCAGTTGCTGTTAGACAATGGAACTATCAAGATCACATGTCAGAGGGATGATTATCATGAGATTGATATGGTTGATGTTTGTTTAATGGAAGAAGAGTCAGAGGAAGAGTATGCCTCTGCGGATGAGTATTTCTCTTCAGACAAAAATTTGTTTGCCAGAAATAACTTTTTGATGACTGATTGCGTTGAAGAGGGGGTAAACGTCATTATGCCTTGTTTTGGTGCACCCTCTCATTTGGAAGTGGAGTACCATAGCGAACCAGTTCTTACCCCATTGGTAATTAGTTTGCTAGGTCCTATTCCCTACAAATCAGATAAAGTTGTGCCTTACAAATACAACGATACAATCTTAGAAGATGGGGTGGAAGTTCCCATCCAGCCAATGCCTGATGTTGGAAATATAGATGAAAATAGCAGGGTGACCCGTAGCGGTCGTGTGTTTGTTCCGGTTGCTCGGAGAGATGTTGTTGCCGGAAAGAAAATTGCTGAGAATGATGAGCCTAAAAAGGATACATGAGAGACTAGTGGAGCTACATTAGAGAAAGAAGTGGGTGATATTTTGAAGATAATTAAGATGAGCAACTACAGAATTGTAGATCAGCTACTGCAGACTCCTTCAAAGATATCTATCCTAGCTTTATTGATGAATTCCTCTGCTCATAGAGAATCATTGATGAGAGTACTAGACTAAGCTTTTATGGAGAGTGACATGCCATTAGATCAATTCAGCAGCATAATTGGAAACATTACGTCATGTAACAACTTGAGTTTCTGCGATGATGAGTTACCAGATGAAGGGAGGAATCACAACCTGGCCCTCCACATATCTATGAACTGCAACAATGATTCGTTATCCAATGTGCTAATTTATAATGGATCCGCGTTGAATGTTATATCGAGGAGTACACTCACAAAGTTGAAGTATCAAGGGGCACCTATGGGCCCGAGTGGCATCATTGTGAAAGCATTTGATGGGTCGAGGAAATCTTTCATCGGTGAAGTGGACTTACCCATCCATATAGGACCACATTTGTTCCTGATAACCTTCCAGGTCATGGATATTATTCCCGCGTATAGTTTTTTGCTAGGACGGCCATGGATACACGAAGCAGGGGATGTCACTTCAACTCTGCATCAGAAGCTAAAGATTGTGCGTGAAGGGAAAGTAGTGATCATAAATGGGGAGCAGGCGTTGTTGATATCCCATATGTCCTCTTTCAGTATCATATAAGCAGATGAGGCTGCTGTTGGAACCCAGTTCCAAGCCCTATCCATTGACAACATAAGGAGAAATGAGAATTTCGTGGTTTCGCTGAAGGACGCGCAACAGGTTATGCGCAATGGTCATAATGCAGTTTGGGGACGAATTGTGGATCCACTTGTGAACAAGAACATATCTGGTTTGGGTTTCTCTTTGAATATTGGTGTTGTACCCCAAAATTTTCCCTCTCATTTATCAATATTTTCCTCACAAGACTTCTTGGACTCAAGACAAGATTAGGGTTTGGTCAGCTCAAGACATCATCTTGCACTGATACCCCAAAATTAGGGTTTGAGTTTGCACAAGGGTTTTTGGACCATAAATGCTTCATGTGACTTTCATACATCATGTTGGACCTCTAAGATTGCTCATACCAAGTTTCAAGCCTTGACTCACATTTTTGCCCAGTCAATTGGACAATTGACCTAAAAATCAGCTGTATTGGGGAAAAAGTCAACCATGGCCAATTTACAGTCAAGCTTCATAACTTTTTATCCACAACCACATTTTAGACTAATATGAACCATTTGATCAAGTTTTTATCACAACTCCTCTAGAAATTTGATCAAATCATCAAAAGGGCAAAATGGTCAAAATTATGGTTTGGATTGAGAAAAGGGCAATTTCTGATTTTTAACCTAGCCAATGACCAATTGGGTTCAAGCATGATTTCAAGGACTCAATAGCATCATCTTGACCTAATCACATAGTTCAAAATATCTCAAATGCATAGGATTGACAGATGAATTTTGCAGTCAACTCATCAAAAGTCAATTGTACACTGAAAAGTCAAACTTTGACTTTTTGATCAAAATCAAGTGCCAAGGGTCATAATTCATCAAGATATGTCAAAATGTGAAACTTGTTGACCAATAAACCTAAAATTGAAAATTAGGGTTTTAATTTGAAAATTTTTCATAACTTAGAATTTTTCTAAGTATGGAAAATTTCTTATTTTTTCCTAACTTTTCACCACTTTTTCACCATGATGCAATTTGATTCAAAGAAAACTTACAACATGAAAGTTGTAGTCCTCCATGAAATCTACAACTTTTCTTCACAAAGTTTTCCCAAAAGATGCTTGGATCTCAAGTTATGAATTTGTGAATAAGGGTCTATGAACTAAAAGACTTAGTGAAAATTTACCCTAATTTAGGCAGGTTTTTGACCTAACTTCATGGACATTTTTCACCTAGTTACAAGAGGTATCTCAAAATGCATTTCAAATATGTATTGTAGAGAATGTTGCAAGCTTTCCAAAATGTCTAAGAACTCTGCAAGATCATTTGTGGTTAGGGAGAATTGAAGAAGAGAAAATGGCATTTTGTCACTTTTGTTCAAGCCATTTTCACAATGCACCAAGTTGCAAATCTGATCAAGCATGCTTGTACCTTGAATTACAGGTCCTAAATCCATTCTACACTCCATAATTAAACTCAATGGATAATGGCTTTTTTTGGCTTTTGAAGCATTGTACAAGGAATAAATCCATAAATGGCATAAAGGGTACAATGCCAGTTTGATAAAGCAAGCTTTTCCAACTTCATCAGCCTTGAGCCTTGGACTTGTTCCTTGAGTACAGGCATTTTCCATAGATCACAAGCAAAGCATACCAACTCTCTGCAGCTAGCAAGCAAGCAGTACAAGCATATTTGCGTAGTCACTTCAACTTTTCTTCAAATGCAAGCAAATTGGCAAAAGGAGTCAGAACTTGTACAACAGGAAAAGGGTGGACTTTGTATCACTATATACAACTTCACAAACGTGTTTCAATCTAGAACACAGAGGCTTATGCTCTGAAACATTCCTAAACTCAAAAACACAAATTTCTGCCCAAACAGGGCAGCTTCTGTAAAACTCTTGCCAATTTAATATTTGCTCGTGCATTTTGCCTTGTAACACTTCAAACACCTTCCATACATAACATCCAAACCATCCAAGCCTTTTCACTGCAACTGTGTGCCCTGTTTCAGACATCACCATTTTCAAACTTGAAGGTTGCAGGTTGACTCGTGCAGGAAGCTTCAAGCATCCTCAAGGCCAGCTAAGCATTGGAAAAGCTTGAGGGAACTTCAAGGAAGCTCACACGATCCTCAGGCCTCACTCAAATCCCCATATTGCCATATTCAAATCCAGCTGAAGGAGGTATTTTTCAAAACTTTATCTCTCTATTTAGGCATCCTTAAGCCATGATTTGTGAAGCAAAAACGTAGTCTCTAGCATGGTGAAGCTGTACATATGCATAGTTGTCATTTATATTAACTGGGCTAAGAGAATTTGAATGTTGAACATGCTGAAAAACTAGGTCAGGAATAAGGGCTACTGAAATTCTCCCTGGTCTTTGAGAGTTAGGTTATGAATTTTATATCATTGGAATCGTGAGATTCCAAGCTACATTTTTTATGTTGTAAGTTTTTATTTTTGTGCAAAGAATAGAGAGTTACAGGTTGAAGGCAAGAATGCGCGCAAATATTTGGCTGGAGGACAGGGACGACCTAGCTTGGGCCTGACGTGCCTTGGGCTTGTTATTTCTACTTTTCACACCCCCCCTGACTTGATATCCACATCCCCTGACTTATTTTTGTATTTTTTTATATTTTCTTATATTTTCATGTTTATTGTTTTTAATATTTTTTCTGAACATTAAAAAATCACAAAAAATAATTTCTTTATTTTTTGCATTTTATTTTATTATTTTTTATTATTTTTTGGCATAAAAAATAGTTTATTAGGTTTATAGAATTTATTTTTTAAAATAAAACTATAAATACATTAAAATACTATACATTTTTATTTTTATTATTTAACACATAAAAATAATTATTTTCACACATATTTAATTTTTAGTATTGTATATAATATTATTTATATTTTCCCCTTTCAAAAAATAATAATGTTATTTTTCTTATTTTTTAGGACTTAAATAATTTTATTTTCTCATACAAAAATTAATACAAGACATTTTTGCATAAATACATTTTATTGCATATTTAGATATTTGTATATTTATTTATCTTGTACAATAATTCAATTGGGTTGTAATAGTATTTTAGGGTTTTATTTTGTGCAAATATCCCCATTCAAAAACTTGTATCCCCCCTCCCATAATAATTGTTGTAATAGCTTAGCTTTATTTTACGCAATTTATCGCATTATACCATGTTTAGTAAAACTAGGGTTTTGCATGATAAGACAAAAAACAAAAAAATAGAATGACCTAATACAAGACAAACAAATGCATGTAAAATGACAACACATTGCACACAAGCACCCTTAGGGTTCCCCCACTTGGTTGCCTAAAAAAAATGGCCATGGTATGCATGCAAAGTATCTTGGCAAAACAAAACAAAATAAAATAAGATCATAGTCCCTCGACGACGCTATCAAAAGGTTTCCTAAACAAAGATGATCTTGGTCCCTCAAAATGCTAAAGATACTTAGCACCATTGCTATCATGGTCATACGATGACCCACGCCCGTCCCGTTTAACATCCAAAGATAGGGTTGTTTACCAAAACAATGGTAAAACAACAATGTCAAAGAATTAAAAATGCATAGGAAAGACATTTGAGTAGGTAGAATGCTTCTAGTTACTTGATCAACTTCAAAACAATCCTTGCTATTTTTAAACACACACATTTTCAAAACATTTCCAAACAACTTTCAAAATATTGAAACATTTTTCAAAAGACAAACATCTTTGTATACATTCTTACGAACGAGAATCATTACAAAGATTGCCTAAACAAAGGCCTCTTTTCAAAAATACTTTTAAAACCATACAAAGCACCATTTCAAACAATTGTCAAAACAAAACAAGTGATCTAAACAAGTAACTAAGAGCCCATGGAAAACCAAGGATGAAAAGGGTGCTAGCACCTTCCCTTTTCATAATCTACCCCCTAACTCAAGAAAACATCTCAAAGGTCTTTCCTGTGCTTTTTTACCTTTCCTTTTGGATAAAATAAAAGTCGGTGGCGACTCTTGCTAAACCGTGACATTTGAGAACACAAACGCAAAACCTCAAGTCAGTTCTTCCACCGCATCACAAAACTGGCGACTCTACTGGGGAATAATATAAAAGTGGGGTTACCTTAGGGTTTTAGATCACCTTTACATGCTTATCTTGTTTGACTTGTATGCTTTACACTTTGGTTCTATTGTTTGGGTTTGAATCCTCTACCCGGATTTGGGAAACATTTATAGGTAAATAGCAATACGTTATGGAAACTGTGCGGGGTATACCGACACGGTCTAAGCAATAGCTATGTTAGTGTGACATATTTGTGGGTACCGGTAGCCTTTGAGTCAATTAAAGAGAATACGGGGCCGCTGAGTGATGTCATGAAGCACTAACTAACATTTAGAACCGTTACTTGACCAACTTGGCCTTTTAGGATGTAGTGAGATGACCGGCTTTGGTGCAGTCCGAAGTTGGTAGATACTCGATACTACACTCATTGAGGTTTGGTTCCTTGGAATATTTCGGTCGCCAGTAAAGAGGCTGAATTGAAACAATGAACAAGGAAACAATCCAGTGATATTGAGTTCCTTAGAACCCGGTTACTATTTCTAGGACAGGTTGAGCCAACTAAACTTCAAGAGGGTACTTACCTATGAAACCCCATGCAAGCCTGAATTAGGAACTTGTGTGACTTACTTGTACATATATACTTGTGCATAACATCATGAACATCATGAAGCATCATATGCATCCACGAACCATTTCAAGGATTTTGGAAATTCATCTTTGTTCCTGTTTTGTAGGTTATGGATTCACTTCGTAGGAAAACCATCCAAGTCAACCTTGTAAGAATTCCTCCACGACTCAAGGAACTAGCTTCAAGGATACCTGAGAATTCTCCATTCACCGAGAGGCATGGTCGTCTTCTCAACTTAGTCACTTCCAACACAGAGGAAGACATGATGAAGGTTCTCTTCCAGTTCTTTGACCCTTTGCATCATTGCTTCACATTTCCTGACTACCAACTTGTGCCCACTTTGGAGGAATTTTCTCAACTCTTGAGGATTCCTATTCTCAATCAACTACCCTTCAACGGTATGGAAAGAGATCCAAAGCCAGAAGAGATTGCTCAAGCCTTACACTTGCACTCCTCTGATGTCACAACACATTGGGAAACTAGAAGTGGTATCAAAGGCTTCTTAGAAAAGTTCTTGTCTGAGAAGGCCCAAAGCTGCTGGAACTCCTTGGACTTACAAGCTTTTGAGAAGATTGTAGCTCTTCTCATATATGGGATGGTCTTGTTCCCTAATCCTGACCAACTCATAGACGTGAGTGCTGTCAAAATCTTCATGGCTCGTAACCCGGTGCCTACATTGCTTGGGGATATCTTACACTCTTTTCACACTCGTACAATGAGGAAAAGAGGTGTTCTCATGTGTTGCACTCCTCTCCTGGTAAGATGGTTTATTTCTCATCTTCCCCAATCAGTCTTGAAGAATGAGCAAGGCTTGAGGTGGTCACAACGGTTAATGACACTTAACCATTCAGATATCCATTGGTGTTCTCGATCAAAAGAGAATGTTATCATTGTCGACCATTGTGGGGAATTCCCTAATGTCCCTCTACTTGGCATTCGGGGAGGCATCACCTGTAACCCCTGCTTGGCTCTGAGACAGTTTGGTTATGCCCGAAGGGATGGCCCATATGATATGTTGATTCAAGGATTGGTTTTCGACTTCGACAACAACAACCAAGGACTCCGACAGAGGTTCATCCGAGCTTGGAGGATGCCCAACAAGGTGGATAGTAAGACCTTGGGACACAAGAATTCCATCCCTCTTGAGCCTTACCTAAAGTGTGTACGAACCCGCGCCCCAAGTCTTATGATGCCTTACCCCTCCATTCTCCCTGTGATTATAGAGCCTGTTATGGAAGGAGAGGTTCCATACACCCTCCTACATCCTGACATGCCAACATCACTAGAAGATATACAAAGGAGTTGGATACAGCTCAAGGGAGAACGCGATACTTTTGAAGCCCAATTCTATGCAAGCGAGAATAAGGTTTTAGAACTCACTCGGTTACTTCACGAAGAGCAGACTCTCAACACCTACATTGCACCAAAGAGGATGCGCAACGTCTTTTTACCTTAGAATTTTGTATTATTTTTCCCAAGGGGCATTGATGTACTAACAATTATATCTTATTAATATGACGTGTGTTTCTTTTTGTTTAAAAAAAATTTGAATTTCTGAATCCTTGAAAGCATTACATGAATACATATCATTCATCATATGCATAAACAGGTCTTCACACCAAGTTTCCTCATCTCTCTGCTATTTATTTCAGCAAGATGGATATTGAACAAACGGTCAAAGATTTGCAAGCTCAGAATTCACAATTTCAACAGCTACTCATGACCTTGGCCAAGGGGCAGGAGGAGCTCAAGACTCTGCTAGAGAAGGAGAAAGAGAAAAAGAAGAAGAAGCGAGCCGGTGTGGTTATCATGGGTAGAAGGTTTGAAGGACAAGCCATATGGACTTTAGAATTCCCATCAACATCTGAAGAGGGGGAAGGAAAAGGAAAAGGAACGGCAGTGCCATCAGATTCTGAAGCAGAAGAAGAGGAGGATGAGGACTACTCTGAAAAGTAGTACCCTCCGGCCGATGACAAATACAAAAAATTGGAAGAACGTCTACCTGCTATGGAAGTGCAAAGAGTACCGGGGATGGATTTTGAGGAGTTGGGGTTGGTTTCTGGAATTGTAATCCCTCCTAAGTTTAAAGTGCCACTATTTTCCAACTATGATGGGGTGTCTTGTCCCAAGATGCACCTACGATCTTATGTCAGGAAAATTCAACCACATTCTGCTGACAAAGACTTGTGAGTCCACTTTTTCCAGGACAGTCTATCGGGAACACATCTTGATTGGTTCTACCAGTTGGAGAGAGCAGATGTCCATAATAGGGAAGACTTGGCAGACGCCTTCTATAAACAGTATCAATACAATGCCGACTTGGCGCCAACCCGTACTCAGCTACAGAGAATGGCTATGGCTACCAATGAGGGCTTCAAAGACTATGCCCAAAAGTGGAGGGATTTAGCCGGAAGGGTGCAACCACCTTTATCTGAAAGAGAGATAGTTGATATGTTCTTGGGAACCCTATCAGGTCCTTTCTTTAATCACCTGGTTGGAAGCTCCTCTGCAGGTTTCACTGAATTGATTTTAACTGGCGAAAGAGTGGATACCGGTATTAGAAGCGGGAAAATTCAGAAAGATGCATCTACCTCTGCCGTTGCAAAAAAGCCCTTCACTGGAAAGAAGGAAGTGTATGTTGTCTATGCTCAGAGGAATCAGGGAAGAACCGAAAGACGACCAACAGTGGGGGCCGTTATGATTCAAAAGTCTGCATCAGACCAACCAAGAAACAGCCAGCCGAGAAATGATTAGCCGAGAAATAACCAGCAAAGGGTGGAAAGGCCTGTAAGGCAATTCACCAAGATAAACATGACTCCTACTCAAGTTCTACCATATCTCTTGAAGTTGAATCTGGCCATGCTAAAAGAGGCCCCTAAAAATCCTAAAACTGCTTCTCCACATTACCATCCCAACGCCAGATGTGCATATCATTCAGAAAGTCCAGGGCACGACACCAACAACTATTGGGCTCTGAAAAATAAGATTCAAGATCTGATCGACGCAAAGGAAGTTGAATTTGAAGCTCCTGAAAAACTAAATGTTATCTCCACTCCAATTCCTAGGCATGGACATAATGCCAATGTTGTGGAAGAAGATCTGTTTGTTTCTACTGTGGATGAACTGTTAACTCCTCTCCTAACCATCAAGTTGAATTTGTTAAAAGTTGGCGTCTTCCCAGGTTATGACAAAGATTGCCATGTTTGCTTGTCCTCATCTTTTGATTGTCCTCTGTTGAAGAAAGGAATCCAACAATTGATTGATAACAAGGAAATTTTGTTTGAGAAAACTCCCATTTCACCCATTCCAGTTCCAGAAGTTTCAATAATAACCATATACGCCAATCCTTCCAGGGTTCCTAAAAAACCCGTTAGGATTACATCTGCTCCTATGACTATTCCGTTGAAGATAACAATGCTCGGTTCTGCCCCATACAAATCAGATAAAATGGTACCTTGGAACTATGGTGGAGAAATCTACTATCATGGTGTCAAACAGATTGAACAAACTGCCGAAGGGGAGAGCTCCGAAGAAGACAATTCTGACATCAGTAACATTGCCGGAACAAGCAAAGTTACCCGTAGTGGAAGAATCTTTTCTCCAGAGATTGCTCCTCTAACAGCAGTCTTTGGACCTATGGCCATTTCGAAGATTACATCTGCACCAGTGATTACACCTGCAAGTGTATCCGCCAACAATGACAATGCAATCCCTATCCATACTTCCACTACTGAGAATAAAGGAAAGAATGTTCAAGAGGATCTTGTCTTGATGAAGGCTCAATCGCTAGTTATTCCTGAGACATCCAAGAAAGAGATGGAAGAAATCCTGAGGATCATTAAGAAAAGTGATTATGATGTGGTCGAACAACTGGGACAGACCCCCTCCAAAATCTCTATGTTAGCCTTGCTACTGTACTCTGAGGCACATGCTAAAGCTTTGGTCAAGTTTTTGAAGACAGCGCACGTGCCGCAAGAGACTTCGGCTAATCAATTCTAAGAGTGCGTAGCCAGTCTGATAGCTGACAATGGTCTGGGTTTTTCCGTTGTTGACTTGACCTCCAAAGGGAGAAAACATAACGACACACTACATGTGTCGGTGGAGTATAGGGGAACCACCTTAGCTCATGTTTTGGTTGATAATGGATCATCCTTAAACGTCTTGCCGAAGAAAGCCTTGGATAGGTTGGATTGTGAAGGCCTGACCCTAAAACCTAGCAATATAATTGTGAGAGCATTTGACGGCTCTAAGAGGATGGTCCATGGGGAGGTGGACATCCCGATCAAGGTGGGTACCCAGACGTTTAATTCAACTTTCTACGTGATGGACATTCGTCCTTCTAACTCTTTCCTGTTGGGACGTCCCTGGATTCACAATGTCGGTGCTGTCACCTCGACTTTGCATCAGATGCTGAAGTACCTCGTCCAAGGAAAGATCATAACTGTCCATGGTGAAGAGGAATACATGATTAGTCATCTAAATTATTTCTGATGTGTAGAATTGGATGGAGAATTTATTGAGACCGCTTTCCAACATTTTGAAGAAGTTTCTCAGGAAATAGCAGCGACCAAGGCGGTATCCTCAACTCCTGTGGTCACAAGACCTGTACCTCGGATGTCTTCTCTAAAGGATGCAAGGGCAGTAGTGGAAGAAGGCGGATCCACCATCTGGGGGAAGCTTCTAGACTTTCCTTTCAAATCAGACAAATTCGGCTTGGGGTTTACTTCGACTACTCAGAAGGTTGTGCGCCGCTCCCATGTCGGAGGGCCACATGTGAAGATCAGCCACTGAGGGGTTAATGCACTAGAGGACAGTAAAGAAGAGGGAAGCCTGGAAGACTGGATTTTTCCTACTGTTGGCGGAGGACTGTGCAACTGGGAAGCAAAAGACTTTGTTCCGATTACTTTCATACCACAATAATTTATCTTTTCCATTTTTGTTGGATCTGTAATAATTCACAAACAATTCGTACTTTTTCAACCTTGTGTCTTACCCGGGGCACATAGGTCCATTTGTAAGGGTTCTTATTTCATTCTCATATGTCATTTAATGAATCATGGACGCTTTTCATATTTAAACCTTTTGTGCTCATTGTCTTTCTTTTACATTTTTTTTTTAAGATGGATATACCCTTACACACACCCACACTCACAAATGCAGGTACCCTTCCATTCCGGAACCCATGGGTAACGATACTGCTATAGCCTTCAGTGACTTTGAAGATCTGATCTACCAAGTCAAATACGAAGGTGAGGAAGATTATGAGGTGCTAGGGGAATTGGCCAGATTACTACAGCAAGAGGAAAGAGCAATTCAGCCTCATGAGGAGCAGTTGGATACAATCAACTTGGGCACTGAGGAAGACAAGAAGGAAATCAGAGTGGGTGCCAATCTAGAGCCGAGTGTCAAGGAGCGCTTAATTCAGCTATTGCATGAGTATGTTGAGATCTTTGCCTAGTCATACGAAGACATGCCGGGACTTGATACAGACATTATGGTACATCGTCTACCCACAAGAGAAGACTGTCCACCAGTTAAGCAAAAGGTCCGCCACATGAGACCTGACATGTCAGAGAAGATCAAAGCAGAAGTTATGAAGCAGTTCAACGCTGGATTTCTGGTTGTTACTTCCTATCCATAATGGGTTGCTAACATTGTGCTCGTGCCTAAGAAGGACGGCAAAGTGAGAATGTGTGTGGATTATAGAGATTTAAACAGGGCCAACCCTAAAGACGACTTTTCACTTCCGCACATCGACATCCTGGTTGACAATACAGCTCAACATAAAGTATTTTCTTTCACGGACAGATTCTCAGGCTATAACCAGATCAAAATGGCACCTGAGGACATGGAGAAAACTACTTTTGTCACACAGTGGGGAATGTTCTTCTACAAAGTGATGCCATTCAGACTGAAGAATGTTGGGGCAACCTATCAACGCACCATGGTAGCTTTGTTTCATGACATGATACATCATGAGATAGAGGTCTACGTAGATGACATGATAGCCTGATCACAAACTGAAGAAGAACACCTTGATCACTTGCAAAAGTTGTTTGTCATGTTAAAGGAGTACAAGCTAAGACTGAATCCGAACAAGTGCACATTCGGAGTCCGGTCAGGTAGGCTCTTAGGTTTCATTGTCAGCAACAAAGGCATCAAGGTTGATCCTGCCAAAGTCAAAGCTATACAAGAAATGCCTTCTCCTCGCACTGAGAAGGAGGTTAGAGGTTTCTTGGGACGCCTAAACTACATTGCTAGGTTCATTTCTCACCTAACATCTACTTGTGAACCAATCTTCAAGCTGTTGAAGAAAGATCAGGTAGTTCAATGGAATGATGACTGTCAGATTGCTTTCGATAAAATCAAGGAGTATTTGCTAGAACCTCTTATCTTGATGCCACCCGTCGAGGGAAGACCGCTAATTATGTATCTGACCGTCCTAGAGAATTCAATGGGGTGCGTACTAGGGCAGCATGACGAGTCTGGCCGAAAAGAGCATGCCATTTATTACCTTAGCAAAAAGTTTACCGACTGTGAAACAAGATATTCACTACTCGAGAAAACTTGCTACGCTTTGGTATGGGCTGCTCGCCGGCTAAGGCAGTATATGTTGACTCATACCACTTTGCTGATATCTAAGATGGATCCGATCAAGTACATCTTTGAGAAGCCTTCTCTATCTGGAAGAATAGCTAGATGGCAGATGATCCTAACGTAATACGACATGCAGTACACGACCCAAAAATATATAAAGGGGAGTGTGCTAGCTGATCATCTAGCCCACCAAGCTGTAGAAGATTACCAATCCATGAAGTTCGACTTCCCCGACGAAGACATCATGACATTGGACAATGTTGAAGAATTCAGACCATATGACGGACCTGAACAAGGATCCCGATGGACCCTGTACTTTGATGGGGCATCCAATGCACTTGGTAACAGCATTGGTGTTGTGCTTATATCTCCAGAAGGATGCCATACTCCTTTCACTACCAAGCTTTGCTTCAACTGTACGAACAACATGGCAGAGTATGAAGTTTGCATCTTTGGACTCAAGGCTGCCATAGACTTGGGAATCAAATATTTGATTGTGTTTAGGGACTCAGCTTTGGTCATCAGTCAGATCAAAGGAGAGTGGGATACTAAACATCCAAACCTCATCCCTTACAAAGAACATGTCTTGACATTGTTACCACATTTCGAGCAAATTACCTTCGAGAACTTCCCGTGAGAAGAAAATCAGCTAGCAGATGCTCTAGCTATAATGTCATCCATGTTTAAACTTAACTAGGATAATGAGGCTCCCCAAATCACTATTGAACGGATGGATGAACCGGCACATTGCCATGAGATTAATACCGAAGAAGTAGCGGACCAGCCATGGTTTCCTGAAGTCAAAAGGTATCTCGAGGCTCAGGAATACCCTGAAGGAGCTTCAATCAATGACAAAAAGTTCCTAAGGAGATTCTCGGCTAAGTTCTTCCTAAGTAATGACATCTTGTACAAGCGCAATCATGATTCTATTCTGCTCCGCTGTGTGGACAAGATTGAAGCTGAAAAGATCATGGCTGAATTGTATGAAGGTACCTTCGGCACTCACTCTAGCGGGCATACGATGGCTAAGAAGATTCTACAGGCAGGCTATTACTGGTCTACCATGGAAGCTGACTACTATCAACACTCTCGCACCTGTCACAAATGTCAAATCTATGCAGACAAGGTGCATGTGCCTCCTGTTCCTCTAAATGTCTTAACATCTCCTTGGCCCTTCGCTATGTGGGGAATCGACATGATTGGAGAGATCAATCCTACAGCATCCAATGGACACCGCTTCATTCTGGTGGCCATTGACTATTTCACCAAGTGGGTCGAAGCAGCTTTCTTCGCATCCGTTACTAAGAATGTTGTTGCCCGCTTCATCAAACAAAATCTCATTTGCCGGTATGGTATCCCCGAAAGGATCATCACTGATAACGGTATAAACCTTAACAATACTATGATCACCGTTTTGTGCGAGCAGTTCAAGATTCCACATCACAATTCATCTCCCTATCGGCCGAAGATGAATGGTGCAGTCGAAGCTGCTAACAAAAATATCAAAAAGATCATACAAAAGATGACAGTCACCTACAAGGACTGGCATGAAATGCTACCGTTTGCTCTCCACGGGTACCGAACCACGACACGCACATCAACTGGGGAAACACCTTATTCCTTGGTATATGGCATGGAGGCTGTTTTACCTATCGAGGTTCAGATTCCATCTTTGATAATCATGAAGGATGCTGGTTTGAGTGAAGACGATTGGATTCAAACCCGACTTGATCAGTTAAACTTAATTGACGAAAAGAGACTTACTGCTGTTTTCCATGGTCAGACATACCAAAAGCGGATGATCAAGGCTTTCAACAAGAAAGTCAGACGCCAAACGTATCAAGTCGGAGATCTAGTGATCAAGCGTATTATCTTGCCACAAAGTGATCCCAGGGGAAAATGGACTCCTACCTACGAAGGATCATTTGTAATCAAGAACATCTTTTCTGGTAGGGCAATGATCTTAACCACCATGGACGGCGATGACCTGCCGCACCCTGCAAACGCAGACATAGTCAAAAGATACTACGCATAAATGACCCGCTAGGTTGACACACCTAGGCAAAACAAGGGCATCCCGGTGAATCGAAAACCCGAAAGGGCGGTTCAGGCAAAAATTAGGGATAAATAAAAATAATCGGTACACCCGGAAAGTTGAAAACCCGAAAGGGCGACTTGGGCAAAAAAGGGTTTCCCGGTGAATCGAAAACCCGAAAGGGCGGTTCAGGCAAAAGTTAGGGAATTAAAGCGTATGACTATGTCTCGTCGGATCACTTTAAGGACAATCTCTTCACTGACAAACTTGGAGCTTCTGATCAATCCAATCATCTTCGGACGAAGCAACGAATGGACAAGATATTCAGAGTTACGAAGGCTATAGCAGAATGGGAACCCCATGGGATTTTTACACATATAGCTATCTTTATTTGTATAAATTTTTCTTACTTTTATGACACCATTCTCTTACTAGGATGACTGTCTCCTTTGTACAAAATACTTATTCAAAGTAAATACAAAGATATCTTTTTCAAAGTACAGAAAAACTGTTTACCTTTTTTTTTACACTTGTGTTTTTATTTGCAAAAACATCCAATGATTCGTTGATGAACATATGCATTTGAACATAATCACTGTTTACAAATAAACAAAGTGGAAAAGGACAATTACTGACAGACTGAAAGGATAGGAAAACGTCTTTAGGCTATTCCATGAGCAATCCCTACAGTACATCATCTAGATCCCCAGTGGAGCTAAAATTTCAAACCTTTAATCCCCATCAGAGTTAAAACTTCAAACTCCCAATCCCTAGCGGAGTTAAAACTTCTAACTATCAATCCCCAACGGAAACCATCCAGCTTCTCTAAACTCCCCAGCAAGCTATCTTGAAGTTGAAAATCAACCAGATAATGGTTAACTTTTGTTTATCCCCAACCTAGGATAAATCCCCAGTAGAGTGGCAGACGACCGAAAACTCCGGAACTTACCCTCCAGCAGTAAGCCTTCTTCCCCGCAGAGTATTCGCTGCTCCTCAACAAGAATGAAGATTCTCGTTCTCAATTCCCCAGTGAAGTCGCCAAAGTTTTCATTACTCCTCAATAGAATGAAGATTCTCATTCTTAATTCCCCGCAGAAGTCATCAGAGTTTCCCCTATTCCCCAGCAGAATAAGGATTCCCATTGAGTAACCCCCAGTAGAAGTCATCAAAGTTCTTTGGATTTCCCAAGAAAATTTCTCAAGCAGTTTGGCATTACTCTCATAACAGAATTTTTGTTAATACTCCAACTTCAAGACATAAAGGATCTTTATGTCCCCACATAAGTCGTCAAGGATTTTAATCCCCAACAGTCGCCCAAGATTTCTTATCCTCAGCAGTCAAGGGTTTTATTATCCCCAGTTGTCAAGGATTTATTTTCCTCAGCAATACAACAAATCAGCTTACATGCGCATACATTACATCCATATGTCATAAACATTGATAAAACACATTTATTGCATCATACATTTCATGCAACATAACTTTGTGTTTCAGTTAAAGTTTTACCCTTTTCAGGATAAGATTAACAAGCTACCATTAACGGTATACAATCATGATACAGTACAGATACACTCCAGACACGAAAGTCATTCTGTCACTTATCCATATTCCAGTTCAGATACGCTCCAGACACGGATGTCATTCTGGCCCTTGTTCAGTTTTCAGATTCAGATACAGTACGGATACACTCCAGACACGGAAGTCATTTTGTTACTCATTCAGATCTCAACTCAAGATACAGTTCAGATACGCTCCAGACACGTATGCCATTCTGGCCCTTGTTCAGTTTTCAGATTCAGATACAGTTCAGATACACTCCAGACACGAAAGTCATTCTGTTACTCATTCAGATCTCAACTCAAGATATCGTTTAGATACGCTACAGACGCGGATGCTATTCTATTACTCATTCAAATTCAAACTTCAGATACAGTTCGGATACACTTCAGACACGGAATTCAATTTATTTCTCATTCAGACTCAGATCTCATATACAGTTTAGATACGCTCCAGACGCGGATGCTATTCTATTACTCATTCAGGTTCAAATTCAGATACAGTCCAGATACGCTCCAGACATGGTTGCCATTCTATCACTTATTCTGATTTTCCCTAGCTTAGATATGCTCTAGATACGGATGCCATTCTGTCACTTATTCAGATACATCTCGGAGACGCTCCAGACACGGACGCTATTCCATTTCTCATTCAGATTCAGTCTCCAGATACAGTTCAAATACGTTCCAGATACGGATACCATTCTGATACTTATTCTTTTGACTTACAACTTACAACTCAGCAAACATTCTTGGATGGCATCTATAAGCCCATCTCCAACAAGATTCTATCACATCTCCAAATGTCATCTTTAAGCCCATTTCCTCAACTGCATTTTGACGAGTGCAAATTTACGGGCACTCTAGTGTCCAATCATCTTTTACCTTCGAGTTACGAACGACAAAGCTCGCCAATCTAACTCTTTAGGTTCAAGAAGATTGAACAGGGGCAGCTGTTGTACCCCAAAATTTTCCCTCTCATTTATCAAGATTTTCCTCAAAATACTTCTTGGACTCAAGACAAGATTAGGGTTTGGTCAGCTCAAGACATCATCTTGCATTGATACCCCAAAATTAGGGTTTGAGTTTGCACAAGGATTTTTGGACCATCAATGCTTCATGTGACTTTCATTCATCATGTTATACCTCTAAGATTGCTCATACCAAGTTTCAAGCCTTGACTCACATTTTTACCCAATCAATTGGACAGTTGACCTAAAAATCAGCTGTATTGGGGAAAAAGTCAACCATGGCCAATTTACAGTCAAACTTCATAATTTTTTATCCACAACCACATTTTAGACTCATATGAACCATTTGATCAAGTTTGGATCACAACTCCTCAATAAATTTGACCAAATCATCAAAAGGGCAAAATGGTCAAAATTAGGGTTTTGATTGAGAAAGGGCAATTTCTGATTTTTAACCTAGCCAATGACCAATTGGGTTCAAGCATGATTTCAAGGACTCAATAGAATCATCTTGACCTAATCACATAGTTCAAAATATCTCAAATGCATAGGATTGACAGATGAATTTTGCAGTCAACTGATCAAAAGTCAATTGTACACTGAAAAGTCAAACTTTGACTTTTTGATCAAAATCAAGTGCCAAGGGTCATAATTCGTCAAGATATGTCAAAATGTGAAACTTGTTGACCAAGAAACCTAAAATTGAAAATTAGGGTTTTAATTTGAAATTTTTTCATAACTTCGAATTTTTCTAAGTATGGAAAATTTCTTATTTTTTCCTAACTTTTCACCACTTTTTCACCTTGATGCAATTTGATTCAAAGAAAACTTCCAACATGAAAGTTGTAGTCCTCCATAAAATCTACAACTTTTCTTCACAAAGTTTTCCCAAAATATGTTTGGATCTCAATTTATGAATTTGTGAATAAGGGTCCATGAACTAAAAGACTTAGTGAAAAATTGCCCAAATTTAGGCAGTTTTTGACCCAACTTCATGGACATTTTTCACCTAGTTCCAAGAGGTATCTAAAAATTCATTTCAAATATGGATTGTAGATCATGTTGCAAGATTTCCAAAATGTCAAAGAACTCTCCAAGATCATTTGTGGTTAGGGAGAATCGAATAAGAGAAAATGGTATTTTGTCACTTTTGTTCAAGCCATTTTCACAATGCACCAAGTTGCAAATCTGATCAAGCATGCTTGTACCTTGCATTACAGGTCCTAAATCCCTTTTACACTCCATAATTAAATTCAAACTCAATGGATATCGACTTTGTTTTGGCTTTTGAAGCATTGTACCAGGAATAAATCCATAAATGGCATAAAGGGTACAATGCCATTTTGATAAAGCAAGCTTTTCCAACTTTATCAACCTTGAGCCTTGGACTTGTTCCTTGAGTACATGAATTTTCCATAGACTACAAGCAAAGCATACCAAGTCTCTGCAGCTAGCAAGCAAACAGTACAAGCATATTTGCATAGTCACTTCAACTTTTCTTCAAATGCAAGCAAATTGGCAAAAGGAGTCAGAACTTGTACAACAGGAAAAGGGTGGAATTTGTACCACTATATACAACTTCATAAACTTGTTGCAAGCTAGAACACGAAGGCTTATGCTCTGAAACATTCCTAAACTCAAAAACACAAATTTCTGCCCAAACAGGGCAGCTTCTGCAAAACTCTTGCCAATTCAATATTTGCTCGTGCGTTTTGCCTTGTAACACTTCAAACACCTTCCATACATCACATCTAAACCATCCAAACCTTTGCACTGCAACTGTGTACCCTGTTTCAGACATCACCGTTTTCAAACTTGAAGGTTGTAGGTTGACTCGTGCAGGAAGTTTCAAGCATCCTCAAGGCCAGCTAAGCATTGGAAAAGCTTGAGGGAACTTCAAGGAAGCTCACACGATCCTCAGGCCTCACTCAAAGTCCCCATATTTCCATATTCAAATCCAGCTGAAGGAGGTATTTTTCAAAACTTTATCTCTCTATTTAGGCATCCTCAAGCCACGATTTGTGAAGCAAAATGTAGTCTATAGCATGGTGAAGCTGTACATATGCATAGTTGTCATTTATATTAACTGAGCTAAGAGAATTTGAATGTTGAACATGCTGAAAAAACTAGGTCAGAAATTAGGACTACTGAAATTCTCCCTGGTCTTTGAGAGTTAGATTATGAATTTTATATCATTGGAATCGTGAGATTCCAAGCTACATTTTTTATGTTGCAAGTTTTTGTTTTTGTGCAAAGAATGGACAGTTACAGGTTGAAGGCAAGAACGCACGCAAATGTTTGGCTGGAGGACAGGGACAACCTGGCTTGGGCCTGGCGCGCCTTGGGCTTGTTATTTCTACTTTTCACACCCCCTGACTTGATATCCACACCCCCTGACTTATTTTTGTATTTTTTTTATATTTTCTTATATTTTCATGTTTATTGTTTTTAATATTTTTTCTGAACATTAAAAAATCACAAAAAATAATTTCTTTATTTTTTGCATTTTATTTTATTTTTTTTTATTATTTTTTGGCATAAAAAATAGTTTATTAGATTTATAGAATTTATTTTTTTAAATAAAACTATAAATACATTAAAATACTATACATTTTTATTTTTATTATTTAACACATAAATAATTATTTTCACACATATTTAATTTTTAGTATTGTATATAATATTATTTATATTTTCTTTTAGAAAAAAAAATAGACAAAATAATAATAGAAAACATAATTTTCTTTTAAATCAAAAATTAGGGTTTCCCCTTTCAAAAAATAATAATGTTATTTTTCCTATTTTTTAGGACTTAAATAATTTTATTTTCTCATACAAAAATTAATACAAGACATTTTTGCATAAATACATTTTATTGCATATTTAAATATTTGTATATTTATTTATCTTGTACAATAATTCAATTGGGTTGTAATAGTATTTTAGGGTTTTATTTTGTGCAAATATCCCCATTCAAAAACTTGTATCCCCCCTCCCATAATAATTGTTGTAATAGCTTAGCTTTATTTTACGCAATTTATCGCATTATACCATGTTTAGTAAAACTAGGGTTTTGCATGATAAGACAAAAAACAAACAAATAGAATGACCTAATACAAGACAAAAAAATGCATGTAAAATGACAACACATTGCACACAAGCACCCTTAGGGTTTCACCCACTTGGTTGCCTAAACAAAATGGCCATGGTATGCATGCAAAGTATCTTGGCAAAACAAAACAAAACAAAATAAGATCATAGTTCCTCGATGACGCTATCAAAAGGTTGCCTAAACAAAGATGATCTTGGTCCCTCAAAATGCTAAAGATACTTGGCACCATTGCTACCATGGTCATACGATGACCCACGCCCATCCCGTTTAACATCCAAAGATAGGGTTGTTTACCAAAACAATGGTAAAACAACAATGTCAAAGGAATAAAAATGCATAGGAAAGACATTTGAGTAGGTAGAATGCTTCTAGTTACTTGATCAACTTCAAAACAATCCTTGCTATTTTCAAACACACACACATTTTCAAAACATTTCCAAACAACTTTCAAAATATTGAAACATTTTTCAAAAGACAAACATCTTTGTATACATTCTTACGAACGAGAATCATTACAAAGATTGCCTAAACAAAGACCTCTTTTCAAAAATACTTTCAAAACCACACAAAGAACCATTTCAAACAATTGTCAAAACAAAGCAAGTGATCTAAACAAGTAACTAAGAGCCCATGGAAAACCATGGACGAAAAGGGTGCTAGCACCTCCCCTTTTCATAATCTACCCCTCGAACTCAAGAAAACATCTCAAAGGTCTTTCCTGTGCTTTTTTACCTTTCCTTTTGGATAAAATAAAAGTCGGTGGTGACTCTTGCTAAACCGCGACATTTGCAAACACAAACGCAAAACCTCAAGTCATTTCTCCCACCGCATCACAATTGGAAAAGGCGAAAGTTTGAAGCCAAAGTTACTGTGAACAGTTATCATGATGTTTTCCGCAGCGGAGGCTACCTCCATCCAATTCATTCTGGAATTAATGCTGTTGAAGAGGATGAAGCAAAGCAGGAAGTATCAAATTATGTGACACATGGAGTCAGAGTTCAGAACTGGGTCACCATTGATGTTCCTTCTTGCATACATGTTTCAAAGTAATTTGTTTTGTTAATATATTTCTTTCTTTTAAAAAGCTTTCACTCTGCCCAAGGTGGAAGTATTAATGTTGTAGGGCTTATCTGTTTGCTGTGACTTTTAAGATCATTAATAAAAGTTATCTTTACTTCCCAAATTATGTCTTTATTTTCTGCTTTTTCTTGGAAAATGGTAATCAGAAAAAACCTTTCAAACTGAAAATTAATCTACATGATCACTTGTTATATGTGCCAGTTTCTAAAAGCAATCATAAATCATATGTGCAGATTAATTTAAAAACTCGTTGAATACAATGACCCTGCATCCTCTCCCAACTTTGAATGTCATGTGTTTGGGGTTGAAGAAGAAGATTATGATGAGATTCCAAAAGAGGTCTCATGGTTTCTTGAGCACGAGGAAAATACCATTCAACCATATAATGAGCCTTGGAAGTGATCAATTTGGGTTCAGAAGAAGATCTGAAGGAAGTCAAGATTGGAGCATCGTTGCATCCTGATGTGAAGAGCAGGTTGATTGAGCTGTTGAAAGAGTATGTGGATATTTTTGCTTGGTCTTACCAAGATATGCCCGGTCTAGATACAAATATTGTCGAACATAGTTTTCCGTTGAAGCCAGAGTGTCTGCCAGTTAAACAAAAGTTGAGAAGAACCCACCCAGATGGCAGTAAAGATCAAAGAGAAGGTACTAAAGCAGATTAATGTTTGTTTTCTTGGGACGTCAGTATATCCTCAATGGATTGCCAATATTTTCCGAATACCGAAAAAAGACGGAAAAGTCTGCATGTGCGTAGATTACAGAGATCTAAATAAATCTAGTCCAAAAGATGATTTTCCATTGCCTCACATCGACATGTTAGTGGACAGCACAGCAAAATTCAAAGTATTCTCGTTCATGGACGGATTTTCCGGGTATAATCAAATAAGAATGGCTCTAGAGGACATGGAAAAAACAACGTTTATCACACCCTGGGGAACATTCTGTTACATAGTGATGCCCTTCGGGTTGAAGAACGCTGGTGCAACGTACCAGAGGGTTATGACAACCCTATTCCATGATCTGATGCACAAAGAAATCTAAGTGTATGTTGATGATATGATTGCCAAATCCCAGACTGAAGAAGGGAATATAAAAGATTTGTTGAAGTTGTTTCAGCGTTTGAGGAAGTATCGTCTCCGCTTGAATCCAAATAAATGCACATTCGGTGTTCGATCAGGGAAATTGTTGGGTTTCATTGTTAGCCAGAAAGGAATTGAAGTTGACCCTGATAAAGTCAAAGCAATTCAAGAAATGCCATCACCAAGAACTGAAAAGCAAGTCAGAGGTTTCCTCGGGCGTTTGAATTATATTTCCAGATTTATTTCCCACATGACTACAACATGTGAACCGATCTTTAAGTTGTTAAAGAAAGATCAAGGTTGTGTATGGACGGATGACTTCCAAAGGGCATTTGAGAGTATTAAAGAATATCTGCTTAAACCTCCTATATTTCTCCCTCCCGTAGAAGGAAGACCGTTGATTATGTATCTAACAGTGTTAGATAAATCCATGGGTTGTATTATGGGACAACAAGATGAAACAGGGAAGAAGGAGTTCACCATTTATTATCTCAGCAAAAAAATCACTAATTGTGAGTCGTGGTATTCCACACTGGAAAATACATGTTTTGCTTTGGCCTGGGCGGAAAAGCGTTTGCGACAGTATATGTTGAATCACACCACTTGGTTGATCTCTAAAATGGATACAATCAAGTATATTTTTGAAAAGCCTGCTCTTACCGGGAGAATTTCCCGCTGGCAGATGTTGTTATCTGAATATGATATCGAGTATCGCACTCAAAAGGCTATTAAAAGTAGTGTGTTGGCAGATTACCTTGCTCACCAAACGGTGGAAGATCATCAGTTTGCAGAATATGAATTCCCCGATGAGGATGTGATGTTCCTGAAAGTGAAAGATTGTGATGAACCATTGCCTGAGGAAGGCCCTAACCCTGAATCTCGTTGGAGTATGATATTTGATGGAGCGGTGAATGCTTATGGTAAAGGAATTGGTGATGTGATTGTCACTCCTCATGGATCACACATTCCTTTTACTGCAAGGTTAACATTCGATTGCACTAATAATATGGAAGAATATGAGGCTTGCATCATGGGTCTTGAGGAAGCTGTTGATCTCAGAATCAAAATTATAGATGTGTATGGTGATTCAGCTTTGGTAATAAATCAGATTAAAGGAGAATGGGACACTCGTCACCCTGGCTTGATCCCTTACAAAGATTATGCTAGAAGATTATTACCCTTCTTCAATAAAGTTGAATTCCATCTCATCCCTAGAGATGAAAATCAAATGGCGGATGCTCTGGCAACTCTGGCTTCCATGTACCAAGTGAATACTTGGAATGATATACCCCGAATTACAGTTCGACGACTGGATAGGCCCGCTCATGTGTTTATGACAGAGGAGGTAGCAGATGAAAAACCTTGGTATTATGATATCAAGCATTTTCTTCAGACTCAGGAATACCTGATTGGTGCTCCGAGGAAAGATAGAAAGACACTGAGAAGATTGGCAGGCAGTTTCTTCCTCAGTGAAAATGTGTTATACAAGAGAAATTATGACATGGTCTTGGTCATATGCATGGATAGACACAAAGCAAACATGTTGATGCATAAGATTCATGAAGGTTCATTTGGCACTTATTCTAATATACATTCGATGGATAAAAAGATGCTAAGGGCAGGTTATTATTGGTTGACAATGGAATCTGACTGTTACAAATTTGCAAAGAAGTGCCATAAATGCCAGATATATGCAGACAAGGTCCATGTTCCTCTGACACTTCTCAATGTGATTTCCTCCCCATGGTCTTTCTCTATGTGGGGTATTGACATGATTGGGATGATAGAACCCAAAGCTTCGAATGGGCACTGTTTTATCTTGGTAGCAGTTGACTACTTTACCAAATGGGTGGAGGCTGCTTCATATACCAATGTTACCAAACAGGTGGTTGTGCGTTTCATCAAGAATAATCTTATATGCCGGTATGGTGTGTCGAGCAAAATCATCACTAACAATGGCTCGAATTTGAACAACAAGATGATGACAGAACTGTATGAAGAATTCAAGATTCTCGATCACAATTCGTCTCCATACAGGCCAAAGATGAATGAGAATGTTGAAGCTGCTAATAAGAATATCAAGAGAATTATCCAGAAAATGGTTGTTACTTATAAGGATTGGCATGAAATGCTCCTTTTTGCTCTGCATGGATATCGAACATCTATTCGCACTTCAACAGGAGCAACCCCGTTCTCCCTGGTGTATAGAATGGAATTTGTACTCCCTATCGAGGTAGAGATTCCCTCGTTGCGTGTGATATTGGAAACCAAATTGACAGAGGTTGAATGGGTCCAGAACAGGTTTGACCAATTGAATTTGATTGAGGAGAAGAGAATGACAACTTTGTGTCATGGACAGTTATATCAGAAAAGAATGAAGAAAGCTTTTGATAAAAAGGTCAGACCTCGTGAATTCAGAGAAGGTGACCTCGTGCTCATGAAGATCATGTCTTTCAACACTGATTCTATGGGCAAGTGGACTCCCAATTTTGAAGGCCCTTATGTTGTCAAGAAAGCCTTCTCTGGTGGTGCATTAATTCTTGAAACTATGGATGGCTAGGAGTTCCCATGTCCCATGAATGACGACGCAGTCAAGAAATACTTCGCCTAAATAAATAAAAGAACAGCTCGCTAAGTTGAAAACCCGAAAGGGCGGCTTAGGCAAAAATGAGCGTCTCGGTAGGCCGAAAACTCGAAAGGGCGGTCTAGGCAAAAATTAGAGACATACACAGAATAAATTTCCCGCTAAGTTGAAAACCCGCAAGGGCAGCTTAAGGAAAAGTTAGGGATTTTTCTTGCAACTAACTACGTCAGACAAGACTTGATCGTTGAAGCAACAATCTTCTCGGATCCTTACCATACTTCAACAAAAGCTGCTGCTCAAGATTTCAAAAGTTTCTAGGGGGGATAGTGGTCATTGTATCTCAATGTATCTTTTCCATTATGTATTACCATTTCCTAAACTTTGTAATCATCCATGGAGTCTCGCCATTTGCAGACTACCATTCTATTAATGAAATTCGAGCTTTTACCCAATTCTTTGTGTTCTTATTTTATTTAGCTTGCAAAGGCTCCATTTATTATTGATAATAACTTTTAAAGCAAAAAGATTAAAAAACAAAATTGTTTTTTTTTCAAAAAAAAAGAGATAACCCTTGAATGGCAGTCACCTGCCCCAGCATTTGGGCTTTCATTGCCTCCATCTCAGCTTGCAGGTGTTTCAGCCGTTCATCCTCAGCACTGTTCCTGACCAAAGTCTCCATGAGAAGTGTCCTTAGCTCCTCCTGTCCCTTGGATAGATCCAGGAGGATTTCCCCAAACCGAGTCTCTCGAGCAAGAAGGTCCTGGTTATCTTGTTGGGAAGCCATTGCTGAAATAAACAGCGGGAAAGGTAAGTGACCTGCAACAAGGGTACCTGTTATGCAATGATGTGTATGACATGCATGTAATGTTTTCAAGGACCTCGCGGGATAAACAAGAGATTTTGTTAGAACTTGGGTCCGGTAGCTTGATTGAAGGAACTCCATGTTGCTGAGAATCCTTATTCAAGGGTCAAGGCTCACCATATCCAGTGGGTCATAGCCCATGACATCCTTGGCTAGGGCGATCTTCTTCCAGTGTCAAAGCTCACCATATCAAGTGGGTCATAGCCCCTGACAACTTTGGCTAGAGGAAAATAAATCCTCTTTGCCCCTTGCTGGGATAGTTGATTCACCGTGGCCTGCATCACAAGCCCTTGAGATCCTTGAAATGGGTTAGGACGTATGCAATGGCATGATGTTATGGTATGCATGGGGTAATGTGAGTAACCCTGTTATGAGCCCTTATTAAGGACTATAAACAGAAACCTGCAAGAAACTCAAGTAAAACCTGTCATGAGTCCCGGTTAAGGACTAAAAAACAAAACCTGCAAGAAACTCGGTAAACCCTGTTATGAGTCCTAATTAAGGACTGCAAACCAAAACCTGTAAGGAACTTAGTAAACCATGTTATGAGTCCCAGTTAAGGACTATAAACAAAACCTGCAAGTGGTTCATGTGTTAGATAACAAGCATGCAAGTAGTCAAGTACGAAGGCACACAAGTCACACAAGACAAGCCCTTAGGGTTTAAGGCCAGCATGGGGTCTGGGTATTACCCTCTTGAAGTTGGTGGGCTCAACCTGTCCTATTAGAAGTAATTGGGTTCTAAGGGTCCCAATATCACGGGATTACTTTCATTGTTCATCGTTTCGATTTAGCCACTGAACTGGCGACCGAAATATTCCAGGAAAGCAACCCTCAATTGAGTGTAGTATCGAGTATCAACCAACCTCGAACTGCACCAAAGTCAGTTATCTCACTACCCTAAAGAGGCCAAGATAGTTCAATTAAGGTTCCTAAGGTCTGTTGATGCTTCACGACACCATGCGGAGGCCCCGTACTCTCCTTGACTGAACTCAAGGGTTACCGGTACACACCAAAGTGCCACATCAACGTAGCAGACTGTTCCAACCATGTCGGTATACCCCGCACAGTTCCCTCACAGCCTTGTTGCTACTTTCTAAGAAGGTATCCCCCAGATCCGGGTTAGGATCTATAGAACTCCCGAGACATTCCCACAATTTAAAGCAAGCAAAGAAAGCAATTGAAAACACAGTGATCTTAGTCTTAAGGTACACCTCACTTTAAAATTATCCCCAGCAGAGTCGCCAGTTCTGTGATCGGTGGATCTGGAACTGACTGTTTAACGCTGGTTCGCGAAATGTCACGGAAGCAAGAGTCGCCACCGTCTTTTATTTTCTCCAAATGGAAAGGACAAAAGCACAGAAAAATTCCTTAAAGAGATTGCTCTCGGTTCGGGAGGTAGGTTATAGAAAGGGAAGGTGTTAGCACCCTTTCTATCCATGGTTATCCATGGGCTCTTAGATACTTGCTCATTGTGTTTTCAAAAATGGTTTGTTTGCTTTTCAACTGTGGGTTTTAAAAAGTTTCTTTGAAAATTCCAGTTCGACTCTTGTATCTGTCCTCAAGAGTGTTTGAAAAATTGCTTTCGAAAGCTTTTGAAAAGGTGTTGGTGTGAAAAGTATTTTTGATTTGTTTTGAAATTTAGAGCAAGTATTTAGAGTCGTCTACCTACCCTAAGGAATTCGTCTGTGTAAATGTCCTTTAAAGTAGTGCCATCCCACCATTGAGAGGTAGGTAGCACCACCGTTGGAGGTGTTCGGGTCAATTCGAGGTTCGGGACATGGTGATCATCGGAGCAATAGGAAGACACCTTAGAAGCTACCCTCATGCCAGGTTCCCGGATCATGAGGACTTACTAAGACATCATCTACTCGACGATCACCTTTCGAGGCAAGGCAACAGTGAGGCGTACCCTAGGGGTGGTGTGTGATTTGTGTGTCTTTTCAGATATTTTTGTCTTTTCATGTTATGGTGATCTACGCGTTTGTTTTTATTTTATCATTCATTCTTGCATGCAATTATTAGCAGTTAAAAAGTTGCGAGAAATATAAAGTTCCTAAACTATTACAAAGGCGCGGGTCCACATCGCCAAATTAAACCAGGACCCGATTTGACATAAAATAAAGAAATAAAATGCGGGAAATATAAAATGTCCGAGTTACATGGCTTGAGCAATTACATAATATTTGAAAGAAAATAAATGTGCGAAAGAAATAAAAATAGAACGTTCGAGGGCGTTGGACCCTTTAAAGAAATTAAATGAAATTAAAAAGCTAATTAATTATTTAATAAAAGGAAAGAAATGTTTTTTTAGTTTTTTTGTATTTATGAAATAAAGAAAATTAAAATTAAAAGAAACTCTAATTCTAAGTTTTTTTAATTATTAATGAAAATGTTAAAGTTTAACCTAATTTACTAAAGAATTTATGTACATGTTTATTTACAAAATAAATTAGTAGTTAATAATAATAATAATGATGAGAAAATTATTTATTAAAAAAAATGATGAAAAAGTTAAAAACCCTAATTTCTATATATTTAATTTATTAAGAAAAATATTAAAGTTTTGAAACCTAAATTAATCTAATTAATTGTTTAAAGTTTATTTACAAAAATAATAATAGTAAAATTAATATTAATAAAATAAACATTTTTTTGATTTTTCTGTATTTTATATTTATTATGAAAATTATTTTATGGAATTAAAAGAAAACAATTAAAAAACAATTAAAAGAATAAAAAGGAAAAACAAATAAAAATTAAAAATTGAGCAAACCATAGGCGGTGTCTGGCCCAAGGGGAGGTTTTTTGAAGTATTGACTCCTGAGTACCGTGGTCTGCATTCTTTGGCCATTGGATTGAGTTTCATGCATAAGTTGTTCTACTTTGGCCATTTGGCTTTTGGCTTTTGGCTTTTGGCTTTTAGCCATTTGTGTTCTGGCTTCAACGTTCCTTAATGTCTGGCTTAATGTCTGCCTCGCCATGTATTGGTGTCATGTGTAAAATGTTCTGTTTTGGCCATTTAGCTTTTGGCTTTTGGCTTTTGGCCATTTGGCTTTTGGCTTCAACGTTCCTTAATGAACCTGCATGGGATCCTGTCTAAATCTGCAGTGTTGAATCTCATGAAAACATTAAATAAAATCATAAAATGCAAATAAAGCCAATATATGAAGAAATTTAATGTTTAGGCACAATATGGCATGTATGAATGATTATACCCTTTTGATCATGGAGATCAAATCAATCTTACCCTTACTGGAAGATTAGTGACCTGAATGCTTTTATGCCTTACTGAAAAATTAGGATCATGGAGATCAAGCCAGCCTTATCCTTACTGAAGAAGTAGTGAGGTATTGGTTTATAACTGTGATGGCTTGTTTGTAGTGAGAGAGAGATTTGTAATAAGGATTTCAAGGTTTTAGGGTTCTTGAAAGAGTTTGATATTCCAACAGTGTTGTGGCAAGGTTTTTCTCTCTTTTCCTCTTTTTTCCTCCTCCTGGTTTGTGTGACAAGAAGGTGATTATATAATGGAAATTAGGGTAAAGCAAATGGGCTTTGAATGTGCAATTGGGCCTCTAATATTCACTTGAATTCGTCACTTTCCAGGCTAAATCGCAGGGACTTAAGTGCATTTTTTGAAGTTGAAATGTGAAGACAAAATGTAGCCGATATCGATAAATAACTCCTGTCCGAAAACCGACTCAATCGGATAAACGGTGAATTAGTTATGAATTTTTGAAGTTTCAGCTCAGACAAACTTATTTTGGGCTCCAGTGTCGGCTCTGACACGTTCTTCAATAAAAAACTGGTATTGATCGGTGCATAATTTGGTCTCGACTTTTGAAGCAAAGTTGTAGATCTATGAGTCAGTGACCTTGTGTAAAAATATGAGTCCAATCCGATAAAAATTGACCGAGTTATGAATTTTCGAAGTTTCGGCTCAGATGAAATAATATTCAGCATTCAGGATTTTCAGCGTGTCACGCACTCTGAGCAAAACACGAAGGCCTTTTGAATACCGTTTCAACTCAATACCTTCTGTGAAAATGTAGCCAACTCAATTTGTGAAATTTTGGCACCGGAACCAGCTCGATACGATGAAAATCGACCAAGTTATGATTTTCTGAACATGACGCAAGTAAACTTCTGTCACAAATTTTCTGTGCAAAAATACTTGATAAATCCACATTTTTGAAGACCTTCTGATCGAAATTGGCTTCCAGCCGTGAGAGATGAAATCGTAGATAATATTAAGACGGAATTTTAGCCACCAGAACGAGTTCAAAACAAGCCACGATCTTCAAGTTATGAATTTTTTAGCGCGTAAAAACTGCACTTTCAGCACACTTTTTCACCATATTTCTTCGAGAAAACTCACACAGTCGGATACCTTCTTTAAAGAATTGACTCTTGAGCCGAACCTGAATTTGAGAATACGTTATCAGAGACATGTTGGCGAAAGAATACCTGAATATGACGCGCCGGGTTGGACTTGTGAATTTTTCTTGAAATATTTTGAGAAATATGGGAGGGCAAATTTTAGGGTACAACAGTTGCCCCTGTTCAATCTTCTTAGACCTGAGGATGCAGATTGGCTGACGTGCCTTTCGTAATCCGAGGGTGGAAGATGATTGAACACTAGAGTGCCCAGAAATTTGCGCTCACATAGTAGCAGTGTGATGGAAATGGGCTTATAGATGCCATTTAGAGATTGATGAATAGGATGATGGGCTTATAGATGCCATCTGGATGTTGATCGCGTAAGAGATTCCTTAGCGAGAACTTGCGTACCTGCAAAAGAAAAATGAGTACCTGACATGTTGCAGGATCTGGTTTTCAGATGCTTTGTATAGATGTGTCCTGACTGGTTACAGGAGCTGAATCTTTTAAACTCTTCAGACGTGCCCTGGCGAGATACAGGAATCGAGTCTGGTAATGTTAGTCTTCAACGGATACACCCTGGCAAGATTCAGGCCTCGGATCCTCGAACTCTTCAGACACACCCTGGCAAGATACAGGAATCGGATCTGGTAATGCTAGTCTTCAACGGATACACCCTGGCAAGATTCAGGTATCGGATCCTCGAACTCTTCAGACACACCCTGGCAAGATACAGGAATCGGATCTGGAATTCAGAAAGGTTGGTGAGTTGTCTCTACTGACAGGTTATTTCCATGGACGGGTGGTCTTTAACGACGAGTGTCTATAACGACGAGTGTCTATAACGACGAGTGTCTATAACGACGAGTGTCTATAACGACGAGTGTCTATAACGACGAGTGTCTATAACGACGAGTGTCTATAACGACGAGTGTCTATAACGACGAGTGTCTATAACGACGAGTGTCTATAACGACGAGTGTCTATGACGACGAGTGTCTATGACGACGAGTGTCTATAACGACAAGTGTCTATAACGACGAGTGTCTATGACGACGAGTGTCTATGACGATGAGTGTCTATAATGACGAGTGTCTATAACGACGAGTGTCTATGACGACGAGTGTCTATAACGACGGGTGTCTATAACGACGAGTGTCTATAACGACGAGTGTCTATAACAACGAGTGTCTATGACGACGAGTGTCTATGACGACGAGTGTCTATCACGACGAGTGTCTATAACGACGAGTGTCTATGACGACGAGTGTCTATGACGACGAGTGTCTATAACGACGAGTGTCTATAACGACGAGTGTCTATAACGACGGGTGTCTATAACGACGGGTGTCTATAACGACGGGTGTCTATAACAACGAGTGTCTATAACGACGAGTGTCTATGACGACGAGTGTCTATGACGACGAGTGTCTATGACGACGTGTGTCTATAACGACGAGTGTCTATAACGACGAGTGTCTATGACGACGAGTGTCTATGACGACGAGTGTCTATGACGACGAGTGTCTATAACGACGAGTGTCTATAACGACGAGTGTCTATAACGACGAGTGTCTATGACGACGAGTGTCTATGACGACGAGTGTCTATAACGACGAGTGGAAGTAATTTTAACTGGACTTGTCTTCTTTTGACTGGATTTGTCTACTTTGATTGAATTTGTCTACATGGCTAATCTTTTAACTGTATCCTTCCTGAAAGGTAAAGGTCAGTCATATGCAATGCATGATATGGATCAAGCAATAATATTTTTCAACACATGAGATTGTATGATATGATGCATATGTGCATGTATCATGATGTATAACAATGTGACGTTTATGAATGTATCTTCGTCTAGGAAAATAGATCCTTGACGGATGCCGGGAAGTCAAATCCTGGGCTGATGTTGAAGAGTGAGATTCTTCGTTTCCGTTGGGGATGATGATTGCAAGAATACCGGTAGGAGAAGATAACTCCGTTGGGAAATAAACTTGGCGAATAGATTATTCTGCGGGGAGAAAAGTACTCTAACGATCTTGCTGGGAAACAAAACTCTGTGGGGAACGAGGTACTTTGTTGAGGTTGATGAGGATAACTCCGCTGGGGATATCTTTGTTGTGTTGGAAGTGTTAATAGACTTCGCTGGGGATAAGAAGACTGTGTCGACAACAATCTCTCCGTGGCTCTTGGCTGAGGATAACCCAGTTATATCCTGGTAGGGAAATAACTCTTTGAATAAAGCTGGGCGACGCGTTCGTGCTCTGCGAGGATAAGCTTCCAGAATCTACTGGGAATAAGCTTACTGCCTGGGGAGGTGAATTCCAACTTTCCTGGGGAAACTGGATTGGACTCTCTTGGGGAAATTTTGAACTGCACTGGAAGTAACTCTGTTGAATGTTTGATATACCGTCGGGGAACAATCTTTAGGTCAAGACTGCCGGGGATGCTTGTTAGGAATACATGTATACTGCGGGGAATGTTGAGCTCTGCGGGAGGATACCCAGCTTCCTTAAGTTTGAAAATAGCTTTACTTGGGGAGAGCGTATTGACTTGCTGGCTCACTCTCTGGGGAATTGAGATATCTGGTTATGTTCTCCAGCTGAACCTACCTTGGTACCTTGGAGGATAGAACAATTAGATTGCTTGGGCAACTCATTATTGCCCCTGTTTCTGAGGTGGGAGAGGACGACCTATGAGGTGCTGATAGTTGTTGATGGACAAACCTTCTTCTGGTAGACAGGTGACAAGATGATAGGACATAGTCGTACGCTTTGATCCCTAAATTTTGCCTAGACCGCCCTTTCGGGTTTTCAGTCCATCGGGATACCCATTTTGCCCAAGCCGCCTTTTCAGGTTTTCGACTTGCCGGGTGTACATTTTTCCATTTCATCCCTTCATTTTGCCCGAACCCTTTTGGTTCGCCGGGAAGCCCTTATTTTTGCCTAGGTATGTCAACCTAGCGGGTCTTTGATTTTGCGTAGTATTCTTTTCGACTATGTCCGTTCTCTTAGAATGTAGGGAGTTGCCCCTGGCTGTTTGTGTTGCCATATTACCAGAAGATGTCTGATCGTGCAAAATTTGTTGCTGGAATGCCCCAAGTGACTCAGGCGGAGATTTGCCCCAGGCTATTTGGCCTTTGAGAGATTCTCCGAATCTTGATTGGATTGCCCCAGATGGTAGACCATGATCATGTCATGCCCCTTGATTGGAGGTGCTTCTGTTCATTAGGCATTCGTCGTGCGAATTTTCCTGCTGTTCAAACAAAAAGTCATATGCAAACAAAGTTATGTTAAAAATGCAAAACCTATGTCTGTCTTGAAGATTTTGAAAATGCATTCTTTTTTCATAAAACAAATGAATGTTTGTAAAACGTGATGTCAACTCGTTATTTTACCGCAAGCCTTAAGGAGTCAGGATACCTTTCGTAACAGTATGCTTTCGAACTAACCCATGCTTCAGCTAGGACTTTTAAGGGTTGTAACGTGGCCTGGTTCACGGTTTAAGAAACAAAGGATAAAGGCTCAAATTTTATTTGTACCCACCCGCTCTTCGTGATGTTCTCCAAACCTAAACTCAGCTGATCATACGTTAGACCTTGTTTGAGTCTTTGCTTTGATTTTCCGGTGATGATTCGGATGTTGATAACTTATTTTGAATAGGCAGTCATTCCTTTTTTGTTGAGGGTTTGTAAGACCTCTTTCTTTTTGATTTTGCTATCCCTGAATTTTGCCTGAACTGTTTCCTTTTTGGAATTACAGTCAGCGGGATGCCCCAGTTTTGTAAGTCTCCTTCATGGGTTTTGACTTAATGGGTTTTTTTATATTTTTTTTGAGATAATGACTGCCTTTCCTTATTGATTATTCGGAACCATCACTGTCTTTCTTTGTTTTGTAAGGACCTTTTTGGTGCCCTTCGTTATGCACTTGGATCAACTGAGAGAACTACTCTGCCCCAGGTTATGATTAAGGGTTTTAAATTTCGAAAAGAAAAACTCCTACTTCTTTGGCTCAGAGGGGTTGACGAGGGATTATCTTCCTTATTACTCCAGTGTTTAGGAATTGAAACAATGCCTGCACCTCATCAGCGGGGTCTGTTCAAAAGCATACTGTAATGATCGCGGTATCGTTTTCGTCATCCTCCCTCAAGAGGCTTAGAATTATTAATTAAGAGTTGATCATCAGGAAAAAATATGAAAATAATTTGCATTTAGTGAATACGAATATATTGTTTTAGAACAGACATATGCGATGCATTAATGAAATAACAATGTTTAACATGAGTAAATGTTTGAACAAAAGAGAATTGCAACTTGAACATTCGAATGAACAAAAATTTCTCAATCCTAGCCGTGTTTTGGCAAGGGAGCAGTGATCACGTGGGGAGTCTTGGGTACTTTAAACTGAATCTCTCCAGCGTCGATCATGTCTTGGATCTTATTTTTCAAGCTCCAACAATCATCTGTAGTATGCCCCGGGCTGTCAGAGTGATAAGCGCAGCGGGCGTTGGGGTTATACTTCAGTGACGTTGTATTTTGGTTCTTCGGAGCTTCTTTTAGAGTTACCAGCTTGGTCTCCAGCAACTGTAGCAATATCTGGGATAAGGTCATGCTAAGCCGAGTGAACTGCCTTCTCTCGCTCTTTTGTTGGTTGTGATGTTGAATTTGGGATACTGGAGCCATTTGAGGAGCTCTCCCCTTACCTCCTTGTCTCAAAGGTGGTTGAACGATGACTGGCTTTTTACCCTTAGACTTTTTCCCCAGTTGGTTGACGAGAAACCAAAGCTCATCTTGTCTTTGAGCTAACCCTTGAATGGCAGTCACCTGCCCCAGCATTTGGGCTTTCATTGCCTCCATCTCAGCTTGCAGGTGTTTCAGCCGTTCATCCTCAGCATTGTTCCTGACCAAAGTCTCCATGAGAAGTGTCCTTAGCTCCTCCTGTCCCTTGGATAGATCCAGGAGGATTTCCCCAAACCGAGTCTCTCGAGCAAGAAGGTCCTGGTTATCTTGTTGGGAAGCCATTGCTGAAATAAACAGCGGGAAAGGTAAGTGACCTGCAACAAGGGTACCTGTTATGCAATGATGTGTATGACATGCATGTAATGTTTTCAAGGACCTCGCGGGATAAACAATAGATTTTGTTAGAACTTGGGTCCGGTAGCTTGATTGAAGGAACTCCATGTTGTTGAGAATCCTTCTTCAAGGGTCAAGGCTCACCATATCCAGTGGGTTATAGCCCATGACATCCTTGGCTAGGGCGATCTTCTTCCAGTGTCAAAGCTCACCATATCAAGTGGGTCATAGCCCCTGACAACTTTGGCTAGAGGAAAATAAATCCTCTTTGCCCCTTGCTGGGATAGTTGATTCACCGTGACCTGCATCACAAGCCCTTGAGATCCTTGAAATGGGTTAGGACGTATGCAATGGCATGATGTTATGGTATGCATGGGGTAATGTGAGTAACCCTGTTATGAGCCCTTATTAAGGACTATAAACAGAAACCTGCAAGAAACTCAAGTAAAACCTGTCATGAGTCCCGGTTAAGGACTAAAAAACAAAACCTGCAAGAAACTCGGTAAACCCTGTTATGAGTCCTAATTAAGGACTGCAAACCAAAACCTGTAAGGAACTTAGTAAACCATGTTATGAGTCCCAGTTAAGGACTATAAACAAAACCTGCAAGTGGTTCATGTGTTAGATAACAAGCATGCAAGTAGTCAAGTACGAAGGCACACAAGTCACACAAGACAAGCCCTTAGGGTTTAAGGCCAGCATGGGGTCTGGGTATTACCCTCTTGAAGTTGGTGGGCTCAACCTGTCCTATTAGAAGTAACCGGGTTCTAAGGGTCCCAATATCACGGGATTACTTTCATTGTTCATCGTTTCGATTTAGCCACTGAACTGGCGACCGAAATATTCCAGGAAAGCAACCCTCAATTGAGTGTAGTATCGAGTATCAACCAACCTCGGACTGCACCAAAGTCAGTTATCTCACTACCCTAAAGAGGCCAAGATAGTTCAATTAAGGTTCCTAAGGTCTGTTGATGCTTCACGACACCATGCGGAGGCCCCGTACTCTCCTTGACTGAACTCAAGGGTTACCGGTACACACCAAAGTGCCACATCAACGTAGCAGACTGTTTCAACCATGTCGGTATACCCCGCACAGTTCCCTCACAGCCTTGTTGCTACTTTCTAAGAAGGTATCCCCTAGATCCGGGTTAGGATCTATAGAACTCCCGAGACATTCCCACAATTTAAAGCAAGCAAAGAAAGCAATTGAAAACACAGTGATCTTAGTCCTAAGGTACACCTCACTTTAAAATTATCCCCAGTAGAGTCGCCAGTTCTGTGATCGGTGGATCTGGAACTGACTGTTTAACGCTGGTTCGCGAAATGTCGCGGAAGCAAGAGTCGCCACCGTCTTTTATTTTCTCCAAATGGAAAGGACAAAAGCACAGAAAAATTCCTTAAAGAGATTGCTCTCGGTTCGGGAGGTAGGTTATAGAAAGGGAAGGTGTTAGCACCCTTTCTATCCATGGTTATCCATGGGCTCTTAGATACTTGCTCATTGTGTTTTCAAAAATGGTTTGTTTGCTTTTCAACTGTGGGTTTTAAAAAGTTTCTTTGAAAATTCCAGTTCGACTCTTGTATCTGTCCTCAAGAGTGTTTGAAAAATTGCTTTCGAAAGCTTTTGAAAAGGTGTTGGTGTGAAAAGTATTTTTGATTTGTTTTGAAATTTAGAGCAAGTATTTAGAGTCGTCTACCTACCCTAAGGAATTCGTCTGTGTAAATGTCCTTTAAAGTAGTGCCATCCCACCATTGAGAGGTAGGTAGCACCACCGTTGGAGGTGTTCGGGTCAATTCGAGGTTCGGGACATGGTGATCACCGGAGCAATAGGAAGACACCTTAGAAGCTACCCTCATGCCAGGTTCCTGGATCATGAGGACTTACTAAGACATCATCTACTCGACGAACACCTTTCGAGGCAAGGCAACAGTGAGGCGTACCCTAGGGGTGGTGTGTGATTTGTGTGTCTTTTCAGATATTTTTGTCTTTTCATGTTATGGTGATCTACGCGTTTGTTTTTATTTTATCATTCATTCTTGCATGCAATTATTAGCAGTTAAAAAGTTGCGAGAAATATAAAGTTCCTAAACTATTACAAAGGCGCGGGTCCACATCGCCAAATTAAACCAGGACCCGATTTGACATAAAATAAAGAAATAAAATGCGGGAAATATAAAATATCCGAGTTACATGGCTTGAGCAATTACATAATATTTGAAAGAAAATAAATGTGCGAAAGAAATAAAAATAGAACGTTCGAGGGCGTTGGACCCTTTAAAGAAATTAAATGAAATTAAAAAGCTAATTAATTATTTAATAAAAGGAAAGAAATGTTTTTTTAGTTTTTTTGTATTTATGAAATAAAGAAAATTAAAATTAAAAGAAACTCTAATTCTAAGTTTTTTTAATTATTAATGAAAATGTTAAAGTTTAACCTAATTTACTAAAGAATTTATGTACATGTTTATTTACAAAATAAATTAGTAGTTAATAATAATAATAATGATGAGAAAATTATTTATTAAAAAAAATGATGAAAAAGTTAAAAACCCTAATTTCTACATATTTAATTTATTAAGAAAAATATTAAAGTTTTGAAACCTAAATTAATCTAATTAATTGTTTAAAGTTTATTTACAAAAATAATAATAGTAAAATTAATATTAATAAAATAAATATTTTTTTGATTTTTCTGTATTTTATATTTATTATGAAAATTATTTTATGGAATTAAAAGAAAACAATTAAAAAACAATTAAAAGAATAAAAAGGAAAAACAAATAAAAATTAAAAATTGAGCAAACCATAGGCGGTGTCTGGCCCAAGGGGAGGTTTTTTGAAGTATTGACTCCTGAGTACCGTGGTCTGCATTCTTTGGCCATTGGATTGAGTTTCATGCATAAGTTGTTCTACTTTGGCCATTTGGCTTTTGGCTTTTGGCTTTTGGCCATTTGTGTTCTGGCTTCAACGTTCCTTAATGTCTGGCTTAATGTCTGCCTCGCCATGTATTGGTGTCATGTGTAAAATGTTCTGTTTTGGCCATTTAGCTTTTGGCTTTTGGCTTTTGGCCATTTGGCTTTTGGCTTCAACGTTCCTTAATGAACCTGCATGGGATCCTGTCTAAATCTGCAGTGTTGAATCTCATGAAAACATTAAATAAAATCATAAAATGCAAATAAAGCCAATATATGAAGAAATTTAATGTTTAGGCACAATATGGCATGTATGAATGATTATACCCTTTTGATCATGGAGATCAAATCAATCTTACCCTTACTGGAAGATTAGTGACCTGAATGCTTTTATGCCTTACTGGAAAATTAGGATCATGGAGATCAAGCCAGCCTTATCCTTACTGAAGAAGTAGTGAGATATTGGTTTATAACTGTGATGGCTTGTTTGTAGTGAGAGAGAGATTTGTAATAAGGATTTCAAGGTTTTAGGGTTCTTGAAAGAGTTTGATATTCCAACAGTGTTGTGGCAAGATTTTTTCTCTCTTTTCCTCTTTTTTCCTCCTCCTGGTTTGTGTGACAAGAAGGTGATTATATAATGGAAATTAGGGTAAAGCAAATGGGCTTTGAATGTGCAATTGGGCCTCTAATATTCACTTGAATTCGTCACTTTCCAGGCTAAATCGCAGGGACTTAAGTGCATTTTTTGAAGTTGAAATGTGAAGACAAAATGTAGCCGATATCGATAACTAACTCCTGTCCGAAAACCGACTCAATCGGATAAACGGTGAATTAGTTATGAATTTTTGAAGTTTCAGCTCAGACAAACTTATTTTGGGCTCCAGTGTCGGCTCTGACACGTTCTTCAATAAAAAACTGGTATTGATCGGTGCATAATTTGGTCTCGACTTTTGAAGCAAAGTTGTAGATCTATGAGTCAGTGACCTTGTGTAAAAATATGAGTCCAATCCGATAAAAATTGACCGAGTTATGAATTTTCGAAGTTTCGGCTCAGATGAAATAATATTCAGCATTCAGGATTTTCAGCGTGTCACGCACTCTGAGCAAAAAACGAAGGCCTTTTGAATACCGTTTCAACTCAATACCTTCTGTGAAAATGTAGCCAACTCAATTTGTGAAATTTTGGCACCGGAACCAGCTCGATACGATGAAAATCGACCAAGTTATGATTTTCTGAACATGACGCAAGTAAACTTCTGTCACAAATTTTCTGTGCAAAAATACTTGATAAATCCACATTTTTGAAGACCTTCTGATCGAAATTGGCTTCCAGCCGTGAGAGATGAAAACGTAGATAATGTCAAGACGGAATTTTAGCCACCAGAACGGGTTCAAAACAAGCCACGATCTTCAAGTTATGAATTTTTTAGCGCGTAAAAACTGCACTTTCAGCACACTTTTTCACCATATTTCTTCGAGAAAACTCACACAGTCGGATACCTTCTTTAAAGAATTGACTCTTGAGCCGAACCTGAATTTGAGAATACGTTATCAGAGATATCTTGGCGAAAGGATACCTGAATATGACGCGCCGGGTTGGACTTGTGAATTTTTCTTGAAATATTTTGAGAAATATGGGAGGGCAAATTTTAGGGTACAACAGTAGGGCATCGGTATTGAACGTCAGTGTCTATTATCTTTTTGCTATCTTTAGTGAACGTTGATAGTTCATCGTCAGTGAACGGCGGTGATATGATATATTTTCTCTTTCTATCTTCAGTGAACGTTGGTAGGGCATCGGCAGTGAACGTCGGTGTTTACTATCTTTTTTCTATCTTCAGTGAATGTTGATAGTTCATCATCAGTGAACGGCGGTGATATGATATATTTTCTATTTCTACCTTCAGTGAACGTTGGTAGGGCATCGGCAGTGAACGTCGGTGTTTATTATCTTTTTGCTATCTTCACTGATATTGATAGTTCATCGTCAGTGAACGGCGGTGATATGATATATTTTCTCTTTCTACCTTTAGTGAACGTTGGTAGGGCATCGGCAGTGAACGTCGGTGTTTATTATCTTTTTGTTATCTTCAATGAACATTGATAATTCATCGTCAGTGAACAGCGGTGATATGGTATATTTTCTGTTTCTACCTTCAGTGAACGTTGGTAGGGCAATGGCAGTGAACGTTGGTGTTTATTATCTTTCTGCTATCTTCAGTGAACGTTGATAGTTCATCGTCAGTGAACGGCGGTGATATGATGTATTTTATTTTGCTATCTTCAGTGAAAGTTGATAGTTCATCATCAGTGAACGACAGTGATATGATATTCTCTTTCTACCTTCAGTGAAAGTTGGTAGACCATCGGCAGGGAACGTTGATGCTTGTTATCTTCCTCTCTGATTCAGTTCTTTTGGTCCACCAATGATTTATTTTCCTGGTGGGCTTGCTCCTGTGTTTCTTTATTTTTGTTGCATCCCCAGTGATACTTTGCGTCTCTTTGGTACTGTTCATATGCATTCATATGCATAAGCATTTGCATGGCATATTAAGGCCAAAAATAGGGTTTGTTTTATATTTAAGTATCTTCGATCACGTCGACATGAAGATTTTCAACCTTTGCATCTCCGGATAGAAGAAACTTAAATAAGGGCAGATGTTGTACCCCAATTTTTCCCCTAAGATCCCTTCATCATACCATGTTGATTCAATCACAACAAGATCACATCAGGGCTTTTGGTTCTTTTCCCTATCTTTAGCTTTGCTCTTTGAGGAATACCAAAGCACCTTGACTTGTTTTCTTTTGTGATCATGAATATTTTGTTTAGATTTTATTTCTAATTAATAAAATGAAATGTTGGTTTGTCTTACTTGTTAATAATGTAGGTAAAGGAAATGAGGTTTAGCAAGTTGCTTCATGGGTTCATGAGTTTATTTCCATGCCCTAGTCAATAAATCTTTAGAAATTCAAACCTCGCCATTGAAGTTGTTTTGGAAGAAATGGCATGACAAGGCTTATTTTGGTTCAACATATTTCAAAGTTATCAAAAATTCATTCAAAAGTACAAGGGGTTGAGGGAAGAATTTGTCATGATTGGACAAGGTCTTGTTCCTATTTTTCACAAGAGCATATTTCTCTCAAATTTCAAGATATGGAAGTGGTTTTAGTGGCTATGAGTCCTCATCATCATCCTCAACAACTTCTATTCACAAAACATGAATATTGGCACAAGAAGTTTGTTCAAACTTGTCAAAGTTCCTCAAAGCTTTCTCTTGATCTAGAAGCTAGGGTTTTGAACTTCAAAGGAGCATATCTTGCTCACCTTTTGGTATTTTTGAGTGATTCCAAAGACATATTTATATTCAAATGGTTATCAACAAATCACTTCAAAATTTCCAAGGAGTTTTCATGTGGAAGGAACTTGGTGAAGAAGAAAGATTACAAGTCATCCAGATGAATCCACAATTTTCCATATGTGACTTCAAATGGTCATAACTTGGTAAATTTTTATCACCTTGATTCCATTCTTTTTCCATGATGATCTTGAAGATGTGTACTTTTTTCCTTCTTTTATGTGCAAAGTGATAAAATGGATTGAAGTTGCCTTAAGGATACAAAAGATTATAGGTCACTTCATGATTTTTGGCCAACTTCAACAAGTAATAACTTGCTCAATTTTTGGAGATTTTGAGTGGTTCATATTTCAAAATGTCATTAAAGAGATCTACTCCATTCCATATTTTTTTGTTAAGAGCAAATTCCAAGTGGAAGTCCATGTTGGGATGCAAAAGATTATAAGTCATTTTTGAAGAAGAATTTGAAATATTTCTAAGTATGGAAAGTAAACTCTTTTTCTTCAACTTTGACTCCATGTAACTTTCAGCTCAAGCATCCATTTGGTTCCATTATTTTTCCATTGCAAATCTTGTAACCTCGTCTTTCCAAAGCATCAAGAATTATGCCCTAAGACCCCTGAGTTGGAAATGCCATGGATTTGAATTTGGTAACTTGAAACTGAATTATTCACAAAGTCAGAATTTTGAAATCCATAATGTGACTTCTAAACACAAGATTTATGCGTGTTTTTGATTTAAACTTGATTAGCAAACTTGCCAGAAGTGATTAGCACCCCAAAATGCAAGATTTGGCTGAGTTTTGATGGAAATGAAGTCACACTTCACTCGTGCTCGACCTTCACTCAATTTCCCTCCAAACTTCCTTGTTTCTTCAAATTTTCATTCACATTCACTTTCCTATAAATAGAGGGTCATCCCCCATCCATTGAGAATTGAGAGAGAAATCTCAATTGAAGATGCTCGCTATTTTCTGGTTTTTTGATTCATATCTCTCTCCATACTTAATACAAATTTGGCGCAATGGTTGTGTTAGAATCGTCTTGAAGAGACGAGTTCAATGATGCTAGCCTGGGATCCTAATTTTTTTATTTGAAGGATCTCACAAAATCCCCATTGCAGGGTGTCTGGAGGTTGAAGACGATGACATGTATCGTCTCAGCCAATGATAGCGTGCCAAACGTTTTAATTTCATTGGTTGCCCTTTTTCTGATCCCATGTGTATTTCACTAAGGTCCATATCAAGCACAACGCGTCTGGTCTATTGGATTAGCTTACTAACGTGTTTTGACTATGATCTGATGGTCCACATCTTTTTTGGTTTTGTTTTATTTTCTGATTTTATATTTTTATTGATTAAATTTTCAAAAATTCATAACTCTTTTATTTTTTATCCAAAAATTATGAAAAAATTCACAAAAATACTTTGAATTATTTCTGATCTCATGACTATTTTTTCACATTTTTATTTTAACATTTAGTATTTTTTTATATTTTTTGTATTATTTTCTTTCTATTAATTATTTAAAAAATACTTTCTGACATTTTTTAATTCTGGAAAAATTCATAAATATTATTTTGCATATTTTTGACTTTCTGAAAATTTTATGGAATTTTATATTGAAGTTTACTATTTTTGACCTATTTTATGTTTGTTTTAGAAATTTTAAATAGTTTAAAAATAGTTTCTGACTTTTAAAAATCACCAAAATTTTTATAAAAATATTTGGATCCATTTCTGATTTTTCTTTGGCCTTACTTCACATTTCTTGATTAATTTGAACATAATTGATATTTTTTTCATTATTTTCTATTTTTAAAAACATTTTAATCCTTTTTTTATATTAAATATAATATTATTTTGTGTTTATTTTCTGGCTAATCTTGGGTTAGATTTTTGATCATGAACTTTATTAACATCATTGGATCCATGGTGTTGAGTTTAACTCCACAAAAAAATGGATGAATGATTTTAATAATAGTTTGATTAAAATTTAATTCAAATGTGGTTTATATATCTTTTTACCCTATCCCTTTTCATCTCATCCCCTTCTTATTGCACTAAATGTTGTTGGAGCATGATCTCTATATCATGTATCAAAGCAAATGGTGCATAGATTGCTATTGACCGGCCTCAAAATAGGTGAGACTTTTATATAAGTCCACTTACGATTGCTTAACATAACGCTAAATTTTGTCCCGATTCGAATAAATGATCATTCGTGGCCCAAACTTATGATTGCAAGCCCAAGTATGTTAATTTGATCTCTTTGATCCAATAACCTTGAGATTCATTGTGTGGAGGCTTTGGTTCTACCAATCCTCTAATGGATCTACAACAACTTTGGTCAACGCGGATCACTTAAACATCGTTGATCATTAAATGGTACTTGTGAGAATTCCAAATGGATGATATACTTGACAAAAAGCAAATATAACTTGTTGTGTGGAGGCTTTTGTTCTACCAATCCTCTAATGAGTTCCAAATGCAAGTTTTAAGATGGTCATCCAACTAACCACTAATTATTGACTTGTTTTATCTTATGCTTTTATTCTTTTTTATGCTTTATGTAGTATTTACTTTTAGCATTTACATTTCATGCCATTTTCATCTTTGCTCATTTGAGCATTTATTTTCTTGCCATTTTTACTTTGCTCACTTGAGCTTTTATTTTCTTTTCTTAAGATACTTAATAATCAACATAAACCCAAAAAATCTTTAATGACACTTGGACTATTTGGTTACTATCATTGGCATTATGGAGCATGGAACTTTTTCTTGGACTTTGGATTAGAAACCTTGGCCTATCTTGGAGACCTTGTGATCTTATCTGATTATTTTGTCTAGAGTTCTTGAGGTTTACCTCAAGACATTGGGTTGCTTGTTTGTTTTTGTGTGCAAGTTTTAATGATTACATTCTTTGTCTGTAATATGTAATTCACCCGTATACAGCCGTTACTCTGCCCAATTTTTGTGAGGACTTAATACACTTGAAGTTTGGTTCTCTCAAGAGGTCTAGTATCCTTGCTTGATTGGTTCTAATCTAAAGAATGGGAATTTTATCTTGGCTCATAATGTCAAGTTTTTGGCTTCTTGTTGGTTAGATGTTTCTTATCCTTAGCTTTTACTTTATGCTTTAGGATAGCCTCTTCTTCTCCTCCCATCTTCTTTAATTTCAAAAATCTTCTCCCTCCTTTTTGAAAACTCTTCTTGTTTCTAAACTTGAAATACTTTCATAATAAACTTGGACTTATGTCCATGCATTTTCAAAATATTTTCATAAATAAACTTCAATCAATTTAATAATACCTTGACATTTTTTATGAGAAGACTAAAAGTCAATCAATCTCATTTCAAACCATTTTTCCACTTTGAATTTTTAACTTTAAACTTTTCTCTAAAGATTAGACTCTTGTCAATCCTTGTAGTGATGCAAACAACTATACTTATACAATATGTAGTGAAGTGGGATATTTTCCACTTGGGTGTTGAGTGAGGCATTGTTGATTTTAAAATCCAAGCCATATCCTCCACTTTGAAATGATGCAAATTCTTCTTCCCGATGATTGTGGGTAGTACGTATGTTTCCACACGGACAATGACGATGATGTTTTATCTCATAAAATTAACCAACACACTTGTGTTTCAAAATTTTAAAAGAGGAAATACGTGTACCCTGATCCCCTATTGCATGAAAGGTGGTACGTAGGCACTAAAGATTCGCAACCGCGGCGGGTGCAAAAAATCATAAAAAGTATTTCTCTTCTCATCTCCACCATCTATTTCTATAAAACACATTTTATAGCCAAAATATACAGATTTTACAAAGAGATTCCTTCAGAGTACCTTAGATGTTTAGGGTGCTAATACCTTCCCTTTGCCTAACCAACCCCCTTACCTTGAATCTTTCCCCCTCTTTTTGGGTTATTCGCTTTTTTCCCATTCCTTTGGAAACAATAAAGCGCGGTGGCGATTTTTATTTTTGATTTGTATAAAGTCTAGTCAATCCAATGGCTTAGTCTTGAACATTTATACCGCTACACCGCCTTTTCGGGTTTTCAGTCCACCGAAATACCCTTTTTTGCCCAAGCCACCTTTTTAGGTTTTCGACTTGTCGGGTGTACAGTCTTATATATATATATATATATATATATATATATATATATATATATATATATATATATATATATATATATATATATATATATATATATATATATATATATATATATATATATATATATATATATATATATATATATATATATATATATATATCCCTGATTTTTACCCGAACCCTTTTGGTTCTTTGGGATGCTCTTATTTTTGCCTAGGCCAGTCAACCTAGTGGGTCGTTTTCATGCGTAGTATTTTTTAACTAAGTCTGCGTTCACAAGGTGTGGAAGATCTTCACCATCCATGGTGGTAAGTATCATAGTACCGCCCAAAAATATCTTCTTGATCATAAATGATCCTTCTTAGGTGGGAGTTCATTTTCCCCTGGGATCACCCTGAAGTAGGATGATACGCTTTATTACCAAGGCACCAGCCTGGTATACTTGATGCTTGATTTTCTTATTAAAGGCTTTGATCATACGCTTTTGATACATCTGACCGTGATAAACATCCGCAAGCCTCTTCTCGTTAATCAAATTCAACTGGTCCACCCTAGTGTGAATTCATTCGTCTTTTTCCAAGTATGTATCTTTCATAATTCTCAAGGAAGGAATCTGAACTTCGACAGGTAAGACAGCCTTTATACCATAGACTAGAGAGAATGGAGTTGCCCTAGTTGATGTCCGAGCTGAAGTGCGATAATCATGAAGAGAAAATGGTAACATCTCGTTCCAATCTTTATATTTCACCATCATCTTCTGTATAATCTTCTTAATGTTCTTATTGGCGGCTTCCACTGCGCCATTCATCTTTGGTCGATACAGAGAAGAATTATGGTGCTTGATCTTGAAATACATGCATAGTTTCGTGATCATAGTGTTGTTGAGGTTGGTACCATTGTATGTGATGATTCTCTCGGGGATGCTGTTGTACCCTAAAATTTTCCCTCTCCTTTCTCAAGACATTTCTCAAGAATTCTCAAGATTGGATCAAGCAACTTCACCTCCTTTGTACTGAGACCACAAATTAGGGTTTTGGTTTTCACAAGGACAATTGGACTCTTAATGCTTCAAATGACTTCCATGGCTCATTAATGGTCTCCCAGAATACTCATGTCAAGTTTCAAGCCTTGCACTACAAGTTTGCTCAGCCAATTGCTCAGATGATTGAAAATCAGTTGTACTGAGTAAAAAGTCAATTGTGGTCAACCTACAGTCAAACTTCATGATTTTTGACCAAGATCAACATTTTGAAGTCAAATTTATCAATAAATCAAGTGTTCGTCACAATTCCTCAAGAAAGGCACTCAATTCATCAAAAGGGCAAAATGGTCAAAATTAGGGTTTTGACTGAATTTGACTGATCAATAACTTTTGACCTAATACATGATCCAATGGCTTGAAACACAATCTTAAGGATTAAAATACAACATCATTGACCTAATTTTATGGTTCAAAATTTTTCTCAAGATCAATAGATTGATAGTTGAATTTTTGATCAACTGATACACAAAAAGTCAAACTTTGACTTTTTGATCAAGATTGAATTTAAAATATCATAATTCATAAAGACATTCAAAAATATAAAACTTGATCATAAATAATCAAGAAACTCAAGAAAGTCCATTGAAAAGTCAAACTTTTCAATACTTAGAAATTTTTTTAAGTGTTTTGAACTTGATAATTTCACTACTTCATGACATTTTATCACCAAAATGAAAGATGATTCAAGGAAAACTTTAAAAATGAAAGTTGTAGATCTTTATGAATTCTACAACTTTTTTTTAATGGGTTGATGTCTAAAAATGCCTAGATTTTGACTTATAAGTCCATAAAGTCATGAACTTTTTCATAAAACACTTAGTGAAATTTTTGACAAGTTTAGGCAGATTTTTGACCTAACTTCTTGGACAAGTTTCTCCTAGTTCCAATTGGATTTAGCCAAAATGGTCAACATGAAGGTTGTAGATAATGTTTCAATATTTCTAGAATGTCCAATAACTTGAAGATATCATACTTGAGCTAAGAGAATCGTAGGCAAGAAGTTGGGCATCCATTCTTGAATTTTAGGTCATTTCAATGAAGAACACTTGAACAAATATCCAACCATGCTGCATAAGCTCACTTTTCAGGCTTCTAACTTGTGTTTCACTCCATATATAATTGATTATACAACTGTTAGAGCCATTGTTCAAGCATTTGAGTCATTATCCAAGTTGCATTTCCATTAATGGCACAAAGGTAACACTTCCATTTTGGAAAAGAAAACTTTATTGCAAAAGTCAATGCATTGAGCCTCAAACTTGTTTCTTCTGCACACACTAAACCTACAAGATCAGAAGAAGCATGTTTAAAGTGATCAACCACTCCACAAGTCCTTGTACCATACCTTGGAACTATGTTTATCAAGTTTCTTCAAAAACAAGGAAAAAATCCATAACATGTGAACCTTTGATTCTGATCCCTCCAAGCCTTCAAACCTCTTGCCTATAAATTGAGACATCATTTGCAAGCTAAGACACGAAAGAGCAAGCATTGAAACTCCCTCAAACTCAGAATTTCCTCAAAACACCATTTTTGTGCCATTTCTGACCTTACACATCAAACTCTCAAACCACTCGTGTGTTTATCCTCAAAACCAATCACAAAGCATCTATATATCATTTAGAAGCTAACCAAACACTTGTTACACTTCTGTAACTCCACCTTCATCATGCTCCATTTTTAAAAACTGAAGCTTGCATCTTGACTTCTCCATCACGATTCAGGAACTCTCAGCTCAAAGTAACTATTGTAATAGCTTCCTGGAGGTTCAAGGAAGCTAACCAGATCATCACAACACCTGAAAGGTGCTCTAACTCAAAAACACGATCTCCATCTACAAGATGAGTTTTTTGAACATCTATCTCTTCATACAAGCATCATTTGGCTTCCAATTTCAAAGATAAAATGTAGACATCATAGCCCTGAAAATAACCATGTCGTTAGAATTCATTTATGTTTCCTGAGTAGCGTGAATTTTGAGTTTGAACTTCCTGAAAAATTAGGTAAGAATTTGGTAGCATTTAAAATTTGTACTCATCTTTGATCCATTGCTTAAGTTATTTACATATTTGAAATCATGGTGAGATTTCTAACAAGTTTGATGTTTACACTTTTGAGAATGGTTGAGAAATGAGCAAGATACAAAATTTGAAAATCTGACTCAGAAGCTTGGCGCGAGGAAGAAGATGAAGTTTCCTCATGGACTTAATTTATTTAAAATTTATTGCAACTTGTTTCTATACCATATGAAACAGCCACCCCTGTGATAGCAAGCACGCGCATAAGGCATTACTCTATAAGGTCCTGGGTTCGAACCCCAGCGAGACCTTTTGTTATTTTTACAACATTTTCTGTTTCTTTTTTGTTTTGACACGCGCCCAGGCATTCAACATCTAGGCCTCAACCATTTTTCTTCTTCTCACCCCCTCAATTATTCATACCACGCAGGCCCAACATTATATTTTTATTTTGTTTTTATTTTCAGATTTCAAAAACAGTTATGGGCCTGGACTCCCTTTTTGCTTCTTTTCAACCCCAAATTTCTTTTTAACACCATGCCCAATTCTTTTATTTATTTTATATTTTATTTCTTATTTATTATTTTATTTATTTATTTATTTTATCAAAAATATAAAAAATAAAGTTTCCTAAATAATTGTCTTATTTTATTTTATTTTCATATTACTTATTTTTATAAACAAAGACCTAAAAATATTTTCTTAACAAATTAATTTATTTCTTAATTAAACTAATTTAGACTTAGGTTTGGTTTAATTTTCTTTTAACTTAGACTTTTTTTGTTTTAATAATTAATTAACTTTCTTGTAAATTAATTAGTTTAATTTACCTTAATTAAAATCATTTCATACAAAAAACCTAAAAAAAACATTTTCTTTCTTAATCAATTAAAATTAAACTAGACTTAGGTTTTATTTAATTCTTTTTGTAATTAACTTAGACTTTAGAGTTCTAATTAATTGATTTCTTTTCAAATCAATTAGATTAATTAAAACCTTTCCATAAAAACAACAAAACTAATTTTCTTTGTCTCTTTTCTTATCTTTACATTTTTGCGCATTTTATTATTTTTGCACATTATAGTGTAATTGTCAAAGCCTTGTAATAGTTAGAGTTTATTTTACTTATCATCCCCATTTTTAATTTGTACCCCTATCCTATAAAGTATTGTAATAGCGTAAGACTTTTAATTTCTGCAATTTATTATTTTCCATATTATTGCTAGTAATTAGGGTTTGTATGGCAAGACTTAAAACCAAACAATAGACAACCCTAAATTCAAGAAAAAATAAATGAAAACAACACACTTGCACACATGCACCTCTAGGGTTAACCCCTCACTTGTTGCCTTTCAAAAATAGTCATGTCCCTCGAACGTGAGATGTTTTAGCAAAGACCCTCGATTAAAAGATCATAGTCCCTCGATGACCCTTCAAATGTTACCTTCGATAAATGATCTTAGTCCATTACGATAAATGCTAAAACATCCTACAATGTTTTCTTCTATGACTATACGGTGACCCACGCCTGTCCCTCACATCCAATGGTATGGCTACTTACCAAATAATGGTAAAATAGGACTATCTAAAGGAGGAGGAAAAGAACAAAAGACTTTTTGAGTAGGTAGATTGCTCGTAATTTCTTGCTTACAAACAAAACCATTCACACCTCATACTTTCAAAACATATTTCAAAACAAACATTTTGTATACATTCTCAAACGATACGAGAATCATTACAAAATAGCCTCACATTGGCATTTTCAAACATCTTTCCAAACATCTCATTTTCATCAAATATTTTCAAAACCAACACTTTGTATACATCCTCAACGATACGAGAATCATTGTAAAGTTTTCCAAACCAAGGCGTTTTCAAAATATTTTCAAACCCATATTCACAAAGCATTTCAAATCTGATCAAGCAATTAAGAGCACATAGATAACTACGGATGAAAAGGGTGCTAACACCTTCCCTTTTCATAACCTACCCCCCGAACTCAAGAAAATTTCTCAAAAGGTCGTTCCTGTTCTTTTCACCCTCTCCTTTATTGGATAATAAAAAAGTTGGTGGCGACTCTTTCTATCTGCAATAATTGCGATAAAACGCGAAACACCAAGTCAGTTCTCCCACCGTATTATAGATGCCATACTAACATATAAGGTTATGCTTAATGAACCGGGTGACCACTTTCTTAGTAATAGAGGCGAACGAGGCTGCTTCAACCTATTTTGTGAAGTAATCAATGGTGACGAGGATGAAGCGTTGTTCGTTGGAAGCAGTAGGTTTGATCTCTCCAATCATATCAACGCCCCACATTGCAAACATCCTAGGAGAAGTCAAGACATTCAGGAGAACGAGGCTGCTTCAACCCACTTTATGAAGTAACCAATAGCGACGAGGATGAAGCGATGTCTATTGGAAGTAATAGGTTTGATATTTCCAATCATATCAATGCCCCACATTGCTAACGGCCAAAGAGCAGTCAATACATTCAGAGGCACATGTACTTTTTTAGCATAGATCTGGCACTTATGACAAGTTCTTGAGTGATGATGGCAGTCAATTTCCATAGTCGGCCAATAGTAACCTGCTCTCAAAATTTTCTTATCCATAGCATGCCCATTGGAGTGAGTACCAAAGATACCTTCGTGCATATCTTCCATAATTTTCTCCGCCTCTTTTTTGTCCACACAACGAAGCAGAGTCGAATCATGGTTGCGTCTGTACAAAATTCCATTACTCAAGAAGAACTTAGCAAAGAACCTCTGTAGGAATTTCTTGTCATTGATAGATGCTCCATTAGGATACTCTTGAACCTCAAGATATCTTTTCACTTCATGAAACCAAGGCTTCTCTTCTACTCCATCAGTGTTAACTTCGTAGAAGTGTACAGGTTTGTCTAGCCTCTCAATGGTAATTCGGGGAGCCTCGTTGTCCCATATGACTTTAAACATAAATGACATTATAGATAATGCGTCTCCAAACAGATTCTCTTCTCTTGGGATGTGCTCAAAAGTGATCTCCTCGAAGCACGGAATTAAGGTCAGCACATGCTCTCTATAAGGAATGAGGTATTGATGCTTCGTATCCTATTCTCCCTTTATTTGACTGATTACCAGGGATGAGTCCCCATATACGCTCAAGAACTTGATTCTCAGGTCAATAAAAGCTTTAATACCCATGATGCATACTTCATATTTGACCATGTTATTGGTGCAGTCAAAGCATAATCTGGCGATGAAGGGCGTATGGCCACCCCGAGAAGAGATAATTACAACATCAATTCCGTTGCCAAATGCATTAGAAGCTCCATCGAAAACCATAGTCCATCGGGATCCTGTCTCAAGACCTTTATATAGTCCAGGTTCTTCATAATCTATAACTAGCTTAATGTTCTCATCCGAGAACTCGAAATTCATAGATTGGTAGTCGTCTATAGCTTGATGAGCCAAGTGGTTGGCCAGTACACTTCCTTTGACCGCCTTTTGATTTGTGTACTGAATGTCATATTCTCAGACTATTCTTCCAGAGAGAGCGAGCATATCGAATATGTATTTGATGGGATCCATTTTAGAGATCAACAAAGTAGTATAAGTCAACATATATTGTCTTAGTTGGCGAGTAGCCCATGCCAAAGTGCAACAAGTTTTCTCGAACAGTGAGTATCTTGTTTCACAGTCGGTAAACTTTTTGCTAAGGTAGTATATTGCACGCCCTTTTTGACCTGACTCGTCATGCTGGCCCAATACACACCCCCATTGAGTTCTCTAACACTGTTAAATACATGATCAGAGGTCTTCCTTCAACTGGTGGCATCAGAATTGGAGGTTCTTGTAGGTACTCCTTGATTTTGTCAAAAGTTATTTAACAATCGTCGTTCCACTCCACTACCTGATCTTTCTTAGCAACTTAAAGATCGACTCACAAGTAGCGGTCAAATGAGAAATAAATCTGGAAATATAGTCCTGTCGTCCCAAGAAACCTCTGACTTCCTTCTCAGTACGGGGAGCGGGCATTTCTTGAATAACTTTGAATTTAGCGGGATCAACCTTAATTCATTTATCGCTGACATTAAAACCCAAGAGCTTACCGGACCTCACCCCAAAGGTGCACTTGTTCAGATTCAGCCTCAGCTTATACTTCTTTAGTCTCTCAAACAACTTATGTAGATGGTCCATATGCTCTTCTTCAGTCTGAGATCTGGCTATCATATCATCAATGTATACCTCTATCTCGTGATGAATCAGGTCATGGAATAAAGCTACCATAGCACGTTGATAAGTTGCCCTGGTGTTCTTCAACCCAAAAGGCACAACCTTGTAGCAGAAAGTGCCCCACTATGTAACAAAAGTAGTATTTTCCATGTCTTCTGGTGCCATTTTGATCTAATTATACCCTGAGAAACCATCCATGAAGGAAATTACCTTGTGTTGAGCGGTGTTGTCGACAACAACATCAATATATGGAAGTGGGAAGTCATCTTTGGGGCTTGCCCTGTTCAGATCCCTGTAATCTACACATATTCACACCTTGACGTCTTTCTTCAGTACCGAAACAACATTTTCAACCCATTGAAGATATGATGTCACTACTAAGAAACTTGCGTTGAATTGTTTCATAACCTCGGCTTTAATATTTTCTGACATCTCGGGACGCATGTGAAGAACCTTCTGCTTTATCGGAGCACAACCCTCTTTCATCGGCAGACGGTGAACAACAATATCAGTATTGAGCCCTGGTGTAACACGGTGGGAGAACTGACTTGGTTATTTTGCATTTGATCACAAATGTTGCGGTTAGCAAGAGTCGCCACCGACATTTCTTTTATCCAAAAGGAAAGGCTGAAAAGAATAGGAAATACCTTTGAGAGGTTTTCTTGAGTTTGGGGGGTAGATTATAAAAAGGGAAGTTATTAGCACCCTTTTTATCCATGGTTTTCCATGGGCTCTTAGTTACTTGCTAGATCACTTGCTTTTGTTTGAAAATGTGCTTTGTGTGGTTTTTTAAAAGTATTTTGTAAAGATGCCATCGTTTAGGAAAACTTTGTACTAATTCTCATACGTAAGAATGTATACAAAGTGTTTTGATCTTTTGAAAATGTTTTCAAGTTTGAAAGGTGTTTTGAAAGTGTTGGTGTTTGTTTTGAAAATAGCAAGGATGTCTTTGTTTTGAAATTGAGCAAGTAACTAGGAACATTCTACCTACTCAAAAATCTTTCATGTTCATTTCCTCTTTCCTTTGACATTGTTATCTCACCATTGATTTGGTAAGTAACCCTATCATTGGATGTAAAAAGGACTGGGGTGGGTCATCGTATGGCCATGATTAGCAATATTGTAAGATATATTAGCATTTTCTTTAGGGACTAAGATCATTTTGAAAGGCAACATGGATAGCAGCATCGAGGGACTATGATCTTGTATTTTGCTTGTTTTTGCTAAGATACCTCACATGCATAATATGGCCATTTTTATAAGGCAACCAAGTGGATTTACCCTAAGGGTGTAAGTGTGCAAATGTATTGATTTACATGCTTGATTTGTCTTTGATTAAGGTTTGATATTTGTTGATTTTAATCTTTCCATACAAAACCCTAATTACTAGCATTTATATATAAAACAATAAATTGCGGAAATTAAAATTATTGTGCTATTACATCATCTAGGGGAGGGGGTGTACAAATTACAAATGGGGAATTGCAAGAAATTAAAACCCTGGTTATCTATTACAACCATATTGAACTTGAATAAAATGTACAAAATTAAATAAGTAAAAATGTAAGGATGCAAATGTAAAAAAGAAATGTGATTTTTGTTTGATTTTCATGAAAAGGTTTTTTTTTACCTAATTAAATAAAATAATTAACTAAGAACAAGAAAATTAAGATTAAGCTAGTAAAATAAATTAATTTAAAGAAAATAAGTTTTTTAGGGTTTTTTGTGAATTTAATTAAATTAGTAAATAAAAATAATTCAATAAAAGTCTTAAATTCTAAATTGATATTAATTTACAAGAAAATAATATAATAATAATTTAAAATTTATTATCTAAGTATTAAAAAAGGAAATTAAATTTTTAAAGAAAATGTTTTTTTTTGTTCTTTTAGTTTTATGAAAAATAAACTAAATAAAAATAAATAATATAAATATAAATATTTATGGGTTTCTTTTTATTAGTAACAAAAATGGTATTATTAATAATAATAATAATAATAATAATAATAATAATAAATAAAATGAAAAAATATGAAGATAAGTCAGGGGGTTTGGAAATGATTTAGAGGGCAAAAAAAAAAGGCCCAAGTGCTGCAAAAACAGAAAGATGTCAAAAAATATGAAAAAAAATGCAAAAGGCAGCGCACTGAGGTTCAAACCCATGACCTCTTGGTTACCAGTGTGCTGCCTTACCACTGGGGTGACTATACATCTGTTAATATAACTAAAATGATAAATATATAATACAAAACAAGTCCTGAATATACTTCATCTTCAACCTCCAGCCAGACCACCTGTAACTTCACCATTTCTCAACAAAAATGGAAAATGTAAAGGAAGATGGTGTTACTAATTTTCTGTCCCTATGTTCTATTTGGTTTTTAATTGGCCTTAAACTGTATGTTTTATACAAGAAAAAGTTTCAAAATTTTTGTATATTGAAACAGTTTGAGAAATTATCTCTTTGTTGTGTTTTGGTATCATGTGGCTTGTTAACAGTAAACTTTGAGGGATGAGAACAGTGGCTGGACTTTTTCTTTCTGTGTATTCTTCTTGTTGGCCAAAAAACCTCTCTTTGCACAGTATTGTTGCCCTGTTTTATATTGGTTGATTTTGTGATAGATAAAATACTACTGGCTTTGTTGCTTGTACTGTTTTTTTTATAAATCAATTTGCCAGTTGACTTTGCTTGTTGGTTGTGCTATTCATTTATGGTGGATGCTGACTTTTGCTGGTTGTACTGTGATGGCTTTGTACCTACTATGTTTTAACAACTTAAGTTGTTGTCCTTTGGTTGGCTGGTTGTTGCTTTCCCTTTTACAGTTTTTTGTACTTGTTTATACTTTTCTGACTTTGTTGGCTGCTTTTGTTGTATTTTTGTATTAACTGCTTGTGGTCTTTTGCTATGAACCAAACAAAATTGTTTTGAGATTTGTAGTGAAATACTCTAGGCCTATGACATGACTTTGCAAATTTGAGGCTTTTTGATTGTTGGTCTGATATTTTCTTATTTGAAACAACATGAGGCTTTTGCTTTCTGATTTCCTCTTTACCTTTTGTGAACCAAATACTTGATATTTGCAAAAGATTACTTCTTAGCTAATGATGTAGTTATGTATTTGTGAAATATATATGAGGCTTGATTTTCTGTTTTCCCTTGCTTGTGAACCAAGTTTTTGTGATTTGCAAACATACCTTTAGGCCAATGATAGGACACTGTTTTGAGGCCTCTATTGGGCTTGAATTTCTTGACTTGAATTTTGCTAATGGGCTGGGAATATGGTTGGAATTCTTTTGAATTTATTATGGGCCAAGTTTTATTTTGCAGTGATAATGGCCCCATGATAGAATTTGACATGGTTTGAGGCCTTAGAATCCAAAACCTTCTCTTCTGAACTCTTGATACTTTGTAGATTTTTTGCACAAGTTTTATTTTTAGCAGTTTGCAGCATTGTTTTGTTTGCTTCCCTATTATGCAGTTTGTTGCAGCTTGCCCTGCTAGCCTGCCCTGTTATGCAGTTTGTTATTGCTGGCCTTGCTGGGCAGCTTGTGCTGCAGCATTGCTTTGCTTGTTATGCAGCTTGTTGCTGCATGCCTGCCCTGTTATGCAGTTTGTTGCTGCTGGCCTTGTTGGGCAGCTTGTGCTGCAACATTGCTTTGCTTGTTTGTGAACCAGGCTTGTACTTTGTGATTTGCAAACTAAAAATTTTCAGGCCAATGATTAAACAAGAATTGTATGAGGCCTTAGAATACAAAACCCTTCTTTTCTGATTCAACAAAAACCACCCTGATGATGAATTTAGGATTACTTTGTTTTTTTTTTTTGTTCATTTCTGGATGTTTGAGTTACTAACAAACTTCTCCCTTTCTTTTTCATAAACATGAGGCATGGATGGCAAGCAAAGATTGGAGGGGCTGCTTAAGGATAAAGACTTTGAAGAAATAGAATTTCTCTCTTCTTTTTTTTCATAAACAGATCTTTGTAATTTATTGCATTGGTAGACAAGACATTTCTTTTGTAAAATTCAAACTTGTAATGTAATGAATATAATACTTCTGAATAAACTTTGTGAAAATATTGTACCAATTTTAACTTTGAATTTTGGAATTCTTATTTGGATGTTTTGAGTAAAATACCTTGTTTTAGGTAACTTGTATTTCAAGTAATCACCAAAGATGATCAAGCAAAACAAAACACTTTGTACTCCAATCAAACTTCTAAAACAAAATGAATGTTTAAGAATTTTAATTCCACTTGATTAACTTAACTTCAAAGACTTATGATCAAAAAGTCTTAATCTTCAATTCTTGTTCAATAGCTAACTGGTAATCATAATGAATTCGCATGTCACTCTTGATTCCAACAGGACTTCATTGTCTATCAAATATTTTTCAAGAACATTAGTCAGTCTTGTAGAATTAACAAACTTCAGCAAATTGTCTTTAAAAATATTGGAGATTTTTAAGACTCAATTATCTCTGAGAAAATCCTAAACCCTAATTATTGATTTGCTGCCTAGGAAGAGAACCTGTCTGGTCGACCTTTGAGCCAATTGAGTGTATGAGAACCCTGGGGTAAACATCTTGCATGAAAAATTGGAAGGAAAATTTTGGGGTACAACACCAGAGATTAGTGTGATACCAATATCGTTCAATAGTTACTATGATTTTAACCGGTTGCTTGCAAATTGTTTGGAAGTTTAAAGTTGTAGAATTTAAAACAAGTGAATGCTAAATGAATTTTTAGAGATAAGAGAGCTTGTTAAGATTGACTTTCATCTACCAATAGAGTATATGCCATTTTACCAATCAGTTGTACACAATCTAAATCTTCATCAACATCATCATGTATCACTCATGAAAGAGTATTTGTAAACTTCTAATGCGATCAATTATCAATCCTGATTATGTCTAACCGGTTTTGCAGGTTCTACTGTATTGTTTAATCGATGATCCATCAGCCTATCAAACAATATGGTGCATTACAAGCTGATACTCATGGTGAATGTTAAACCTAAATCTATGTCTAGAGTTTATAATCTAACAAATTCTTATCTTAGCTCAAGATTTGAATGATTTCTCCCAATAATAATTCAAATCAATGGATAATCATAAAAACAAAATAACACCGACATAGATTCATAGATGGATTGTATACAATACCATGATCAATAATAATACATAATATTATGGTAAGCTTACATACAATCCCAAGAAGAAATGGATTTAGCTACACATGGCAACTAAATACAAAGAGAATAATGAAGAAGAACAAACATCTACCACGATTCCCTAACGATTGATGCAAACCCCGCTCCAGATATTCAAATAGTACCCTATCTTGTTGTTTTCTAAGCTTCCCACACTCCAAAGTGGTTTCTAGGGTAGAAAAACTAAGCCACCTCCACGGAGAAATCATCCATGAACATCTCAATAATTTTTTCAACCAAGTCAGAGAAAATGTCTTGCATACAACGTTAAAATGTTATCGGCGTGTTACATAAGCATAAAGGAATACGTCTATACCCAAAAACACTGAAAGGACAAGTGAAAGTAGTTTTCTCATGATCTTCAGGATTATCGGTAACTTGATTGTAGCTGAAGTATCCATCCAAGAAACAATAGAATTGTTTCCCCGACAACCTCTCCAACATTCGATCCATGAAAGGTAAAAGGAAATGATATTTCCTTGTTGCTTTATTTAGCCTTTGGTAATCGATACACATCTTCCACCACGTCACAGTTCTTGTTGGGGCCAACTGATTCTTTTCATTTATTACTAGCATCATTCCTCCCTTTATTGGAACTAATTGGACAAGACTTACCCAAGCACTAATTCCTTTCAAGTCAGATAAAACTCAACCTATCGCTGTTTTACTTTTCTTCAAAACTTGAATCAAACGATGCTCCTCTTTGTCAGATAATGCATTACTGATAATCATAGGTTTGTTGTCACCTCCTTCAAGGAACACATACTTCAAATGAGAGGGTAACATCTTAAATTCAAGTCTTGAATCTTCGTTCTTTTCTTTATCTTTCAAGCCTTCAACTTTTGCTTCCAACGGATAAAGTTCTTCCAAATGACTCAAGTTATTTCAAACATTCTTAAATTTATTTCTCTTCGTTGAAATTAATAACTTGAAGTGCATCGGTTAAAGCTTTTTCAAGAGGAGTGGATAAGTGAACTTGTCATCGCACACCCATAATGGGTTCTTCAGTGGCATCCATCCTAAAACATTAATGTCTTTTGAGTGCTTCATGGCTTCTAAGAAATTGAAACACACTTCTCTGTTGTACCCCAAAATTTGCCCTCTCATTTTATCAAGATTTTCCTCACAAGACTCTTTGTACTCCAGACAAGATTAGGGTTTGCTCAGCTCAAGACCTCACCTTGCATTGATGACCTGAAATTAGGGTTTGAGTTTGCACAAGGATTTTTGGACCATCAATGCTTCATGTGACTTTCATACATCATGTTGGACCCCTAAGATTGCTCATACCAAGTTTCAAGCCTTGAATCACATTTTTGCCTAGTCAATTGGACAGTTGACCTAAAAATCAATTGTATTGCGGAAAAGTCAACCATGGCCAATTTACAGTCAAACTTCATAATTTTTTATACACATCAACATTATAGGCTCCTATGTACCATTTTATCAAGTTTGTATCACAACTCCTCAAGAAATTTGATCAAATCATCAAAAGGGCAAAATGGTCAAAATTAGGGTTTTAACTGAGAAAGGGCGATTTCTGATTTTTGACCTAGTCAATGACCAATTGGGTTCAAGCATGATTTTAAGGACTCAATAGAATCATCTTGACCTAATCACATAGTTCAAAAGATCTCAAATGCATAGGATTGACAGATGAATTTTGCAGTCAATTGATCAAAAGTCAATTGTACATTGAAAAGTCAAACTTTGACTTTTTGGTCAAAATCAAGTGCCAAGGGTCATAATTCATCAATATATGTCAAAATATGAAACTTGTTGATCAAGAAAACCAATTTTGAAAATTAGGGTTTTAATTTGAAATTTTTCATAACTTAGAATTTTTCTTAGTTATGGAAATTTCTTATTTTTTCCCAACTTTTCACAACTTTTTCACCGTGATTCAATTGGATTCAAAGAAAACTTTCAACATGAAATTTGTATTCCTCCATAAAATATACAACTTTTATTCACAAAGTTTTCCCAAAATATACTTGGATCTCAAGTTATGATTTTGTGAATAGGGGTCCATAAACTTTTTAACTTAGTGAAATTTTGCCCTAGTTTAGGCAGGTTTTTGACCTAACTTCATGGCCATTTTTCACCTAGTTACAAGAGGTATCTAAAAATTCATTTCAAATATGGATTGTAGATAATGTTACAAGCTTTCCAAAATGTCCAAGAACTCTCCAAGATCATTTATGGTTAGGGAGAATCGAAGAAGGGAAAATGGCAATTTATCACTTTTGTTCAAGGCATTTTTCACAATGGTTCAAGTTGCAAATATGTCCTAGCGTGCTTGTAATTGGTATTACATGTCCTAATACTTTCTACACTCCATAATTGAATGCTAACACAATGGATAATGGTTTTATTTTGACTTTTGAAGCATTGTACAATGAATTAATCCAAAAATGGCATAAAGTTCATAATACCATTTTGATAAAGCAAGACTTTTACAACTTTGCTATCCTTGAGCATTGAACCTGTTTCTTTGTCACAAGCAAAGTCCACAGTTATCAGGCAAAGCATACCAACTCCTTTCAGCCCTAGAACTAGCAAGTACAGCACCTTGGGCATTGTCACTTCAACTTTCTTCAAAAGCAAGCAAACTTGCAAAAGTCAAGACAACTTGTCCAACTGATAAAGGCAAGGCTTATCATCATTTGAAACAACTTCAGAAACTTGTTGCAAGTAGAATACACGAATCCGTAGCATCCCAAACACTCTCAAACACCAAAATCACATTTTTATGCCCAAACAGGGCATCATCTGCAAAACCCTTGCCAAATCAATATTGGCTCGTGCGTTTCTTGTTTCAAGGCTTCAAACACTTTACATACATCCTACCTAAGCTGTCCAGGCCCTTGTCTTGCAACTATAACCCCTGTTTCAAGCTTCACCATTTTCATTTTTGAAGGTTGCAGGTTGACTTCTACAAGGAGTTTCAAGAAACTTCAAGGCAAGCTAAGCATTAGGATAGCTTGAGGGAACTTCAAGGAAGCTCACACGATCTTCAGGCCTCACTCAAAGTCCCCACATTGCCATATCCAAACTCAACTGAACAAGGTATTTTTCAAAGTTCTATCTCCTTATTTAGGCATCCTTAAGCTTTGATTTGTGAAGTAAAAATGTAGTCCTTAACTTGCTTAAGTTGTACATATGCATAGTTTTTATTTATATTAACTGAGTAGTGAGAATTTAAAGCTTGAAGTTCATGAAAAAACTAGGTCAGAAATTAGGGCCATTAAAATTCTCTCTGTCCTTTGAGAGTTAGGTCACAAAACAGATATGGTTGAAATCGTGATTAAAAATGTTATAAGTTTCATGTTGTAAGTTTTTGCTTTTGCGCAAGTATGTGAGAGTTTGCAGATTTGAAAAAATGCGCGCAGAAGGGGACGCTGGAGGACAGGGACAAAGTTGTCCTGGGCCTGGCACGCTTGGGCTTAACTGTTTATACTTTTCATACCCTCAGTTTACTTTTACACCCCACTACTTCATATTTTCTTACTTTTGCATATTTTCTCATTTTTCTTATATTTTTTACTTTAATAATTTTTTCCAATGATAAAAAATCCCCAAAAATATTTTCTTAATTTTTTGAATTTTATTTTATTTTATTTATTATTTTTCACATATAGAAGTAGTTGTATTTCAATAAATGGAATTTATTTTCTAATGTTAATTTGTAAATATATTAAAATACTATACATTTTTATCTTTATTATTTAACACATAAAAATATTATTTTCTCACATATTTTAATTTTTAAATATTGTATATAATTTTATTTATTATTTCTTGTACATAAATAGACAAAATAAAATAAATATAGAATATATATTTCTTTTAACCAAAAATTAGGGTTTTACCCCTTTCAAAAATAATTTTATTTTTCTCTTATTTTCTAGGGTTTAAATAATTAATTCTCTCACACAAAAAAATCAATTACAAAACATTTTTGCATAAATACATATTATTGCATATTTAAATACTTGTTTATTTATTTATTTGTACAATAAATTCAATTGGGTTGTAATAGTAAATTAGGGTTTTATTTTGAGCAATATCCCCCATTCAAAACTTGTATCCCCCCTCCCATAATATTGTTGTAATAGCTTAGATTTACTTTACGCAATTTATCGCATTATATACATGTTTAGTAAATTAGGGTTTGTATTATAAGACAAAAATCAAATAAATAGCATGACCTAATGCAAGACAAAAATGCATGAAAAATGACAACACATTGCACACAAGAACCTCTAGGGTTTCACCCACTTGGTTGCCTTGCAAAATGGCCATGGTATGCATGCTAGGTATCTTGGCAAAACAAAACAAAACAAAAGATCATAGTCCCTCGATGACGCTAGACAAGGTTGCCTAAAAACAAATGATCTTGGTCCCTAAAACTTGCTAAGATACTTGGCATCATTGCTATCATGGTCATACGATGACCCACGCCCGTCCCGTTTAACATCCAAAGATAGGGTTGTCTACTAAAACAATAGTAGGTCAACAATGTCAAAGGAATAAAAAATGTACAAGAAAGACTTTTGAGTAGCGTAGATAGCTCCTAGTTACTTGATCTCTTTCAAACAATCCTTGCTATTTTCAAACAAACACTCACACATTTCAAAACATTTTCGAACAACTTTCAAACATTGAAACATTTTTCAAAAGACAAACATCTTTGTATACATTCTTACAAACAAGAATCATTACAAAGATTGCCTAAACAAAGGCCTCTTTTCAAAATACTTTCAAAACCACACAAAGCACCATTTCAAACAATTGAAAAAGCAAAGCAAGTGATCTAAAAAAGTAACTAAGAGACCATGGAAAACCATGGATGAAAAGGGTGCTAGCACCTTCCCTTATCATAATCTACCCCCCGAACTCAAGAAAACATCTCAAAGGTCTTTCCTATGCTTTTTTACCTTTCCTTTTGGATAAAATTAAAGTCGGTGGCGACTCTTGCTAACCGCGACATTTGCAAACACAAACATAAAACCTCAAGTCAGTTCTCCCACTGCATCACAGAACTGGCGACTCTGCTGGGGAATTTTATAAAAGTGGGGTTACCTTAGGGTTTTAGATCACCTTTACATGCTTATCTTGCTTGACTTGTTTGCTTTACACTTTGGTTCTATTGTTTGGTATTTAAATCCTCTACCCGGATTTAGGAAACATTATAGGTAAATAGCAATACGTTGTGAAAATTATGCGGGGTATACCGACATGGTCTAAGCAATAGCTATATTAGTTCGACATATTTGTGGGTACCGGTAGCCTTTGAGTCAATCAAAGAGAATACGGGGCCGTTGAGTGATGTCATGAAGCACTAATGGACTTTTAGAACCTTTACTTGACCAACTTGGCCTTTTTAGGATGTAGTGAGATGATCGGCTTTGGTGCGGTCCGAAGTTGGTAGATACTCGATACTACACTCATTGAGGGTTGGTTCCTTGGAATATTTCGGTCGCCAGTAAAGAGGCTGAATTGAAACAATGAACAAGGAAACAATCCTGTGATATTGTGCTCCTTAGAACCCAGTTACTATTTCTAGGACAGGTTGAGCCAACTAAACTTCAAGAGGGTACGTACCTATGAAACCCCATGCAAGCCTAAACTAGGAACTTGTGTGATTTGCTTGTACATATATACTTGTGCATAACATCATGGACATCATGAAACATCATATGCATCCACTAACCATTTCAAGGATTTTGGATTTTCATCTTTGTTCCTGTTTTGTAGGTTATGGATTCACTTCGCAGGAAAACTATTCAAGTCAACCTTGTAAGAATTCCTCCACAACTTAAGGAGCTAGCTTCAAGGATTCCTGAGAATTCTCCGTTCACCGAGAGGCATGGTCGTCTTCTCAACTTAGTCACTGCCAACACTGAGGAGGATATGCTGAAAGTTCTTTTCCAGTTCTTTGACCCTTTTCATCATTGCTTTACATTTCCTGACTACCAACTTGTGCCTACTTTGGAGGAATTTTCTCAACTATTGAGGATTCTTGTTCTCAATCAACTACCCTTCAACGATACGGAAAGAGATCCAAAGCCGGAAGAGATTTCTCAAGCCTTACACTTGAACTCCTCTGATGTCATAACACATTGGGAAACTAGAAGTGGTGTCAAAGGCTTCTTGGCAAAGTTCTTGTTTGAGAAGGCCCAAAGCTGCTAGAATTCCTTAGACTTACAAGCTTTTGAGGAGATTGTAGCTCTTCTCATCTATGGGATGGTCTTGTTCCCTAACCCTGACCAACTTATAGATGTAAGTGCTGTCAAAATCTTCATGACTCGTAACCCGGTGCCTACATTGCTTGGGGATATCCTCCACTCTTTTCACACTCCTACAATAAGGAAAAGAGGTGTTCTCATGTGTTGCACTCCTCTACTGGCAAGATGGTTTATTTCTCATCTTCCCCAATCAGTTTTGAAGAATGATCAAGGTCTGAGGTGGTCATAACGGTTGATGACCCTTACACATTCAGATATCCATTGGTGTTCTCGATCAAAAGAGAATGTTATTATCATTGACCGTTGTAGGGAATTCCCTAATGTCCCTTTACTTGGAATTAGGGGAGGCATCACCTATAACCCCTGCTTGGCTCTGAGACAGTTTGGTATTGCCCGAAGGGATGGCCCACATGACATGCTGATTCAAGGTTTGGTTTTCGACTTCGACAACGACAACCAGGGACTCCGACAAAGGTTCATCCGAGCTTGGAGGATGCCCAACAAGGTAGACAGTAAGACCCTAGGACACAAGAATTCCATCCCTCTTGAGCCTTACCTCAAGTGGGTACGAACCCGCGCCCAAAGTCTTATGATGCCTTACCCCTCCATTCTCCCAGTGATTATAGAGCCTGTTATGGAAGGAGAGGTTCCATACACCCTCCTACATCCTGACATGCCAACATCACTCGAAGATCTGCAAAGGAGTTGGATACAGCTCAAGGGAGAGCGCGACACTTTCGAAGCCCAATTCTACGCAAGCGAGAAGAAGGTTTTGGAAATCACTCGTCAACTTCACGAAGAGCAGACTCTCAACACCTACATTGCACCAAAGAGGATGCGCAACGTCTTTTTACCTTAGAATTTTGTATTATTTTGCCCAAGGGGCATTGATATACTAACAACTCTATCTTATTAATGTGACGTGTGTTTCTTTTTTGTTTAAAACAAATTTGAATTTCTGAATCCTTGAAAGCATTACATGAATACATATCATTCATCATATGCATAAACAGGTCTTCACACTAAGTTTCCTCATCTCTCTGTTGTTTATTTCAGCAAGATGGATATTGAACAAACGGTCAAAGATTTGCAAGCCCAGAATTCACAATTTCAACAGCTACTTCTGACCTTGGCCAAGGGGCAGGAGGAGCTCAAGACTCTACTAGAGAAGGAGAAAGAGAAAAAGAAGAAGAAGCGAGCCGGTGTAGTTATCATGGGAAGAAGGTTTGAAGGACAAGCCAGATGGACTTTGGAATTCCCATCAACATCTGAAGAGGGGGAAGGAAAAGGAAAAGGAACTGCAGTGCCATATGAGTCTGAAGCAGAAGAAGAAGAAGAGGATGAGGACTATTCTGAACAGCAGTACCCTCCGGTCGATGACAAATACAAGAACCTGGAAGAGCGTCTAGCTGCCATGGAGATACAAAGAGTACAGGGGTTGGATTTTGAGGAGTTAGGGTTGGTTTCTGGAATTGTAATCCCTCCTAAATTTAAAGTTCCACTGTTTGCTAAGTACGATGAGGTGTCTTGCCCAAAGATGCACCTCAGATCCTATGTCAGGAAAATTCAACCACATTCTTCTAACAAAGACCTGTGGGTCCACTTTTCCAGGACAGTCTTTCGGGAATGCAGCTTGATTGGTTCTACCAGTTGGAGAGAGCAGATGTCCATAATTGGGAAGATTTGGCAGCCGCATTCTATAAACAGTATCAATACAACGCCGACTTGGCGCCAACCTGTACTCAACTACAGAGTATGGCTATGGCTACCAATGAGGGTTTTAAAGACTACTCTCAAAAGTGGAGGGATTTGGCCGGAAGGGTGCAACCACCTTTATCTCAAAGAGAGCTAGTGGACATGTTCTTGGTGACTCTATCAGGTCCTTTCTTTAATCACCTGATTGGAATCTCCTCTGCAGGTTTCACTGAGTTGATTCTAACTGGAGAAAGGGTGGAAGCCGGTATTAGAAGCGGGAAAATTCAGAAGGAAGCGTCTACCTCTGCTGTTGCAAAAAAGCCCTTCACGGGAAAGAAATAAGTGTCTGTTGTCTATGCCCAGAGGAATTAGGGAAGAATTGAAAGACGACCAACTATGGGGGCCATTATGATTCAGAAGTCTGCCTCAGACCAGCCGAGAAACAACCAGCCGAGAAATGATCAGCCGAGAAATAACCAGCAAAGGGTGGAAAGTCTTGTAAGGCAATTCACCAAGATAAACATGACTCCCGCTCAAGTCTTACCATATCTCTTGAAGTTGAACCTGGCCATGCTAAAGGAGGCCCCTAAAAATCCTAACACTGCTTCTCCACACTACCATCCCAACGCCAGATGCACGTACCATTCAGAAAGTCCAGGGCACGACACCAACAACTGTTGGGCCCTGAAGAACAAGATCCAAGATCTGATTGACGCAAAGGAAGTTGAATTTGAAGCTCCTGAAAAGCCGAATGTTATCTCCGCTCCAATGCCGAGGCATGGGCACAATGCCAATGTTGTGGAAGAAGATCTGTTTGTTTCTATGGTGGATGAACTGTTAACTCCTCTCCTAACCATCAAGTTAAATTTGTTGAAAGTTGGGGTGTTCCCTGGTTGTGACCAAGATTGCCATGCTTGCATATCCTTCCTATTTGACTGTCCTCTATTGAAGAGAGGAATCCAACAATTGATTGATAATAAGGAAATTTTGTTTGAGAAAGCTCTTGTCTCACCCATTCCAGTTCCAGAAGTTTCAATAATAACCATACACGCCAATCCTTCCAGGGTTCCTAAAAAACCCATTAGGATTACATTTGCTCCTATGACTACTCCATTGAAGATAACAATGCCCGGGCCAGCCCCTTACAAATTCGATAAAATGGTACCATGGAACTATAGTGGAGAAATCTACTACCATGGTGTCAAACAGATTGAACAGACCATTGAAGAATAAATCTCTAAGGAGGATAATCCCGACATCAGTAACATTTCCAGAACAAGCAAAGTTACTCGTAGTGGAAGAATCTTTTCTCCAGAGATTGCTCCTCTAACAGCAGTCTTTGGACCCGTGGCTATTCCGAAGATTACCCCTGTGATTGTACCTGCAAGTGTACCCGCCAACAATAACAATACAATTCCCATCCCTATTTCCGCTTCTAAGAAGAAAGGAAAGAATGTTCAAGAGGAGCATGTCTTGACGAAGGCTCAATCATTAGTCATTCCTGAAGCATCCCAGAAAGAGATGGAAGAGATTATGAGGATCATTAAGAAAAGTGATTATGATGTTGTTGAACAACTGGGGCAGACCCCCTCCAAAATCTCTATGTTAGCCTTGTTGTTGTGCTCTGAGGCGCATGCTAAAGCTTTGGTCAAGTTTTTGAAGACGGTCCACGTGCCGCAAGAAACCTCCGCTGATCAGTTCCAGGAGTGTGTAGCCAGTCTGACAGCTGACAATGGCCTGGGTTTCTCCGATGCCGACTTGACCTCCAAAGGGAGAAAACATAACGACGCACTACATGTCTCGGTGGAGTGTAGGGGAACCACCTTAGCTCATGTTTTAGTTGATACTGGATCATCTCTAAATGTCTTGTTGAAGAAAGCCTTGGATAGACTGGATTGTGAAGGCTTAACCCTGAAACCCAGCAATATAATTGTCAGAGCCTTTGATGGTTCTAAGAGGATGGTCCATGGAGAGGTGGACATCCCGATCAAGGTGGGTACCCATACGTTCAATTCAACATTCTATGTGATGGACATCTGTCCTTCCTACTCTTGCCTGTTGGGACGTCCCTGGATTCACAATGCCAGAGCTGTCATTTCCACTTTGCACCAAATGCTCAAGTACCCCGTCCAAGGGAAAATTATAACTGTTCATGGCGAAGAGGAATATATGATTAGTCATCTTAATTCCTTTCGTTATATGGAGTTAGATGGAGAATTCATAGAGACCCCTTTCCAACACTTTGAAGAGGTTTCTGAAGATATAGCCGCGACCAAGGCGGTGTCCTCAACTCCTGTGATCACAAGACCTGTACCTCGGATGTCATCTCTCAAGGATGCTAAGGCAGTAGTGGAAGAAGGCGGATCCATTATCTGGGGGAAGCTTCCCGACTTTCCTTTCAAATCAGACAAGTTCGGCCTGGGATTTACTTCGACTGGTCAAAAGGCCATGCGCCGCTCCCGTGCCGGAGGGCCACCTGTGAAGATCAGCCACCGAGGGGTTAATGCACTAGAGGACAGTGAAGAAGAGGGCAGCTTGGAAGACTGGATTTTTCCTACTGTTGGCGGAGGACTGTGCAACTGGGAAGCAAAAGACTTTGTTCTGATTACTTTCATAAATCAGTAATTTATCTTTTCCATTTCTGTTGGACTGTAATAATTCACAAACAATTCATACTTTTTCAACCTTGTGTCTTACCCGAGGCACATAGGTCCATTTGTAAGGGTTCTTATTTCATTTTCATATGTCATTTTAATGAATCATGGATGATTTTCATATTTAAACCTTTTGTGCTCATTGTCTTTCTTTTACATTTTGTTGTTTTAAGATGGCTATCCCTTACACACACCCACACTCACAAATGCAGGTACCCTTTTATTCCGGAACCCATGGGTAACGATATTGCTATAGCCTTCAGTGACTCTGAAGATCTAATCAACCAAGCAGAATACGAAGGTGAGGAAGATTGTGAGGTGCCAGGGGAATTGGCCAGATTACTACAGCAAGAGGAAAGAGCAATTCACCCTCATGAGGAGAAGTTGGATACAATCAACTTGGGTACTGAGGATGACAAAAAAGAAATCAAGATAGGTGACAATCTAGAGCCGAGTGTCAAAGAGCGCCTAATTCAGCTGTTGAATGACTATGTTGAGATCTTTGCCTGGTCATACAAAGACATGTCGGGACTTGATACAGACATTGTGGTACACCATCTACCCACAAGAGAAGACTGTCCACCAGTGAAACAAAAGGTCCGCCGCATGAGACCTGACATGTCAGAGAAGATCAAAGCAGAAGTTATGAAGCAATTTAATGTTGGATTTCTGGCTGTTACTTCCTATCCATAATGGGTTGCTAACATCGTGCCCGTGCCTAAGAAGGACGGCAAAGTGAGAATGTGCGTGGATTACAGAGATTTAAACAGGGCTAGCCCTAAAGATGACATTCCACTTTTGCACATTGACATCTTAGTTGACAACACAGCTCAGCACAAAGTATTTTTCTTTCATGGACGGATGTTCAGGCTATAACCAGATCAAAATGGCACTTGAGGACATGGAGAAAACTACTTTTGTTACACAATGGGGTACGTTCTGCTACAAAGTGATGCCATTCGGACTGAAGAATGTTGGGGCAACCTCTCAATGCGCCATGGTAGCTTTGTTTCATGATATGATACATCATGAGATAGAAGTTTACGTAGATGACATGATAGCCCGATCACAAACTGGAGAAGAACACCTTGATCACTTACAAAAGTTGTTTGTCAGGTTGAGGGAGTACAAGCTTAGACTGAACCCAAACAAGTGCATATTCGGAGTCCGGTCTGGTAAGCTTCTAGGTTTCATTGTCAGCAACAAAGGCATTAAGGTTGATCCTGCCAAAGTCAAAGCTATACAAGAAATGCCTACTCCTCACACTGAGAAGGAGGTCAGAGGTTTCTTGGGACGCCTAAACTACATCGCTAGGTTCATTTCTCACCTAACATCTACTTGTGAACCAATCTTTAATCTGTTAAAGAAAGATCAGGTAGTTCGATGGAACGATGACTGTCAAATTGCTTTTGATAAAATCAAGGAGTATTTGCTAAAACCTCCTATCTTGATGCCACCCGTCGAGGGAAGACCGTTAATCATGTATCTGACTGTCTTAGAGAATTTAATAGGGTGCATAATGGGTCAACATGACGAGTCTGGCCGAAAAGAGCATGCCATTTATTACCTTAGCAAAAAGTTTATCGACTGTGAAATAAGATATTCACTGCTCTAGAAAACTTGTTGCGCTTTGGTATGGGTTGCTCGCCGGCTAAGGCAGTATATGTTGACTCATACCACTTTGTTGATATCTAAGATGGATCCGATCAAGTACATCTTTGAGAAGCCTGCTCTATCTGGAAGAATAGCTAGGTGGAAGATGATCCTAATGGAATACGATATACAGTACACGACCCAAAAAGCTATAAAGGGGAGTGTTCTAGCCGATCATCTGGCCCATCAAGCTGTTGAGGATTACCAATCCATGAGGTTCGACTTCCATGACAAAGACATCATGACATTGGACAACATTGAAGATATCAGACCATATGAAGGACCTGAACAAGGATCCCGATGGACCCTGTACTTTGATGGGGCCTCCAATGCACTTGGCAATGGTATCGGCACGGTACTCATCTCCACAGAAGGTTGCCATACTCCTTTCACCGCCAGACTGTGCTTCAACTGTACGAACAACATGGCAGAGTATGAAGCTTGCATCTTTGGACTCAAGGCTGCCATAGACTTGGGAATCAAATCGTTGATTGTGTTTGGGGACTCAGCTTTGGTCATCAGTCAGATCAAAGGAGAGTGGGATACTAAGCATCCAAACCTCATCCCTTACAAAGAACATGTCTTGACATTGTTACCACATTTCGAGCAGATTACCTTCGAGCACTTCCCGTGAGAAGAAAATCAGCTAGCAGATGCTCTAGCTACAATGTCATCCATGTTTAAACTTAACTGGGATAATGAGGCTCCCTAAATCACCATTGAACGGATGGACGAACCGTCACATTGTCACGAGATTAATATCGAGGAAGTAGTGGACCAGCCATGGTTTCATGAAGTCAAAAGGTATCTCGAGGCTCAGGAATACCCTGAAGGAGCTTCAGTCAACGACAAAAATTTCTTAAGGATATTCTCGGCAAAGTTCTTCTTGAGTAATGACGTCTTGTACAAGCGCAATCATGATTCTATTATGCTCCGTTGTATGGACAAAGCTAAAGCTGAAAAGATCATGGCTGAATTGCATGAGGGCACCTTCGGCACTCACTCTAGCGGGCATACGATGGCTAAGAAGATTCTGAGGGCAGGCTATTACTGGTCTACCATAGAAGCTGATTGTTATCAACATTCCCAAACATGCCATAAATGTCAAATCTATGCAGACAAGGTACACGTGCCTCCTGTTCCTCTAAATGTCTTAACAGCTCCTTGGCCATTCGCTATGTGGGGAATCGACATGATTAGAGAGATCAAGCCTACAGCATCTAATGGACACCGCTTCATTCTTGTGGCCATTGATTATTTCATCAAGTGGGTCGAAGCAGCTTCCTTCGCATCCGTTACTAAGAGTGTTGTTGTCCGCTTCATCAAGCAGAACCTTATTTGCCGGTATGGTATCCCCGAAAGGATTATCACTGACAACGGTACAAACCTTAACAATACTATGATCACCGCTTTGTGCGAGCAGTTCAAAATTCAACATCACAATTCATCTCCCTACCGGCCAAAGATGAACGGTGTTGTCGAAGCTGCAAACAAAAATATCAAGAAGATCATACAAAAGATGACAGTCACCTACAAGGACTGGCATGAGATGTTACCGTTTGCTCTTCACGGGTACCGTACCACGGCACGCACATCAACTGGGGCAACACCGTATTCCTTGGTATATGGCATAGAAGTTGTCTTGCCTATCGAGGTTCAGATTCCCTCCTTGAGAATCATGAAAGATGTTGGTTTGATTGAAGACGATTGGATCCAAACTCGGCTTGATCAGTTGAACTTAATTGACGAGAAAAGACTTACTGCTATTTGCCATGGTCAGACGTATCAAAAGCGGATGATCAAGGCTTTCAACAAGAAAGTCAGACGCCAAACATATCAAGTCGAGGATCTAGTGATCAAGCGCATTATTTTACCACAAAGTGATCCCAGGGGAAAATAGACTCCTACCTATGAAGGACCATTTGTAATCAAGAACATATTTTCTGGTGGGGCAATGATCTTAACCACCATGGACGGCGACGATCTGCCGCACCCTGCGAACGCGACATAGTCAAAAGATACTACGCATAAATGACCCGCTAGGTTGACACACCTAGGCAAAAAAAAGGGCATCCCGATGAATCGAAAACTCGAAAGGGCGATTCAGGAAAAAATTAGGGATAAATAAAAAAATCTGTACACCCGGCAAGTTGAAAACCCGAAAGGGCGACTTGGGCAAAAAAGGGTTTCCTGGTGGACTGAAAACCCGAAAGGGAGGTCCAGGCAAAAGCTAGGGAATTAAAGTGTATGATTATGTCTCGCCGGATCACTTTAAGTACAATCTCTTCACAAACAAGCTCTGAGCTTCTGATCAATCCAATCATCTTCGGAAGAAGCAACGGATGGACAAGATATTCAGAGATACGAAGGCTATAGCAGAATGGGAACCCCATGGGATTTTTACACACATAGCTATCTTTATTTGTATAAATTTTTCTTACTTTTATGACACCATCCTCTTACTAGGATGCATGTCTCCTTTGTACAAAACACTTATTCAAAGTAAATACAAAGATGTCTCTTTCAAAGTACAGAAAACTATTTGCCTTCTTTTCTTTTACACTTGTGTTTTTATTTGCAAAAGCGTCAAATGATTCATTGATGAACATATGCATTTGAACGTAATTACTGTTTACAAATAAACAGGATGGAAAAGAACAATTATTGACAGATTGAAAGGATAGGAAAACGTCTTTAGGCTATTCCATGAGAGATCCCTACAATACATCATCTAGATCCTCAGCGGAGCTAAAACCTTGAAATACATATCCCCAGTGGAGTTATAATTTCAAACCCTTAATTTCCATCAGAGTTAAGTTTTCAAACTCCCAATCCACAGTGGAGCAAAAACTTTGAGTTACAGATTCCCAGCGGAGATGAAACCTTCTTCCCCAGTCGAGTCAAGATTTCCAACTACCAATCTCCAACAGAAACCATCCAGTTTCTCCAAATTTCCTCAACAAGTTATCTTGAAGCCTGGAAATCAACCAGACAACAGTTAACTTTTGTCTCTCCCCAACCTAGGATAACTTCGCAGTAGAGTGGCAGACAACCAAAAACTCCTGAACTTACTCTCCAGCGGTAAGCCTTCTTCCCCACAGAGTTTTTACTTTTCAACAGAATGAAGATTCTCATTCTCAATTCCCCAGTGAAGTCACCAAGTTTCATTGCTCCCAACAGAATGAATATTCTCATTCTTACTTCCCCACAGAAGTCATCAGAGTCTTCCTTATTCTCCAGCAGATCAAGGATTTCCTTTGTGTAACCCCCAGTAGAAGTCATCAAAATTCTCTGGATTCCCCAAGCAGATTACTCAGGCAGTATATGACAATACTCTAACTTCAAGACATGAAGGATCCTTATATCCCCACAAAAGTTGTCAAGATTTTTTCTATCCCCAACAGTCGCCCAAGATTTCTCATCCTCAGCAATCAAAGATTTTGAATCTCCAGCAGCGGTCAAGGATTTATTTTCCTCGGCAGCAGTCAAGGGTTTTATTATCCCCAGCCGTCAAGGATTTATTTTCCTCAGCAATACAGCTAATCAGCTTACATGTGCATACATTACATTCATATATCATAAACATTGATAAAACACATCTATTGCATCATGCATTTCATGCAACATAACTCTGTTTCAGCTAACATTTTACCCTTTCCAGGATAAGATTAACAGCTATCATTAACAATATTCAAAGATTTCAGATACAGTAAAGATACACTCCAGACACGGAAGTCATTCTATTACTCATTCAGAATTCAAATTTCATGATACAGTATAGATACACTTCAGACACGAAAGTCATTTTGTTACTCATTCATATTCTAGTTCAGATACGCTCCAGACACGAATGTCATTCTGGCCCTTATCCAGTTTCAGATTCATATACAGTACGGATACGCTCCAGACTCGGTTTCCATTCTGCCACCTATTCTGATTTTCCCCAGCTCAGACGCTCCAAACTATTTGCTATTCTATTGCTTATTCAGATTCAACATTCAGATACAGCTTGGATACGCTCCAGATAGGGATGTTATTCCATGGCTCATTCAGAATCAAAACTTCAGATACAGTCTAGATACGCTCCAGACACGGTTGCCATTCTGTCACTTATTCTGATTTTCCCAGCTCGGATACGTTCCAGACACGGACGCCATTCCATTGCTCATTCAGATTCAGTCTCCAGATACAGCTCAGATACGTTCTAGACGCGGACACCATTCTGATACTCATTCTTTTGACTTACAACTTACAACTCAGCAAACAAACTTGGATGGAATCTTTAAGCCCATCTCCAACAAGATTCTATCACCTTTCCAAATGGCATCTTAAATCCCATTCCCTTAACTAAATTTGGACGAGTGCAAATTTACTGGCACTCTAGTGTCCAATCATCTTTTACCTTCGAGTCACGAACGGCAAACTCGCCAATCTAACTCTTCAGGTTCAAGAAGATTGAACAGGGGCAGCTGTTGTACCCCAAAATTTTCCCTCTCATTTTATCAAGATTTTCCTCACAAGACTCTTTGGACTCCAGACAAGATTAAGGTTTGCTCAGCTCAAGACCTCACCTTGCACTGATGACCTGAAATTAGGGTTTGAGTTTGCACAAGGATTTTTGGACCATCAATGCTTCATGTGACTTTCATACATCATGTTGGACCCCTAAGATTGCTCATACCAAGTTTCAAGCCTTGAATCACATTTTTGCCTAGTCAATTGGACAGTTGACCTAAAAATCAGTTGTATTGGGGAAAAAGTCAACCATGGCCAATTTACAGTCAAACTTCATAATTTTTTATCCACATCAAAATTATAGGCTCCTATGTACCATTTGATCAAGTTTGGATCACAACTCCTCAAGAAATTTGATCAAATCATCAAAAGGGCAAAATGGTCAAAATTAGGGTTTTGACTGAGAAAGGACAATTTCTGATTTTTGACCTAGTCAATGACCAATTGGATTCAAGCATGATTTCAAGGACTCAATAGCATCATCTTTACCTAATCACATAGTTCAAAAGATCTCAAATGCATAGGATTGACAGATGAATTTTGCAGTCAACTGATCAAAAGTCAACTGTACACTGAAAAGTCAAACTTTGACTTTTTGGTCAAAATCAAGTGCCAAGGGTCATAATTCATCAAGATATGTCAAAATATGAAACTTGTTGATCAAGAAAACCCAATTTTGAAAATTAGGGTTTTAATTTGAAATTTTTCATAACTTAGAATTTTTCTTAGTTATGGAAATTTCTTATTTTTTCCCAACTTTCCACAACTTTTTCACCATGATTCAATTGGATTCAAAGAAAACTTCCAACATGAAAGTTGTAGTCCTCCATAAAATATACAACTTTAATTCACAAAGTTTTCGCAAAAGATGCTTGGATCTTAATTTATGATTTTGTGAATAGGGGTCCATAAACTTTTTAACTTTGTGAAATTTTGCCCTAGTTTAGGCAGGTTTTTGACCTAACTTCATGGAAATTTTTCACCTAGTTCCAAGAGGTATCTCAAAATTCATTTCAAATATGGATTTTAGAGAATGTTATAAGCTTTCCAAAATGTCCAAGAACTCTCCAAGATCATTTATGGTTGGGATAATCGAAGAAGGGAAAATGGCAATTTATCACTTTTGTTCAAGGCATTTTTCACAATGGTTCAAGTTGCAAATCTGTCCTAGCATGATTTTACTTGGTATTACATGTCCTAATCCTTTATACACTCCATAATTTAATGCTAACACAATGGATAATGGTTTTATTTTGACCTTTGAAGCATTGTACAATGAATTAATCCAAAAATAGCATAAAGTTCATAATACCATTTTGATAAAGCAAGACTTTTACAACTTTGCTATCCTTGAGCATTGAACCTGTTTCTTTGTCACAAGCAAATTCCAAAGTTATCAGGCAAAGCATACCAACTCCTTGCAGCCCTAGAACTAGCAAGTACAGCACCTTGGGCATTGTCACTTCAACTTTCTTCAAAAGCAAGCAAACTTGCAAAAGTCAAGACAACTTATCCAACTGATAAAGGCAAGGCTTATCATCATTTGAAATAACTTCAGGAACTTGTTGCAAGTAGAATACACGAATCCGTAGCATCCCAAACACTCTCAAACACCAAAATCACATTTTTATGCCCAAACAGGGCATCATCTGCAGAACCCTTGCCAAATCAATATTGGCTCGTGCGTTTCTTGTTTTAAGGCTTAAAACACTTTACATACATCCTACATAAGCTGTCCAGGCCCTTGTCTTGCAACTATAACCCCTGTTTCAAGCTTCACCATTTTCATTTTTGAAGGTTGTAGGTTGACTTCTACAAGGAGTTTCAAGTACCTTCAAGGCAAGCTAAGCATTAGGATAGCTTGAGGGAACTTCAAGGAAGCTCACATGATCTTCAGGCCTCACTCAAAGTCCCCACATTGCCATATCCAAACTCAACTGAACAAGGTATTTTTCAAAGTTCTATCTCCTTATTTAGGCATCCTTAAGCTTTGTTTTGTGAAGCAAAAATGTAGTCCTTTACTTGCTTAAGTTGTACATATGCATAGTGTTTATTTATATTAACTGAGTAGTGAGAATTTGAAGCTTGAAGTTCATGAAAAAACTAGGTCAGAAATTAGGGCCATTAAAATTCTCTTTGTCCTTTGAGAGTTAGGTCACAAAATGGATATGGTTGGAATCGTGATTAAAAATGCTATAAGTTTCATGTTGTAAGTTTTTGCTTTTGTGCAAGTATGTGAGAGTTTGCAGATTTGAAAACACGCGCACAGAAGGGTACGCTGGAGGACAAGGACGGAGCTGTCCTGGGCCTGGCGCGCTTGGGCTTGATTGTTTCTACTTTTCATACCCCCCAGTTTACTTTTACACCCCCGTGCTTCATATTTTCTTACTTTTGCATATTTTCTCATTTTTCTTATATTTTTTACTTTAATAATTTTTTCCAATGATAAAAAATCCCCAAAAATATTTTCTTAATTTTTTGCAATTTTATTTTATTTTTTTTATTATTTTTCACATATAAAAGTAGTTGTATTTCAATAAATGGAATTTATTTTCTAATGTTAATTTGTAAATATATTAAAATACTATACATTTTTATCTTTATTATTTAACATATAAAAATATTATTTTCTCACATATTTTAATTTTTAAATATTGTATATAATTTTATTTATTATTTCTTGTACATAAATAGACAAAATAAAATAAATATAGAATATATATTTCTTTTAACCAAAAATTAGGGTTTTACCCCTTTCAAAAATAATTTTATTTTTCTCTTATTTTCTAGGGTTTAAATAATTAATTCTCTCATACAAAAAAATCAATTACAAAACATTTTTGCATAAATACATATTATTGCATATTTGAATACTTGTTTATTTATTTATTTGTACAATAAATTCAATTGGGTTGTAATAGTAAATTAGGGTTTTATTTTGAGCAATATCCCCCATTCAAAACTTGTATCCCCCCTCCCATAATATTGTTGTAATAGCTTAGATTTACTTTACGCAATTTATCGCATTATATACATGTTTAGTAAATTAGGGTTTGTATTATAAGACAAAAATCAAACAAATAGCATGACCTAATGCAAGACAAAAATGCATGATAAATGACAACACATTGCACACAAGCACCTCTAGGGTTTCACCCACTTGGTTGCCTTGCAAAATGGCCATGGTATGCATGCTAGGTATCTTGGCAAAACAAAACAAAACAAAAGATCATAGTCCCTCGATGACGCTAGACAAGGTTGCCTAAAAACAAATGATCTTGGTCCCTAAAACTTGCTAAGATACTTGGCACCATTGCTATCATGGTCATACGATAACCCACGCCCATCCCGTTTAACATCCAAAGATGGGGTTGTCTACTAAAACAATAGTAGGTCAACAATGTAAAAGGAATAAAAAATGTACAAGAAAGACTTTTGAGTATGGCAGATAGCTCCTAGTTACTTGATCTCTTTCAAACAATCCTTGCTATTTTCAAACAAACACTCACACATTTCAAAACATTTCCAAACAACTTTCAAACATTGAAACATTTTTCAAAAGACAAACATCTTTGTATACATTCTTACAAACAAGAATCGTTACAAAGATTGTCTAAACAAAGGCCTCTTTTCAAAATACTTTCAAAACCACACAAAGCACCATTTCAAACAATTGGAAAAGCAAAGCAAGTGATCTAAACAAGTAAATAAGAGCCCATGGAAAACCATGGATGAAAAGGGTGCTAGCACCTTCCCTTTTCATAATCTACCCCCCGAACTCAAGAAAACATCTCAAAGGTCTTTCCTGTGCTTTTTTACCTTTCCTTTTGGATAAAATAAAAGTCGATGGTGACTCTTGCTAACCGCGACATTTGCGAACACAAACGCAAAACCTCAAGTCAGTTCTCCCACCGCATCATATTCTCCATCTTGGACTCTAACTTTCATCAACCCATCATCAATGTCGATCATCATTCGGGCCGTCTTCATGAAAGGTTAACCTAGAATCAATTGTGCATCATCATCTTCCTCCATGTCTATCACCACAAAATCAATGGGAAATAGAAACTTGTCCATCTTCACTAAAACATCTTCAATTATCCTAAAAGGACGGGTTATAGGTTTGTCTGCCAACTATAAAGTTATCTTTGTTTGCTTTATCTTAATGTTTCCTAGCCTTTTAACCTCCGACAACATAATCAAGTTTATACTTGAGCCCAAATCCACCAATGCTTTGTCAATATCCATATTCCCTATTTTTACAAGCAATGTGACTGTCCCAGGATCTATCCCTTTTCTCGGGATAGTTCATTGAATTATGGAACTATAACTCGCACCGCGGTTAAAGGTTTATTGATCCGTGTATCTCCTCTTTTTCGTAAGAATATCCTTCATGAAGTTTGCATATGTTGGAATTTGCTCAAAGGCTTTGGAAAATGGAATACTAATATGTAATTGACTAAATATATCCAGAAACCTTGCATAATTCCTTTCATTATCTTTCTTGCTAGGAGTATAAGGATAAGGTAAATGTTGAAACAGAGGACTCTTCATCTTCCGCTTCTCCTCTTGAGACTTTTGAAATTTCTTTTTCTTCTCATCACTATTTTTCTCTTCAATCTCATATTTTTCAACTTCATTATTTTCAACTAATTCTCCCTCATTATTCTTTTGTTTTACTTCCATATCTCCTTCTTCTAGTACTTCCTCTTGAATTTCTCTCTCAACTACTTTATCTTCAGAATCATCAATTATGCCATTACCAACCTCTCTACCACTTAGAGTTAAAATGTCTTTGTAATGTTCCTTCGGATTTGGTTGAGTGTTAATTTTCCTCCTTGTTGATCGGCTAATTGCTTAGCTATTTGACCAACTTAAGTTTCAATATTTTTTATTGTCGAATTCATACTTTTTTGTTGGCCATTGACATTTGCATGAATTGATTCAGAGTATCCTCAATCTTTGAATTTCTTTCTCGTGGTTAAGAATTCTTATTATAGTTCTTATAAAGATTTGGCCTATTTGATGTTCCGGCTTCCAGTATTTACCCTTGACCATACTGAGCATTATTCCCTCTTTGTTGATAACCACCTTGGTTTTGATGCGGTGCTTGCCTTTGTTAGTATTGGTTTTTATTTTGATTTTGATTCCCCATATAGTTCACTTCTTCATTGGCTAGCAGACAATAACCTATGGGATGATCTCCATTACAAAGCTCACACAATGCAACTTGTTGATGACTATTCGGAATTCTTGCATTTCTTTGAGTTGTTGAGGAAGATTTGACATTTGCTTTGTAAGTTCTTCCACTTGTTGATATAGAAGTTTGTTTTGATCTAAAATCACATCATTAGTCCCTAACTCAATGATTGTCGCTTTCTTTTGTGTAGGTCCTCTGTTGTATTGAGTTTTATTATCATTAAGTGTAATTCTATCAATAATTGTTATTTCATATTTTTCACTCTTTGACATGATAGAACCACCTGCAAATTCATCGAAAAGAAGTTTTGGTTGCATTTGAAGTCCATTGTGCAAGATACAAATTTGGGTAAGATAATCAAAACCGTGATTTGGACACTTTCTCAACATAGATTTGTATTGCTCCTAGGCTTCACAAAGAGATTCACTTAAACTTTGAGATATCAATGTTGTTCAATAGTTATTATGGTTTTAAGCGGTTGTTTGCAAATTATTTAGAAGTTTAAAGTTGCATAATTTAAAACAAGTAAATGCTAATAAATTTTCAAAGATTAGAGAGCTTGACATGACTGAATTTCATCTACCGATAGAGTATGCAATTAACCAATGATACACAATCTAAACAACCATTAATATCATCACGTATCACTCACAAAAGAGTTTATTTCTAAACTTCTAATGAGATTAATTATCAAGCCTGATTATGTCTAACCGATTTTGCAAGTTCTACCGTATTGTTTAATCGATGATCCCTCAACCTATCAAACAATATGGTGCATTACGAACTGATACTCACAGTGAATGTTAAACCTAAATCTATGTTTAGAGTTTAGACTCTAAAAGATGTTTCTCTTAGCTCAAGATTTGAAAGATATTTCCCAATAAGAATTTAAATCAAAGAATAACATGAAAACAAAGATAACATTGACATAGATTTATAGATAAATTGTATACAAAACCATGATCAATAAAAATACATAATATTACGGTAAACTTACATTCAATCCCAACAAGAAAGGGATTTAGTTACATATGGCAACTAAATACAAAGAGAATAATGAATAAGAACAAACATCTACCGTGATTCCTCACCGATTGATGCAAATCCCGCTCTGGATATTCAAATAGTACCCTCTCTTGTTTTTTTATAAGCTTCCCACACTCCAAAATGGTTTCTAGGGCAGGCAAACTAAGCCACCTCCCAAAAGAATCTGTTTAGCCCTTATTTATAGAGTTTATGCTTTTCTGTTTTCTCCCAGAGCTCTCCCGATATACTTGGGGTGAACTTGACATAAATTCTTAACTCTAGACGTAGATTTAGGTTTAACATTCACCATGAGTATCGGCTCGTAATGCGCCTTATTGTTTGATAGGATGAGGTATTACCAATTAAACAATACGGTAGAACCTGCAAAACCATCTAGACATAATCGGGGTTGATTATTTAACCTCATTAGAAGTTTATAAATAAACTCTTTTGTAAGCGATACATGATAATGTTGATGATTATTTAGATTTTGTACAACTAATTAGTAAAATGGCATACTCTATCGGTAGATGAAGTTCAATCCTTACAAGCTCTCATATCTCTGAAAATTCATTTAGCCTTCACTTGTTTTGAATTGCAAGTTTTCCTTTCAAACAATTTACAACCGCCATAGAGATTAGTGTGATATCAATGTCCTTCAATAGTCACTATGATTATAAGCTTATGGTTGTAAATTGTTTGGAAGTTTAAAGTTGCAGGATTTCAAACAAGTGAATGTTAAATGAATTTTTAGAGATATGAGAGCTTGTTAGAATTGAATTTCCTCTTCCGATAGAGTATGCAATTTTACCAATCAGTTGTACACAATCTAAACAATCATCAACATCATCATGTATCGCTCACAAAAGATTTTGTTTCTAAAATTCTAATGAGATTAATTATCATCCCCGGTTATGTATAACCAGTTTTGTGGGTTCTACCGTATTGTTTAATCGATGATCCCTAACCCTATCAAACCATACATTGCATTACAGGTCGATACTCACGGTGAATATTAAACCTAAAATCTATGTCTAGAGTTTAGAATATAACAGATGCTTATCTTAGCTCAAGATTTGAAAGATATTTCCCAATAATAATTCAAATCAACACATAATTATAAAAATATAGATAACATCGACATAGATTCATAAATAGATTGTATACAATATCATGATCAATAAAAATACATACTTGTATTACGGTAAACTTACATCCAATCCTAACAAAAAAGGATTTAGCTACACATGGAAACTAAATACAAATAGAAAACTAAATAAGAACAAACATCTACCGTGATTCAGATCCGATTGATGCAAACCCCGCTCTGAATCTTCAAAGAGTACCCTCTCTTGTTATTTTCTAAGCTTCCCATACTCCAAAATGGTTTCTAGGAAAGAAAAACTAAGCCACCTCCCAATATATATATATATATATATATATATATATATATATATATATATATATATATATATATATATATATATATATATATATATATATATATATATATATATATATATATATATATATATATATATATATATATATATATATATATATATATATATATATATATATATATATATATATATATCCCCTATTTAAAAAGTTTATTCTTTTTTGTTTTCGTCCAGAGCTCGCCCGACGAGCTTGAGGCGAATTTGACAATATTGAAAAAAATAAGAATTTGTTTTCATCATAACTCGAGAACCGTAACTCCGATTTACGCACGGTCAGAAGTGTTGGAAAGCTTATCCAATGCCATAACAATTTCTAAATACCATACTTTTATGACTATTTGGAATATGTGACAAGTTTATGATTTATTGCATGTTTAATGTTAAATGGTCTCGCCCGGCGAACTGGCCTTTTTCAGCTTATTTGCTTTGTGCATTCTCTTCCATTTCTTGTGTCTTGCTTCTCTTAGGCTTGATCATTCCCTTTTCTGCATAATAATACACAAATCAAATATTCTACTACTAAATACTAAAAACGATAAATTCTTGCCAAACTTGGGGAAAATGATTATCGAAAACGAAAAATAGAGTTGAAAAGTGCCAAGTTTAAAGTGAGAATTGACATAAATTTGGTGGTGGTATCTGAGATATGTTTTTTTTTAGGTAGAAAATGTAGAAATAAACCAAAGAAGAAGGCACAAAGCAAAGAAGCTAAAAAAGGCTAGTTCGTCGGGTGAGACCGTTTAATATTAAACATGCAATTAATCATAAACTTGACACATATTCCAAATAGTCATAAAAGCATGTTATTTAGTCATTATTAGATAGAGAATTGGATAAGCTTTCATTGTTTCTGACCGCGCATAAATCGGAGTTACAGTTCTCGAGTTATGGTGAAAACAAATACTTATTTTACTCAATACTGTCAAATTCGCCCCAAGCTCTTCGGTCGAGCTTTGGGCGAAAATAGAAAATCATAAACTCTTTAAATAGGGGCATAAGATATTTTTTTGAGAGGTGGCTTAATTTTTATGCCCTATAAACCATTTTAGAGTGTGGGAAACTTGGAAAAGAACAAGAAAGGGTACTCTTTGAATATCTGGAGCAGGGTTTGCTTCAATCGGCGGGAAAATCATGGTAGATGTTTGTTTCCTTACTTCTTATCTTTCTATTTAGTTTCCATGTGTAAATAAATCTATTTTTTGTTGGGATTGGATGTAAGTTTACTGTAATAGTATGTATTTTTATTAATCGTGGTATTGTATATAATCTATCTATGAATCTAAGTTGATGTTATCTTTGTTTTCATGTTATTCTTTGATTTGAATAGTTATTGGGAAATATATTTCAAATCTTGACTTTAGAGAAGCATCTATTAGATTCTAAACTCTAGACATAGATTTAGGTTTAATATTCACCGTGAGTATCGGCTCGTAGTGCACAGTATTGTTTGATAGACCGAGGGATCATCAATTAAACAATACGGTAGAACCTGTAGAAAACGGCTAGACATAATCGGGGTTGATCATTAATATTATTAAAATTTTAGAGATAAACTATTTTATGAGCAATACGTGATTATGTTGATGATTTTTTAGATTATGTACAACTGATTGGTAAATTGCATACTCTATATCGTTAGATGAAATTCAATCCTAACAAGCTCTCATATCTCGGAAAAAACATTTAGCATTCGCTTACTTTAAATTCTGTAACTTTAAACGTCCAAACAATTTTCAAACTTAAACTTAAAATCATAGTGACTGTTGAACTACATTGATATCACACTAATCCATGTAGAGATGATAAAACAAACACTTACTTTTGTATGTTGCTTTACCGTAACAACAAAATGGTGCCATTATTGGGGATTGTTGTTAAGATATTAAAAGTATCACAATAATTCTATCTTTTTAAGCTTTTTTACATTTGTCCATATTGTATATATACTTCAGGTGAAGGAGCAATTAGCCAAGAAAAATGAAGCAACAAGAAGGGGTGTCTACTAAATAAAGACGTTGAGCTAACAACGTTAAACAATCGCTTGTGGGAGGCAACCCAACTTTATTGGTGTTTGTTTTAATGTTTGTAGAGTAGTAAATAGTATTAGTAATTTCTAATATTGTTTTATTTTTGTTTGTATTCAAAACTTGGTCCAATGATTTAAAGAAGTGTGGAGTCATTGTTTCAAGTTTGAATGTTTTAACATGAAAATGTATGGTAATGATAGCGTTTGAAGTTAGTGTACATGGTCAAGGAATATGTCTATTGCTTTCAATAACATAGCATGAATGTGAAACTTATAATTTATACAAATATCATGCCATTTATTCTTGTGCACTAGTTGTTCATGATTGAATCACTTTAGATCTTACCTCAAATATGAGGAAACTTTCCATTGTTTACTATATGCACGGGAGACCAACAATTCTTGTTTTAACTCGGTTTTATTATGTTTAATCTTGCATTTGTGTTGATTTGTATGAAAGCATGAAGTGATCAAGACATTTTTTGATATTGAGGACAACCACCTTACCAAAAGTAACTTACCTTGTGAGTGAGTTAGAATTCAATAACCCCTTTGAGCCTTAGTACCAGGATCTATCTTGGTGTTGAACTATGAACTTGTGCATGAGTAAGTAGTTCATCATGGTTTCTGTTTTTATTTCTAAAGCACTTGAACCATCAACTATATATTGTGGTTGGAATTTTTCCTTGTCTTGGAAATTTTGTTAGCATTCATGTCACGATGTTTGGTTGTATTCAATTTAGGGAGAAAATGATTGGTTACTTAAAGTTTGGTTGCTAAGAGGTTCAAAAAATAATGTTGTTAGAAAGATTGTTGGGTGAGAGTCAAGTGCCTCATATTTTTGTTCTTCATCCTTTGATAAAGTTATGTGCTATGTGTGATTCATGTTTGAACATGTATTGTCTTAGAATTTATGATATATGTTTTGTGCCTAGAATTTATTTCATGTCCATGGTGTTGTTGTAGTATAGTGGTAAGCATTACTTTGTTTGTGCTTTTGAATTTGAATGATGCATTGGTTTTCTTTTTTTCAAACTTGTTGATTCTTGAAATATCTTGGAAGTTGCTCTTGTTTCTTTAAGTTTATAGGACTCATGTTTGAGGACAAACAAATTTCTAAGTTGGGGGAGTTTGATAAGTGTCAAATATGACTTAATTTCCACATGAAAACTTGGCACTTTTAGACTCCATTTTGCATTTTCGATCATCAAAATTCCCAAATTTTGCTTTGTGTGTAGCTTTATTTGCATTTGGTTGTGGCATTTGTGATATGTTTGTTTTTGTGCAGAAAATGTAGAAATAAACCAAGGAAGAAGGCGCAAATAAAATTAGCTAAAAAGGCTAGTTCACTGGGTGAGATCATTTAACATTAAACATGCAATTAATCATAAACTTGTCACATATTCCAAATATTCATAAAGCATGGAATTTAGTTATTGTTAGATAGGGAATTAGATAAGATTTCCAACGCTTATGACCATGCGTAAATCATAGTTACAGTTCTCGAGTTATGGTGAAAACAAATACTTGTTTTTCTCAATGATGTTTGTTGCAACTGGGTTTTTTTTTAACCAATAGACCCAGCGCTTCTCTTATTTGGGCCAGTGAAAAGGCTCTTTCTAAAGAGCAGACAAAAAATGTAAATGTTCATTAGGATCAAAAAACTTAGTATAACAATAAAAAAATAAAATGGTGTGGATGTTAATAATAATGTTCATGAAAAACACAAAGACCGACTTTCTCAAAACGGAAATTGAATGGGTTGCACTACACTAGTCTACTGGGCCTTGCGCGTTTGGCCTGCTACCAAAAGAACTTTCAAAAACCAACATCATTTTTTAATTAAGAGTTATGACATAATATTATTAATGATGAATAATAATAATTAAAACAGTAATAAATTGACAATAATATTTTTTACAGAAAGTTTAATCAAATAATAATAATAAAAATTATAACTAATAATAGTATTAAAACGAAAAATGCCCCCTAATGATAAAATAGAACATGGAATATGGACTCTTCACTTAAAATTTCTTGCAAATGAGCAACAATCTTAATGGACCAAAAGAAAAAGTTTATAAGGGTTTTTTTATTTAGAAAACCCACAAATCCCTTGATTAGAACACACACCCTTTTTTTTTGCTTTTAAGCCCTTCTAGAAATATTTATTCAAACATGAACAAATTGCATGATATGATTTGGAAATTAGAAACAAAGTAAGACTATCGAATCGATAGGAAAAATTTGGGGTATGAAAGTTGTCCCTATTTAATCATCTTTCGATTGAATAGTGTGAAAATACGTAGGTCTCACACGTTTGGTTTAGAAGTTTATTAAATACTGGAAGACCCAAAGATTTGTTCGGGATAATAGTAAGGATATATTGTACAGCGTTCCCATGAGTATGAAGAAAAGTCATAGATGATGATGTATCATCCTACCAGTATTGTTACTAAAGTTTTGATAGAATTTATATGCGATGACGCGGATAACCCGTCAGTATATAAGGGATTGTAGAGTTTTGCATATTTACCGGGACTCGATAGCCTGATGGAATATGTTAAGTTTGAGGCAATGGAACCCGAAATTCTCTGATGGCGTCGGTTGTGTCATCCTCAACCACAACCATCAACATGCAGAACACCAAATTCATGATGAAGTCAGTTGTGTCGTCCTCAACCATATCTATCAACATGAAGCAAATATACCCCAAATTCACGATGTAGTCAGTTGTGTCGTCCTCAACCATAACTATCAACATGCAGAACACCAAATTCATGATGAAGTCGGTTGTGTCATCCTCAACCACAACTATCAACATGAAGTGAATATATCCCAAATTCACAATGTAGTCGGTTGTGTTGTCCTCAACCACAACTATCAACATGCAGAACACCAAATTCATGATGAAGTCGGTTATGTCGTCCTCAACCATAACTATTATCATGAAGCGAATATACTCCAAATTCACGATGCAGTCAGTTGTGTCGTCCTCAAGCACAACTATCAATATGCAGAACACCAAATTCATGATGAAGTCGGTTGTATCGTCCTCAACCACAACTATCAACATGAAGTGAATAGACCCCAAACATTTCACGATGAGATCGGTTGCGTCGTCCTCAACCATAACTATCAACGTGAAGAACACCAATTTCATGACAAAGTCGGTTGTGTCGTCCTCAACCATAACTATCAACATGAAGCAAATATACCCCAAATTAATTTAAAGTTTGAACTAATAGTTTGTACAGATAAGCATGTTGAAGATGAACCCCAATAAAATTTGCAATCTTAACCAAAGTAGCTTTGCAAGACGCCTTGTATGCATAATGCCCTAAATTGATGTGTTATCCAAGTGTGATGTATGCAACAAATGTTTATATGTGTATGTACAAAATTCTTATGTGCTTATGCCCCAAATGTTTGTATGTGCATACCCAAGTATGTGTATGCCCCAAATGTATGTATATGCCCCAAATGTATGTGTATGTTTTTGAAAGATATCTTTTGTTAAACCATCAAGTTATCGTAGTCATCAACCCCCTGATGTGTTTGTTGCCAATTGTTGTATCTCCAAGTGGATTTGGATTTGGTGAAATATGTTAACAAGATCTTGATGTATGTATCGTAGGCGTAGGTGTAGGCGTGGACGTAGACGTGGATTTTGGCGTGGATATTGACATAGTCACAGACGTAGGCGTGGGCGCAGACAAGGATTTTACTTCAATGTTTTTCTAACCAAAATTATTTTTGATGTTTTTATCAAATGCTTTTATTGGTATGTCAATTCCCCAAAATGTTTTCAAGCAATATTCACAAAAAACAATTGTAGTATTTTGCAAACCGGTCAAAAAAAGAAAGAAACACAATCGAAATATTTGAAGGAAACTTCAACGTTTTTATTGATAAATATGCCTCTGAACAGGCAAGTGTATAAGATGCAGTCCCTAGAAAGAGGTAATTACATAAAGTTTTGATGAAAATCTGTAAACGGCAATGAAAGTGATGATTGTTACTGATATTTTCCCCAATATTCTCTTGATAACTTCGATCTTCTTTGCTTTTGAGTAGGACGATTTAGACTAATCCCTTCCTTCGTGGTTCGTAGTCGTGGTTCTTAGATCTCAGTCTTTTTGTTCATTATTTCTTTGAATGAAATCCCTAATTTTTTCCTGGATCGCCCTTTCGGGTTTTCAATCCACTGGGATAATTTTTTTCATATGTCCCTAATTTTTGCCTGGATCGCCCTTTTAGGGTTTTCAATCCACCGGGACGCTCCTTTTTGCTTAAGTTTCCTTTTTCAGGGTCGAGCTTAGCGAGCTTTCTTATACATAGTATTTTTTGACTGCGTCTGTATTTGCCGAATATGGTAATTCTTCCCTATCCTTTGTTGCGAGGATAAGAGCACCGCCGGAGAATATCGTTTTTACCACAAATGGATCCTCGTAGTTGGGTGTCCACTTACCACGTGAATCAAGACGAGGTAACATGATATTTTTCAGTACTAGATCCCCTTCTTTGAATACGCAAGGATGGACTTTCTTGTCGAAGGCTTTCTTCATCCGTTTCTGATATAATTGATTGTGGCACACAACTGTCAAACGCTTCTCTTCAATAAGGTTGAGCTGATCAAGTCGTGTCTGAACCCACTCGGCTTCTTCGAGCTTTGTTTCCATTAGCACTCGGAGTGATGAATTTCTATCTCAACTGGGAGTACCGTCTCCATGTTGTATACTAGTGAAAAAGGAGTTGCACATGTTGACATGCATACAGAGGTACGATATCCATGTAAAGCAAAGGGAAGCATTTTGTGCCAATCTTTGTATGTCTTCACCATCTTATGAATGATTTTCTTGATATTCTTGTTTGCGGCTTCGACGGCCCCATTCATCTTGGATCGATATGGTGAGGAATTATGATGCTCGATTTTAAAATCGTCACATAATTGTTTCATCATTTTGTTGTTCATATTAGACCCGTTATCAGTTATAATCCTGTTTGGAACCCCATATCTACGTATGAGATTTTGCTTGATGAAACGAGTGACCACTTGGCTTGTCACATTTCCGTATGATGCTGCCTCTATCCATTTGGATGCTGCCTCTACCCATTTGGTGAAGTAATCGATGGCGACTAGTATAAATCGGTGTCTATTAGATGCCTTCGGTTCGATCATACTTATCATATCAATTCCCCGCATTGAGAACGGCCAAGGAGAGCTCATGATATTCATAGGAGTAGACATTACATTCATTTTATCAGCGTATATTTGGCATTTGTGACAGGTTTTCGTGTAATGATAGCAATCTATTTCCATTGTTAACCAGTAATACCCTGCCCGTAGAATTTTTCTTGCCATAGCATGCCCATTTGTATGGGTTTCGAAAGTACCTTCGTGGATTTCCTTCATAAGTGTGCTCACTTCTTGTTTCTCCACACACCTGAGTAGCACCATATTGTAGTTTCTTTTGTAGAGTACATTATCGCTCAAAAAGAATTTTGATGCTAGCCTTTGCAGAGTTCATTTGTCGATGATAGAGGCATTTTCAGGGTATTCTTGATTTTCAAGATATCTCTTGATGTCGTAGAACCAAGGCTTGTTATTTGGTCCTTCTTCAATAGTGAGACAGTGTGTTGGCTCTTTAAAATGTCTGATAGTGATGCGTGGATCGTGGTTGGGCCAGGTTACCTTAAACATAGCTAACAAGGTTGCTAGAGCATCTGTCATTTGATTTTCTTCTTGCAGGATGTGGTTGAAAGTAATTTCGGTAAATTATGCATCTAGCTTTAAGACATGATCCCAATATGGAATCAGGTTTGGGTGTTTGGTGCCATATTCACCTTTGACTTGGCATATGACCAATGTGGATTCTCCGAATACTTCAAGGTATTTGATTCTCAGGTCGATGGAAGCTTTTAGACCTAAGATGCAAGCTTCATATTCGCCGATATTGTTGGTGAAGTCGAAATATAACCTTGTGGTATAAGGTTTATGATAGTTATTTGGAGAAGTTAAGACTGCCCTGATACCATGTCCCAATGCATTTGAAGCTCCATCGAACATGAGTGTCCAACGTGCCCCTGGTTCAGGTCCTTCGTCGGGTCCTGGTATTTCATAGTCATCAATAGCCATAACATCTTCGTCCAGAAAGTCAAATTTCATGGGTTGATACTCTGGAAATGGTTGATGGGCTAGATGATCAGCTAATACACTACATTTGATAGCCTTTTGGGTAGCATATAGTATTTCGTATTCTGATAATAACATCTGCCATCGAGAAATCCTTCCTATAAGAGCTGGTTTCTCGAACACATATTTCAAAGGATCCATCCTTGTTATTAGCCACGTGGTATGCATCAACATGTATTGTCTTAATCTTTTAGCATCCCAAGCCAGGGCACAACAAGTTTTCTCGAGGAGCGAATACCTGGTTTCGCAGTCAGTGAATTTCTTATTGAGGTAGTAGATCGCATGCTCTCTTCTACTTGTTTCATCTTGTTGGCCCAATACACATCCCATTGATCCTTCAAGTACTATTAGGTACATAATAAGAGGTCTTCCGGAACCGGTGGCATCAATATCGGTGGCTCTTGCAAATACTGTTTTATCGTCTCAAAAGTTGTTTGGCAATCCTTATTCCATGTTACAGTTTGATCTTTTCGCAGTAATTTGAATATAGGCTCACAGGTGGCTGTTAGGTGTGATATGAACCTTGAAATGTAGTTCAATCATCCTAAGAAACCATGAACCTCTTTTTCTGTCTTTGGTGCTGGCATTTCTTGTATAGCTTTTACTTTGGCGAGGTCCACTTCGATACCACATTAGCTTACAATAAAACCCAATAACTTGTCTGACCTGACACCAAAGGTACACTTGTTTGGGTTCAACCTTAATTTAAACCTTCGCAGTCGGTCAAATAACTTCTGTAAATGTATGATGTGGTCCTCCTCTGTATGAGATTTGGCGATCATATCATCTACGTACACCTCAACCTCCTTGTGAATCATATCATGGAACAGTGTCACTATTGCTCATTGATAGGTTACCCCTGCGTTCTTCAAACTGAATAGCATTACTTTGCAGCAAAAAGTTCCCCAAGGTGTCATGAAGGTAGTCTTCTCCATATCTTCGGGTGGCATCTTGATTTGATTATAACCTGAGAAGTCGTCCATGAATGAGAATACTGAAGCTTGAGCCGTGTTGTCTACAAGAACATCTATGTGAGGTAGCGGGAAGTCGTCTTTAGGAATTGCTCTGTTTAGATCACGATAATCCACACACATGCGTACTTTGCCATCTTTCTTGGGTACTGGCACAATGTTAGCTATCCAAGGTGGATATTCTACTACTGCCAAGAACCATGAGTCGAATTGTTTAAGAACCTCTTCTCGAATTTTGCTGGACATATCTGGATGAGTTCTCCTGAGCTTCTGGCGGACCGGGGGACAACCTTCTTTGAGAGGTAATTTATGTACTACAATGTCTGTATCCAACCATGGCATGTCTCTGTAGGACCAGGAGAATATATCCACATACTCGTTTAATAACTTGATCAGTCTTTCTTTGACGCTTTCTTCTAACATTGCCCCTAGCTTGATCTCTTTCGGATCCTTTTCTGTGCCAAGATTAATAGTCTCAATAGGCTCTTGTTATGGTAGTATACTGTTATCCTTTTATTCTATGCTTCTTGCTAGTTCTTCGGAAAGTTCAAAATCCTCAACATCTTCCTCTTCAGCTTGGTTGACGGGAGTATCAAAATCATATTGGATAGTAGCAGTAACATCATCGGTGATTTTTGGAATGGATCTGCACATTTATCATGTTTTGGTGCAGTTTTTGTTTAGTACGTGAATTTGGAAAATACATATGAGAGAAAGTATTGCCATTTTTAAAACATATAGTGTAAATGAAAAAAAGAAGAACAAAGATCTTAATTGAATACAAAATACATTTTTATTAATCATTAATATTGATTGAAATACACGAGGACCCTTATAAACAACCCCTATGCCTCGGGCTTGGCATAGGTTCTTTCAAAAACAAATAAAATTACTTTGGAAAGAAAATTTCAGGAATCTCCACAACTGTCCAGTTTTTCAACTCTTCGCCTAAGGCGCAATCACGGATGAAATATGATGCCTTTTTGATGTTGTTTTTATGGAACACCATTGTCACTTATTTACCATGTTCTACCCATTTGCTGATGAAGGTCTCCTGGATTGGTGGAAACAGTGCTTTCCCTTTTAGAGTAGCCTTCGATGATTTATAACCCAAGCCAAAACGGTTCTTCTTCTCAGATATTTCTGGGAGCTTTCCCCAGCCTTTCGAGTCACCATTCTTCACTGCTATTTGTAAGTCTCTCCAAGAGGTCATATTAGGCTTTTTGATATTTTCTATTGGTAAGGTTATCGTTGAAGCAACCTCCAATACTTGAAACGGTGTACTATGCAATCTTCGTCAGCACTGATATAACTGTAGGATTCAATGTAACTTACAAAGATGTCTTCCTCTCCACCAATTATGACCAATCTTGCTTCAACGAAGAACTTCAATTTTTGATGTAAAGTCGAAGTGACTGCCCCTGCCGCATGGATCCAAGGTCGTCCGAGTAAACATGTATACACTGGTTCTATATCCATGACTTAAAAGGTGATATAGAACATGTGAGGACCGGTCTTGATAGAAAGGTCTACTTCTCCGAATACTATACTCTAAGAACCATCGAAATCTTTGACTATCGTGGAACTCGGTCTTAACACAACACCATCTAGTGTTAACTTCATCAGGCTAGCTTTGGGTAACACATTGAGGGCAGACCCAGTATCAGTAAGTACCCGGGATAGACTCGTAGTACTTATCTGTATTGAAATGTGTAGTGGTTGATTGTAAGCTCGGACTTGTGGAGGTAACTCACTGTCGTTGAAACCAAAATAGGACCCAGGCATCAGATTTGCTACCACATTATCAAATTGGTTCACCGTGATTTCTTCTGCAACATGAGCAGAACTTAAACTTTCATCAAAGAATCCTGATGCGCTTCTGAATTAATGAGCAACGAGAGTATGGAAATATTGGCTGGAGTTTGGTGAAGTTTGTCCACCACCCTATAGTCACTTCTTTTAATTATCTTCAAGAATTCGTCGGCCTCTTGGTCGGTGAAGCTTTTGTTTGCAGGCTCTTGATTCACCTCTTCTATCACTTTTCCTTTCTCTTTTTTCAGCAAGTCGCTTTTGTTTTTCAACACATTGTCATTCTTCTCCAATGGTTTAGCTCCGAACACCCGACCACTATGGGTTCTGCCCCTTGTCCTGCTATATTTGAAATTGCGGGTTCTTGATTTAATGATGGCTCACATTCTTGTTTCGAGCCATTGACATACACAACGGGATCATAACTCTATGGTACCGCCTTGTCACTTTTGTAAGGGATAGGAGATGGACCTTTAATTACCATCATAGTCCTTAGCGCTACTGGTATTTTCAGAGTTTGCTTTATTATAGGGGTTTATGTTGAATCTCCCCACGGGATCATGAGAGTTTTCTTGTCATGATTTGGCTTTTGATAAGGAATTACCAATGGTTTCTTCACACTTCCTTTAATTGCTGCTATATACTTATCTTCAGAGTATGGTCTGAATCGGACTATCCCTTGATCCACAAATTATTGCGAGGTCTTTTCAAAATCTTCGTTATGCTCAAGGAGGAATCCATATTCCAACAGATATTCTTTTAATAGTCTTATCGGAGACTTTTCTTTTTTACCCGCCCCATAGTTGGTGACTACTACAATCGCATTTATTGTTGGACCACCATGCGGAGGCATAGGGTTTGATTTGATGTTCGGTTTTTCGAAGGTAATATCTTGAGCATCCAATAAGTCTTGAACCTTATGCCTAAAGGCCCAACATTTCTCTAGGGTATGGCCCGGAGAATTTAAATGATATTATCTAGCATTGGCGTCGTATCTTGGTGGAAGTGCCTCAGCTGGTGGAGCTAGAGGCTTGAGCTCTACCAAAGATGCTTTGACCAAATGTTGTAATAGTTGGCCATGTGGCATAGGGAGGGGATCAAACTTCCTCGAAGGTCTGTCAAACTTATTATGTTGTTGTTGCTCTCGCGGAATCATCAATGGTTGTTGTGCTCTTGGTTGTGAAGCCACTGTATTAACTTCACCCTCTTTCCTTTTTGTAAAGTTAGGAACTGGCCTTTTGTATTGAAAGGAGCATTTGATGACCCCTCTTGAATCTTTCCTTTCTTTATCCCTGTCTCAGTTATTTCTGCAATAGTTACTAAGTCAGAAAATCCTGAAGATATGCTTCCCACCATCTTTTCATAGTATACCCCTTGTAGGGTTCTCATAAATATGTCGACTAGTTCTTTCTCCATAAGTGGTGGTTGTACACGAGACGCCATCTCTCTCCACCTTTGAGTGTACTCTTTAAAGGATTCCTCCTTCTTCTGGGATAAGTTCTAGAGTTGTGTGCGGGTAGGCGCCATATCCAGATTGTATTTATACTGCTTCAGGAACGCATTGGCAAGATCTGCCCATGTTTTTATATGCGTCATTTCCAACTGCATATACCAATCCATAGATGCCCCACTTAAACTATCTTGAAAGAATGAATCATTAAATTATGGTTCTGAGTGTAAGCATGCATTTTCCTACAGTACATACGCAAGTGGTTTCTCAGACATGTGAGCCCTTTGTATCTTCCAAAGTCAGGTACTTTGAATTTCGGTGGGATTATTACATCCGGGATGAGACCCATCTCGAGGGCATCGACGTCAAAAGCATCATATCCTTCCACGGCTTTCAACATTTCTTCTAGAGCTTTGTATTTGTCCAATGCCAATGGGTTTTCAACAACAGGGGTGTTTGTCACTTTATGCGGTGCCTAATTAACATCCTCCAAATTGTGATCTCCGTATTATAAATCCAAGTAATTGTCAGCATGATTAACTGGAATTTGCAGGGTATGAGATGCCCCTGCCTTTGGTGGAGGTGGGATGAACCCCTCAGATTCTTGTCTCGTCTCGTGTTGAGCCATGGAAGATTTATGTGGCCCTGTTTCCAGTCCTTTTTTCAGTTGGTGTCCGCTCGATGTACCAATTGCTTGGGTTATTTCTTTGAAAGATACTCTGGGAATTTGTTCTTGTCTATCAATGATGTTCTTCAAAGCTAGAAGAACCTGGATCATATCTCCCCTCATTGAGTCGATGTTGCTCTTAACTTGCTCCAGATCTATTTTGAAAGCTGCTTGATTCTCTTCTATTTGTTCCATGGCTCTTAGTTAGTGAGCTCTTATTTGATACGGCGGCCAAGGAGGTGGTGGTTTCCTTCTACCAATGGTTCAACTGGAGAATATTTTTTGAAAAAATGATTTTTTGAGTGGCAAATTTATGAGATGTAATGTATTTATGAGTGCATGATTATGTATGCATGATGTTAATATTTATGCTTTGCGTGTCTTATTCACCTGGATATATATATATATATATATATATATATATATATATATATATATATATATATATATATATATATATATATATATATATATATATATATATATATATATATATATATATATATATATATATATATATATATATATATATATATATATATATATATATATATATATATATATATATATATATATATATATATATATATATATATATATATATATATATATATATATATATATATATATATATATATATATATATATATATATATATATATATATATATATATATATATATATATATATATATATATATATATATATATTCTTTTTATAATATCGTATATTTTTTTTAGGTTTTTCTCTTTTTATTTGGTGAGTATTTGGAAAATGAATACACAAACAAGCTAGGAAACACAATGCTTTTATTGAAACGTCAATTGTCTTTAAAAAGATGATACATTTCAGATACTGAAAAATATTACAATTCTAAAATAGTTAACTTGTTGGAAAGGAAATAAATAAAAGGAAAACAATCTTCTAAGCCTGTTTGCGAAGGTCTTATTTGAAACGATCGACCATCGTCCTGCATAGCTTGAGAAAATTGTCAACATCCTCTGGGAGAGGGACCATTACACTTTATGCATCCTTTAAGCTTCTGGGAATGTCTTCGATGAGGTTGTTGGCCAAGAACGCGAGCTTCTCATGCTTATCTTTGCAGTACCGGTACTCCTGGTAGAGGTTGGGAATTATCTTGTAGTTATCCCTTCCTGCTTGGGCAATCTTTGTATACTGCTCTTCCCAATACATCTTTTCAGCTCTCAGCTCCATATAGAGTCTTCGTTGTATTAGGAAATCCTTCTGGAGGCCCTCCAGCTCGAGGCATACTTGCTCGTACTCATCAGTTTTCTGGGCTAGATATCTTTGTGCCCTCATTTTTACAAGGCGCTCTCTAACTTCTGACTTATGGCTATCCTGAAGTCTGGTAATGAGGTATTTCAATTGTTCTTCTTGATCTAAAGATACTTTGGCCAAGCTTTAGATTTGAGCCCTCAACTTTTCCTCTAATACTTTCTTTTCCTGCACAGCTTTTTCATACCATCTATTCAACTTTCCAATTTCATTTGCAGCATCTTCCAGCCTCTGATTATGGGAATCCAGATTAAAAGTAGCACTTAACAGCCCTTCAGTTGAACGCTTCCTTTTCAAACTTTCCTTTTCAAATGCTTCACGTTCTTTTTGAATCTGTTAGTCTTTCAATTCGAGTATGCATTGCATTTGTCTTTTCTCTTTGGTCAAGTTAAGAAGATTGAGCTATAACTCTTCCTTCTCCCTCTGAGCCTGCTTCAGTGCTTTTTCAAATTATCTACCTCTTCTAAAGACATAGGAGGAGTGACTGGTACCTCTTGCTTATATTCTGGATCTATATCAAAATAAAGTTTGATAATTTACACCCTGTTTAGAACCCATTGAGTGTAAGGTTCTCTTGCTATTGCATTTTTCCTTTCCGCCTTTCTTTTATTAACCCTACTCCAAGCCCGGTGATTTTGTTGAGTAGCTCTCGGTCATTTCTACCCATGTCATGAATGATCAATTACTGGAGTTTCTCGTTCGAAGGTTTGTCTTCGAGAGGGTACCCTAGTTGTCGTAGGGCCAGGGTGGGATTATAATTGATGCAGCCTTGTAAACTGATTAGTGGGACGTTAGGAAAATCCCCATAACTATAGACAATATCATCGATATCTAACTTCCTGGCATACCACAACACATAACTAGTAGTGAGAGATCTTAACTTCTGAGGCCATTCATACCTTGACAGATTCGGAACCAAGTAACTTTCCTTGTAAAGGTGGGTCATGAACCAGGAATATAGCAATGGAATACAACAATTTTAAGGCACCTCTTTTCTTCTCATACCGTGTATGAATAACATAGTAGATATCAGCAAGCAGGGCTGGAGTGGGGTCTGCATTAAAAGTCTTTGTACCCCAAAACAAACTGATGGTTGCAGGGTAAATATAGTCTATAGTGAGCGGAAATAAGACAACACCAAATATAAGCAGCCCAAGACAATCGACACAAGATTCTTATTCTTTGTTATTTGCCAAATCGAGAGTTTTACTTTCCAGATAACACCTTTTAATTCCTCGCACGTCTCCTTCTTTCTTATAATTAAGAGCAAACTCAGGATAAGGGATTCTTAAACCTTCAGCTAGTATTTTAATATCGACGGTTTGTCCAATACCCGTATAAGCCTTCTCTTTGGAGAAGTTCAGAATTCTATCCAATTCCTCTAAGGTCGGAGGTAACTGGAAATCTTGAAATTTGAAGCATCTCAGCGGAGGATCATAGAACTGTACTAGAGCAGAAATAGCGTCCAACTGCACTTCGACTTTGGTTAAATCCAAGATATCCCCGTAGCGACGAGTAAATATTTTCATAGCCCTTTCAGATAATATTTCCCTTATAACTTTAATTTGAGTCACATCTGGCTTGGCCGCATTGATACAAACGAGTTGTTTTCCTTTAGCATTCATTTCCAGATACTCACAAAAAACCTTTATTCCTTTTTTATATATTCCTTTGTACCTTGTGAATAAGACAAACAAAAGTAAACGATGTGTGATGAACATGTGAAATGTAGAGATGCATGAATATATGAGTAAAAGGTTAAACGACAAGATTTAATGAACAGTAACCCGTAAAAGGTAGGCTCTTAGCTTGGCTTTATGGATATTCTACCCTCCCCATAAGGTGGTTTCCTTAAGGGTATCATGAATAACACTAGAGGAAAAGGCACGGGGTCCTCCCTTAAGTGGAGTGTCCTTGCAGACTGAAACTTTCGTCTCTGGGTCGCGAAAGGTCTCATCATGAGATTTTAGTTTGAGGTTTGTACAAAGAGCCATAGGCGTCATCCCAAAGTTCTACTTCCCAAGAGGATGTCTCTTGAGACATATTTCTTTTGCGGAATTCCACCGGCTCTAGGCAAAGTCGTCACATAAACTCATAGGGATGACGTATCCCCTTGGTTAATAGATCATCCTTCTTTCTAAGGTTTTTTTTAAAATATTTTTGCGAAAATTAAAGTCCCACCACAAATATAATATGGTAATGAATAAAAATAATAAGCAGATAAATAAATAATTAAATGAACAAGAAATAAAACACAATAAATGAAAAACCTTAAAAAACCCTAAAATCGAAAGATAAGGCTTCTAAACCTAGGATTGATTCTCTAGCAGAGTCGCAGCTATTGCAACTGGTTTTTTTAATCAATGGGCCCAACGCTTCTCTTATTTGGGCCAGTGAAAAGGCTCTTTCTAAAGAGCAGACAAAAAATGTAAATGTTCAGCGGGATCAAAAAACTTAGTATAACAATAAAAAATAAAATGGTGTGGATGTTAATAATAATGTTCATGAAAAACACAAAGACCAACTTTCTTAAAATGGAAATAGAATAGGCTACACTACACTAGTCTATTGGGCCTTGCGCATTTGGCCTGCTATCAAAAGAACTTTCAAAAACCCACATCATTTTTTTAATTAAGAGTTATGACATAATATTATTAATGATGAATAATAATAATTAAAACAGTAATAAATTGACAATAATATTTTTTACATAAAGTTTAATCAAATAATAATAATAAAAATTATAACTAATAATAGTATTAAAACGGAAAATGCCCCCTAATGATAAAATAGAACATGGACTATGGACTCTTCACTTGAAATTTCTTGCAAATGAGCAACAATCTTAATGGACCAAAAGAAAAAGTTTATAAGGGTTTTTTATTTACAAAATCCACAAATCCCTTGATTAGAACCACACACTTCTTTTTTTATTGCTTTTAAGCCCTTCTAGAAATATTTATTCAAACATGAACAAATTGCATGATATGATTTGGAAATTAGAAACAAAATAAGACTATCGAATCGATAGGGCAAATTTGGGGTATGACACTGTCAAATTCTCCCCAAGCTCTTCGGGCGAGCTCTGGGCGAAAACAGAAAAGAAGAAACTCTTTAAATAGGGGAAGAATAGATTTTTTGAGAGGTGGCTTAGTTTTTCTTCCCTAGAAACCATTCTAGAATGTGGGAAGCTTAGAAAACAACAATAGAGGGTACTCTTTGAAGATCTGGAGCAAGGTTTATATCAATCGACGGGGAATCTCAGTAGATGTTTGTTCTCCTTCATTATTCTATTTGTATTTATTTTTCATGTGTAGCTAAATCCCTTTCTTATTGGGATTGGATGTAAGTTTATCATAATAGTATGCATTTTTATTGATCGTGGTGTTGTATACAATCTATCTATGAATCTATGTCGATGTTATATTTGTTTTCTTGTTATTCTTTGATTTGAATTCATATTGGGAAATATCTTTCAAATCTTAAGTTAAGAGAAACATATATTAGATTTTAACTCTATACATAGATTTAGGTTTAGCAGTCACTGTGACTATCGCTCGTAATGCATTGTATTGTTTGATAGGCCGAGGGATCATCGATTAAACAATACGGTAGAACCTGCAAAACCGGTTAGACATAACCGGGGTTGATAATTATTCTCATTAGAATTTTAGAAGTACTCTTTTGTGAGTGATACATGATAATATTGATGATTGTTTAGATTGTGTACAACTGATTGGTGAATTGCATACTCTATCGATAGATGAAATTCAATCCTAACAAGCTCTCTTATCTCTGAAAATTCATTTAACATTTGCTTGTTTTAAATTCTGCAACTTTAAACTTCTAAAAAATTTGAAAACTTAAGCTAAAAATCATAGTGACTATTGAATGGCATTGATATCGCACTAATTCCTATGGAGACGATAAAACAAATACTTACTTTTGGTTGTTGCTTTACCGCAACAACAATAGGTTTCACTAGAAGCCAGTTCGACCACTGTGTTTACTTCAGAATTTAACCTAGAAATTCCCTTGTTATTTTGTTTCTTTATGTGGATGATATTCTCATAGAAAACAACAATGTCGAGGATGTAATGAAGGTGAAGGTTGAACTCAATAAAGCGTTCAACATGAAGGATCTGGTAATTGCATCTAGGATTCTTGGAATTGACATCTCGAGAGATAAAAAGTAGTCGAGATTATGCTTGTCTCAAGAGACATACCTGAAGAAGATTCTCTACTAATTTGGTATGTCGAATTGAAAGCCTGTTATGACACCTACTAATCCTCAGTTTAAGCTAAGTATGACTCAAAGTCCGAGTAGTGAAGCTGAATGAATCTATGTGAATAGCATTCCATATGCTAGTATAGTGGGTTATTTGATGTATGGTATGTACGAGGCCAGACATAGTCTACGGTGTGAGCCTTGTAAGCAGATATATAGTAATCCTTGGAAGGTATACTTGCAAACGTTGAAGTGGATTCTAAGGTACATAAATGGGTCTCTAAACAGAGTCCTAATTTATGGTGGAGTATATGGTGAAGATAGTAAAGCATAAACGAATGGTATGTCTACTCTGATTATGCAGGTAGTATGGATTTCAGGAAATATAATTTTGGATATGGATTCACTATTTTTGGCACAACAATCAGTTGGAATGCGACACTTCAGAAAATTGTTGCCTTATCAACCACTGATGCAGAATATATCGTCCTCACTAAAGTTATGAAAGAAGCATTGTGGCTTGAAGGTTTTGCTAAGGAGTTGAAACTTCAAGGTCGAGTTATCACTGTTAAATGTTATAATCAAAGTGTAATACACATGTTGAAGAATTCAGCCTATCATGAGCGTACCAAGCACATCAATGTGAAGCTACATTTCGTCAGAGAAATAATCAAGCGTGGAGAAGTCCAAGTGTCGAAGGTTACCCTTGTTGTTATTCACTTGTAATCATTGTAACCCTAATGAGTAAGTGAATAAAAAAACAGATTTAATCAATTCTATACTTCTTCTTTATCCCTCTTCTTTCCCTTTTGTGAAATTTTAATAGGGTTTCTTGTGTTTGTTCAAGAAACTCAATCTTTCTCATAGTTGTGATTTATTCTTGACAGCACTTTGTTACAATAATTTTCATTATAATTTGTATTCATTCATATACATTCCAGTACAATTGTATCGTACAAAATTATTTTAACTCGTGCTGACACACAGGTATTTGACTAGCTTGACAAAAACAAATGGTTGCAATGTATTCTCATATTTTACAACTTTAATTTTTTGTAATTTATTAATTAAAACACTTCGACTTTAATATTGTAGTTTAAAAGAAAATATTTGCATCGTCAATTGCAAATATGTTGTTAAGCCTTTCTCTCGAAACATTGAAATATTTATGATCATTTCTTTATTTTTTTTAATAGTTTTTAATGTTACTTATACTTTAAATTAAATATCTCTATTTAAATCATTTCCATTTTATTTATTAGAAACCAATTTTTAAAATTGGAAAGAGCTACAAATTGTATAAGACGACCCTGTCTTATATTTATTTTTATAATTAAATATTTAAAAATTATTATATAACAAATTAAAATTAGTTGCTCACTTTTTATGTTAGTTTTATTTTTATTATTAGTCTTGGAACTCTAAATAATGAGTGCGTATATCTTAAGCAAAAAACTCCCCTCTTAAGAGAATTTCATTTTTCATTTAAAATCTATCCAAAAATACATACTACACAACAACACATACATAGAATAAAAATCTCAAACTTAATAGGCTGAAATGAATTTTACATTTGAATCATGTATTGAATTGTCGAATTTATTTGTTGAAAATGAAATTTTAAAGATCAGCAAATTAACACGCCCAATGAAACATAGTTTGAGATAGTTATGCCAACGTTTTTGTAGTTTACATTCCAAAACAAACAAAAAAAATTGTATAAATGACCCATTCCAATTCCATAATGAGAGATGATAAATTAAAAAAACAATGTTAATAAAATACATAGTAGTCAATTAGTCCTTTATTAGGGGGGACTCCTCCTAATTAAAATTCCGAGGCTAATTGACCTCTACATGGATGCTTACACTTCCGGAAAAATGAGACAGAAGATGAATGATAATAACATGAATTGATAAATATGATAATTAAACAAATGACTAAAATATTAAATCTAATCATAGAAAATTCATTTGCATAGTATCAAACATTGGCCACCCAATTCGGTTGCCGATGTTGGATGGCATTAAGCAATGTTGATAATGACAATGTAACAGAAAATAACGGTGTATCTCAAGGGATAATTCGAAGGTGTGCCTCAAGGGATAATTCGAAGGTGTGCCTCAAGGGATAACTCGAAGGCAGAGTTGTCAATAGCGGACGCTCCAGCCGCTATCGCGACGCACCGTAGCGGTGCAGCATCCCACGCGCGCTATTTAGGGTGCAGTGGCAGAGATGAAAAAGTGGCCGCTTCAGCCGCATTCCCGGGTAGCGGGTAGCGGGAAGTTCCCAGGCAGAGCGGTTCCGATTCTCTTTTTTTTTTTTAAAACAATTTTCTGGGCCAAATTACTTAAATGCATCTGTTTTAAAACAGTTTTTGTTTTCTTTCTCCCTCATTCGCTGTTTTAAAACAGTTTTTGTTTTCTTTCTCCCTCATTCGCTGTGTTTTATCGTGCCCTAATTCCTCAACTCTCCTTCTACTATTCTGCCGCCATCTCCCTGCAACTCTCCTTCTTCGATTCTTCCTCCATCTCAGTTAATTTCTTCTAATTCTTTAACTTATTCTACTTCAACTTACTCTACTTCTTTTATTTCTACTATTTCTTTTTACTTTCTACTTCTTCTATTTTGTTTTGTTGTAAACACCGTTTCTTTCTATTTTGAAAAAGTTGAAGATGAAGAATTGGAGGAATATGAAGAAGATGAAGAATTGGAGGAATATTTTGATGATGCTACATGATTTCTATGTTTGCTTGAATTTTCATATGATAGTACTAAGTTTAAATTTGAATTTTTATGTTTTGAATCTTGATTAAGCATTGTTCTTTGTTTGACATTAGATTTTATAAATATTTTATGAGTGTTGTGAAATTAGTTTAGTATTACATGACATAAGTTTTATAGATTATTATATAATTATTAATATACAAAAAGTTATTCCGCTATCCGGAATCCCGCTATTCCCACTTTTCCCATTCTCGAGAGTCGGTCGCTCCGCTCCGCTATCCGGGATTAATAACTCTGCTCGAAGGCCATATGTCAGCCCTTAAAATACAATGATGGCGAATATCTTATTTTTTACAACATTTAAAGAAGCCATTGAAGAAGTTAGAAACTCTTTCATGGTCAAAATAGTAAAGAAGCTAGCTGGCATAAGAAAAAAAGTAGTTATGAGTTATCAATTTGCGGTAACAAGGCAAATAACCAAGTGAAGGCTAAGTAGGTTGTTTGAGACATAGGTTGTTTGAGACAAAGGTTGTTTAATGAAAAAAAATCAAACACAATAGCTAATGTTTTCTTAAAAATCTTTAAAAATCAATCTCTAAATTATTGAATATCAATATCATTTTATATATAGTCCGTAACATTCAACAAATGCTAACAAAATACTGTGTTGGGAAATTAGATCCCTCTATTACAGAATATATCAAATAATCCTTCATATAATTAAACTAAAGTCTCACAAAACTTTGGATAAAAAATTTCAAGTAGCACATAGGTGCTCCATTAAATAATGTACTGTCCAAAGCAAAAAGCTAATCCAGAAAAACAAAACGATTATGAAACCTAAGTCACCTGACAATGTGTATAAGAAACAGGTTCTTCATTCCGATGATAATCGACGCCTTCTGCACATAATTTATAGAGTTCAGAAGTCAAGAACTTGGAAAGGCTTGCTTGCTCACATCCATTTGAAACACTTTAACAATGTTACAGACAGTAATCAGTAGTGGAACTGAATAATGATGGATATTCTAACTTGATTTTTTTAGGTGACGGTTCCGCTATCTTTCTGCTCATTGTAATCTTGGAAAAAGGACTTTCCAGCTTCATATGTTGACCAGCAAATAGCAGCTGCAGGAGCATGAAAGAGCATCCTTGGAACCCAGCCTCGCATGAGCCCTCTGGGTCCATCTTTTTTCACTATTGTTTTAATAACACCCCCAATTGAACCGTTTTTGAACCTATCACATCCACACACACCCTGCACCATGAAACCAAAGTCAAGATAAATTTTCAAAGAGGAAACAATAAAGCTATCTTTTTATAAATGATTTACCATCATTATCAACCCAAGGATGCCAAAAGAATAATCATATAATAAAAGTTGCAAGACTTAAGTTACAGAACAATCAAGTTCCAAATAAAGTATCAACTTCCAAACACAATATTCACACAATTTCATATTAGTGACCAAATGCGACAAAAGTTGAAAGGAACATTTGAAAGAACTAAATTTGAACACATCCGTCATCAGTACTATCATCTTCAGCAGCACTCCAGTTTAACGGCAATTTTTCTGATCAAAGCTCTAAATTATATAGTCAAAAGTAACAGGTGGACTTGAATTCACATAAAGGTCAAAGGTTCATTTCCCTAAGTGCCTCAACTAAAATTTCTATTAATTAAGCATGATATGCAGAAGTTAAATTAAATGCTCTGCTGTATATATGTAAAATTTCATGCTTGTAAATAGTACTGAAAAATTATTAAGATGCTACTCACAATTAGTCTGATAGTTATCATATCCAGTGGTAAACAATTTGTGGTTCATTGTATAGTATAGTATCACCATTTATATCATACTACTATTTAAACTAGTACCAAAAAGTAAAGGTGTTGCTTCTTGGCAATCAATTACCATTTTCACCAATAAACTTTTAAATTTTGTGGTAGGATAGGAACCATGAATTTTTCTTTTAACTGGTGTGTATATACCGACAAGCACGTGGGATGCAAGTAGGGTAGAGAGAATTTACAAGTGGTGTCATAGAATTAACAAGTGGTTTAACATGGCAAGGGCGCAAGGAGCTGCTCCTTTTCAGTAATGGGGATACATTATTTTCTCAGACATAATCGGCTTTTCTCTATCTTGTAAGTGTTATTTCAATTTCTATACAGTTCTTGAATTATATAGCAACGGGAGATTCGTCCCCTGGTTGATATAGTTTGTCAATGTATTTTCCTTCACTCTGCACTTGGTTCCTACCTATCATATCTGTATACGGTATATCGTAGTAGAATAGACACCTTGCATCTTTCTCATCCTTTCACCATATTTTACTGATTTCTAGCCTGTCAGCATGTCTTTTGAACCTCCTTACTCTATTTTCTAACTCGCTTCTAACAAAGGCCAAAATTCGACTGAGGAGTATAACTCTTTACTTCAGCATATCACCCAGGTATCATTTTAAAGTCCCAGTTTCAACAACTCAATTTGTATACTAGTTTTTCAGACATGATACCAATCATAACCCTTATTTAAGTTAATAGGTGTATATCACATTCTCATATTCTATCAAAGGGGATATTCGTTGGATTAAATAAGTACTGCATTTATACCAAAGGTTGTAAGGGTCAGACATGTTATTTAAAATGTTTTACATTCTACTCTAGGTTGTTAATCTCAGATAGCGGCGCGTAGCGCCGGACCTCCCAAATGCTATAGCGGCATAGCGGGATGACCGCTATTGTGAGCTTTTAAAAATCAATGTAAATACTTAATATGAAAACATAAATACTAAAAATAGGTTCCAACAACATACATAAATACTAAAAATAGGTTCCAACAACATACATAGTGACTTAAAAACAAAAGTTGCAACATACATAAACCAAAAGTTGCAACATACATAAACCAAACATAATGACTCAAATTAAGAATGTATTCAAAATGACTAAATCAAATTCTAAACGTAAACAAAATGACTAAATCACATCCGTCTTATCTTCACTTCTAAGTTCCACCACATTAATATCATCTTGCTCATCACTTGATTCAATTTCAAACTCTTCTTTTTCCACCTCCAACTCCTCATCTCCATTAGACACTAATGTAGCAAGTCTAGAGTGATGTCTAGAGAAGGAGAAGAAGACCGTTGAGCAAAAGTGGAACGCGATATGAAAACAGGGGAGAAGGAGAACAGCTTCTGAGTTGAGTGAAGAAAGAGAATGTAAATGACCTAATGCCTCACTTTTAGCTTTTATATTAGTGAAATAAAAGAGAAAAATACAAATTTGCCCTTCAAAAAAGTCAAAATTACAGTATTGACCTCATCTTCACAATAGCGGTTTGTAAAGCGCTACAGAACCGCTATTGCACCGCTATGGCGAGGTCCTCCACCGCTACGCTACACCGCGCTATTGACAACCTAGATTCTCCTAATAATAAATCTATCACTTAGCAAACATAATGGTATAGTTGTCGGTGTACTGTCTTCTGGAGGTACTTCTATTTTGTAACATTCTATCTTCTCCTAAATTTGATGCACGCCTTCATAAAACTTGAAGATAACCTTCTCGTATAGAAATTGCAGCATAAGCTCCTTTAATAATAAATCTGTAACTCAGCAATCTAACTTAACAGCACCTTGAAGCAGCCCAAACCCAGTAACATAACTTCATTTTGGAGCACCTAAGGGCAGGTTGGGTTTCGACCCTCATTCAGTGTCCTAAACCCGCTCACACACAAGACACGCCATTTCCTTCACCTATGCAAATAGGTGAGGGTAGCCACATATAAAATGGCTCTATTGGTTCAAACCAAAATAACAGTAAAACTACTTCGAGAAAATTGTTCCCAAAAATTTTCAAAAGTCATTCCCTACCTATTTTAACAACACCAATAATAACTAATCTTTTTCCACTAAGTCAGGCCAATTGCAAAGGTCAAATTAAACAACACTATGAATCATATCTAAAATAAAACTATTTAAATACAAATTTCCCAAACATCATAATAGTTTGACTTAAATCATCTAACCAATAACCATACAACTATCCAAGCGCCTAGTAGTAATCCCCACATAAGCATTTGCTTCACTTTTTTCGCAAATCGCCTCTTCCATGACAAACATGAAACCCCTACATAAGCACAAAGAATTTTCCTATGGAACTAAACGTAATCAAACACAAGCTTAAATAATCAATGAAAGTGTCATCCAAGCTCCAAGCAAATATATATTGCATTCCAGTGTTGCCAATAGCTAATCGCGAAAAATGGCACTATGTTCAAATTCCACTATGCAACAATGTTATAACACCTTACTTCGTACTAAAAATAGTATATCACAAGACAATAGCGAATTGTTTAAATGCCTCGACGCTATTTAACAACATTGTTAATTTGTTCATATGCTAAACTTTAAAGACATGCACTATAACTAAGCAATTCAAAATCGACAATTTATCATTACTACTATTACTATAATTACATATATACCTGACATTGCAGTTGAGTTTTAACAACATCAAGCGGTGTTGTAACAGCAGCAGCCAAACCACCAGCAGCCGCCCCAGCCGTAGCATGAACAATCAACCGTTCATCATCCGCACTGTCCGGTGAAACCTCATTCAACCCCCGTTTCGCCGCCTCATAAGTAGCAAAATGCACAGCCGTAAAAGGTGCATTCATCAAAACCGTAGTCCTATACGAAGCATAAAAAGCCCCAAACCCCTCCTCACTCAAAACCCTCTTCACACAATCAAAAACCCCCTTATAAGCACTCTTACTCAACTGCAACCTCTGTTTCACCATATCCATCGGCGTAAACACCGCGTCACTCGCAACCGTAGCACAAACACCCGAAGCAGCATGAGCTACCGAATTATTAGGGTTCCCTTGCGAGAATTTCTTTTTACAAGTCTCATAAACCGAGAAATAAACGGCGTGTGCCGGCCCCGCGCCGAGCCCCATTGCGCCGATGCCGCGGTATAACGCCGACGGACCTTCCGTTTGGAGAATCGAACGGACGGCTTGACGGACGGAAACGGATTTAATCGGACAAGAAGTGATTGCTTGCATGTGAGTTTTAACGGTGTCGACTGGAAACATGGCCATGTGTTCGATGCAACCGGCGACGGATCCGGCAATCATTAACTGCCAGAAGTGAAGACCGTCGTGAGTTGACGGCGTCAAGGTGTGAAAATCGGGCCGGTAATCTGGATTTTGGAACTTCGCTCTCGCTTCTGTAGCCATGAATTTGGGAAAATTTAACAAAATTGAAAAATAAAATAGAAATAAATTAAACTAGATGATGAAGAATTATATAGAATGAGAGGTTTTTGTTTGAAGTTGTGTGAGTTGGGGATTTGGATTTGTTGAATTAGGGGTTAGATTGCGTGGTAGACTTTGTGTCTATGCTTGATAAGTTAAAAGGAACCGTGTTAGGGTTCCAAATATTTGGGAATGAGATTTTTCTACCTTTTCGCCTTTTTTTCCTACCTTTTTTAATAATTCCGTTAGAATATAACTTTATATGGAAAATGTTATCATGTGATATAATGAAATTAAGATTTTAAATATGGCAAATGTTAATTTGTATCTAAGGGGCCAAGTTAATAAAATATTTTTAGAAATATTTTTTTGAAATACGTGTAATTGATTTTTTTTTAAATTTTAAATATAATTTTATTTTACTCAAATTTTTTAATTAAAGTATCTTTAACATGTATTCTTGAGACACAAGTTAGTAGAATCTGTTAGGATGATTAAAGTTTATAAATATTATTTAATATTTGAACAAAATACATCATAAATATTTTTTAATCAATTAAATGTTAGATTTTTGCAGTTCACAAATAATTATAATGTCATCCAAAACCACTTTTTAAGGTTTTCCTCATTATGATTTAGGTCATTGGAAATTGTTTTTGAACTTTTCTTCTCAATGGTCTCCAAATCATTCTCAATGATGATTTTTTTATTTATTATCTAATCATGTCTTTAAAAGTTTCTCTTGTTTTAGACCTTGTGTCATTTGTATCGCGGCAGAAAAATTGAAATTAAGTTAATTGTTAACGTAATTCAAAAATACAAGAGTCGCCACTGAACTTTATTGTTGGGAAAACATCGAGAAAACCCAACGTGAAAAAATAAAACAAAAGCAGAGATCAGGGTACAGAGGTTGATTATACAAGGGGAAGATATTAGCACCCCTTACATTTATGGTACTCCATATGAACCTCTTGAAAATCTGTGTTAGGTTAAAATCGGGTTATTTGCAAAAAGATTGGGGTGATGAGAAAAAAAGTGTTTTTTTAGTATTTTTACTCGCCAGGACTTCAAGAGCCTTGTGTCTAGAAGTGGGTAGGAGATGAAGAGACTATCCTAAAGTATAAAGTAAATGACATGAAATAAATGGTCACATTGTAAGGTAGCCCAAGAGAAAGTCTTTGTATGTGTGCAGGCGAGCTAACCACAAGATGGAGCAAGCATTTGATATTAGTCAAAATGAGCATTCATTCGCCTTTGGATTAAGCCACAAGATAAGCACACAAGCAGAGCAAGCACATGATCAAACGAATATCAAAAGATCCAGATGAAAACACATAGCATCAGATGAATCACAAAGCATAAAATGAAATCCCAAAATCTCAGATGAAATCCCAAGGTCTCAGATGCCACAAAGCATCAGATGAATCACAAAGCATCAGATGAAATCCCTAGGTCTCAAATACCACAAAGCATCGGATGAATCACAAAACATCATATAAAATCCCAAAATCTCAGATACCACTCCAAGCATAGGAAAAACACTAGCTTAATGTCCAAAGTCCAAAACTCCTCAAGCAAGAGATAATAACACAGAGTCCAAATGATCAGATGAAAGTTTATTAGGGTTGTAGCCTTTTATTAATGTTTTTGGTCTTTTTTAAACAAGAGAAACAAAAATAATAATGACAAGAAGGTAAATACCAAAAATAAAAGGCAAGAATATAAATGGCATGAAATTAAATTGCAATAAATATAAAGATGTTAGAATAATTAACATGTTAATGTTGGTGTTAATGAAAGATCAAATGGGTCGAAACAATTTAGCACTATGTTAAGCAATCGTAAGTGAACTTATGTAGAAGTATCACCTATAAGAGGTTGGTCAATAGCAATTTATGTGTCATACATGTTAGAGGAATGATACAAACCATCCTTCTAAAACAATGTAACACAAGTTAAAACAAAATCAACAGAAGAGAGAGATGAGGATGGAGAATTGATCAAGCACAAAGGCAAAAGGATTGGATCATTGCTTCAATCATTCCTCTTCATGATGATGAGATAAACTTATCATAAATCCAAAGCACCAAAAATGATCAAATGGTCATTTAATGATAAGTTTGAAATGATGAAAGTTTAATTAATCAAGACATCATTTCAAAGTCCAATTGAACAAGACGAGCAACAATCAACCACACATGATCAAGGTAACAAAAGTCAAAACCTAAAAGCATAAAGAACAAATCAAAATTAATATTTAAAAATGATTTAAAATGGTAAGTAAAAAGGAAATTTAAAAAATGCAGCAAAACACCAAATAAATGTTCCAAAAAATTTGAGAAAATCACAAATACTACAAGTAATAAGATCTCAAAAGCTGGGATAAAAATGTTTCAAAATAGTGGAGAATAAATTATGTAAAGAAAATTAAAAGAAAATAAAGGGAAAATAACAAAAAAAGCTCCAAAAAATAAGGTTTTTAAAATCTTAAAACAATATATGAGGTAGGAAATATTTTTAGGAATTTATGGAAAAAAATGGAGATAAAAATGTTTTAGGAGCTATTTTTAATTAATTTTTAAAGAAAAGGAAATCAAAAGGAATTTTTAAAGGGAAGGAGTGGCGCAATCTGATTGGCTGGAGGATTCGAATTTCGCTCTCGAACGCGGAAACTCCTTCATCTTCATCCTCCGTCACTTTGATTTTGTAGAATCGCAAACTCTGAGATTCAAGCCTTAACACCCCATGGTTTAGCTTCATCTCATGTCACAATTCATGTCTTTCTGAATTGGAGCCATTGATTCACTCCAATCAGAGAGAATTTGCAAAAATACGCAGAAAACATAGCTACTTTAAAGTAAAAGTAAATGAATAATATGAATAATAAATTCAATGTGAGTGAGGGCTTTTATTCATAAGATCAAGACGAAGAGAGTGGTAACTTGTTTGCTCATAAATGTTACTCGTATCTACCTTTTCAAAGTGAGCTTCAGAGGTCAATAATGGTGGATTTGAGTTGAATGTTGCAAGGCACGACAAGCTTCAACAATGCTTCACACAGCTTCAAAGGATGCCGATGAAGGGTTTTTGGGGGGAAATGGAGTGAAAAACGAGCTTGAATTGAGAAACCAACTTCTAGTTTTTAGAGGTATCAGGTTGATATTTCTATAGAGTTTTAGAGGCTCTTCAAGCTTGTAAATCAAGGAAAAGTGATGCTCTATTTATAGGAAAGGGAGTGAGATCATGGTACGTGCCAATTTGAGATCCCAAATGTGTGAATGCATTCTACAATTTTCTGATTTTCCAACCGTGTCGCTCTAACTTTTTCATTTTTCAAGTGTTCTATCTGTCAAACCCTATCAGCTAACTGGGCCATGCCTCTCAAGTATTGGGTGTCCAATTTCTTCCTAATTGAATAATCTAGACCCCCTGCAGCCATTTCGACCAACTCATGCTCAGTCACCTGAGTGAAACATCTAGCTTTGAGCAAACAGAATCTGTTCAGATAATCATCTATAGGCTCAGTGAATTTGCGCTTAACACTCTACAATTCCTTCAAACTAATATTAGTTTGTCCAATGTAGAATTGTTCATGGAATAATCTCTCCAATTGAGCCCAACTATGAATCAAATTTGCTGGTAATATTGTGAACCATGTAAAAGAATTTTTCGTTAGTGAACTTGGGAAGTATTTAATCCTAAGATTTTCATTACTGGCTATTTCTCCTGCCTCTATCAAGTATTTAGCCACATGTTTGATATTGGACTTAGTAGTGTCCCCAGAGAATTTAGTAAATTTGGGGACTTTCCATCTATGAGGTATATCCGTTTGTAAGATGTACTCACTCAATGGCGAATTTGTAACTTAATCTATGAAGTCCAACATTCATACCATTTCGAGCCATAATCCTTTTAACCATGGCTGCCAGATTATTTTTCTATGGACATATTATCCTGTCGAACTTGATATATGACTTCATCAGCATTTTGATTTATATTCACCATCATAACCCTAGGTTCTGGTTCCCTTAGAATTTGTGGTTCCTACCTAAGAGGTTTGGTTCTAGGTATTTCGACATTCGAAATTCTAGGTATTTCGACTGCCCCTCCCTGATTTACCATATTTGCCTAGGGTGTATTTCTTTGATTCTATTGAACTTGATTAATTATTGGGTCTTCTTCAAAGATTACCCCTTGATTTTACCTAACACATTCCCTCTGAGGACGTGGTGGAGGTTGAGGAACACCAAATAATTCAGCAATGCGCGTCATTTGGCTGCCATTTGTTGGTTCGCTTGAGTGATGTTTTGAATCAAAGGGTTAAAAGTTGTACCCATTATTTGTGCAAGCATTTGGACCATTTCATGGTTACTTTCATCCATTTGCTTCCTAATCACTACTATAGAGTGATTTGTCAAGTTTGGCATTTGGGAGGAAACTCATTCTCCATGGGGTTGGATGATTCGACCCATATTATTAAAAGCAGATCCAGAACCTTGTAATGGCGAAGTAACGTTCATCATAGGATCTGAGTATGTTGATATGGAATTATGTAAACCTTTCATAAAAGATGACGGTATTCCATAAGGTCTTTTGCGATCGTTTGAGGCATAGAAAAACCAGGAGGCCCTTGAGGCATATGGAAAGTATTTCCCCCTAGAGGGGGTCCCTTGTGGACCATGTGGTCCTATATAGGTCAAAATAGGGTCAGTATGAGCGTTCGACTGCATTGGTGTCGAACTTGTTGAAGACGGTATGGCCTCTGAAAAAGGCGCAGAAACCTTACTTCCTCCTTCTTTACACGTGAATTTGGTAAACAATTGCTAGTCCTCCAAACTAAATACTTTGGTAATTTGCAGGATTGACTAGATTGATCCTATGACATGTGTCTAAGTTTCTAAGATTAAACTTGTAATGGGATTCATGTTTAACATTATTTTGTTGATAACAATATAAATCTTAGAATTATAATTTAAAGTAAGTTCGAATAAAATGGTTTTGAATGAGTAATGCAAAGGTTTCGACTGGAAACGTAAAGGAAATGCAGAATAAATGTAAATGACTTGAAAAAGTAAATTTTTTGACTAAAAAGTAAAGGAAATGCTAGAAATTATAAAAGACTTGATATTGATAAAGTAAAATGATTCGAAAAGAATAATAATGGTGTCTATACGTAAATTTTCTGCAACTCTTTTCTCTAACACTTGGTACTTTGAGTCTATTGAGTAATTTGTACAAAATGAACCCCTTGAATCCTAACATTAAGATCCATATTTATACTAATTTGACCCTAACGGTCTTTCTATAATAGAGTGTCACGTTTGAAGATTCATGTCCTTCGAACCCATCAGACTTCCACGTGTCTTCTATGAATCAAACATTTGATTTCAAATTCAAATTCCTCTCTTATGTTGGCTCCAAGTTTTTGATGTATATATCCAAAAACTTTCGATTTCAAAATACACTTAACGAATATTTATTATATTTGTTTTGTCTGACCATCGAACCATTTCAAATGCTTGGGCTTTTACTCAATCCAGTCCAAACGAAGCCTAAACACCAAAAACAATATTAATGTGTTCAAACAACCGTTGTAGTCGAAATTCCAAGCCAATAAATTGCCCCTCAAAATGTGTATTTCGTTATGTAGAGAAATAGTCATTTTTGAATAATAATCTTGAATTTTGACAAACCATATACTCATGATAACCTTTTACTGTTGTAACGTTATAAAAAGTAATCACCTTTTTCCAAATGTCTATTCAAACGTGCACATAGCAGTTCATCATTACCACTGATGAAAACAGTTCCCAGGAGAAAATAACTTAACCTCTTCCTCTTCTTATAACAGAAGCACACGTGTATCACTAACTTGTTATAGTGTAAACTTCTAAACCACTATAAGTCTTTTATAAACATTTCATCTTCATCTTCACACTTCCGTTTCTGCATCTATCGAAGGATCTTTAAGATAATTTATGATTGGGCTACGCCAACATGTATCAGTTAGAGCATTAATAGCTAATACTTTAAATTCTTCTTTGTTAGCGTATCCTAATTTTGAACTCTCCAAATCAGATGGGGATAACCTGGCATCCATTGCTTTTCCTCTTACTTTGATAAGATCTTCTAAACTTTATATTGATACTTTATATCCTGAAGCTATCTGTGCCAAGTCATTTGCTTCCTGATTTTTAACCCTGGGAATGTGTTTAATACCCACGTACTCGAAACTTTTGAGCAATCTATTGGAAATAACAAAGTATATGATCAAATTTTCTTTTATACATTTGTATTTCTTTGTTATTTGGTTTATCACTAGTTCATAGTCTCCTTTGATTTCAACTCTTGTTACCCCCAATTCCAACAAGGCTTCGAGTCCAGCAATCAACGCTTCATATTCTGCCTCATTGTTCGAACAAAGAGGGCCTTCGATCTTATACTTGATTCTTGTTGGAATTCCTTCAGGAGAAATAATCAAGATTCTAACTCCACTACCTTCTTTATAGGTAGAACCATCGAAAAATAGTTTCCAAGGTTTCAACTCAACACAGTGTTGAGGGTTTTCGACCACTGCATGGTCCACAATAAAATCTGAGACCACTTGACCCTTCATTGCTTTTAAAGGCAATAAATCCAAGGAATACTCAATAAGGGATAAAGCCCATTTGCCAATTCGATTGTGCAAGATTGTCTTTGATAGCATGTGTTTAATAACATCAAAATGTAATGAAACATAAACATCAACAAGTTTTATATAATATTTTAATTTGGTACAAGAGAAATATAAACAAAGGCATGATTTTTCTATTGTATTGTATCTAGTCTCAGCATCATTTAGCACCCTACTTAAGTAATAAATGGCTCTTTCGACACCATTATCATCTTCTTGGGCTAACATGCTTGCTATAGTTAGTTCTGAGGCTGATATATATATAGCCTCATGGGCTTCTTTCCACAAGGAGGTGTGAGGATAGGAGGATGCAACAAATATTGCTTGATATTATCAAATTCTCGTTGATGTTCTTCTTTCCCTTCGAAGTTTCCTTGTTTGAGGCGTAAGAGAGGGGAGAAGGCTTGAGTTCAACCACTCAGATTAGAAATAAATCTTCTTAAGAAGTTTATTTTTCCTATAAGTGATTGCAACTCCTTTTCCGATGATGGCGCTTTCGCTTCCATAATTGCCTTCATTTTATTCTGGTTTATCTCTATCCCTTTCTTGTGGACTACAAATCCCAGGAAATCACATGCATGTACAATGAAAGCACACTTGAGGGGATTCATCTTCAAACCATGTTTCCTCATTATTTCGAATGACTGTCGAAGATGATCCAAATGGAACTCATGGGACACAGATTTGATGACAATGTAATCAATATAAACCTGCATAAATGTCTCTATGAAATCATGAAAGATGGAATTCATTACCCTTTGGTAAGTTGCCCCAGTATTTTTTAGTTCAAAAGGCATCAATATCCATTCATAGGTGCCTAATGCCCCAGTGCATCGAAAGGCTGTTTTGGGCACATCTTCATTGGAAATGAAAATTTGGTTATATCCCGAATATCCGTCAAGCATAGTCAAGTATTTAAAACCTGCTATAGAATCAATTAACATCTCTGCTATAGGCATTAGATACTCATCCTTGGGGTTTGCATCATTTAAATCATGAATGTATATGCAAACCCTAAGGGATCCATTCTTTTTAATAACATGAATAATATTTGCAATCCATTCTACATACCTGGTTGCTCTGATGAAGTTGCATCGAAGGAGTCTTTCGACTTCATCCTTTATTTTGGATAGTATTTCTGGTGCGAGCCTTCTGGGAGTCTGCTTGATGGGCTTCTTGCCATCCTTTATTGGCAGCTTCAGTTTGACCAAATCTCTACTTAACCCAGGAATTTCATCATAGTCCCAAGCAAAACAATCTTTATATTCTTTCAACATCTGGATTGCTTTGTTCTTTACCTCCGAATCAAGCTTTGTGCTGATATAAGTGGGTCTTTTTCAGTTTCTTCTCCTAAATTAACTTCTTCAAGGGGATCTTGTTCCAGCATTTTTGCGCTTGGGGCCACTGAATCCCTTTCAAATCCTAAAGGTCCATCATCATAGATAGCGTTGAGCATTTTGTTGTTGTTTTCTATGGGTACCTGTTCATCAGGGGGCTTTGGAATAAAATGCACTTCAGGCCCTTTTGTATGTGCTGATTCTTCTTTGGCTTGGATAGCCATGTATTTTGATTCGGCTTCCAAAGCCGTTTTTATTTTATTTTCGGCCATGTAGGCCGAAATCTTTTCGAAGAAGGATGACTCAGACATCATTACTGTCTTCATGGAACCAGCATGTTGGTTGTACTCCAGGTAACCCTTTGATGTCATCCTCTTCGCCCATTATTTCCATGTTTCATTGAAACCCATGGGTTGGGTGTAAGGTTAGGTAGTACAGAGCATTTTTGTTAGGGGAATATGCTCCTTCTGCTGGACTGCATGGTCCTATATTTACCAGATTTCTGTCAAAATTCCTTCTATCCACCTGGTTGACTTCAGCCAAGAAATAGCTTTAGTCAGTCTCTATGTTTTCCACGATACCATCTTCTCTCTAAATAGACAAACACTGGTGCATTAATGAAGCGACTGCACCAATGTTGTGTGAAATTCTGGCAGCAGATACTTAATGTCACATTGAATGTTATGACATCGTATCTGACACTCTTCAAGACAGTAAATCTAAAAGCAGTAAAGAACACAGTCAATTGTTTACCCAGTTCAGTGTGTAACAACACCTACTCTGGGGGATACCAAGCCAGGGAGGAAATTCACTATAAGAGATATTAATTCAGGAATAAACCAACCAATTTATCTCCTTCACTTAAGACCTACCCAATGCAACTTCAATCTAAGTTCAACTTAAACCTGAGTTCCTACTCACTCCCCCTCAATCACAGCAGTGATACTAAACAATTGACTAATGAAATTATGAAGACACTCTTCAGTACATACACTTGATTTTGCTTCACAGCTTTTAATCAAGTAACACAAACACTCGTGCTTCAAAGCTTTGAGTGATACACAACCCTAACTTGACTTTGCTTCAAAGCTTTAATCAAGTGACACAAACACTCGTGCTTCAAAGCTTTGAGTGATACACAACCCTTACAATCAAATCCTACTCCAAGTCACTTATCACAATGATAATTGCTTGGATTACAGTAGTTACAACTATACAGTCCCTTATTGATCTTCTGTCAAAAAGTATCTTTCACCAACAGTCTTCATGAGGAATATACAGGCAGCTATTCTTCAATTAGGGCTTCCACGAAAATAGCTAGGGTTAATTAGGGTTAACCTCAGGACTTGGTCATAGGACTTTAACAACCAGATTAGGGTTAAGCAAAGTTAACCTAAGTCCACGTGAGAATCTGATCTGGACTGAATAAACCAGATTCCTGAAAATTCTCAAAAATAATAAATCTGCACAAATGTTAGTTCAGTACAGGATGTCTTAACATTGGTTATAACAACAAGAATCTTGTTTACTGATTTTAGTAGAATGCAATAAATATGATCATTGCATAATGATCAGCTAAACACTCATATTGAGCAGCTCCTGTATGACATTCTTTTTCTGCAGAATGTACCTTGTATCCCAGAATGTTATGACATCAGTCATGACATTCACACAACTGGTTTTACCAAAAAACATGCCAACAACCAAACACTTACAAACTCCCCCCTTTGGCAAATTTTTGGCTAAAACCCCTAAACAATCAGAGATTAGAAAGCAGCAGAATTAATAATATCTACCAAGTCTAATTCTACCAAAATTATCACAAAATCTTCTCCCCCTCTTTAGCCATAAATAGGCCAAAGATAATTGTACTTTTAGGTTATACACTCATCCAAAAGGAATAATAAAAACACAGAGAAAAAAATCAAAAGTCATTTGCAGCATCAGGTACCAGCAGCAAACTTTTCAACTGCACTGATCTTCAAGCACTATCATCTTCAGAGGAGGCACTATCTTCAGCATTAAGCTGGTCTTCAGCAACATCCTCTTCCCTTCTTTGTCCTTCAATCTCCTTCTGATCTAGTCTAGCAATCAGGTCCTCAAGAGTCTTTTTCCTTGTATCAAGCTATTTGCAGGTTTCCTTCAGCACAGCTATAACATCAGTTTTCTTGGAATGAGACTTGACAGTTGATGTCTCAGCTGATGTCATGACAATGTCAGGAACATGTGTTCCCTGAAATAACTTATAGTGCAACCCAAGAGCAGGGGCTCTTTTGCATACAATATCTTTTTCAACTAGAATATCAGGATACTGAGCAAGGACTATACCACATATGAGAGAGGGAAAGGCAATAGGGCCTTTAATAGCACAGCTTCCAGCATGTTTTAATGTTTGATCAAAGATATACTTGCCATAGTCAAAGTTTGTCCTGGTTCCAACAACATAAATAAATCTTCCCAAGCCTGTGGAGATGGTTGATTTATGGTTGGTGGGAACCCAGTTAGTTGCACCAATTTTGTGCAGAATGGCAAATTTCATGCTCAGCTTGCTTGCATTCAGCTTCCCTCTTAAGGGCCGGCTCTTGACTTGATTTGTAGTGATGGTTTGGCACACTTGGTTGTCAGTAACCTCTAGCTCAGGGCAAGCATCATCAGGTCTTCCTAGGAATTTGTTTATTTCAGAGGGAGAGAAATTTACCTTCCTTCATCTCACATATACACAACTAAAATCAGCTGACTTTCCATCAGCATACCCATCAGATAAATTCACTATGAATTCTTTGACAAGAACTTCATAGCAGTTGGTAAACTTTACCACAATATTTATTACACCAGCAGTTTTGATTAGATCCATGATCTCCTTACATTCCATGACACTGTTGTTCAGTTCTCTTTCTAAGGCGATCTGTTTCAAAATACATACTTCCACTTGTTTGCATTCTCAGGATGGTGAAAGGAGATGTTGTCAGTGGCGACTTCAGGGACTTTAGGCATTTTGCTTGAAGAGAGTTTCCTTTTGAGAGGAATGTCTTCAACATCAAACTCAAATTCTGATTCCTCATCAGATTCAGAGGGTTCAGGCTCCTTCCTTTTCTTTGCTATTGGTTGTCTCAAAGGTTTTGAGAGACTACCAGCAGGTACTCGAGTTTTCACCTTCTCTTTTTCTTTTGACAATCCAGCCTTCACAGTTTCTACTCCAGTCTTGTTCTCAGACCTGGTTTTCTTATGAACAACATCAGCAGTCTTCTCTTTGGAGAGGCTTTTGGCAGCATCCTGCTTTCCTTTTCTGTTCATCATCCTTCTAGATATGATAGGGTTGATATTGGCAATTAAGTCATTGTCAGAGCATTCTTCATCAACATCAATAATTGGGGGTTCAACATCCTTCTCAGTAGGGTTCTGGTGATCATCACGATTTTCAGGAGATTTCTTAATGTTGTCATTCGGTGTCTCAACATTCTGAGTGACATCTGGATTCATTTCAACATTTGGACTAGCGGATTCTTGATTCAAAGGTACAGAAATGCCAGGTACAGAGTGATTCTCATTTAGAATCCTAGTGACAAGTCTAGCTATAGCTTGATGAACATAAACTGAACCTTCCCTATTTGCTATTTATGGAGGAACAGAAGATGATGGTTGAGAGGGTTTACCAGATGAAGAGGCTTGTGACCTTCTTACATGTCTGGTTCGCAGCTGTGATCGGTGGAAATAGAACTGACTGTTTTTGTAAGCTGGTTTCACGAAATGTCGCGGTAAGCAAGAGTCGCCATCGTCTTTTATATTCTCCAACATGGAAAGGACAAAAGCACAGCAAAATTCCTTCTTTGAGAATGTTTCTCGGTTCGGGAGGTAGATTTATAGAAAGGGAAGGTGTTAGCACCCTTTCTATCCGTGGTTATCCACGGGCTCTTAGGTACTTGCTCACTATGTTTTCAAAAAATTGTTTGCTTTTCAAGTGTGTGTGGGTTTTGAAAAAAGTTTCGTTTGAAAAATTTCTAAGTAACTCTTGTATCTGTCCTCAAGAGTGTATGAAAAATTTGTTTGAAAACTTTTGAAAGTGTGGGGTGCGAAAAGATGTTTTTGTTTGTTTTGAAAGAGCAAGTACCCAGGAGAAATCTACCTACTCTAAGGAATTAAGCTGTGTAAGAGTCCTTTAGACAGTACTATCCCACTATTGAGAAGTAGGTAGCACTGTCGTTGGAGGTGTTCGGGTCAATTCGATTATCGGGACATGTGTGGTCACCGAAGCAATGGTAGGACGCCTTAGAAGTAACCCTAATGTCCTAGATCCTTTTTTATCCGAGGCAACCGTTTCGAGGCAACTGGATCTTTGGACAAGAGGGTGACCTCTAAGACGTTCTATACTTGATGACCACGTTTGGGGCAACCAGTGAGGCGTACCCTAAGAGTGGTATGTGCATGTGTGTTATTTTTCAGTTAATTGTCTTTGTACATGTTTATTTGTGAGCTACAGATTGATTTTATTTTTCATACATTCTTGCAGGCATAATTAACAGTTAGGAGTGCGGAAAATAAATTGCGGAAAGATAAATTCTAACTATTACAAGGCGCGGGTCTATACATCGCCAAAAACAAAAACCCGTTTTAGAAAATAAAGTGCGAGAATTTAAATAAGGCGATAAAATCCTAATTAACTATTACATACTCTGTACAGATACATAAATATAATCAAAATAAATAAATACGCGCGAATAGAAATTTAATCGGGAACGTCCTTAGGGTGTTGACCCTTTTGAGAAAGAAATTGAATTAAACATTAAACCTAATTAACTAATTAATTATTTAATTAAAGAAAAATGTTTTTGTGTTTTTTATGTTTTAATGAAATAAAATAAAAAATAATTAAAAATGTCAAAAGAAAAACCTAAGTCTAAATTTGTTTTTATTTATTGTAAAAAGTATTAAAGTTAACTAATTAAACTAATTTAATTTAATTTACATTTATTTACAAAATAAGTTAATAAATAATAAAAATGTTTTTTTTTTTGGTTTTATTGTGAAAAATGTTAATTGGTTAATTAAATAATTAATAAAACTAATAACTAATAAAAGGGAAATTATGAAAGAAAAGAAAATAAAAAAGAGAAAAAGGAAAAGAAAATAAGAACCCAGGGGGGTGTTTGGGCCAGAATTGAGTGTGCATCTAGAAATTGCTGGCCCATTAACGATCAGGCCTTTTGACTTTTGCAATCAGTTGCGTGTGCATTGACCAGATAGCATGGTGTTCCCCTTCTTTTGGCCTTTGGATCACTGCTTCATGACACTTGGCATGCTGGATGGGCAAGGTGCATGATGGACCTTCTTTTGAGAATCTGCACGTGAACATGTAAAGCAAAATAACATGGAAATTATGGGGGACCTGGGATTCGAACCCAGGTCCCAGCGCTCATTACACCAACGCCTTAGCCAGCTGAGCTGATTGACTTAATTGAAATAATAATAATACACAAATAATATATTGGTAAATCAAACAGTCCCCTGGAAAGAAAAAAAAACGCGCTTATTTTTGAAATGGCCGATCACGTGTATACACCTATTGTCTTCTTCGTTTTGCCTGTAAAAAAGAAAACAATTAGCGGGGGTTTTTAACCCCCACAATATGGAATGGCAGAAAATAGCGAATAGGTCTCTATGCAAGATAAATTGAGCGCGAGGATAGTTTTGTGTTTGTCTCGTCAAGCCGGTTTCAACCATGGGCATGGGAAGTTCCAATTTTACTTATGCTGTAAAGCCCCAATCTGAGAGCTCTGAAACCCTAGAATTCAACAATGGTATTTTGCAATTCTGGGCGCCATAATGCAATTCAATCACACTAATAGCTTCGTATGGGTCCTGTGAACACAATACACTCAACAAAACATATCAAATGTGCATGAATCAATGTATGTGATTATGAAATTTTTTTACAAACCGTGGGTCTGTGTAGCACGTGTTCTTGAGCTTTGAGGCTTGTTTTGGATTGCAATTTGTTCCTGGGAAGGCTAGCAACGTGTTTGAATTGCTCTAAGGCTTTGAATTGGTCTGCAATATCAAAAACAGTTTTGATTTTTTTGCTTGGATTTTTTGAATGTGGTTTGGCCGTTTGTGCAGTGTTCAGGTGAATGAATGAGGCTTGGTTTTCTTGCATATGTACATGTGAATGATATTAGGTCACATTATGAGCCAATGATCCATTGCAATTAAGTTTTTGGATTTTGCTTTAACACCATTAAAGAACATTCCAAGCTTGGTTCAAATTTTGAATTTTATGCATAAATGAGCTTGGCACGAATTTGGCAGGTGGAATATGACACATGAAAGCCATTCAAACCTCAAAGATGCCATTTAATTAATTTTTTGATTTTATTTGAATTATTATGGATTAAAATGAATTAAATCCATAAAAATTAAATAAAAATGAAAAAATAAATGTTTGGTCTTGAAATTAATCATGGGACACGTGGGTGGCATGACAAGGATGAATCAAGTGGAAGAAAGTGGGCCCTTTTGTCAAAATTTGAAGTTTCAAGGATGGTTGACTTTTGCCATTTCACAAAAATTTCCCAACTTCTCCAATGCATATCTTGCTCAATTTTGATCATATGAACATGTTCTTGGACATTTTGGAAAGGTCTTGAAGTCCTCTAACCAATGCCTTTTGTCCCATGTCATTTTGATTTACCAATCTCAAGTTATGGTCTTTGACTTAAAGTGCCTTTTTGTTGACTTTTGAAAATGACCTATAATGTTGAAATTGATAACTTTTTGTGAGAGCATTTCTTGGACTTGGAATGTGAAGATGAGTTGTAGGAAATGTCCTGACCTTCAAAATGAGCATTGGATGGGATTTTTCTGATGAACCATGAAAAAGTTATGCCTTGGTCAAGTTACAGTTGACTTTTCAACTGTCCAAAAATAGAAACTTTTGCATCCTTGATGATTTTTGAGCCATTCTTGTGGAATCATGATCAAGACTTGATCAAATGATGATTGTGGCTTCAAAATAAGATGTTGACCAAATTTTTTGACTTTTGACTGCCAAATGACCATTTTACCCCTACAGTTGATTGTGAAGCAATTAGGGTTTTTGACTGTGCAACTTGACCTTGTGAGCCTTGAAACTTGCCATGTAGGTGCTTGACAATGTGTATAGGCATATGTGACTTGATTGAGCCTTTGAAAATCTCAACTTCCTTGCAAGAACCAAAACCCTAATTTGACTGGCTTAGGAGGGTGGTTGACTGTGCAAACCCTTGAGTAGACTTGAGCAAATTGAGATGATGCTTGTCAAAACTTTGAAGAATATGGGAGGGCAAATTTTGGGGTACAACAGTTGCCCCTGTTCAATCTTCTTAAACCTGAGGATGTAGATTGGCTTACGTGCCTTTCGTGATCCGAAGGTGGAAGAGGATTAAACACTAAAGTGCCCAGAAATTTGCACTCACATAGTGGAGTATCAGCAATGTGATGTCGGGAATAGGCTTACAGATGCCATTTGGAGAGATGGTGGATAGGAGGATGGGCTTATAGATGCCATCTGGAGATGTGACAGAACCTTGTCGGAAATGGGCTTATAGATGCCATTTGGAAAGATGGTATGAGAGGATGGGCTTATAGGTGCCATCTGGAGATGTGACAGAACCTTGTCGGGAATGGGCTTATAGATGCCATTTGGAGATTGTCGATAGGTGGATGGGCTTATAGATGCCATCTGCAGGTGGTCTGTTGAACTGTAATTTTTGTAAGTTGAAAGAGGGAACCTGTGTAGGGTTGCCTGATGATGAGCTCGTGTAAAGTTGCATCTTGGAAAGAAGGACACCTGTGTAAGGTTGACTGGTGATGAGCTCGTGTAAAACTGCATCTTTGGAGGAAGGAAACCTGTGTAGGGTTTACTGATAATGAGTCCGTATAAGCCTGCATCCGAAATGGAGAAGGGACCTGTGTAGGGTTACTTTGATGACGAGTCCGTGTAAAACCGCATCTAGAGCTGAGAAGGAAACCTGTGTAGGGTTTACTGATGAAGAGTCCGTGTAAAACTACATCTGGAGTTTGAGAAGGGAACCTGTGTGGGGTTACTTTGATGATGAGCCTGTAAAACTGCATCCTAGAAGAAGTAAAACCTGGGTAGGGTTTCTGATGACGAGTCCATGTAAAACTGCATCTTTGGGAAGAGAGAACCTGTGTAGGGTTTCTTTGACGACGAGCCCGTGTAAAACTACGTCTGGAGAGAGAGAACCTGTCTAGGGTTTCTTCGGGATAAGTTCGTGTAAAACTTCTGGAGGAACCGGGGTAAGGTTACCTCGGGATAAGTCTGTGTAAGACTTCTGGAGGAACCGGGGTAAGGTTACTGCAGGATAAGTTCATGTAAAACTTCTGGATGAACCGGGGTAAGGTCATCTTGAGATAAGTCCGTGTAAGACTTCTGGAGGAACCGGGGTAAGGTTACTGCAGGATAAGTTCGTGTAAAACTTCTGGATGAACCGGGGTAAGGTCATCTTGAGATAAGTCAGTGTAAGACTTCTGGAGGAACCGGGGTAAGGTTACTGCAGGATAAGTTCGTGTAAAACTTCTTGATGAACCGGGGTAAGGTCATCTTGAGATAAGTCCGTGTAAGACTTCTTCTGAAAGAAAAGGAACCGGTGGCGCTAGAAGGAGGGTTACTTTGATGATAAGTCCATGTAAGACTTCGTCTGAAAATTGAGAAGGAACCGGTGTAGGGTTGCCTGATGATGAGTTCGTGTAAAACTACATCTGAGGTTGAGAATGAACCGGTGTAGGGTTGCCTGTTGATGAGCCCGTGTAAGACTTCTTCTGAAAGAAAGGGAATCGGTGTAGGGTTGCCTGAGGATGATCAAGTAGATAATTGTCCTGTTTGGTTTCAGATATTAACCCACGATCAGTCGTCTACAGAATTTTCCTGGCTTGTTACCGGTGTTGATCTGGAACTGTAAAGGTAGATGGTAATCATCTTTTGATTGACTTTTTCCTGAAAAGGCAAAGTATTAGTCGTATGCAATGTCATGATGCATGAACTGCATGATTTTAAGATGTTCTCAAAAATAAATGAGATTTGTATTGTATGATGCGTATGCATGCTATAATGTATGAAGATGTGATGTTTATGAATGTATCTTCGTCTGGGAAAATAAATCCTTGACGAATGCCAGGAGCTTGTTTAAATCCTGGGCTGCTGTTGAAGAGTAGAGTTCTTCGTTTCCGCTGGGGATGATGATTGCAAGAATAAACCGGTAGGAGAAGATGACTCCGTTGGGGAATAAACTTGTTGGAGAGATTACTCTGCGGGGAGTTACTCTGTGGAGAAGAGATACTTCGTGGAGGTTTTGACGATAACTCCGCTGGGGATACCTTTGATGAGTTATGTTGGAAGATTTGATGAACGCCGCTGGGGGATAGGAAGAACTTTGCCGAGGACGATCTTTCTGTGGTAATTAGCTGAGGATAACCCAGTTATAAGTTCTGGTGGGGAATAACTTTGAATAAAGCCGGGGAGAAGTGTTCGTACTCTGCCAGTGATAAGCTTCCAGAATCTACCGGGGATGAGCTTCCAGAATCTACTGGGGATAAGCTTCCAGAATCTACTGGGGAGATTGATACAACTCTCCTGGGGAAGCTTTGGATTGTACGAGGGAGTGGCTCCACTAGGGTGTCTGGTATTCCGCCAGGGAACAATCTTATACTAAGACTGCCGGGGATGCTTGCTTAGGAATATCTGCATACTCCGCTGGGGAATATTGAGATCTTCTAGGGATACCCAACTTCCTTAAGGCTGACAGTAGGCTAACTCTGCTTGGGAGAGTATTGCTGACTTGCTAGAGATACTGTGCCTTGTTAGGGCTGACGGGAGACCAACTCTGCTCGGGGGAGAGTATTGCTGAATCTTATCTTACTCTGCGGGGAGTGAAGGTATCTTGGTCACGTTCTTCAGCTGAACCTACCTTAGTACCTTGGTGGACAGAGCAACTAGATCGCTTTAGACAACTCATATTGCCCTTATTTCTGTGGGAGAAGATACATGTGGAGGCGCTTGATGACTACCGGTTGATAAATCTTCTTCTGGTAGGAAAGTGACGAGATGACGGAACATAGTCGTACGCTTTTGATCCCTAACTTTTGCCTGGACTGCCCTTTCGGGTTTTCACTCCACCGGGATACCCATTTTTGCCCAAGCTGCCTTTTCAGGTTTTCGACTTGCCGGGTGTACAGATTTTTTTCATTTCATCCCTTATTTTGCCCGAACCCTTTTGGTTCGCCGGGAAGCCCTTATTTTTGCCTAGGTGTGTCAACCTAGCGGGTCTTTGCTTATGCGTAGTGTTTTTTCGACTATGTCTGTGCTCTCAGGATGTAAGGAGTTGTCACTGTCAGTAGTGCAGTGTTACCATGCCACCAGAAGATCTTCGTTTGATCGTCCAATGCCCCAAGTGATCCAGAAAGAGATTTGCCCCAAGCTGGTTGGCCTTTTGAGAGATTCCTTGAATCTTGACTGGACTACCCCAGATGATAGACCACGATCATGCCGTGCCCCTTGATTGGAAGTGCTTTTCCTTTTGAGGTGACCTTTTGTTGAGAAGGCTTTTGTTCACTAGATGCTCGTCGTGCAAAGTTCTCTGCTGTTCAAACAAATAATCATCTACAAACAATGTTATTTTGAAAATGCAAAGCTTATGTCTTTTTTGAAAATGCATTTTTTTTCATAAAAACAAGTGAATTTTTTTTTGAACTGTGATGTCAACTCGTTATTTTACCGCAAGCCTTAAGGAGTCAGGATACCTTTGGTAACAGTATGCTTTTGAACTAAACCCATGCTTCAGCTAGGACTTTTTAAGGGTTGTAGCGTGGCCTGGTTCACGGTTTAAGAAACAAAGGATAAAGGCTCAAATTTTATTTGTACCCACCGGTTCTTCGTGATGTTCTTCAAACCTAAACTCAGCTGATCGTGCGTTAGACCTTGTTTGAGTCTTCGTCCTGATATACCGGTGATGGTTCGAATGTTGACAATTTATTTGGAATAGGCAGTCATTCCTTTTTTTGGTTGAGGGTTTGTAGGACCTCTTTCTTTTTTGATTTCGTTATCCCTGTTTTTTGCCTGAACTGTTTCTTTCATGATCACAGTCAGCGGGATGCCCCAGTTTTGTAAGTCTCCTTCATGGGTTTTGACTTAATGGGCTTTTATTTTTGGGAGATAATGACTGCCTGTCTTTATGATTATTCGGAGCCATCACTGTCTTTTGTTTTGTAAGGATTCCTTTGGTGCCATTCGTTGTGCACTTGGATCAGCTGAGAGAACTACCCTGCCCCAGGTTATAATTAAGGGTTTTAATTTTCGAAAATAAAACTCCTACTTCTTTGGCTCAAAGGGGTTGACGAGGGATTATCATCCTTATAACTCCAATGTTTAGGAATTGAAACAATGCATGTACCTCATCAGCGGGGTCTGTTCAAAAGCATACTGTAGATTGTGGTATTGTTTTCGTCATCCTCCCTCAAGAGGCTTGGAATTTTCAATCGGAAGTTGAACATCAAGAAAAAATAAAAGCAATTTTGAATATAGAGAACACAATTACTTCAAAACAGACACGTGTAATGCATTAATGAAATAATAGAGTTTGACATGATAATTGTTTGAATAAGCATAGACAAATACAATATCAGAATTTAAATGAACAAGAGTCTCTCAATCCTAGCCATGTTTTGGCAAGGGAGCAGTGACCACATCGGGAGTCTCAGCAGGCTCGAATTCGATCTCCTTGGCGTCAATCATGTTCTGAATCTTGTATTTCAGCGCCCAACAATCCTCAGTATCGTGCCCCGGGCTTTCGGAATGATAAGCACACCTCGCATCTGGGTTGTAGTTTGGAGAAGAGGTCTTGGGATTTGCAGGAGGGTTGATCACTGCAATCAGATTCATTTTCAACATGTGCTGCAATGCTTGTGACAATGGCATGTTGATGCTGGTGAATTGTCTTTTAGGCTCGTCTGGCCTTCGCTGATTTCCCTTTGGCGGTTGTAGGCGTGACGCAGAACCTGAGATCATGACTGCCCCTACGTGTTGGTCACGACGATCCTTCTGACTGTATGCAACATTGGACTCTTTCTTGAATGGTTTCTTCTCAGCGTTCGAGGAGTCACCCTTTTGTATCTTCCCGGACTTGATACCAGCTTCTATCCTCTCACCAGTTGAGATCAGATCTGTGAACCCAGCAGAAGAATTCCCAATCAGATGGTTGAAGAAAGGACCAGACAGGGTCCCCAAGAACATGTCGACGAGTTCACGGTCAGTCAACGGTGGCTGCACCCTGCCAGCCAGGTCTCTCCACTTTTGCGCGTACTCCTTAAAACCTTCACCCGTCCCCAGTGACATACCCTGGAGTTGGGTACGCGTAGGAGCGAGGTCGGCATTATACTGATACTGCTTATAAAAAGCAGTTGCCAAGTCCTCCCAGTTACGAATACTGGTTCTATCCAGCTGATAGAACCATTCGAGCTGAGTCCCTGAAAGACTTTCCTGGAAGAAATGGATCCATAGATTCTTGTCTGCCGTGTAGGGCTGGATCTTCCTTGCGTATGAACGGAGGTGCAACTTAGGACATGAAGCCCCGTCGTATTTTGCAAAGGCAGGTGCCTTGAACTTGTGAGGGATCACCACCCCAGAAGATAAGCCTAGGTCTCCAAAGTCCAACCCGGGCACCTGTTGAATCTCCATGGCATTTAGACGGTCCTCTAGCTGCTTGTACCTGTCCTCAGCAGGAGGGTACTGTTCATCATTGAAATTTGTCTCGTTGTCAGAGACCACGAGACTAGGAACCTCTCTCCCTTGTGGACTGTCTTTCCCAGCAGATGGGGTGGTCAGCTCAGCCTCATTTTGTGATCCATTCCCAGATCTGCGTCTAGGGTTGAACAAAACAGTCCTTTTCTTCTTCTTCTTCAAAAGCAAAGTCTTCAATTCCTGTTGTCCCTGGGCTAAGCTCATGACCAGCTCCTGGAACTGGGCGTTCTGGGCCTGGAGGGCCTTGATAGCTTGTTCATTGGATGATTCAGGATTCATGATGATGGCTGAAATAAACAGCGAAGAAGATTAAGCAACCTGTAGAACAGAGTACCTGTAATGCAATGACATGTATGTATGCATGCGATATTTTCAAGGATCTCGCGGGGTAAACAGAGAAACTTGTTAGAATTTGAATTTGGGTAGCTTGATTGAAGGAACTTCATGTTGCTGAGAGTCCTTCTTCAAGAGTCAAGGCTCACCATATCGAGTGGGTCATAGCCCCTGACTCAAGTCATTAACCTTGGCTAGAGGAAAATAAATCCCCTTTGCCCCTTGCTAGACTTTTGATTCAGCATGACCTGCATCACAAACCCTTGAGATCCTTGAAATGGATTAGTCCTTATGCAGGATGTATGCAATGGTATGATGGTATGATGCTATGCTATGCATGGAGTAATGTAGGTAAACCTTGTTATGAGTCCAGATTAAGGACTGTAAATAAAACCTGTGAGAAACCCATGTGTCAGATAACAAGCATGCAAGTAGTCAAGTTTGAAGGCACACAAGTCACACACAGAACCCTTAGAGTTTAGGCCAGCATGAAGTTTGGGGTACTACCCTCTTGAAGTTGGTGGGCTCAAAACCTGTCCTATCAAAGGTAACCGGGTTCTAAGGAGCTCAATATCATAGGGTTGTTTTCTATGTTCATTGTTTTGATTTAGCCACTGAACTGGCGATCAAAATATTCCAAGAAAGCAACCCTCAATGAGTGCAGTATCGAGTATCAACCAACTTCGGACTGCACCAAAGTCGGTCATCTCACTACCCCTAAAGAGGCCAAGATGGTCAAGTAAGGTTCCTAAGGTCAGTTGATGCTTCACGACACCACGCGGCGGCCCCGTACTCTCCTTGACTTGACTCAAGGGTTACCGGTACTCACCAAAGTGCCACATCAACGTAGCAAACTGCTTCAACCGTGTCGGTATACCCCGCACAGTTCCCTCACAGTTTGTTGCTACTTTCTAAGAGGTATCCCCCAGATCCAGGTTAGGATCTATGAAACTCCCAAAACAGGCCCACAATTTTAAAGCAAGCAAAGCAGGCAATTGAAAACATAAGAGTGGTCTAATTCCTAAGGTACACCTCACTTTGAGTTTCCCCAGCAGAGTCGCCAGTTTTGTGATCAGTGGAAATAGAACTGACTGTTTTTGTAAGCTGGTTTCGCGAAATGTCGCGGTAAGCAAGAGTCGCCACCGTCTTTTATATTCTCCAACATGGAAAGGACAAAAGCACAACAAAATTCCTTCTTTGAGAATGTTTCTCGGTTCGGGAGGTAGATTTATAGAAAGGGAAGGTGTTAGCACCCTTTCTATCTGTGGTTATCCACGGGCTCTTAGGTACTTACTCACTATATTTTCAAAAAATTGTTTGCTTTTCAAGTGTGTGTGGGTTTTGAAAAAAGTTTCGTTTGAAAAATTTCTAAGTAACTCTTGTATCTGTCCTCAAGAGTGTATGAAAAATTTGTTTGAAAACTTTTGAAAGTGTGGGGTGCGAAAAGATGTTTTTGTTTGTTTTGAAAGAGCAAGTACCCAGGAGAAATCTACCTACTCTAAGGAATTAAGCTGTGTAAGAGTCCTTTAGACAGTACTATCCCACTATTGAGAAGTAGGTAGCACTATCGTTGGAGGTGTTCGGGTCAATTCGATTATCGGGACATGTGTGGTCACCGAAGCAATGGTAGGACGCCTTAGAAGTAACCCTAATGTCCTAGATCCTTTTTTATCCGAGGCAACCGTTTCGAGGCAACTGGATCTTTGGACAGGAGGGCGACCTCTAAGACATTCTATACTTGATGACCACGTTCGAGGCAACCAGTGAGGCGTACCCTAAGAGTGGTATGTGCATGTGTGTTGTTTTTCAGTTAATTGTCTTTGTACATGTTTATTTGTGAGCTACAGATTGATTTTATTTTTCATACATTCTTGCAGGCATAATTAACAGTTAGGAGTGTGGAAAATAAATTGCGGAAAGATAAATTCTAACTATTACAAGGCGCAGGTCTATACATCACCAAAAACAAAAACCCGTTTTGGAAAATAAAGTGCGAGAATTTAAATAAGGAGATAAAATCCTAATTAACTATTACATACTCTGTACAGATACATAAATATAATCAAAATAAATAAATACGCGCGAATAGAAATTTAATCGGGAACGTCCTTAGGGTGTTGACCCTTTTGAGAAAGAAATTGAATTAAACATTAAACCTAATTAACTAATTAATTATTTAATTAAAGAAAAATGTTTTTGTGTTTTTTATGTTTTAATGAAATAAAATAAAAAAGAATTAAAAATGTCAAAAGAAAAACCTAAGTCTAAATTTGTTTTTATTTATTGTAAAAAGTATTAAAGTTAACTAATTAAACTAATTTAATTTAATTTACATTTATTTACAAAATAAGTTAATAAATAATAAAAATGTTTTTTTTTGGTTTTATTGTGAAAAATGTTAATTGGTTAATTAAATAATTAATAAAACTAATAACTAATAAAAGGGAAATTATGAAAGAAAAGAAAATAAAAAAGAGAAAAAGGAAAAGAAAATAAGAACCCAGGGGGGTTTTGGGCCAGAATTGAGTGTGCATCTAGAAATTACTGGCCCATTAACGATCAGGCCTTTTGACTTTTGCAATCAGCTGCGTGTGCATTGACCAGATAGCATGGTGTTCGCCTTCTTTTGGCCTTTGGATCACTGCTTGATGACACTTGGCATGCTGGACGGGCAAGGTACATGATGGACCTTCTTTTGAGAATCTGCACGTGAACATGTAAAGCAAAATAACATGGAAATTATGGGGGACCTGGGATTCGAACCCAGGTCCCAGCGCTCACTACACCAACGCCTTAGCCAGCTGAGCTGATTTACTTAATTGAAATAATAATAATACACAAATAATATATTGGTAAATCAAACAGTCCCCTGGAAAAAAAAAACGCGCTTATTTTTGAAATGGCCGATCACGTGTATACACCTATTGTCTTCTTCGTTTTGCCTGTAAAAAAGAAAACAATTAGCGGGGGTTTTTAACCCCCTGTTTCCAGTGATTTCTGGTAAACAACCGCTAGTCTTCCAAACTATCGAATAATCTTTCTGACTGTTATTCAATTCCTCTGGTAACTCACAGGATCGACTAGATTGATCCTAGGATTCATTGGTCATTAGGGTAACTCTCATGATCGAACAGATATTCATGGTTGATATTTGAGTGTTGTATAGGTGTTTGGCTTATTTCGATTTCTCTCTTAAAGGTCTAAAGATGTAATCAAAATGTGCGTGTATGAAACTAAGTTGCATGAATAAATGTTAATTGTAAAGACATATAAAATTTCATAAAAGGCAAGCAAATGGTTTCGAATTATAAAAACAGTTAATGTAAAGGATTTCTGGAACGTAAAAGGTTTGAAATATGAAGAAAGCGTTTAATGCAAGAAATCTGTAAATGACTTTAAGTAAAAATAGGCGTTCGAAGGATAAAGCTTGAAGGTAAAGGCATGGAAAATATGACAGTTTTCTGAAATTTAAAGTGCTTGAAATGTGAAGAAAGCATTGAAATGTAAAACCTTAATGAAGAGATTTCGAAGTGAAAAGACTGTAAATGAGAAAACTTATAAATGTTATTTGACAGAAAGATAAAGGAAAGTGCTGGAAATGGTAAAAGGTTTTCATTAAATCATAAATATATGGTGCTATCATACGTACATTGCTCTTGCATTCGTTTCCCTTGCCATGTGGTAGTTTGAATGTTACTGAGTATTTAGTACAATAGATATGACACACCAAATCCTAATACTAAGACTTCTATTTATACTAATTCGACCATAACGGTCTTGCTATAGGATTATGCCACGTTCAGAACATGCAGAACAATGCCTCTTTCTTCTTTCCACGTGTCTCCAAATGCTCCAGCACATAAATTTCAAACTTCGAATGTCCCGCTTCCATTTGAATTTCAAATGCTTTGGTATTTCTCCGTTTCGAACGCACTTCCCAGACACAGCCTTGTTGTTATTTTGAGACTTCTTTAGATATGTTCCCATAATTGCCACTCGAAGCTCCAACTTTGACATGCTTATTCGAAACACTGCTTCTGCTACTTCGAAACATGACGCTTTACTTCATTTCGATTGAAACGTTTAATTCATTTGGCTTCTAATAATATTATCAAAATCTTCAGCCAACAAATTTCCCCTTTAAAATATGTATTTCGATTTCTCTGAGAAATACCTATTTTAAACATCTACACAAGATTTTGATGTGACTTTCGAATCATCGTAACATTTAATGCATTTGACTCCAGTCACGTCAATCATAGCGCTTTTTGGATTCCTTAACCGCCTGGAGCCACTTCACAGTATGGTGCAGTTACAAATAATGATTATCTTTAAATCACGCCTATTACCCATGTTAACTTTACGCCACCTCTTCATCACACCAACCCATGATTTCCACGTATCACACCCTTATTCAGTGGATACTTAAACTTCCCCATTATAAAACATCACCAACTTAATCTTTTTCTTTTCTTTTCACACTCTGAATCTTTTACCCTCCTTCTCTCGTCAAAAAACCCAAGCTTTCAACATCCTTCAAAAATGTCTTCTTCTACTTCATCCCAACTCAAGAAAGTCTCCAAGAAGAAAGGAAAAACTGCAGGAACTACCATGGAAAGTAAGATTATCACTCACCAAGGTCAATCCGTTCTTGCCCCTCAGATGATTTCAAAGGAAAAAGAAATGCTGTATGCGTCACAGGTACTCATTCCTACCACCGTTGCTGGTAAGAGGTTAGCTTTAAATGGCCCTCTTACGGTTTTTGAAATATTAAAAGACACCAGGACGATTTTCCCAGTTTGTTATAGTTTTAAACCCTTGTTTAACAAAATGGACGCCCCTAAGGCAATAAAATCTTCTAGTTCAAATACCATAGAAAACCCAATTGTTCCTCCTAAGGACCCCTTTGTATTGGATTATGTAAAAAGTAATTTTAAGCCATTTCGATCTTGCCCCACCTCTGATATTGCTTATCAAAATTGGTTCAAGAAAGTAGAAGCTAAGAAATCCCAGCAATAGGAAGAATTAGGTATCTATAACCTGATTAAGCTATCGAAGCCTGGTTTCACCTACAGTCACCCTCTGCTATTCGCGTCCCTCTATTTTTGGGACAGTGCCTATAACACTTTCCATCTCCCAGGTGGAATGATCACCCCAACCTTCTTCGACATAGCGGCCATCACTGGGCTATCGCCAGTAGGAGAAACTTATATCCCCGACAACGAAGAACATTCAAGCATAATTGACTTCGAAGTCAAGCTAGCAAGTTTTTCCAAGTTTATCAGTCATTACCATGCTGAGGGGGACAATGTGTCTGACGTAGAACACATTGCTTTCTTAACCCTGTGGCTGTCAAGATACGTTTTCTGCAGTAGATCCCTACAGGTAGCTAGTAGGTTCATTCCTCTAGCTAGGGACTTGCATGAAAATCGAAAAGTGTGCCTAAGTGAACTGCTCTTAGTTGACCTTTATGAAAGCCTGAGGTCAGCTGTTTCGAGCCTCAAATCCCATACCTCCAAGAATATTCTGTTGGCTGACCCTTTTTGGTTACTTCAACTATGGCTAAATGCCATGTTCGAACCCTCCTTGTCAACCGCCAACACCATTGATGAACAATATCCTGAGATAAATGATAGGATAGTCGAAGACACTAGGCTTCGAAGATTAACTCCAAATGACGACAAAGATGACTTCAAAGTCCAATTCTCGAAGTACATCATGATATTCTCCAAAAGGAACAAGTTCGAAGAGAGCATGGCGCCTTTTGCTTCGAGGGCTCATGGACCTTCTTGGTTCACCATGGCTCTCTCAGAAGCCATCAAGAGCAAGGAGATTCAGGATGTATGGAGAGCTTTTTTGCTACCTAGACTCATTTATTCAAGAATAACTCCAGCCAAGAACCAGATTTTTCTTTTTGCTTACCAACCAAATTTTGTTTCGAGACAGTTTGGCTTATGCCAACTGATTCCTGAACCTTTATTTCAAACTGAGAGTGCCATCACTTCTGGACGAACTTTCAAGGCACGGGAAGCCAAAATACAGCAAGAACAATATCAAGGCTTTGCCCAGTTTGAGCTGATAACCTTCGAACCTACCCATCTCACAGCTAAAGGGTTTCTGGAATGATGGACCAAGTTTTATCAAACTTATATGTTCGATACACTTACAATTCAACAGAAACTAATTGATGCCTTCGATGTGCAGGTACCAGCAAAGAAATGTATGTTTACTCATGCCAAAGAGATTAAAGCTTTCCAAAATTATTTTGAAACTACTTATGACCCCACGCGCTTGGACTCCACTGTGCATCAAGCGGCTGAGACCTTGAAGGAAAAATTTAAACAAAAAGTTTCTAAGTTGAAACTTCCTTCAGGGTTGTCACCTGAGGATAGGTATAGGTTGGCATTCGAAATGCATCCACCTAAATTTCCCAGATTACCTACCTCAGAACTGGCTCTGGCTTGGTTTCCCCCATATCCTTGGTGGTTCACTTGCAAAGAGATGTTCAAACATCTTCAAAGGAAACCAAAGCCATCTGAGACTGTGACATGGGCTCAACACTGGCTTCATGATTTCCCAGGACACCTTCGATACGACCTTTCTGCCATGTCAATTAAATCTGATCAAGGCACAGGTGCGAATGCTTGGGAAAATCCCAAACGTCTTTTATTTTCCATATCTTTAACCTTTGCTTTAATTGTTTCGATTTTCAGCCATCTGGATAAAGACAGCTGCCTCGAAGTCGAAAGAAGGGAGTGCCTCTCAAGCCTCCATCGAAACTACTGACAAAGTGACTCCACCCGAAACAACCACTATTGCTGCAACCACAACAACACCAACAACAACCAGTGTTCCAACTCCAACGGTAATCACTTAGCCTTGATGTTTCGAATTCACTCATGTTTTATGGTTTGCATCTAACTCTTTGTTTAAATCCTTTCAGACCAACAAGCTTCCTCCTACTACTCCCAAGAAGCGGAAATCAAGCACCACTGGGGAAGATCCCAAGGCTGGAGGAAACTTAACAACTGCTTCGAAGAAGAAGCCAAAGAAAGATATTTCGAAAAGTACAGTTCCAACTAGTGTCTCTGGACTTGATTCCAGGGATGATGCTCCCTCACCCAAATCCAAAAACCCACCTTCGACCTCCAACACAATGTTGGAACGTATAGCTAGTAACCTCTCCTCCGAGAGTCCACAGGTAAATTGAACCTTTAAATTTTTTGACAATAATAACTTCTTATTACCTTGGTGAATGTTTTTTAACATTCTGTTGCTCCTTGCAGAACATCTTGAATCCAGCTTCCACTACTTCGAACTCACCATCCAAAGCTGCTGCTCCACTCAACTCCTCTCCTCAAGGAGATTCCAGCAACCTCGTTCAGAATAAAGGTTCGTCTAATATGGCGGTTCTGACTGGAACTTATGAACAGCAGGATGATCAAGGTACCTCCATTCATCTGAAAGAGACAAACGAAACACCACTTCAAACATCTACAGAGGATTTGCAAAGAGCTTCTCTTCAAAAGTCCCCTCTTGAAACTCTTCAAGAGGACCCAAAGGACACTCAAACTGAAGGAGAGAAAGCTGATTCTGGGCAAAGAGACGAAGAATCTGCAGACGAAGACTCTGAGGAGGAGAATGCCAATGACGGTTCGACTGCTGGGACGGAGTCCAACGCAAATAGCAGTGAAAGGGAAGGCATCGAAATGGTGGACTTGGATGAGGATGAAGAAGACCAAGAGCACGAAACGAATGAAGGGGATGGTAATGCAACCAACGAACCCATGGAGGTTGAAATGGACGTGGCTCCCCTACGTGTGGAACTCCCTCAATCCTCTTTGTCTCGAATGACTGACGAGGAACTGGCACTTCTGAGACGAAATGACCCTATTGGGTACATGAAGGCAAAGTTGGCTCAGAGGGACGTCCCACTTGCTAGGGCTGGCACAAGTTCGACCAGCTATCCTCTTCCCACAGATGAAAGAATTGTACTTCTTAATAAAATTAGGAAAACAATTCTCAATGTGGATATATTCGAAGTGCTCAAGCAAGATAGTACTGCTTGCTATACTATGAAGGAGCTGCTTACAAAGGTCAATCTTTCTACCTGCTCCTTGCCAGTTAGTACTCTCTTGTTCGATCTTCAGGCTTTGCTGGACAACGTAACTGGTTACCTTCTCCAAGACGAATCTGATGCCAAGAAGGTTCAAGAGAAACGCATTGCCATGGATGCTGCTTATGAACAAGCTTCGAAACTCTCTCAAGAAGCTGAGGATCAAGCTATGCATCTGAAGCAGGCGAAAACTGATTATGAGGCTCGAGCTGAGTCCATACTTCTTTGGGAAAGGCAGATTCTGGAACTTCAACAGAAGGTTAAGGAGGCTAAAAAACAACAAATAGCCTTCGAAACCAATACTGCTGGTAACCAATTCAAAGAGCTTCTCAACCAGGGGCTTGCAGAAATGGAGACTGCAGAACAACTTAAAGGAGAAGTGGCAACCCTGGAAGGAGCCAGGCGTTTCGCTCAACAGAAGCTTGAATCATTTCGAAGCACTTTCAATCGATTGAAAAATAACTCTTATTTCTAGATTTTTATGTTTATTTGACTACAATTTTGGTTTCTTATATGTAATATTCGAACAACGCCATTTTGGCATTTTATCTTGCCATTTTGGCCTTTTATAACATCTTGGTTACGTTGTTACTATTCGAATCTCCTGCAGGCGTGGCTTATATTTCTTTAAATATTTCCCATTAACCTTTAGGATACGTTTATCATCCACGAGTTCTTCGATTTCGTATGCATTGTTTGAGAATACTTTTAATATTCGAAAAGGTCCTTCCCAATGAGGTGACCATTTACCTAATGCTTTATTTTTCTTGTCCATGGGCAATACGACTCTCCAAACTTAGTCATTAATAATGAATACTTTTTTCTTCACCCTTTTATTGTATGTTCTGGCCACTCTTTCTTTTTGTCTCATCAAAATTTCCAATGCATGTAATCTAATTTCGTCCAACTCAACTAATTCATTCATCATCATTTCCCAATATAATGCAGCTGGGATTTCGTTTTGTCTCTGAATTCGAACCGATTGTAGATGAATTTCTACTGGCAACACTGCATCATGACCAAATGTGAGTTGGAAAGGCGTAGTGTTAGTAGCTTCCTTAGGAGATGTTCTACAAGCCCATAATATTTGATCCAGAGTTTTGTGCCAGTTTCTTGGCTTTTTGCCAATATGCTTCTTGATTAATCCTATTATTACTTTATTTGCTGCTTCGACTTGACCGTTTGCTTGAGCATAATATGGCGTTGATGTTAGCAATCTAAACCCCATTTCTTGGGCAAATCCTTGCATCTTTCTACCAGTAAACACAGAGCCTTGGTCTGTGGTTATGCTCTCTGGCAATCCGAACCTATAGATAATATGCTTTTGTATAAATTCAATAATAGCCTCTTGATCAGCAACTATCAGTGGTATAGCTTCGATCCATTTGGTAAAATAATCTATTCCCACCAAGATGTATTTCTGTCCTTTGGACGAAGCAAGATTTATTTCTCCTATCAAATCCAATGCCCATCCTCTAAATGGCCATGGTTTGATGATCAAATGCAACTCACTTGCAGGGGCATGTTGAATCCCTGCATGTTTCTGACATTCCTCACATCCTTTAGCAAAGTCTATGCAATCTTTGAGCATGCTAGGCCAATACAAGCCGTATCGAAATAACAGCCATTTCATTTTATGGCCTGCTTGATGTGCCCCACATGCCCCATTATGGACTTCTGACAATGCTAAATATGCCTCACTTTCTCCTAGGCATTTCAATAATACACCCTCTTGGGTCTTTTTAAACAATTCGTTCCCCATGAGGAGATATGACAATGCTCTGTATTTTGTCTTTCTATCCACGTTTAGAGTTGGGTCTGCTAAATAACTCTTCAGTGGACTTCGCCAATCTGCATCTGACAAAGTATTTATGGCTAATTTTTCGAATCCCTGTTTCTCAGCATATCCCAATTTCATACTTTCCAGATCCGATGGTGTGAATCTAGTAGCCATAACTCTACCCCTTAATTCAACCAAATCCTTAAAGTTCTTGGTAGACACTTTATAACCCGAAGCCAACTGCGCTAAGTCATTTGCTTCTTGGTTCTCTATTCTTGGTATGTGTTGAATATCCATGTATTCAAATTTCCTCAATAGCCTATTGACTATGACGAAGTATACCATTAAGTTTTCCTTTATGCACTTATATTCCTTTGTGATTTGTTTGACCACTAATTCAGAGTCTCCTTTAATTTCGACTCTGGTTGCCCCCAATTCCAACAAAGCTTCAAGTCCAACAATGAGCGCTTCATACTCAGCTTCGTTGTTCGAGCAACGAGGACCATCTAATTTATACTTGAATTTTGTTGGAATTCCTTCAGGAGAAATAAGAAGGACTCCAACGCCACTTCCATTCCTGTGGGTTGAACCATCAAAGTACAATTTCCATGGTTGCATTTCGACGTAACTCATGACAGTCTGCTCAACCAACGAATGGTCCACAATGAAGTCAGAAATCACTTGACCTTTCATAGCTTTTAAAGGCATGAAAGTCAAAGAATATTCTGTTAAGGCTAAAGCCCATTTACCAACTCTGCTATGCATTATTGGTTTTGAAAGCATATGTTTAATAACATCGAAATGAGATGAAACATAAACATCAACAAGTTTTATATAATACTTGAGTTTCATACAAGAGAAATACAAACAGAGACATAGCTTTTCTAAATTGCTATATCTGGTCTCTGCATCATTTAGCACTCTACTTAAATAGTATATGGCTCTTTCAATGCCATTGCTATCTTCTTGTGCTAGCATACTACCTATACTAACTTCAGAGGCAGATATGTACAATCTCATGGGCTTCCCCCATGAAGGTGGAGACAAAATAGAAGGCTGAGAAAGGTATTCTTTTATCCTGTCAAATGCCTCCTGGTGAGCTTCGTTCCATTCGAAGGCTTGGCCTTGCTTTAGACGAAGTAACGGAGAGAAAGCTTGGGTTCTTCCACTCAGGTTCGAAATGAATCTTCTGAGGAAGTTAATTTTCCCTAGCAGAGATTGCAATTCCCTTTTTGACGTAGGTGCTTTCGTCTCCATTATGGCTTTGGTTTTGTTCTGGTTGATTTCAATCCCTTTCTTGTGAACCACAAAACCAAGAAAATCTCCAGCCTGCACAAAAAATGCACATTTAAGGGGATTCATCTTTAAGCCATGTTTTCTCATTCGCTCGAATGATTGGCTCAAATAATGCAAATGTGTTTCTGCAGATATAGATTTGATGACTATATCATCAATATACACCTGCATGAAGGTTTCAATAAAATCATGAAAAATTGAATTCATTGCCCTTTGATAAGTTGCCCCAGCGTTCTTTAAACCAAAAGGCATCACCACCCATTCGTAGGTGCCTAAGGCTCCTGGGCAATGAAATGTTGTCTTTGCAACATCTTCTTCAGCAATGAAAATCTGATTATACCCAGAGTATCCATCTAACATACTCAAGTATTCGAACCCTGCAGCAGAATCTACTAGCATTTCTGCCACAGGCATGGAATATTCATCTTTAGGGGTTGCAGTGTTTAAATCCCTAAAATCTATGCAAATTCTTAAAGAACCATTTTTCTTAATAACAGGTACTATGTTTGCTAACCATTCGACGTACCTTGTTGTTCTGATGAATTTGCAACGCATCAACCTTTCGATCTCAGCTTTAATTTTTGTGAGAACCGCTGGTGCGAATCTTCTGGGAGTTTGTTTGATGGGCCTCTTTCCATCTTTGATTGGCAGTCTGTGCTCGACCAACTCCCTCTTTAAACCAGGCATCTCGTCATAATCCCATGTGAAGCAATCTTTATTATCCTTGAGGACTTCGATTACTTCCTTCTTGAGGCCTGGGCTAAGTTTTGCACTTATGTAGGTTATTCTTTTCGTTTTTTCATCCCCTAAGTTGACTTCTTCGAGTGGATCTTGTGCCAACATTTTGGCACCTGAGTTTACGGGGTCCCTTTCGAAGCCTAAGGGTTCTTTATCATAGATGGCATCCAACCTTTGATCTATCTCAAACTCTTCGAAGGGTGAGCATTTCGAACCATCCCCACTTACTTCATTCATCTTTATAGTTGATTTATTTATTTCAGCCTCTAAGGTCGCTTTTGATTCGTTCTCAGCCATATAGGCCGAAATCCTTTCGAAAAAAGTGGACTCAGTCATGGATAAGGTTGTCGAAGTCCCAGCCTGCTGGCCGTTTTTGTATAGTGCTTTCGACTCCCTCTTCTTCACTGATTATTGTTCTATCCCAGTAAAGGCCATCATGGCGAAGGGTCATGTAGTAGTGGGCGTTTCTGGTTTCATTAATCTCATCATTTGGAACACACGGAGCAATCTTTGCCAGATTTTTATCATAATCCCTCTTGTCAACTAAATTGACCGTTGACATAAAGTAACTCTGGTCTGCTTCGATGTTTTCCACGATTCCATCATCTCTCCACAGAACTAGTCGCTGGTGCATTGACGAAGGAACTGCCCCCACGTCATGGATCCACTCCCTTCCCAGCAATAAGTTATAGTTGGCCTTGGCTTCGATCACCATAAACATGATGGGCCTACAGCTTGAGCCTATTGTCAATTCCAACTGGACCACTCCCAGTGTTTTGCCCACTTTTCCCTCATAATTGGACAGAACCATATTATGGGGCTTGATGTCTCCTTCGCGGATCTCTAATCTTTTTAGCATGAAATGGGGTATCAAATTGACTGCAGCACCCCCATCCACTAGGACTTTGTTCACACCATGGACACCAACTTTCGCCCGAATAAAAAGTGGCTTGAGATGGTTCTTCATAGCAGGTTCTGGACGTTCGAAGAACGCATTTTGTTCCTCAACAACCCCATTGTCCATCACATAGTAGCACACAGGCCTATGTTTCATCAAATCTGTGGTGTCTTCCTCCTCATATTCATCGATTTCGGTTTCCTGCCCAAATTCGCAGGGAAGCACAGACACCACGTTACAGTTCAGGTTGAATGAAGACTCCCCCTCCGTTTCGAAGTTATCTATTATCATATCTTCGTCCTCTTCTGGGCCTGGAGTGTATTCCTTTGGTTTATCGCGTTGTACTTCAGAGAAAATCCTCCTATTGACTGAAGGTTTGTCTTCAGTTTGATTTTTTGGTTTGTTGGTGCTAGATTCACCTTGGTTATTTGTTGAAGTAACCCCTTTGTTTTCCACATCTTCCCTCTTAGCCTTTCGAATCCTTTGCTGTCTGCGCCACTGGGATCTTGACATGGGGTTCCTTCCTTTGTAATTTTCTAATCTCACCTCCTCCCTTTTTGCTGTGTTGAATTGCCTCCTGTATGTCACAGCATGGCGTGCATTTCGTTCGGCGTTTCTCCATCTATCTTTGCCTTTGTCATTTCTGACCTGTAACCATCTATCGGTTGGCACTTCAGCAGGGAGTTTGAAAGTCACTCTTCGAGCAGCCTTGGGGTGAGGGCTATCAGGCCTTCGCTGTTTGTGTCTGCTGTCGAAACGTGGGCCCATCTGGACAGTTTCTTGATGGTTCCAGCAAGGGGCGAAGGGAATCGTTTCGAAGGCTCTGGCCATGCTTTGGTCATACACAGCAGAATACCTTGGGCAAATCAAGCACTTGGTTGCCCCTTTGTAGCAACGAAACACAAATTCCAGCAAACTTTCTCCAGCCTTGGGATAACACCTAAAAAGCTGGTTATCCTGGCGCCAATTGTTGCCAGTTCGAGTCCTCTGTACCCTTTCGAAATTCGCAGCGATTCTTTGATTGCAGAGGATGCTGCACCTAGGGCACAATATCATGCCTGAATCTCCTTTGTGGCATGTCATGAGGTAATCCTTGAGACTAGCATCTCCAGTGTGATTATCCTCCATTCTATACTTTTCTTTTTCTAAGTATTTTTCTACTTCCTCCATCTCAGAGCGAGGCCTCTCCATATCCACCATGTTTATTTCCACATCTTCCCCCTTAGCTTCATCATCGCCCCATCCCGTGGGCTTTATATCCTTAATCTGAACCTTCGAACTCTCTGGAGCAGAATATTTGACCAAATAGTTAAATTTTCCACTGGGTTCCCCTAGAGTGTCCCATATTTCCTTCTGAGGGGAAATTGGCTTCGTGATTTGGACTTTCTCCAATTCCAGCCTCAAGCCTTCAGTGACTTATGTTAGTTCTTGGTTTTGATTTCCCTGGCCTTCAGTAGCCTGGGTTTCTCTTGCAACAGCTACAGGTGCGGCAATCGAAGTCTCTGGCGTATTTTGGATGTCTTCAGTGACCTCCTTATTGACTTCGACCATCACCCAATTTTCAGTTTCAGTACCCTTCTCTCCTGTTAGGGCGTCGCTTTGATCAGTTTCCACCATGTTGATCTCTCCAATGCATGCAGGCTCAGAGTAGTTGGTGTCTGCGACGTCCAAGGGATCTTCGTCCACTTTCATCTTCACCTTATCAGCAAACTTTAGTCTGTCATCTTTGATCGCGTTTTGAATTAGGTCCCTGAAAAGAAAACATTGTGAGGTTTTGTGGCCTAGGAAACTATGATATTTGCAAAATCCTCTCTTCTTTCTCTGATCCAAAGGAGGTATTTTGACATTTGATGGCACAATTAGTTGGCCATCTTTGACAAGTAAGTCAAAAATCTCGTCACATTTAGTGACATCGAAGGTATAAACCTTCTTTGGGAATTTATCACTTTTCTCATTTTCAACAATCTCTTTCCCTTTTGTGGGAACCAATAATTTGCAGGAATAAGGCGGAGCCTGTTTTAATTCAGCAAGGTCGATTTCGACCTCTTCGAATTCGAATTCAGGATATTCTTCTGCTTCCTCAGTCCCAACATAGGAAATCCTTTCTTTCTTGCTATTCTTAAAGACTCTGGCTTTTTCGGCCTTTAGCCTTTCGACCTGTCGAACCCTATCGGCTAACTGAGCCATATCCCTCAAATATTGAGTGTCTAGTTTCTTTCAAATAGAATAATCCAAGCCGCCAGCGGCCATTTCGACTAACTCATGTTCAGGCACTACTGTGTAACATCTGGATTTCAAAAGCCTAAATCTATTCAGATAATCATCTATGGGTTCGGTGAACTTTCTCTTAACACTGGCCAATTCCTTCAAGCTTATTTTCGACTGTCCCATGTAAAATTGTTCATGGAATAATCTCTCCAAGAGAGCCCAAGTATCAATGGACCCAGGAGGCAAAGTGGTAAACCATGTGAAGGCATTTTTAGTCAAGGAACTTGGGAAGTATTTAATCTTGAGATCTTCATTATTGGCTATATCTCCCGCTTCGGTTAGATATCTCGCTATGTGTTCGACTGTTGACTCATTGGTATCCCCAGCGAACTTTGTAAATTTAGGGACTTTATATCCCCTTGGTAAATCAGTATGCATTATGCAATCCAATATAGGAGAAGCATAATTTGGCCTTCTCATTCCTGTGTTGAGGCCATTCTGGGCCATGACTCTCTCTATCATGGTGGTTAGATTATTTTCTGCCAAGATGTTATCGTTTCGAATTCTATGAACGACAGCATCGACATCTTGATTTCGACCAACCAAGACAACTCCCCTAGGTTGTTCTTCTCGAAACTCTGGGGCTTCTAGCCTTTCGACCCTTGCCCCTGGTTCCATAATTTCTCTTTGTGGGCCTGGGATTATTGAGGCTTCTAACCTTGGTGCCCTGGCCCCTAAGTTAACTTCTTCTCTGGGTGGTCTATAAATTGGGTCGTTAGCAATTTGTTCTGTAACAGGCATGTTTGCTCGAAATCCCGCCTGATTCTGCCTACGCCTTTCTGGGGGAGCAAAGAAATCTGCTATTCGACTCATGTTGTCAGCGTTTTCCCTGTTTGTCACAGTCACATTTTGCACTATTGGGGCAAATATCTCTTGCATGGTTTGTGCTAACACCCCTATCATATTATGGTTACTGTCATCCATCAATTGCCTAAAAGCCAACTGGTTTTCTGTGGTTAAGATAGGCATTGTGCTATAACCCACTGACCCTTGGTTATTTGTCATAAACTGATTCGCCCCAGACCCAGACCCTAGTTGTGGGGATGAATTCGATGTGGAATTGTGTAAACCTGCCATAAAAGATGTTGGCATTCCATAAGAGGAATTTCTGGTTCTATTTCCATCGAAACCGGGTGGTCTAGTTAATGGAGTGGCGAAATGGGATTGTGTCCCTGATGGTGGAACGAATCCTCCAGGGTAACCAATGGTTCCAGTATTTCCTAAGATCGAACTATTAGTTGATATGCCACTTACTCCATTGGTGGCTATATTACTGGTTGAAGATGCAACAGACTGTGCATTCGAAGGGATCACATTAGATGTTCCGATCGAAGTGGACACATTAGTGCCTGTTGTATGTGGGGCATTTTGTTCCCCTTGTTGATTGTCAGAATTAGACATTTTGTCCAAACGTTTTCTTCTGGATAAAGGTTGGTTGCTGTTGGTTATTTTACCACTTCTCAGGTTCATAAAACAGCAAACTTCTTAGGTTCCAACGTTTTTTTATAATGGTTATGTCTCAACAATCTTTATTTCTAATATCCAATTATTGGTCCCACTGGGTGTGCCAATTTGTTTCCAGTGATTTCTGGTAAACAACCGCTAGTCTTCCAAACTATCGAATAATCTTTCTGACTGTTATTCAATTCCTCTGGTAACTCACAGGATCGGCTAGATTGATCCTAGGATTCCTTGGTCATTAGGGTAACTCTCATGATCGAACATATATTCATGGTTGATATTTGAGTGTTGTATAGGTGTTTGGCTTATTTCGATTTCTCTCTTAAAGGTCTAAAGATGTAATCAAAATGTGCGTGTATGAAACTAAGTTACATGAATAAATGTTAATTGTAAAGACATGTAAAATTGCATAAAAGGCAAGCAAATGGTTTCGAATTATAAAAACAGTTAATGTAAAGGATTTCTGGAACGTAAAAGGTTTGAAATATGAAGAAAGCGTTTAATGCAAGAAATCTGTAAATGACTTTAAGTAAAAATAGGCGTTCAAAGGATAAAGCTTGAAGGTAAAGGCATGGAAAATATGACAGTTTTCTGAAATTTAAAGTGCTTGAAATGTGAAGAAAGCATTGAAATGTAAAACTTTAATGAAGAGATTTCGAAGTGAAAAGACTGTAAATGAGAAAACTTATAAATGTTATTTGACAGAAAGATAAAGGAAAGTGCTGGAAATGGTAAAAGGTTTTCATTAAATCATAAATATATGGTGCTATCATACGTACATTGCTCTTGCATTCGTTTCCCTTGCCATGTGGTAGTTTGAATGTTACTGAGTATTTAGTACAATAGATATGACACACGAAATCCTAATACTAAGACTTCTATTTATACTAATTCGACCATAACGGTCTTGCTATAGGATTATGCCACGTTCAGAACATGCAGAACAATGCCTCTTTCTTCTTTCCACGTGTCTCCAAATGCTCCAGCACATAAATTTCAAACTTCGAATGTCCCGCTTCCATTTGAATTTCAAATGCTTTGGTATTTCTCTGTTTCGAACGCACTTCCCAGACACAGCCTTGTTGTTATTTCAAGACTTCTTTAGATATGTTCCCATAATTGCCACTCGAAGCTCCAACTTTGACATGCTTATTCGAAACACTGCTTCTGCTACTTCGAAACATGACGCTTTACTTCATTTCGATCGAAACGTTTAATTCATTTGGCTTCTAATAATATTATCAAAATCTTCAGCCAACACCCCCACAATATGGAATGGCAGAAAATAGCGAATAGGTCTTTATGCAAGATAAATTGAGCGCGAGGATAGTTTTGTGTTTGTCTCGTCAAGCCGGTTTCAACCATGGGCATGGGAAGTTCCAATTTTACTTATGCTGTAAAGCCCCAATCTGAGAGCTCTGAAACCCTAGAATTCAACAATGGTATTTTGCAATTCTGGGCGCCATAATGCAATTCAATCACACTAATAGCTTCGTATGGGTCCTGTGAACACAATACACTCAACAAAACATATCAAATGTGCATGAATCAATGTATGTGATTATGAAATTTATTTACAAACCGTGGGTCTGTGTAGCAAATGTTCTTGAGCTTTGAGGCTTGTTTTGGATTGCAATTTGTTCCTGGGAAGGCTAGCAACGTGTTTGAATTGCTCTAAGGCTTTGAATTGGTCTGCAATATCAAAAATAGTTTTGATTTTTTTGCTTGGATTTTTTGAATGTGGTTTGGCCGTTTGTGCAGTGTTCAGGTGAATGAATGAGGCTTGGTTTGCTTGCATATGTACATGTGAATGATATTAGGTCACATTATGAGCCAATGATCCATTGCAATTAAGTTTTTGGATTTTGCTTTAACACCATTAAAGAACATTCCAAGCTTGGTTCAAATTTTGAATTTTATGCATAAATGAGCTTGGCACGAATTTGGCAGGTGGAATATGACACATGAAAGCCATTCAAACCTCAAAGATGCCATTTAATTAATTTTTTGATTTTATTTGAATTATTATGGATTAAAATGAATTAAATCCATAAAAATTAAATAAAAATGAAAAAATAAATGTTTGGTCTTGAAATTAATCACGGGACACGTGGGTGGCATGACAAGGCTGAATCAAGTGGAAGAAAGTGGGCCCTTTTGTCAAAAATTGAAGTTCCAAGGATGGTTGACTTTTTCCATTTCACAAAAATTTCCCAACTTCTCCAATGCATATCTTGCTCAATTTTGATCATATGAACATGTTCTTGGACATTTTGGAAAGGTATTGAAGTACTCTAACCAATGCCTTTGGTCCCATGTCATTTTGATTTACGAATCTCAAGTTATGGTCTTTGACTTAAAGTGCCTTTTTGTTGACTTTTGAAAATGACCTATAATGTTGAAATTGATAACTTTTTGTGAGAGCATTTCTTGGACTTGGAATGTGAAGATGAGTTGTAGGAAATGTCATCCCCTTCAAAATGAGCATTGGATGGGATTTTTCTGATGAACCATGAAAAAGTTATGTCTTGGTCAAGTTACAGTTGACTTTTCAGCTGTCCAAAAATAGAATTTTTGCATCCTTGATGATTTTTGAGCCATTCTTGTGGAATCATGATCAAGACTTGATCAAATGATGATTGTGGCTTCAAAATAAGATGTTGACCAAAATTTTTGACTTTTGACTGCCAAATGACCATTTTACCCCTACAGTTGATTGTGAAGCAATTAGGGTTTTTGACTGTGCAACTTGACCTTGTGAGCCTTGAAACTTGCCATGTAGGTGCTTGACAATGTGTATAGGCATATGTGACTTGATTGAGCCTTTGAAAATCTCAACTTCCTTGCAAGAACCAAAACCCTAATTTGACTGGCTTAGGAGGGTGGTTGACTGTGCAAACCCTTGAGTAGACTTGAGCAAATTGAGATGATGCTTGTCAAAACTTTGAAGAATATGGGAGGGAAAATTTTGTGGTACAACAGCAGCTTCTTGACCTTAGTGGGGTCAGCTGCCAGTTCACGAAGAGGAGTTATCTCGAGAACATCAGAATCATGCAGTTTGTGATTGCCCTAGGTTCTCGATCAGAGGATGCGGAAGAAGCAGTCGCCTTTGAAGAGGATGATGACATGGATAGTTGAGACATTTTGAGTGTTTTAGAAAACAGGTAACAGTAATAGTGAAGTCTTCGTTTGAGAGATTGAAGATTGTTGTAGATACGCGAGAGGTGGAAGATATATGAATGTCTATTCAACTTCTTAAAATTTTGGAAAGAAATAGAGAAGTAGATGATTAGCCCAATCAGAGTAGACTTAACTAAAATATCTCTCTCATCCCTTGTTTTAAGCAAAATTAATTGCTACATTTCTTCATGTTGGCAAATACCCAGCTTGCCCCTCAAATTTTCAAATTGATTTGCATCAAGTGCCTTGGTAAAAATGTCAGCCAGTTGTCGTTCAGTGGCAACATGTTCCAGTTTAATCGTCTTCTCCTCTACAAGATCTCTGATGAAGTGATGTCTAATGTCAATATGCTTGGTCCTGCTATGCTGAATAGGATTCTTGGAAATGTTGATAGTACTCAAATTGTCACAGTACAATGTCATAACATCTTGTGTGACATTATACTTAGTAAGCATCTGTTTCATCCAGATCATTTGAGAACAGCTACTACCAGCTGCTATGTATTCAACTCCAGCAGTAGATAGAGACACACAGTTCTGTTTCTTGCTGAACCAGGAGACAAGATTATTTCCTAAGAAGAAACATCCTCCAGAGGTGCTCTTTCTATCATCAGCACTTCCATTCCAATCAACATCACAGTAACCAATCAAAGTTGGTTCACATCCATGAGAGTACAGCAAACCACAGTTGTAGGTTCCACTCACATACTTCAGAATTCTCTTCACTTGGTTGATATGACTTACTTTGGGTTCAGCCTGGTATCTTGCACATACTCCAACTGCAAAAGCAATGTCAGGTCTGCTGGCTGTTAAGTATAGCAGACTTCCTATCATGCTTCTGTACAAGCTTTGGTCCACCTTAACCCCACTTGAATCTTTGGACAGCTTTAAGTGAGTAGGTGCAGGAGTCCTTTTATGACTAGCATTCTCCATCCCAAACTTCTTGACAATGTTCTTTGCATACTTGCTTTGAGACAGAAAAATTGAGTCTTCCATCTGTGTGACTTGCAGTCCAAGAAAGTAGGTCAATTCTCCCATGAGGCTCATTTCAAATTCAGCTTGCATCTGGTCAGCAAAATGTTTAACCATTTTATCTGACATTCCCCCAAACACTATGTCATCAACATAGATTTGAGCTACCATTATCTTTCCTCCTTCATTTTTGACAAAAAGAGTTTTATCCAAGCCTCCTTTCCTGTATCCTTTGTCAGAGAGGAATTTTGTCAACCTGTCATACCATGCTCTAGGAGCTTGTTTCAGGCCATATAAAGCTTTCCTCAATTTGTAGACATGATTAGGGCAGTTTGGATCCACAAATCCTTTAGGCTGTTCCACATAAACTTCCTCATTTAAGTACCCATTTAGGAAGGCACTCTTTACATCCATCTGAAATAACTTGAACTTAAGGAGACAAGCAATTCCCAATAAGAGTATGATTGATTCTAGTCTGGCTACAGGAGCAAAAGTCTCATCAAAATCAACCCCTTCAACTTGAGTGTATCCTTGAGCAACAAGTCTTGCCTTATTCCTGGTGACAACTCCTTCAGCATCTAATTTGTTCTTGTAGATCCATTTTATGCCAATGATGTTTGTTCCTCCTGGTCTAGAAACTAACTCCCATACTTCATGTTGCTTGAATTGGTTCAATTCATCTTGCATTGCTCCAATCCAGTATTCATTAGTTAAAGCCTCCTTAACATTTCTTGGTTCAATCTTAGATACAAAGCAAGAGTTTGAGATGATTTCTCTAGATCTTGTAATGATTCCACTGTTAGGATCTCCTATGATGAGTTCCTTAGGATGATCTTTCTGAATTCTGATGGAAGGGTCTTTGTTAGCTTCCTTTGATTCAGATTCTGATGAAGTAGTTTTAGGAATATCATCCTTTTGAGTTGAAGTCTCAAAGAATGTCTCAACATCATATGGGACATTTGTTTCCTCATGGTAATCATCAACTATGACATTTATAGATTCCATCATAACTTTGGTCCTAGAATTGAATACCCTATAAGCTCTGCTGTTGGTAGAGTATCCTAGGAATATTCCTTCATCACTTTTAGGGTCCATATTTCTCCTTTGTTCACGATCTGTCAGAATATAGCATTTGCTTCCAAATACATTGAAGTACTTCACTGTAGGCTTTCTTCCTTTCCAAAGTTCATAAATGGTGGATGATGCTCCCTTTCTCAAGGTGACCCTGTTATGGACATAACAGGTTGTATTCATAGCTTCAGCCCAAAAATGAATAGGAAGTCTTTTGGCATGTATCATTGCTCTGGAAGATTCTTGTATAGTCCTGTTTTTCCTTTCCACAACTTCATTTTGTTGAGGAGTTATGGGTGAAGAGAATTCATGATTAATTCCTTCTGAGGAGCAGAACTCATCAAACTTACTGTTTTCAAATTCCTTGCCATGATCACTTTTGATTCTGACAATGCATCCTTCTTTTTCTCTTTGAATTCTTTTGCACAGTTCCTTAAATACTTCAAATGCATCAGACTTTTCTCTAGTGAAGTTAATCCAGGTGAATTTGGAAAAATCATCCACAACAACATAGACATATCTTTTTCCACCAAGACTTTCTACCTGCATTGGTCCCATCAGATCCATATGTAGAAGTTCTAACACCTTAGAGGTGGTCAGATGTCTTGACTTTGGATGTGACATTCTAGTCTGCTTTCCAACCTGACATTCACCACAGACTCTCCCTTCATCAATTTGCAGCCTTGGAATCCCTCTGACTGCTTCCATGGATATAATCCTTTTCATTCCTCTCAGATGTAAATGACCAAGTTTTTGGTGCCACAGTTTCACTTCTTTTTCTTCTTTGGCAATAGAGCACACAGAAGAATAATTAGTGTTCTCAGACTCCCATAAGTAGCAGTTGTCTTTAGATCTGACTCCTCTTATTACAACTTCTTGTTTCTCATTAGTTACAAGACATTCAGACTTGGTGAAGTTGACCTTGAATCCTAGATCACATAATTGACTGATACTTATGAGATTAGCAGTCAAGCCTTTTACCAGCAATAATTTATTTAGGTTTGGAACTCCAGGGCAGTCCATGTTTATAACTCCTTTGATTTCTCCTCTAGCACCATCTCCAAAAGTCACATAACTAGTAGTGTGAGGCTTAACATTATTGAGAAGATTCTTGATTCCAGTCATGTGTTTAGAGCATCCACTGTCAAAGTACCAGTCTTCCTTTGCAGAGACTCTAAGGGAGGTGTGAGCTATCAGGGAAGTAGCCTTTTTCTTCCACTGTTGAGTATATGGTGCCTTGTTAGACTTAGGTTTGACAACTGGGGTCTGATTAGGATATCCATATAATCTGAAGCAAAATGGCTTTATGTGACCAAACCTCCCACAATGATGACATCTCCATCTTTGATACCTTTTCTTCATATTTCTCTATTCTCGATGTTGAGTGCTATGTTATGACATCTGCTTTGACATTTGTTTATCAGGCCTGATCTTCTTCTTGTCTACAATAGATTTCTTTGCTGCCACAAATCCTAGACTAGACTTGTTTCCCACATTTTGTCCAACCTGAAGGATTTCTTCTAATTTGTCAGTTCCATTTGTCAGCATCTTGACAGATTTGGTCATCTGGTCAAGTTTTGAGTTTAGCATTTGAACTTCCCCTTCTAGATGACTTATAGTATCAATGCCTGCCTTCTTCTCAGCCTCCAACTTTACTATGAGTTTTGTTTGTCTCTCATTTTGCTGACAGACTTCAGCACTTCTGATATATAACTTCTTGTAGGAGTCAGCCAGTTCTTCAAATGTCACTTCCTCATCACTAGAGTCACTATCAGAGTTACAAGTACCAGTTAGCGCAATAACTAGTTTGGCAGATTCTTCTTCAGAATTACTTTCTGAGTCACAGTCAGACCAAGTAACAGACATTCCTTTCTTTTGTTTCTTAAGAAAGGTAGGACATTCAGCTCGAATGTGCCCATATCCTTCACATCCATGGCATTGAATTCCTTTGCTTTGATTTCCCTTTTCTTCAGACTCTGGTCTTCTGCTGGAGTCATAGGATCTGTTAATGTCAGAAGGAATGTTCTTAACATTTGACCTTGACTTTGGGTCCATTCTCTTGATGAGTTTGTTGAACTGTCTTCCAAGCATGGTTATAGCTTCTGAAATATTTTCTTCTTCATCCTCTTTGTTTTCATCTTCAGTATTAGATACAAGTGCTATGCTCTTGTTTTTCTTGTCGACATTGTCACTGATCCCCATCTCAAAGGTCTGAAGTGACCCAATGAGTTCATCCACCTTTAAGTTGCAGATATCCTGAGCTTCCTCTATAGCAGTCACCTTCATTGCAAATCTTTTAGGCAAGGATCTGAGAATCTTTCTCACCAGCTTTTCTTCTGACATCTTTTCTCCTAATGCTCCTGAGCTGTTGGCAATTTCCAAGATGTTCATGTGAAACTCATGAATGGTCTCATCTTCCATCATCCTTAGGTTCTCAAATTTGGTAGTCAGCATCTGAAGCCTTGACATTTTTACTTTGGATGTGCCCTCATGGGTAGTTTTGAGAGTGTCCCAAACCTCCTTGGCCAGTTCACATTGATGTACTAGTCTGAATATGTTTCTATCAATTCCATTGAACAAGGCATTTAATGCTTTGGAGTTACCCAGGGCTAACTCATCTTCTTCTTTGCTCCATTCTTCCTCAGGTTTCAGACTGGTCGTCCCATCTTTCCCAGTTATGGTGGGATGGTTCCATCCTTTGTCAGCAGCTCTCCAAGCCTTTTTGTCCTGTGATTTTAAGAAGGCAATCATACGAGGTTTCCAGTAGTCATAATTTGATCCATCCAGAATGGGTGGTCTGTTTCCAAATCCTCCTTCTTTGTCCATAGCGCCAAAAAATAATATCCCTAGATCTCACCCAGTAAGACAGGTAGGGTGCCTGCTCTGATGCCAATTGAAATTCTGGCAGTAGATACTTAATGTTACAGTGAATGTTATGACACCGTATCTGACACTCTTCAAGACAGTAAATCTAAAAGCAGTAAAGAACACAATCAATTGTTTACCCAGTTCAGTGTGTAACAACACCTACTCTAGGGGCTACCAAGCCAGGGAGGAAATTCACTATAAGAGATATTAATTCAGGAATAAACCAACTAGTTTATCTCCTTCACTTAAGACCTACCCAATGCAACTTCAATCTAAGTTCAACTTAAACCTGAGTTCCTACTCACTCCCCCTCAATCACAGCAGTGATACTAAACAATTGACTAATGAAATTATGAAGACACTCTTCAGTACATACACTTGATTTTGCTTCACAGCTTTTAATCAAGTAACACAAACACTCGTGCTTCAAAGCTTTGAGTGATACACAACCCTAACTTGACTTTGCTTCAAAGCTTTAATCAAGTGACACAAACACTCGTGCTTCAAAGCTTTGAGTGATACACAACCCTTACAATCAAATCCTACTCCAAGTCACTTATCACAATGATAATTGCTTGGATTACAGTAGTTACAACTATACAGTCCCTTATTGATCTTCTGTCAAAAAGTATCTTTCACCAACAGTCTTCATGAGGAATATATAGGCAGCTATTCTTCAACTAGGGCTTCCACGAAAATAGCTAGGGTTAATTAGGGTTAACCTCAAGACTTGGTCATAGGACTTTAACAACCAGATTAGGGTTAAGCAAAGTTAACCTAAGTCCACATGAGAATCTGATATGGACTGAATAAACTAGATTCTTGAAAATTCTCAAAAATAATAAATCTGCACAAATGTTAGTTCAGTACAGGATGTCTTAACATTGGTTATGACAACAAGAATCCTGTTTACTGATTTTGGTAGAATGCAATAAATATGATCATTGCATAATGATCAGCTAAACACTCATATTGAGCAGCTCCTGTATGACATTCTTTTTCTGCAGAATGTACCTTGTATCCCAGAATGTTATGACATCAGTCATGACATTCACACAACTGGTTTTACCAAAAAACATGCCAACAACCAAACACTTACATCGTGGATCCATTCATGACCCAAGAGTAGATTGTAGTTGGCTTTGGCAGCAATAACCATGAACATTTTTGGCCTAGTGATTGAGCCCACAGTTAGGTCCACTTGCACTACGCCTAAGGTATGACCAATTTTCCACTCATAATTTGAGAGTACCATGTTGTGAGGTTTAATATCTGTATCGAACATGCATATCCTCTTTAGCATAAATTGAGGCATAAGGTTGACTGCAGTGCCTCCATCTACTAGCACTTTGTTTATTCCCATATTTTCCACTTTGGCTTTAATGAAGAGTGGCTTTAGATTATTCTTCATGCTCTAATCTGACCTTTCGAGAAAGGTGTTTTGCTCTTCCACCATGCCATTGTTGAGGACATAATAGCACATGGGCTTATGCTTGTCCATTTTTGTTGCCTCTGCTTCCTCAGATTCTTCCACTTCTATGATTTGGTCATATTCATGGGGTAAGACTGACACTACATTACAGTTTATGTTTAGTGTTGAATTTCCATCGGATTCGAAATCACTGGTCATCATATCTTCATCATTTTCTTATTTTTATGGACTTTCCTTAGCAACATATTTCCCTCTGAGTGAGAACAACTTTCTTCCTACTGGGGGTTTATCTGTAACCATCATGTTCGATGAAAATTGACTGTTATTTGATTCACCTATCTCCTTCGTTATTAGTTCCTTTTCAGCCTTCTTTATCCTTTGATGCCTTTGCCACTGGGATCTAGACATTCGATTCTTACCCTTATAGTTCTTGGTCCTATATGCTTCCCTCTTTGATGCTTGGAATTGTTTTCTGTAAGCCATCACAGTCTTGCCTCCCTCATCTAAACTTCTTCACTTATTCCTTACTTCACTTAAATTAACTCGTCGATCTGTTGGTATATTAGCAGTAAGTTTAAAAGTTACCATTCGATTGACTTTTGGGTGAAGATTGTCTTGTCTTCTAGGGATTCTCCTCTTATCGAAGGTGAAACTAGACTTGACCTTGCTTCAATTTCCCCAGACTTGGGTATAAAGAACTCTTATGAACATCTCAGCAGCTTTCTTGTCATACATAGTGCCACATTTGGGGCACATCAAGCATATAGAGTTAGATTTTTGACATCTCACAAGGAAACCTAACAAACTTTCCCCTGGCTTGGGGTAAGGAGCCAGTATTTAGTTTGGACTTCTCCAGTTCCCCGTAATATGCGCCTTCTAGATCCTCTCGTATGCTGCTGCGGCCCTTTGATTATGGACTATACTGCATCCAGGGCACGTAAGCATATCAACATCCTGCACATGGCAGCAAAGCAAGTAATCACGCAGACTTTCGCTGCTTCTGGCATATCCACCTCTCATTTTATCATTTTCCAATTTCAGTTTTCTTTCTATTTCCTCCATTTTTGGGGTAGGTTGATTCAAATCTATAATGTTGATCTCAAGATTTTAACCTTCAGTAGTCTCAATCTTTCCATGGGCAGAGTTTGAGTCCTTAGAAATCTTCATCTCTTCGAATTTCACTCTAAGGTGTTCAGTAGCCTTAGCATTTTCAACTTATGGGGCTGCATCATCAACAATGTTGCCCTTTGTAGCCTGATCCTGTAGAACTTCATCAATCTTTGGAACAGAGTCCTCAGCAATTCCATCGAAAGAGTCTTCAGACTTGAAGCCTTCAGTAGCCTCACTTTGTTCCACCTTCACCTGTTGGCTAGAATCTGCATCAGATACTTCCACCATGTTGATGTCCAATGGCTCAACATAATATTTTTTAGCCACCTTGAGGGGGTCAGTGTCTATCTTCATCTGACTTTTTGCTTTCTCTCTAAGCTTGAGCCTTCCATCGGCATTCTGAATCAGATCCCTAAAAAGAAAGCATTGTGAGGTTTTATGGCCTAAGAAGTTATGATATTTACAGAAACCCCTTTTCTTCCGTTGTTCCAACGAAGGAATCTTAGCATTTAGGGGCACTATCATCTAGCCATCTTTCACTAATAAGTCAAATATCTCATCACATTTCGTTACATCGAATGTGTAAGTTTTCTAGGAAATTTGTCATTTTTTTCTGTTTCTATGGGGTCCTTGCCATTCGATGGGGCAAGAACTTTACAAGAGTATTGGGGTTCTTGTTTCAGTTCTGCCAAATCTATTTAAAAATCTTCGAAGCCAAAAGGATAATTTAGAATTTCTTGTTCCTCTTCTTCGGCTTCGATATAAGCAACCCTCTCTTTCTTGTAATTTTTATTTGCCCTAATCTTTTCAGCTTTTAAACGTTCGACTTGTCGAACCCTATCTGCTAACTGGGCCATGTCTCTTAGATATTGGGTATCTAATTTCTTTCGAATGGAATAGTTTAAACCTCCTGCGACCATTTCAACTAGTTCATGTTCAGGAACCACTGTAAAGCATCAATACTTCAATAAACGAAATCTATTCAGATAATCATCTATTGGTTTAGTGAATTTCCTCTTGATACTGGCCAATTCTTTGAGACTTATATTAGTTTCTCCATGTAGAATTGTTCGTGGAATAATCTTTCCAAGTGTTGCCAAGCATTTATAGAACCTGGAGAAAGAGTAGCAAACCAAGTGAAAGCATTTTTTGTTAACGAACTTGGAAAGTATTTTATTCTCAAGTTCTCACTATTTGCCAAATCCCATGCTTCATTCAAATACATGGCTATGTGCTCCACAGTGGATTCATTAGTGTCTCGTAAAAAAATTGTAAACTTAGAGACTTTTCAACCCGTTGGTAATTCTGTTTGTAATATATATTCAGATAAAGGGGATGAATAATTTGGTCTCTTAAGTCCGGTATGTAGACCATTTTGCGCCATGCTTCTCTCGATCATGGTGGTCAAGTTATTTTCCATGTTATCTTGTCTAACTCTATGGACCATTTCATCTGCATTTTGATCCCTATTAACCACCATTATCCTCCTAGGTTGTTCCTCTTGGATATCATTTCGAATCCTTGTTGATATACCCTTGGTTCTATGATTCTTTCAACAGCCTCCTATCTAGGTAACCTCACTTGGTTAATGGTTGGTTCTTCCTCCTGGACAACTGGGGCCCGATTTTGCCTACGTCGAACAGGCGCTTCAGGGGCACCAAAGAAATTTGTTATGTGCACCATCTGCACTGACATTTGCTGATAGGTGTGAGTATTTTCTTGATTGGTTCTATTAATGTTTTGGATTAAAGGAGTGAAAATGGTACTCATCTCTCTAGCCAGAACTCCTACCATATCATGGTTACTATCATTCATTTGTTGTCTGAATGCTGCCTGATTGCTCGTTGTCAGTATAGGCATTTGGGTAAAAGACCCTTCATTCTAGGTATTTCGACCCATGTTATTCATCCCAGAACTAGACCCTTGTATCGGGGATTGGGTTGTTGTTGTACTATTATGAAGTCCTTCCATGAAAGAAGTTGGCATTACATATGATGGTGGTTCCCTAAGTGGCCTAAATGTTTCAAATCCTGGAGGCCTAGGGGTTGGACATTGGGCTTGGTTCCCAACATGTGTAAAAACCGAACCAATTTGGGCATTCGAAGGAATGCCCGCTGCACTCGAAGAAAGAGGCATGGTTGTCGAATTATTTGTAGCCACCGAACCTATAGATGTAGGTATGACCTGTGTGTGAGGGATTGTGGTTGATGTATCCATCGAACTTGCAACAACCGTGCCTGATCCCTGTGGGGGATTTTGTTCCCTGTCATGGCTAGTTGTGTTAACCATCTTTCTTATATATTTTCTTTTTGGGTTTTGGTTGGTTGTTGTTGGCTATTTTACCACTTCTAAGGTTCATACAACAATAACGAATGACGAAAGATAGACGCTCACAAAAAAATACAAGTTTTCAAAAACTTCGACATTGTTCCACCGGGTGTGCCAATTTGTTTACGCGTGAATTTGGTAAACAACCACTTTGGTAACTTGCAGGATCGACTAGATTGATCCTAGAACATATGTATAAGTTTTTAACATTAAACTTGTAATGGGATTCATGTTTAACATTATTTTGTTGATAACAATATAAAGATTAGAATTATAATTTAAAGTAAGTTCGAATAAAAGGATTTCAAATGAGTAATGCAAAGGTTTCAACTGGAAACATAAAGGAAATGCAAAATAAATGTAAATGACTTGAAAAAGCAAAAGTTTTGACTAAAAAGTAAAGGAAATACTGGAAATGTTAAAAGACTTGATATTGATAAAGTAAAATGATTCGAAAAGAACAATAATGATGTCTATACGTACATTTTCTACAACTCTTTTCTCTAACACTTGGTACTTCGAGTATATTGAGTAATTTATACAAAATGAACCCCTTGAATCCTAACATTAAGATCCTTATTTATACTAATTTGACCCTAACGGTCTTTCTATAATAGAGTACCACGTTCTAAGATTGCATGTACTTCGAACCCATCAGACTTCCACGCGTCTTCTATGACTCAAACATTCGATTTCAAATTCAAATTCCTCTCTTTTGTTTGCGCCAAGTTTTCGACGTATATATCCAAAAACTTTGGATTTCAAAATATACTTAACGAATATTTATTATATTCATTTTGTCTGTCCATCAAACCATTTCAAACGCTTGGGCTTTTACTCAATTTAATCCAAACGAAGCACAAACACCAAAAACAATATTAATGCGTTCAAACAACCGATGTAATCAAAATTCCAAGCCAACACCCCTGTCAAAGTGACTGGGGGTGGTACTTCACCACTTTTAGGAGGATTTTAATTACCTAGATGACTTTGGTTTGCCATTTTCCTAATGTATTTTCTCTTAGGAATTTCCTTGTTGTTTGTGGCTAATTTACCACTTCTAAGTCTCATGCAACGAAGTAAAATACAAGAAAATGATGAAGATTTTCAAAAACTTTTCACAAGAACAAAAATATTTGTTAATTGAACACATGTCTCACTGGGCGTGCCAATTTGTTTACCGTGAAAATTGGTAAACAAGCGTTAGTCTTCTAAAAACAACAAAAAGCCTTTAGTTACTCGCAGGATCGACTAGATTGATCCTAGGACATGTGTTTTAATTCAACCTTTTGTTCTTGAAAACAAAGAATACTTCGACCGTATTCATTTTTTTGTGACAATATTGGTTTCGATCTAAATGAATATTCAAAGTAAACTTACGAAAACTTGTAAAGAAAGTGCAATAAAGGCAATTGAAAGTAAATTGCTAAAAGTAAATTCTGGAAAAAAAATAACTTGTATTAAATAAAAGATGATGTTTACACGTATATTTCTCAAAGGGGTCTTTTCTCAATACGCAGATACTTCGAGTTTATGTGAGATTTTGTACAAATGAATGAACACGCAAATCACATTTCTAAGACCCCTATATATATATATATATATATATATATATATATATATATATATATATATATATATATATATATATATATTACTAATTCGATCACAACGATCATTCTACGTCTAAATGCCACGTTCGTGACATGCAAATCCTTCGAACTAATAAACCTCTACATGTCTTATGGATAAGATCAAAGGCTTGAATTTTCAAATTCTTCTATCTGCGAAGAGCGCCAAAACTACAACATTCGAATTCAAACTTCAAACATACTTCGAACTCTTCAGCATAAAGGCTTCTTCGACCGTCCCCTTAGAAATAATCAGTCAAAGCTTTTACAAGACATTCCTTTCAATATAACTTAGTCTTCGACTTTTGACCCTTTGTATTCTATTATTGAAATTTCCAGCTAACACCTTCACAAACTATGTAACTTAATAATTGTCGTTTATTTTACAACTTATTAGACATTATTTATTTACTTAACATTTCATTTTACTTCTTTAATTATATCAATCACTGTTCTATTTAAATCATTGAAATACCAACAACGTGCGGCAACACACGAGCGTGTGTGAATACACAGATCAACTACTAATTACATGATAAATTAAATTTACTTTATAAAATGTATTCCTATTTGTGTGAGATATTTAAATCTCAATATTTAAATTATAACTAACAAATTAGATGTTTAATACTAATTTAATTAAATAAAAGTATAATTATTAATTCAGGTAGTTAAGCACACTAAATATGTTGGAGAAATTTAAAATGTTCAATTGAAATTAGTAGATCCATTGTTTATTTTATGCAAACGCGTTGGATTAGATTAGATATTAGATTGATCTAATTATTTAATCTAGATATTACATGATTGCTTCAATCGAACTCAATTAATCATTTTAAAATCGTCAAATTCTTTATAAAAACAGATGAATCTATTTCTGTTAAAAGAATATTAAAACAAAAAATTATATTTAAGAAATATGCCACTTTTAAATTCATAAATAAACCTGTTAAACTACACTAAGTAAATCATTTTAAATTTGTATTCATTGATTAATTAACTAATTAATGATTTAAAGAGTACTATATATTACACTGTTAAAATAAGGGTGTTGAACACGAATTCTCACCGGAAAGTTCCATGACGATGAAGAACGCTCTTATCTCTTCTCTTCTGGCACCGTAATAGGTCGTCAAAAGGAGCATGCTTGAAGTAACTCATCCCTGTGCAAGAGAACCTGCTGAGTAGTATCGGCTTTAATTTGAGGCTCAAGAGATTGACTGACAGATCAATGTGTTTGAAGACGATTCTATCGAAGGTTATTAATGTTGAATAAACTTTAAATGTTATAAGTAGTGGATTTTTTTATTAATAAGATAGTGGGAAGGTTAAAAATCAAATGTAATTGGAAGGCCAAAAGATAGTGGGTTATAATAATATTTACTAATAGCATTTACTTTCCTAGAATAGTAGAAGTCTTTGGGTCTATATAAAGACCAAGATTGTATTCTATTTCAACAACAAGATATAAAAGTTTGTTCATTTTCTCTAACAAATTGACATCAGAGCTAATGGAAAACATGATGAATTAAATATCGTTGTCACGGCTAACGAAGTCAAATTACGAAAGCTGGAGTATCCAAATAAAAGCTCTTCTTGGATCTCTAGACGCGTGGGAGGTGACCAAAGATGGGTTTGAAGAACCATCATATGTTGCGGGACATATGACAGCTCAAACTAAGGCGTTGAAAAAGACGCGATCGAAGGATACAACGACGCTATACATGTTATTCAGGGTTGTTGACGAATTAGGCTTCAAAAAGATTGTCGGTTCGACTACGTCGAAAGAAGCATGGGATACGTTAGAGAAAGTGTTCAAAGGAGCAGATCGAGTGAAGCAAGTTCGTCTCCAAACTCTTCGTGGCGAAATGGAGAGGATGCAAATGAAGGAGACCGAAACTGTATCTGACTACATCACACATGTACAAAAGATGGTGAACCAACTTACCAGAAATGGAAAAACAGTAACTGATGCACGAGTTTGTTGAAAAGATTTTGAGATCTTTAACAGACAAATTGAGAATATTGTGTGTGCAATAGAAGAATCGAAGGACCTTTCTACGCTCTCAGTCGAAGAGCTCGCTGGTTCTCTCGAAGCACATGAACAACGTAAGATGAAAAAGAAGGAAGAAGCAGTCGAGGAAGCAAATCAAACCAAGGAGTCGATCAAAGATGAAAAGGTACTCTTTTCTCAAAACTTTTGAGGAAGAAGACGTGGTCGTGGAGGTCGTGACAATGGTCTAAGTGGTCGAGGCAGCAACTTCGAGAAAGGACATTTGAATCAACAAAATTGGCGTGGCAGAGGACGTGGTCAAAGAAGTGGTCGATCGAACCACTCCAACTTCGAATGTTACAAGTGTGGGAAGTATGGTCATTACGCGAAGGATTACAATTCGTACAAATGTTATAATTGTGATAAAGTGGGACATCTTGCAAAAGATTTTCGAATCGAAAAGAAGGTAGAAGAAACAACCAATCTAGCCTTGGAAGCTGAAGCGAATGAAGGTTTTCTCCTGATGGCTGAAAATGAAATCAACACCAATAATGACCATGTTTGGTATCTTGACCCAGGAGCAAGTAATCACATGTGTGGTTACAAACACCTATTTAAAGAAATGAAAAAAGTTGAAGATAGTAATGTGTCTTTCGGAGATGCATCGAAAGTGAAGGTCGAAGGAAAGGGCACAATTTGTTACTTACAGAAGGATGACTTGATTGGATCAATCGAAGATGTTTACTATGTACCAGATCTCAAGACCATCTAGAGTTTGGGAAAACTTACAGAAAAAGGTGTTTTGATACTTATAAAAGACCGAATACTGCATTTGAAGGATAAAGCAGGACATCTAATCGCCTGTGTCGAAATGGAAAGAAATCAAATGTACAAACTGAATTTGAGGAACATTCGAGAGAAATGTCTACAAGTCGAAATGCAAGACAAAGCGTCACTATGGCATATGCGCTTTGGTCATCTACATCATGCTGGTTTGAGAAGGTTGGCGAAAAAGAACACGGTGCACGGACTACCAGACATGGATTGTGAAGGAAAGTTTTATGAAGAATGTGTGCTCAGCAAACAAACAAGAATCTCATTTCAAAAAAATGCAGAATATCAAGCTAAAAAAATTCTTGAATTGATTCATACTGACATATGTGGGTCAATCACTCCAGAATCCTTCAGTGGAAAAAGGTACTTCATTTCTTTTATCGACGATTTCTCACGAAAGAATTGGGTTTATTTCTTGAAAGAAAAGTCTGAAGCATTAGAGGTGTTCTAAAGTTTCAAAGTAATGGTAGAGAAGGCAACCGACACAAATATCAAAGCAGTCCGATCTGATAGAGGTGGTGAGTACACTTTGACGGTCTTTATGAAGTATTGTGAAGAGCAGGGCATAAGGAGATTCCTAAATGCACCATATTCACCTCAACAAAATGGTGTGGCTGAAAGAAAGAATCGAACTATTCTTGACATGATTCGATCAATGCTTAAGAGCAAGAACATATCGAAAGAATTCTGGGCAGAAGCTGTACAATGTGCTGTTTATGTTCAGAATCGATGTCCACATTCAAAGTTAGAAGATCAAACACCACAAGAAGCATGGAGCGGACAAAAGCCAACAATTTCTCATCTCAAAGTATTTGGTAGTGTATCTTATGCACATGTACCAGATCAACAAAGAACAAAACTTTAAGATAAAAGTCAAAAGTATATATATTCATTGGATATGATGAGAACACAAAAGGGTACAAGCTATTCGACCCCATAAGCAAGAAAGTGATCATGAGTAGAGACGTTCGAATAGACGAAGCGAGGAAGTGAGAGTGGAACAATTCGACAGAAGTTATCGACGCATTCGAAGAATCATCTGTCGCTGTACCAACAAGCATTTCAACAGAACATGAAGATACTGAAAATGAAGATGAATCTCTACAACCCAGAATGTGAAGTTTGCAAGATTTATATGATTCGACAAATGGTGTACACCTCGTGTGCCTTCTGGAAGATGCTGAGAACATCAGTTTTGAAGAAGCGTTACGAGACAAGAAGTGGAAAAGTTCCATGGACGAAGAGATTAAAGCAATAGACCGCAACAACACTTGAGAGCTAGTCGAATTGTCAAATGGTAGTCAACTTATTGGTGTAAAGTGGGTATTCAAGAAAAAGATGAATGCTCAAGGAGAAATCGAATGATTCAAAGCGCGACTTGTTGCGAAGGGATACAAACAAAAAGAAGGAATTGACTATGACGAAGTGTTTGCACTTGTTGCAAGAATGGAGACAATTTGATTGCTCATTTCTCAAGCTGCTTAATTCAAATGACCAATATTTTAAATGGATGTCAAGACAACATTTTTGAATGGTGTACTCGAAGAAGAAATCTATGTCGAACAACCACTCGGGTATATGAGAATTGGAGAAGAGAAGAAGGTGCTGAAGTTGAAGAAAGCGCTATATGGGCTGAAGCAAGCACCACGGGCATGGAACACACGCATCGACACATATTTCAAGGAGAATGGGTTCGAACAATGTCTGTATGAACATGCCCTCTATGTGAAGAAAAATGGAAGTAATGTATTACTTGTTGCTCTCTATGTCGATGACCTTATTTTTCTAGGCAGTGATGATCAGATGATAGAAGAATTCAAGAGCACCATGATACGTGAGTTCGAAATGACAGGCTTAGGTATGCTGAGATTCTTTCTTGGTCTGGAGGCAGTGATGCAAAGGTACCGCTCAAGTTGAAGGGGAAATTTTATCGGACTGCAGTAAGACATGCTATTTTATCCGGGACAGAATGTTGGGCAATTAAGAATCAACACGAGAATAAAATAAGTGTAGGGTAGATGAGGATGTTGCGGTAGATGTGTGGTAAGACTCGACATGATAAAATTAAAAATAAAAATATTAACGAGTGGCGGGGTAGCGCATATTGTAGAGAAGATGGTGGAAAATAGACTTAGGTGGTTTGGACATGTAAAGAGAAGACCTGTAGATTCTATAGTAAAGAGAGTAGACTAGATGAAGAGAAGACAAACAATTCAAGGAAGAGGAAAGCCTAGAAAAACTATAAAAGAGGTTATTAAGAAAGATCTCGAGATTCATGATTTGAATAGAAGCATGGTCCTTGATAAAACATTATGGTGAAAGTTGTTCCATGTAGCCGATTCCATCTAATGGGGAAAGGTTTTGTTGTTGTTGTATGTGTAATTATGGTTAATAAAACGCTTCTAATTTTGCTTCATTATGTTTAATTATGGTTGATAGAATGCTTTTGATTATGCTTCATTATTTGTAATATGGTTAATAGAATGCTTTTGATTTTGCTTCATTATTGAAATTTCATAACTGACTTATGAGTTTCGTTTTTGCTGTGAAATCCAATTTCTTTTTATATGTCTTTTTCAGTGCAAACCATGGGAGTTCTCCAATTGTTCTGTACGTGTAGAGACCGTTAGAATATGTTCAAGGTGCTTTAATGCATAACTCAGTCGAGCTTCATGTTCTCCCCACTCAACACTTAGCGGACATCGTTTGCATAGTGGACCCGTTTCATATAATATGGACTATTCAGACACTCGAGACTTTGATTTTGAGCCTTTTAAGAAGATATGAAAGCGGGGAGCACTTGCAGTTCTATGCTTGAAAGGGTTAAAAACAAATCTCACAAACATTACATAAAATTATATATTTAACTCTATCTCCTATGATTTTCAACCATCCCGTTCTCAGTATCACCCATACATATAAAGTTGGTCAGGTTTAATATTTAATGAAATTACAATTAAAAAAATATAGCCAACAAACTGAGACAATGTATAATCCTAACTATAAAAGGGCCATTCGAGTTTTGTCGAGTTTGATACTAACACCTTATATTAAAATCTGGAATATAATATTTAAAGGATTTAACAATGATTTTGGATAATTAATAGAGCTTTATCACAAAAATACACAAATAGTCTTTCATAATCCGCTTTTAGTGTCAAGCATAAAAGTGAAAGAATGAAAATAGACTATAGTTTTTCCTTAACTTTTACAAAGAACTACGAAAATATCACAATATAATCAATAACTACGAGACATTTAGTTTTTCCTTAACATTGCTTATCAACTAATCCGTAAGAAAATAGACTATAGAAGGTGATATTATATTTCTGCGAGACCTTTAGGGTATTTTTGGTTCCCAAGATATGATAGAAATGTTATAAGACATAAAAGAGGTGTTTATTTTAAAATTTGATAAATAACTTTTACACTACAAGAAAAATCTTGTTTAGAATCTATTTGGTAAGACCACAAAAAAAAGTTTTAATTTTTCAGTTCATATAAATAAAAAAGCTCAGTTTTATAATTGTTTTTGTTGGAAATAATTTATATTTTAGAAATATTTAGGAATATCTTTTTATATCTTTGTTAGAAGGTATTTTAATATTTTATTATACTTTAATTTTGTATATAAATAGTCTAGTAGTAGGTAAGTCAACGTAATTCATTATTCCTTATTTTGTAGCCGTTATTAAATATATTCCTTTTGTCTTTCATCTCTCCTTTGTGCACCAACAATTGGTATAAGAGTTCCGGTTCAAAATCCACGGGGAAACACGGAAAACACGAGTGAACAATGAGGTATTGTTTCATTGAGAATCATTTTTTTGATTCTGTGGGATTTGGGAAACACTTTTAGTAAATTTTTGAGTGAATTGCACAAGGTTGAAGATGAACGAAAACGGCGATATAAATTCCAAGCTTCCAGTGTTTGATGGTAAAAACTGGAATCGTTGGAAGATCTAGATGCGTGTACTGTTTGGTTCTCAAGATGTGTTAGATCTTGTCACCGATGGCTATGCTTCGTTAGCAGCAGACGCAACAGAGGCACAAAAAATAACGCAGAAGGCGCTAAGGAAGAAAGATCAGAAGGCGTTGTTCTACATCTATCAATGTGTGGATGCAAACATGTTTGAGAAGATTGTTGACTCTGAAACAGCAAAGGCTGCGTGGGACACACTGGTCAGATGTTACGGTGGTGACGCATCAGTGAAGAAGATGAAGCTTTAGTCTCTTAGAAAACAATATAAGAATCTCAACATGAAGGACAAAGAGAAGGTTTCTGAGTACATCTCTAGAGTAATTCTGATCACTAATGAGATGAAAGCTTGTGGAGAAACTCTTTCTGAACAAGTAATCATTGAGAAGATATTGAGATCTTTAACTTCTCAGTTTGATTACATTGTGGTAGCAATTGAATATTCTAAAGATCTGAGCACCATGAGAGTTGAAGAGCTGCAAAGTAGTCTAGAGGCGCATGAGTTGCGTATGACTGAGAGAACTTCTGAGAGAAAAGTAGAGTAGCAGGCTCTGAAAGTAACTTCTGGTAAGAAGTATCAGAAGCAGATTTGGTCAGAAGCTAGGAAGAAAACTAATGGTGGTCAAAGGTCAGAAGCTTCAAACTCTGATAGGCAGAAGAATGTCCAGAAGGGAAAGGAGAACTCTGACAAGAATAATGTTCAGTGTTACTGTTGCAAGAACTTTGGTCACTATGCCAAAGATTGTTGGTCAAACAAAGAAGAAGCAAAAATGGCCAGAGGAGACTCAGATGATGAACTTGTGCTATTTATGGCTTATGAATCTGATGAGGAACCAGTGAAATTATCATTTTATGATTCTGAAGGGGAAGAAGATGACTCAAAATATTCTGACTCTGAAGGAGTGTTTGAATATGACTTAGAATCAGAAGATGGTGCTCAAGATTCTGAAGATGAGTCAGAAGATGATGACTCTGGAAACTCCGAAGATGAGTCAGATGGTAAATCTGATTCTGATCTAGATTTTGATGTTGATCCAAAATCTGGTGGTGATCATGCTTCTAGAAGGGAAAACTCTGAAGACGTAGGTTCTGGAGGACAAGCTTCTAAAGATGATCATGTTTATGGTGAAAATCATGACTCCAAGGATGAACCTTTTGAAGGAGGAGCTTCTGAAGGAAATTCAGCCTTTGACGGTGATCATGATTCCGAAAGTGGAACTTCTGAAGGCAGAGGTGATCCAACTTTTGAAAATGGTATTTCTGAAGGTGATCCAATTTCTGAAGCAAGAGCTTCTGAAGGGGAAAGTTCTGGTGTCTGAGGTTCTGAAGTTCAAATTCAGAGGAAACAAAGAGTCATAAGCATCCCAAGAAGATTTGCAAAGTTTGACATTGTTATACCCCAAAATTTGCCCTCCCTTTTTTCACAAGAAATCACAACCCCAAGGTTTTCTCTGATTTTTGAGATTGGCTCAAGAATTAGTCAAACAGACTTTTCTTTATCGGTCAATCCAGAAATAGGGTTTTTCGCTCGCATTTCTCAGAAAGAATTGAATCCTTAGATATTCAGTTAATTGTTACATTATTGTCATGCTTGTTCAAGATTACTGGTTGTTTCTAAAAAAAAAAAAACTAAATATCTGGGATAGGAGCTGAGGCTTTGTTTGAAACTTTGAGGCATTGGTTTGATCAGTGGAGTGAAAAGTGTATGGAACACTTGTTTGATTAACTGTACAAAGCATGGTTAATTGGAATGCCAGGCGTATGATGATTAATGCAAGGTTGCGAGACAACAAAGTTTATTGATTATTTATTTCATCTGGATTAAAGTTATTGGGATACATTCCCAGTTATTTTAATTTAAGAGACTTAAATAATTAAATAGACAATACAAGGGAAATAATGGAATATTTGACAGTAGGAGATTTTTATTTGACAAAGACTTTTTATTTATTTATTTCAAATATTGTTACAAATGTTATTCGAATATTGTAAATTTATAATTTATAGTGTTTACAATAATATTTTTTACAATAAATGAAAAGAAAATAAATCTAAAAAGCCTAAATCTCTTGAAATCTTTGATCTTCTACTGTTTCTTCCATTATTCAACTGGTACCTACCTGAAAAAAGAAGAAAAGAAAATCAGTACAAGATTATTCTTAAATGAAAAGAAAAAAATCATCATTAAAATTGGCCGTCTAGAATCAGATTGCCTATTTTTCGTCACGCTTTATTTTTCTCCCTGCAAATCACAAGAAGATCACTCTTCTCGGTTCACAGAGAAAAAAATAAAATATAAATGCAAGCATGTCAAACTCAATGCAAAAACATGGGTCAAGTACAAAAAGTTCCAAACTGCATTAACCAAGCAAACTGAATTACAAAAAGTTCCAAGCTACATTAACCAAGCCAAACTGTATTACAAGTTCAAAGAGGCAAACAGGCGCCAAAACTTCCAGGGTAAGTCAAGCAAAGGAATAAACTCAACAGCAAGTAAAGTCCCATATTCAGCTACAGTACAAAATTGCCCAAAACTAAGTTACAAGACATATTTGATAAAAATGGTAATGCAGCATGAAAACAGCAATACAGCAGACAAAAGGCAAGACAACATGAAGCAATTTGTTTGACAAGTAAAAACTTGTCAAAGATGCTTTTTCATCATTTCCTAGACAGCCCAATTTTTCAGAAATAAAAAGATAAATAAGCAATTAAAAATGCTTATGGAGAGAGAGGAAAGAGAGAACCTAGAGAATAGGTTTTGCAGTTTGCAGTTTTGGCAGGCTGTAAAAGGCAGATAAGAGGAACAAAAGAAAATATACAATAGTCTAACAGTCCAACAGAGGGACAAGAAGAGAGCAAAAACTGCAAGCTTAAAAAACACACAGCCTGCCTTACCAAACAAGAAAAAAAGAAAATCTGCATAAGCTCAAGACCTTCAAGCCTGCCTTCAACAAGAAAACCCAAGCCTGCCTTACAAACACAAAAAACCTCCAAACTCGCAAACCTGTTTCTGAAACCTAAAACCTGTTAAACTGCATCAAGCCAAGCTCAACAAACATCCAAACCTGCCTCACAAATCACACAAACCTGTGTTAAAAACTCAAACCTGCGAAACTCAAAACCATCCAAACTTGTCAAAACTGAAAGCACACAGGCCAAAACTCAAACCTACAAAACTACCCCCAACTCAACCTGCATAACTGCAAGTTAAAACACCAAGCTAAGCCTCCAAAATAAAAAACGTTAGTAACAAAGTGCAAATCTGCAAAACTGCCTCAAACACTAAAACCTGTTGAAACTGCATGACCTGTCAAACACAAGCCGTCAAGCCTGCTTTCAAAACCAAACTCAAACACCAGAAGCAAAACTGCTATAAAAAATCCAAACAAGTTCAAAGTTTATCCAAAACTAAAACCATCAAGCAAAAGACAAAGTTACAAGCCTGCCTGTACTAACATCCAGGCCTGCCTTACCAACTACAAGCTCAAAACAACAAAAAACCTGCAAGTCAAACTCACAAACCCAAAACAAATATGCAATTTCCAAAACATGAAACAAACACTCAAGTTTGCTTCCAAAACTGCAAACACAGTTTAGTTTCATCGAATCAACAAAAAGAAATAAACAAAAGATTCAGAAGCTATTTTTAGAACAAGCTCATCATCACCAAGCAACAACAACAGTCAATCTCAGAACAAACAAAGTTCATCATCAAAAGCCAACACTCAAAGAAGAGGAAGAAGTCCAGAAGTGAAGAAAAGAGCAAACAAGTTTTCAGAAACAAAGTCATCATCAAACAACAATGAAAATCCAATCAACATAGTCTCAGAATTCATCATCATCAACGAATCAGTAGCCAACAGAAAACATATCAATTCAGAAACAAGTTTTCAGAACAGAATCATCATCAAATGATTCAAAGAGAAAGATACAGAGATACCGGAAAGGCGAGCTAGTAACTCTTGTCATCATCTTCCCTCTGCCTTAGCCACCTGAGAGCGCCTCTGTTCCAAGCCCTCTCTCTCTCCATCGCCTTACAGAGAAAAACGCTCAAGGTATGTCCTTCAAACTCATACTACGCATAAACATAAAAAGAAACCATAAGATTGAAAACATGTAAGAAATAAATGTACAAGAAACTGTAAAAAACGCGTCAAGAACAAAAATGATACCTTCTAAACTACCGCCTCATATCGTCGTGAAGAGGAGAGGATGGATGCAACATTCTGGTAGCCTGGAGCTTGGAGGGAGGAATCAGAACCCCATGGGTTTGAGAGAGACGAAGAGGACGAAGATGAGAGGAGTGGCGCCGCTGTACAAACTGTAAACCCTAATTTCTAAACAAATGAAACAACCCTAAAAACTTGTTCAAACATCATGGGCCTTCGCCCAAACTAAACTGAAGCCCATATGCGAATTGGTCAATACACCCCCTCCCTCTTCTTTAACTTGTTATTTTCTTTATCCCTTTTTTATTTGGGCCATCCAAAACATTTGTTTTGGCCCATGATCTTTTCTTTCTTTTAACATTTTAATAAAAAAAAAACTAACTAACACTTTTTATCATTTTATTTTCATCTTTTATAACATATATTTTTTTCTTTTCTTTTGTTAAAAAATATATATACGTATTAAATAATTTTTCTTAATAATTATTACATTTAATAAACGCACATAAATAATAGAATTTTTTAACTTAAATAATTTTTCTTTTCTTTAAAGCTCATTGTTTATATAATTAACAAAATACAATAATAATAAATACTTAATCTTTTTAAGTTACAATTTTTATTTGATCATTTGTAAATAAATACATACATCTCATATTTCTTTGATTTTCTTTATCTTATAGTTTGTTAATATTTGAGTTGCGTTGATTCGATTTGGTTGTAACCCATAATATTTGGGACATTATCCTGATGAGACTCATCCCCATTTGTAAATGATTTGTACCCCCATCCCCGGATACTCTTTTGTAATAGCTTAGGATTTAATTCTCGCACTTTATGCTTTTTAAATATGCCATGATTAGTGTTGTACCCCAAAATTTTCCCTCCCATAATCTTCAAAGTTTTGACAAGAATCATCCACAATTGGTTCAAATTTACTCAAGGACCACACAGTCAAACCATCCTCCTAAGCCAGTCAAACTAGGGTTTTGGTTCTCACAAGGAAGCTGAAGTTTTCAAGGGCTCAATCAAGTCTCCTATGCTCATACACATTATCAAGTACATACATGTCAAGTTTCAAGGCTCACAAGGTCAAGTTGCACAGTCAAAAACCCTAATTGCTCCACAGTCAACTGCAAGGGCAAAATGGTCATTTGGCAGTCAAAAGTCAAATTTTTTGGTCAACATCTTATTTTGAAGCCACAATCATCATTTGATCAATGATTGATCATGATTCTCAAAGCTTGGCTCAAAAATCATCAAGATGCAAAAGTTTCTATTTTTGGACAGCTGAAAAGTCAACTGTAACTTGACCAAGGCATAACTTTTTCATGGTTCATCAGAAAAATCCCATCCAAAGCTCATTTTGAAGGGGAAGATATTTCCTACAACTCATCTTCACACTCCAAGTCCAAGAAATGCTCTCACAAAATGTTATCAATTTCAACATTATAGGTCATTTTCAAAAGTCAACAAAAAGGGACTTTAAGTCAAAGACCATAACTTGAGATTGGTAAATCAAAATGACATGGGACCAAAGGCATTGGTTAGAGGACTCAAAGACCTTTCCAAAATGTCCAAGAACATGAGCAAAGCTTAAAAATTGAGCAAGATATGCATTGGAGAAGTTGGGAAATTTTTGTGAAATAGCCAAAATCATTTATCCTTGAAATTTCATTTTTTGACAAAGGGGCCCCACTTTTTCCACTTGAATTAACTTGGCCATGCTTCCCACGTGTCCCACCTTTTATTTCAAATTTTTTAATTAATTTTTTCATTTTTTATTGATTTTATTAGATTTAATTAATTTTAAATCTTTTAAAATCAAAGGAAAATCAAAAAGCCTAATTAAAGAGGATATTTGACTTTGATGGATCTTGAATCACCTTTAAACATATGCCAAATTCGTGCAAGGGGCCAAATAGAGCAAGAATTCAAAAATGATGCAAAAAAGGAAGTTTGGTTATGGAGGTTTATGGAGGATCTTGAAATTGAATGTTTTGCATTATGAGGCCATAATTCCTCTTCATACACATTGCCTAATGTATATACAAGGGATACAAAACAAAAGAGAGGCTAAGCTGCGCAGGAACACTAAAAGCAAACTCACATTTTTGGCCACATTTCTCAAAACTGAAAACAGGGTTAGAGTTTGATTCAAGCCAAAACAACGATCCTATCACATTCCTGGGACATCAAGGAACCTTCCTGGATCAAGAACACAGTCCCTAACCCTTTGAATCATTGTACAGAAGTCAAGCTTTTCTCATTTTTTTTCATAATCGTATTTCAAGATTTAGACATTTTCATTGCATATTTTTAATGGATTCATACTATATGATGTGTTCTGAAGCTAACCATCTACTTTAATTGCGTTTTTATACATTGTATGTAAATTCACCATTGTTGTTTTTTAGGGTTCTTAGGTTTTCAAATTAGGGGTTTTCGTTTAAGGAACAATTGGTGTGTAAGACCTAGACCATCCAATTCAGGGCGCTTGGACGAAGAGAATGAGGCCATCGCGCCTAATTTATGAAGCCCCAGGGGCTATTCGTTATTTTTCAAAAGGGTGCTTATGAGAACGGTGTAAAAACCGTTGCTAATAGTCTTCATGTTTCAGAAAAAAAAAAGTGAAGGAAGAAGGCGCTGATGTGTAAGGAGTTGATTGCATCGTTTGAAATTTCGCGCGCAGAAAGCACTGACGCGTTATCTTATATTATAATATTTGTTTGTTAGTTGATATACAGAAAACGCGCTTGGATCAGTTGGCAAGGCATTGTAGTGGTAACGTTCAGGACCTGGGTTCGAGCCCCAGGTCCTCACCCCCTTTCATATTATTTTCCATTTAATGTTCCTATGCAGGTTCAGCGCTGAAGGTTCACTATGCTCACAATTATCTGGCCATCCACGTGCCTATGGAGATGGATCACATGGCCACAATCAGAAGCGCACCATAGACCTGAGTCAAAGAAGCTACACGATGATGGAAAAGTCAAAAAGGCCTTTAAAACCTTGGGTCAAAATTGCTAAGGACTGACCTCCATTTGGGGACAACACCCCCCTCTAGTTTGCTTCTTTTAACTTTTTATATCTTTTCTTTTCTTTGTTTTAATTAATCTTTTTTAATGCTTTAATTTAATATTTTCATAATATATATAAAAAACACCAAAAAAATCAGAAAAGATAAAAAATAATAAATATTTTTATTTTTGTAAATAAATCCCATAATTAATTTAGTTTTAATTGTAGGTTGTTAATTTAATTCTTTTTCTCAATAACCAAAAATAATAAAAATAGACTTTTAGCACTTTTTTTATTTTATTAAATATTTTTATTATAAGTATCATTAACCATTAATTTTGTAAATAAATTATATAATCAATTTAGTTTTAATTTTAGGTTTTAACTTTAATGTATTTTTTTGATAAATTAAAAACAATTAGAACTAGAATTATTTAACTTTTAAATTCCAATTTAATTTTTCTTTAATGTCATAGATACACAAACATAAAAAAAATAAGTCATTGCCTTTATTTAACTTAATTATTTTAATAATTTTATTTTAATTCCTTTAAAGGGTCCAACGCCCTCACATTTGATTATATTTTCTTTTCGCGCATTTTATTTATTTCTTTTTTGTGAATATAATGTAATTGCTCCAAAGCCCTGTAATAGTTAATTAGGCATTTATTTTCTGCATTTCTATTTTAAATCGGGTCTGGATTAATTTGGCGTTGTAGACCCGCGCCTTTGTAATAGCGTAGGACCTTTACCTTTTCCGCACTTTAAATTCCCGCACCTTTAACTGTTAAACAATAACATGAAAGAATGAATGCCCAAAAATAAAATCGAAACGTAGATCACCAATACATGACAAGACAAATAATAAACTGAAAATGACACGCAATTCACACACCACCCCTAGGGTACGCCTCACTGTTGCCTTGCCTCGAAAGGTGATCGTCGAGTAGAGGATGTTTTAGTAAGTCCTCATGATCCGGGAACCTGGCATGAGGGTAGCTTCTAAGGTATCTTCTTATTACTCCGGTGATCACACTGTTGCCTTGTCCCTCGAAACGTGGTCGCCGACTATAGGACGTCTTAGTGAGTCCTTATGTTCCATTGATCTAGTTGCCTCAAAACGGTTGCCTCGGAACAAGTTGCCTCGGAATAGGTACCTCGGAATAAAAGATCAATGGCATAAGGGTAGCTCCTAAGGTATCTTACCTTTGCTTGGTGGCCACACTGTCCTAAAACTCGAATTGACCCGAACACCTCCAACGGTGGTGCTACCTACCTCTCAATGGTGGGATGGCACTACCTTAAGGATATTTACACAGACTAATTCCTTAGGGTAGGTAGACGACTCGTAGATACTTGCTCTAATTCAAAACAAATCGAAAACTTCTTTTCACACCGACACTTTGCAAAAAGCTTTCAAAAACAACTTTTCAAACACTTTTGAGGACTGATACAAGAGTCAAACTGGAATTTTCAAAGAGACTTTTTAAAACCCACATTGAAAAGCAAACAAACCATTTTTGAAAACAAAAGTGAGAAAGTATCTAAGAGCCCATGGATAACCATGGATAGAAAGGGTGCTAACACCTTCCCTTTCTATAACCTACCTCCCGAACCGAGAACTAATCTCAATAAGGAATTTTTCTGTGCTTTTGTCCTTTCCATGTTGGAGAAAATAAAAGACGGTGGCGACTCTTGCTTACCGCGACATTTCGCGAACCAGCTTTAAACAGTCAGTTCCAGATCCACCGATCACAGAACTGGCGACTCTGCTGGGGAATCTTTAAAGTGAGGTGTACCTTAGGACTAAGATCACTGTGTTTTCAATTGCTTTGATTTGTTTGCTTTAAATTGTGGGACTGTCTTGGGAGTTCTATAGATCCTAACCCGGATCTGGGGATACCTTCTTAGAAAGTAGCAACAAGGCCGTGAGGGAACTGTGCGGGGTATACCGACATGGTTGAAGCAGTTTGCTACGTTGATGTGGCACTTTGGTGTGTACCGGTAACCCTTGAGTCAATCAAGGAGAGTACGGGGCCTCCGCGTGGTGTCGTGAAGCATCAACAAACCTTAGGAACCTTAATTGAACCATCTTGGCCTCTTTAGGGTAGTGAGATAACTACTTTGGTGTACTCCGAAGTCGGTTGATACTCGATACTACACTCAATTGAGGGTTGTTTTCTTGGGATATTTTGATCGCCAGTCAGTGGCTAAATCGAAACGATGAACAATGAAAGCAATCCAATGATATTGAGATCCTTAGAACCCGGTTACTTTGATAGGACAGGTTTGAGCCCACCAACTTCAAGAGGGTAATACCCAGACCCCATGCTGGCCTAAACTCTAAGGGCTTGTCTTGTGTGACTTGTGTGCCTTACATGTTTGCCTTTGTAAATCTTTGTGGTGTGTTTAATCATAGCATCATAACATCATACAGCATCATATGCATCCACTAACCATTTCAGGGGTTCGAATCTTCATCTTTGTTCTTGTTTTGTAGGACATGGAAACTATCCGCAGAAAGACAATTCAGATCAACCTTATAAGGGTCCCTCCTCAGCTTAAGGAGCTTACATCCAGGATTCCCGAGAACTCGTCATTCAGTGAAAGGCATGGTAGACTCATCAGCCTGGTCAATACCAATATTGAGGAAGAGATGGTAAAGGTCCTTTTCCAATTCTTTGACCCTCTGCATCACTGTTTTACTTTCCCGGATTATCAGCTGGTGCCTACTCTAGAGGAGTTTTCCCAGCTTCTGAAGATTCCCATTCTCAATCAACTACCCTACAACGGTACGGAAAGGGAACCAAAACTTGAAGAAGTAGCTAAAGCATTATGCCTACAACCATCTGACATCAAGGGGCATTGGGAAGCCAGAAATGGTATCAAAGGATTCTTGGCAAAGTTTCTGTTTGAGAAGGCCCAAGAGTGTTGGAATTCCCTTGACTTACAAGCCTTTGAAGAAGTTGTAGCCCTCCTTGTCTATGGGTTGGTGTTGTTCCCTAAACCAGATCAGCTTATAGATATCAGTGCTGTCAAGGTCTTCATGTCCAGGAATCCTATACCTACATTGCTGGGGGACATCCTTCACTCATGTTACACTCGAACCATGAGAAAAAGGGGTGTTCTTATGTGCTGCACTCCCCTCCTGGGAAGGTGGTTTATTTCGCACCTTCCACAATCAGTTTTGAAGAACGAGCGAGGTTTGAGGTGGTCACAACGGTTGATGACTCTTACACATGCAGATATACATTGGTGTTCTCGGTCCAGAGAGGATGTCACTATCATTGATCGTTGTGGGGAGTACCCTAATGTTCCTTTACTTGGAATCAGAGGAGGTATTACTTACAACCCGTGCCTGGCTTGGAGACAGTTTGGTTATGCTCGGAAAGATGGCCCTCATGAGATGTTAATTCCTGACATAGTTTTTGACTTCGACAATGATGCGCAAGGACTTCGCCAGAAATTTATCAGAGCTTGGAGGATGCCCAGCAAAATAGACAGCAAGACCCTGGGGCACAGGAACTCCATCCCATTGGAGCCTTATCTCAAATGGGTACGAGCCCGCTCCCAGAAGCTGGTGATGCCATATCCTCATGTTCTCCCCGTGATCAAAGAGCCAGACTTGGAAGGAGAGGTGTCCTACACCATTCAACATCCTGACATGCCCACGTCCTGGGAAGAGATGCAGAAGAGCTGGATCCAGCTTAAGGAAGAACGAAATTCTCTGGAGACCAGTCTACATGCTAGTGAGAAGAAGGTCCTGGAGCTCACCCGCCTACTGCATGAGGAAAAGAATCTCAATACCTATATTGCTCCGAAGAGGATGCGTAGTGTCTTTTGGGATTGATCTGCTTTGTAATGTTTTCCCATGAGGCTTTAATGTACTGAACAATTATTTCCTTAATGATAACGTGTGTTCCTTTTTTGTCTACAACAAATTTGAATTTTCGAACCCTTGAATGCATTGCATAAACACATATCATTCATCATGTGCATCACAGGTACTCTTCTTTTCAGGTTGCTGACTGTTCTTCGCTGTTTATTTCAGCATCATGAACCCTGAATCATCAACCGAGACATCTATCAAGGCCCTTCAGGCGCAGAACGCCCAATTTCAGGAGCTGATCATGGGTTTGGCTCAAGGTCAAAAAGAGCTGAAGGCTATGCTTCTGAAGAAGAATAAGAAGAAGAAGAGGACTGTGCTATTTAACACTGGGCGCAGACTCGGGAACACCTTGCAAGATGAGGCTGAGAGGACTACTCCGTCTGTGGGGGAAGGTAGTCACCAAGAAAGGGAGGTCCCTACTCCTGTGGTCTCTGATACTGAAACAAACTTCAACGACGAACACTACCCTCCTGCTGAAGACCGGTACAAGCAGCTGGAGGACAGATTAAAAGCTATGGAAATTCAGCGTGTGCCTGGACTGGATTTCGGAGACTTGGGGTTATCTACTGGGGTGGTGATTCCACACAAGTTCAAGGCACCTGCCTTTGTGAAGTATGACGGGGCTTCCTGTCCCAAGATGCACCTCCGTTCTTATGTAAGGAAGATCCAGCCTTACACAGCAGACAGGAACTTATGGATCCACTTCTTCCAGGAGAGTCTTTCAGGGACTCACCTCGAATGGTTCTATCAGTTGGATGGAACCAACATTCGTAACTGGGAGGATCTGGCCACTGCTTTTTACAAGCAGTATCAATATAATTCCGACCTCGCTCCTACGCGTACCCAACTCCAGGGCATGTCGCTAGGGTCGGGTGAAGGTTTTAAGGAGTACGCACAGAAATGGAGAGATCTGGCTGGCAGGGTGCAGCCACCATTGACGGACCGGGAGCTGGTGGATATGTTTTTGGGGACCCTATCTGGTCCATTTTTCAATCATCTCATTGGTAATTCCTCTGCTGGGTTTACTGATCTGATCCTAACTGGTGAAAGAATCGAGGCCGGTATAAAATCGGGGAAGATACAGAAGGTTGCCTCCTCCAATGCTGAAAAGAAACCCTTCAAAAAGGAGGCTAGTGCTGTATATAGCTCCCGGAGACCAGAGAGATCTGAGCGCCGCCAATCTGTCAGTGCGATAATGATTGCCAAGCCTGCTGCCGCTCCTCGGCCGACCAATCCTCAAAGGGCTGAAAGACCCCGGAGAGAGTTTACCCGTTTAAGCATGACCTTATCACAGATCCTGCCACAGTTGCTATCCACCAATTTAGTGACTATCAGAGAGGCTCCGAAGGGTGTGAATACTACATCCCCCAGGTTCAACCCCAATGCTCGTTGTGCTTACCACTCTGATAGCCCGGGGCATAACACATATGACTGTTGGGCCCTAAAGAATAAGGTTCAGGACCTTATTGATGCAAAGGAGATACAGTTTGAGGCGCCCGAAAGGCCAAATGTTGTAACCGCTCCCATGCCCCAGCATGGAGTGAATGCTGTTGAGGAGGATTTGTATGTAGCTTCGGTGGGTGATGTTGCTACTCCGCTGCTGACGGTCAAGAGGAACCTGTTGCTAGCCGGTTTATTTCCGGGATGTAGCAAAGGATGCCCTCTATGTGTTGCTTCCCCTGCTGGTTGTTCTTTGCTGAAGTCAGGCGTCCAAAACCTGATGGATAGTAAAGAGATTTTGTTCAGAAAGACTGCTGTTCCTGCTGCTCCTGTTGAAGAAGTCTCAATTGTTACCATCTTCAACAACCCTTCCAAGGCTCCCTCAAGGAAGCCTGTCCAAATTTTGCCTGTCCACAAGATTGCTCCCATCACCATTACTGTTCCAGGACCCATCCCCTACAAATCTGATAAGGCTGTCCCATGGCACTATGGGGCAGATGTTTATGTTCTGGGTGTGAAACAAGAGTTCGACACTAATACTGGTGTCACCAACATCACCGGGCCTGCTAAGGTCACTCGTAGTGGAAGACTATTCTCACCAGACATTGCTCCTCCGGTAATTCAGAGGCCTTTGATCATCACACCTGCCAGTGTGCCTGTTTCTCCCCCTGACCAAGTTTCCACCCCTGCTGCCGAGTCATCTGATGCTCGGGGAAAGGGGTTTGCTGCTGATGTGCCTGCCCAGACGGAGGCACCAAAGACCATTGTTGAGGCTTCCAGGCAGGAAATGGAAGAAATCCTCAAGATAATAAAGAAAAGTGATTTCAACATTGTAGAACAGCTGGGGCACACCCCCTCCAAAATCTCCATGCTGTCGCTGCTGCTGTGTTCAGAGGCCCATGCCAAGGCCCTGATTGCCTTCTTAAAAACGGCCCACGTACCCCAAGAGACGTCTGCTGATCAGTTCACCGACTGTGTGGCCAACCTAACCGCTGATAATGGCCTGGGTTTCTCTGATGCCGATTTGACAGCAAAAGGGAAGAACCATAATGATGCCCTGCATGTCTCCATTGAATGCAGGGGCACTACTCTTGCTCATGTGCTGGTTGACACTGGTTCTTCATTAAACGTGCTGCCCAAGAAGGCTCTGGATAGGCTGGACTGTGAGGGTCTAGAGCTCAAACCAAGTAACATTGTTGTCTGGGCCTTTGACGGGTCCAAAAGAATGGTACATGGTGAGGTGGACATCCCAATCAGGGTTGGGTCACAGGTCTTCAATTCAAAATTCTATGTGATGGAAATCCGTCCATCCTATTCTTGTTTGATGGGTCGCCCGTGGATCCACAAGGCTGGAGCTGTGACCTCCACGTTGCATCAAAAGCTCAAATACCCGGTCAGGGGGAAGATTGTAACAGTGCAAGGGGAGGAGGAATACATGGTCAGCCACCTCAACTCCTTCAGGTACGTGGAAATGGATGGGGAATTCATTGAGACCCCTTTTCAACATTTTTAAGAGGTACCACAAACATTGGTAGCAGCAGAAGTAGTGGTCGAAGAGGTTTCTCCTTTGAAGATGGACTCCTTAAAGGACGCCCAGGCTGTGATTGAAAGAGGTGAATGTGCAAACTGGGGCAAGCTCCCTGATTTCACTCCTAAGACTAACAAGTTTGGGCTGGGTTTCACTGCGGAGGCTCAGAAGGCTGTGCGCAAGGCGAGAATTGGAAGACCTCCCGTGCTCATCACCCACCCAGGAGTGAATGCTATTGGAGATGAAGACGAAGTGGAAGAGTCAGAGTTTGATAGCTGGATCTACCCGACGACCGACGGTGGATTGACCAATTGGACGACTAAGGACTTTACACCCATAACTTTTGTCACCCAGTAATGAACTTCTTTGTTTTGGATTTGTAATAAACAATCAATTGAAACTGTATGGCCCGGTGTCTTACCCGGGGCACCGTGGTCTTATTTATGAGGGCTTTTGTTTGTCACTATCATATATCATAAATAAAAGCATTGGACGTTTTTCACATTTCAAATCTTATGCTCCTTTTCTGTCTTTCTTTCCTTTACATATATTTCAAAACAGCTGTATTTACACACACTCACCCATACAGGTTTCAATCCACTCTGGATCTCACTGATAACGACTCTGCTACTGCCAGTTATGACTTCGAAAATCCGATCAACTTAGCCGAAGACGAAGGTGAAGATGATTGCGAAGTGCCTGGCGAACTTGCAAGACTGTTACAACAAGAAGAGAGGGCAATTCAACCACATGAAGAGCCAGTGGAGACAATCAATCTGGGTACTGAGACCGACCGTAAGGAAGTCAAGATTGGTGCCAACCTAGAGCTCGGCGTGAAGCAACGGTTGATTCAGATGTTACATGACTACATGGAAATATTCGCCTGGTCCTACGAAGACATGCCCGGTTTGGATACCGACATTGTGGTCCATCACTTGCCTACTAAGGAAGACTGCCCTCCGGTTAAGCAAAAGATCCGCCGTATGCGTCCAGAGATGTCTGAGAAGATCAAAGCCGAGGTTATGAAACAGTTTGACGCCGGTTTTCTTGCAGTGACTTCTTACCCTCAGTGGGTTGCTAATGTGGTGCCGGTACCAAAGAAGGATGGTAAGGTCAGAATGTGTGTTGACTACAGGGATCTGAACAGGGCCAGCCCCAAAGACGACTTCCCTCTACCTCACATTGATGTCCTTGTTGATAATACAGCTCAGCATAAGGTGTTCTCTTTCATGGATGGTTTTTCAGGCTATAATCAGATCAAGATGGCTCCTAAAGACATGGAAAAGACTACCTTTGTTACTCAGTGGGGCACCTTCTGCTACAAGGTCATGCCTTTTGGACTGAAGAACGCTGGGGCAACCTACCAGCGTGCCATGGTTGCTTTATTTCATGATATGATCCATCATGAGATAGAAGTGTATGTTGACGACATGATCGCAAGGTCCCAGACTGAGGAAGAACACCTTGATCATCTGCAGAAATTGTTTGACCGTCTGAAACTGTACAAGCTGAGGTTGAACCCGAACAAGTGCACCTTCGGGGTAAGATCTGGGAAGTTGCTAGGCTTCGTTGTAAGTGATAAGGGTATTCAAGTGGACCCTGCCAAGGTTAAAGCTATTCAAGAGATGCCAGTTCCTAAAACAGAGAAAGAGGTCAGAGGTTTTTTAGGACGCCTGAATTACATTGCTCGCTTCATCTCACACCTGACTGCTACCTGTGAACCAATCTTCAAGCTGCTGAAGAAAGATCAGGTAGTACGTTGGAACGATGAATGTCAGGCTGCTTTTGACAGAATCAAGGAGTATCTCCAAGAACCACCCATCCTTATGCCACCGGTTGAAGGGAGACCTCTGATACTCTACCTGACAGTACTTGATAACTCAATGGGGTGTGTGCTGGGGCAGCATGACGAGTCTGGCCGAAAAGAGCATGCCATTTATTACCTTAGCAAAAAGTTTACCGACTGTGAGACCCGATACTCACTGCTTGAGAAAACTTGCTGCGCTTTGGTATGGGCTGCTCGCCGGCTGAGACAGTATATGCTGACTCACACTACCTTGTTGATCTCAAAGATGGATCCTATAAAGTATATATTCGAAAAGCCTGCTCTGTCTGGGAGAATTGCAAGATGGCAGATGATCTTGACGGAATACGACATTCAGTACACAACCCAGAAAGCCATCAAGGGAAGTGTATTGGCAGACCACTTGGCACATCAAGCCGTAGATGACTATCAATCAATGAACTTCGAGTTTCCAGATGAAAGCATCATGATAGTAACTGATTGTGAAGTACCTGGACCGGATGAAGGACCTGAGGAAGGATCCCGATGGTCTATGCACTTTGACGGAGCCTCCAATGCTTTGGGTAATGGTATTGGCGCTGTGATCATATCCCCTCAAGGCACTCATACTCCCCTCACTGCCCGGCTATGTTTCAACTGCACCAACAACATGGCGGAGTATGAGGCGTGCATCATGGGACTCAAAGCTGCAATTGACTTAAGGATCAAGTTTCTGAGTGTCTTCGGAGATTCCGCTCTCGTGATCAACCAGATCAAAGGCGAGTGGGATACGAAACATCCGAATCTTATTCCTTACAGAGAATGTGTGTTGACCTTGATCCCCCACTTTACAGAGATAACCTTTGAACATTTCCCGAGAGAGGAGAATCAGTTGGCGGACGCGTTAGCTACAATGTCTTCTATGTTCAAAGTCAAATGGGATAATGAGGCTCCCTGGATCATCATCTGGAAACTGGACGAACCGGCATACTGTTGTGATCTCGGAACTGAATTGGTGACTGAGAAGCCTTGGTACCATGAGGTGAAGAGATATCTGGAAGCTCAGGAATACCCTGAGGGTGCCTCTGTCAATGATAAGAAGTTCCTGAGGAGGTTCGCAGCAAAGTTCTTCCTCAGCAATGGCATCTTATACAAGCGAAACCATGATTCAACCTTACTGCGTTGTGTGGATAAGACTGAGGCGGAAAGGATCATGGAAGAGCTACATGAAGGGACCTTTGGTACACATTCCAGTGGACATACAATGGCAAAGAAGATCCTTCGGGCAGGGTACTACTGGTCCACAATGGAAGCTGATTGCTACCAACATTCTAGGACATGCCATAAGTGCCAGATTTATGCAGACAAGGTGCATGTCCCTCCAGTTCCCCTGAATGTTCTGACTGCGCCTTGGCCATTTGCAATGTGGGGCATAGACATGATCGGTGAGATTAAACCTACGGCATCTAATGGGCATCGCTTCATCCTAGTGGCGATTGATTACTTTACAAAGTGGGTTGAAGCAGCTTCCTACGCTACAGTAACCAAGAATGTCGTGGCACGGTTCATTCGGCATAATCTGATCTGTCGATACGGCATCCCTGAAAGAATCATTATGGACAACGGTACCAATCTCAATAACAAGATGATCACTGAGCTCTGCGAGCAGTTCAAAATACAGCACCACAATTCTTCTCCTTACAGACCGAAGATGAATGGGGCTGTAGAAGCAGCAAATAAGAACATCAAGAAAATCGTGCAGAAGATGACAGTGACTTATAAAGATTGGCACGAGATGTTACCGTTCGCTCTACACGTGTACCGTACCTCGGCTAGGACGTCAACCGGGGCAACTCCTTTCTCTTTGGTTTATGGTATGGAGGCAGTCTTACCGATCGAAGTGCAAATACCCTCTCTCCGGATAATGAAGGACGCAAATCTGAATGAAGATGATTGGATCCAGACACGACTTGATCAATTAAACCTTATTGATGAAAAGAGACTTGCTGCTATCTGTCATGGTCAGACGTATCAGAAACGGATGATCAGGGCATTTAACAAAAAGGTCAGACCACAGGAATATCAAGTTGGGGATCTGGTAATCAAGCGAATCATCTTCCTCAGGGTGATCCAAGGGGCAAATGGACCCCTACGTACGAAGGGCCATTTGTGGTTAAACATGTGTTCTCAGGAGGAGCCATGATTCTAACCAACATGGATGGTGACGACCTTCCTCACCCCGCCAATGCAGACATAGTAAAAAGATACTACGTATGAAAAAGACCCGCTAGGCTGACATGCCTAGGCAAAAATTAGGGCTTCCCGTCGAACCAAAAGGGTTCGGGCAAAATGAAGGGATGAAAATGAAAAAAACTGTACACCCGGCAAGTCGAAAACCTGAAAAGGCGGCTTGGGCAAAAATGGGTATCCCGGTGGGCTGAAAACCCGAAAGGGCGGTCCAGGCAAAAATTAGGGATAAAGCGTAATACTATGTCTCATTGGATCACTTTGCATCCAGAATCCGGTATCTACATCAAGTTCAGACGACATCGATCAGTCAGCTTCACCTTCAACCAAGGTCATCAAGTGATGAGACGCTCGGGGTTATAAAGGCAATAGCAGAGTTGAAACCCAGTGGGATCATTCATTTCACACAGCTGTTTTATTTTCTCTTGAACAAAACTTGTATAAACTCTGTTGTTCAGCGGCGTTCTCTTACTAGGACATCAGCCTCTTGTACACAAACGCCTATTTTCAGGCCATTCAAAAATCAATACAAATATACTTTTCAGTTAAAAAGTGCCAATTCTTTTTCCTTTTCTGTTTTGTTTTGCGAGGAACGTCCAAGGTTCAATTTGTGATATATGCATTGACAATAATTTGCTAACTCGTAAATATTTGCATACAAAACAAAGGATTAATTACAGGTAACATTAGAAACAGGGGCAATAAAGAGTTGTCTGAGCAATCTAATTGTTCTGTCCTCCAAGGTACCAAGGTAGGTTCAGCTAAAAAACATAACCAGGTATCCTAATTCCCCAGAGAGTAAGCAGTCAAGTACACTCTCTCCAAGCTATATTATCAAACCTTAAGGAAGTTGAGTATCCTCCAGCAGACCTCAACATTCCCCAGCAGCATATGTATTCCTAACAAGCATCCCCGGCAGTCTTGGCCTAAAGATTGTTCCCCGACGGTATATCAAACATTCAAAGGAATCACTTCCCCCGCAGTTCAAAACTTCCCCAGGAGAGTCCAATCCAGTTCCCCAGGAAAGTTGGAATTTATCTCCCCAAGCAGTAAGCTTATCCCCAGTAGATTCTGGAAGCTTATCCCCTCGCAGAGCACGAACGCGTCGTCCGGCTTTATTCAAAGAGTTATTTCCCTACCAGGATATAACTGGGTTATCCTCAGCCAAGAGCCACGGAGAGATCGTCGTCGACACAGTCTTCTTATCCCCAGCAAAGTCTATCAGCACTTCCAACACAACAAGGGTATCCCCAGCAAGTTATTATCAACATTTTAGCAAAGTATCTCTCTCCCTACAGAGTATTGCTTCCCAGCAAGGTCGTTAGAGTGCTTTTCTCCCCGCAGAGTTATCCCATTCGCCAAGTTTATTCCCCAACGGAGTCATCTTCTCCTACCGGTATTCTTGCAATTATCATCCCCAGCGGAAGCAAAATCTATTCTCCAACATCAGCCCAGGAGTGACTTCCCGGCACCCGTCAAGGATTTACTTTCCTAGACGAAAACATACATTCCTAAACATCACATACATCATTATAGCATGCATAGACGCATCATACAAATCTCATTTATGTTGAGAACATCATCGCTTGATCCATATCATGCATTGCATATGACTAACCTTTACCTTTCAGGAAAGATTCAGTTAAATTCTCAATCATATTTCAAGACCTAGACCGGTTCAGTTAATCGACTCCAAAGATTTCTTATCCAATCCAAGGCCTTCTCTAGTCCAGCTAAATCAACCCCAAACAAATTTTTCTGATGAAGACTCAGTAGAAGTTATCAAAGGTTTTTCTCAATGTTTGCTTTTGAGATTGTAATTTCCTATGGTTCTCTCCCCAATGCTGCGGAGACGATAATTCCATTCCAGGTTTTTCTCAATGTTGCTTTTGAGATTATAATTTCCTATGGTTCTCTCCCCAATGTTGCAGAGACGATAATTCCATTCCAGGTTTTTCTCAATGTTTGCTTTTGAGATTATAATTGCCTATGGTTCTCTCCCCAATGCTGCAGAGACGATAATTCCATTCCAGGTTTTTCTCAATGTTGCTTTTGAGATTATAATTTCCTATGGTTCTCTCCCCAATGCTGCGGAGACGATAATTCCATTCCAGGTTTTTCTCAATGTTTGCTTTTGAGATTATAATTGCCTATGGTTCTCTCCCCAATGCTGCGGAGACGATAATTCCATTCCAGGTTTTTCTCAATGTTGCTTTTGAGATTATAATTTCCTATGGTTCTCTCCCCAATGCTGCGGAGACGATAATTCCATTCCAGGTTTTTCTCAATGTTTGCTTTTGAGATTATAATTGCCTATGGTTCTCTCCCCAATGCTGCGGAGACGATAATTCCATCTCAGGTTTTTCTCAATGATTGCTTTTGAGATTATAATTTCCTATGGTTCTCTCCCCAATGCTGCGGAGACGATAATTCCATCCCAGGTTTTTCTCAATGTTTGCTTTTGAGATTATAATTTCCTATGGTTCTCTCCCCAATGCTGCGGAGACGATAATTCCATTCCAGGTTTTTCTCAATGTTTGCTTTTGAGATTATAATTTCCTATGGTTCTCTCCCCAATGCTGCGGAGACGATAATTCCATTCCAGGTTTTTCTCAATGTTTGCTTTTGAGATTATAATTTCCTATGGTTCTCTCCCCAATGCTGCGGAGACGATAATTCCATTCCAGGTTTTTCTCAATGTTTGCTTTTGAGATTATAATTTCCTATGGTTCTCTCCCCAATGCTGTGGAGACGATAATTCCATCCAAGGTTTTTCTCAATGTTTGCTTTTGAGATTATAATTGCCTATGGTTCTCTCCCCTATCCTGCGGAGATGATAATTCCCACCAAGATTTTCTCAACGATTGCTGTTGAGGTTAAAGTCGTCCAAGGTTCTCTCACCGTTCCTTTTGAAGTAGTAACCACCCCTGGTTCATTCATCACCGTTTGAAGCTCCAGATTCAGCTCCTGTAACCAGTCAGGACACATATATACAAAGCATCTGAAGACCAGCTCCTGCAACATGTCAGGTACTCATTTTTCTTATGCAGGTACGCAAGTTCTCGCTAAGGAATCTCTTATGCGATCAACATCCAGATGGCATCTATAAGCCCATCCACCTTCCATCATCTCTTAGCATGGCATCTATAAGTCCATCATCCTATTCATCAATCTCTAAATGGCATCTATAAGCCCATTTCCACCATCACTGCTGATACTCTACTATGTGAGTGCAAATTTCTGGGCACTCTAGTGTTCAATCATCTTCCACCTTCGGATCACGAAAGGCACACACGCCAATCTACATCCTCATGTCTAAGAAGATTGAACAGGGGCAACTGTTGTACCCCAAAATTTTCCCTCCCATAATCTTCAAAGTTTTGACAAGAATCATCCACAATTGGTTCAAATTTACTCAAGGACCACACAGTCAAACCATCCTCCTAAGCCAGTCAAACTAGGGTTTTGGTTCTCACAAGGAAGCTGAAGTTTTCAAGGGCTCAATCAAGTCTCCTATGCTCATACACATTGTCAAGTACCTACATGTCAAGTTTCAAGGCTCACAAGGTCAAGTTGCACAGTCAAAAACCCTAATTGCTCCACAGTCAACTGCAAGGGCAAAATGGTCATTTGGCAGTCAAAAGTCAAATTTTTTGGTCAACATCTTATTTTGAAGCCACAATCATCATTTGATCAATGCTTGATCATGATTCTCAAAGCTTGGCTCAAAAATCATCAAGATGCAAAATTTTCTATTTTTGGACAGCTGAAAAGTCAACTGTAACTTGACCAAGGCATAACTTTTTCATGGTTCATCAGAAAAATCCCATCCAAAGCTCATTTTGAAGGGGAATACATTTCCTACAACTCATCTTCACACTCCAAGTCCAAGAAATGCTCTCACAAAAAGTTATCAATTTCAACATTATAGGTCATTTTCAAAAGTCAACAAAAAGGGACTTTAAGTCAAAGACCATAACTTGAGATTGGTAAATCAAAATGACATGGGACCAAAGGCATTGGTTAGAGGACTCAAAGACCTTTCCAAAATGTCCAAGAACATGAGCAAAGCTTAAAAATTGAGCAAGATATGCATTGGAGAAGTTGGGAAATTTTTGTGAAATAGCCAAAATCATTTATCCTTGAAATTTCATTTTTTGACAAAGGGGCCCCACTTTTTCCACTTGAATTAACTTGGCCATGCTTCCCACGTGTCCCACCTTTTATTTCAAATTTTTTAATTAATTTTTTCATTTTTTATTGATTTTATTAGATTTAATTAATTTTAAATCTTTTAAAATCAAAGGAAAATCAAAAAGCCTAATTAAAGAGGATATTTGACTTTGATGGATCTTGAATCACCTTTAAACATATGCCAAATTCGTGCAAGGGGCCAAATAGAGCAAGAATTCAAAAATGATGCAAAAAAGGAAGTTTGGTTATGGAGGTTTATGGAGGATCTTGAAATTGAATGTTTTGCATTATGAGGCCATAATTCCTCTTCATACACATTGCCTAATGTATATACAAGGGATACAAAACAAAAGAGAGGCTAAGCTGCGCAGGAACACTAAAAGCAAACTCACATTTTTGGCCACATTTCTCAAAACTGAAAACAGGGTTAGAGTTTGATTCAAGCCAAAACAACGATCCTATCACATTCCTGGGACATCAAGGAACCTTCCTGGATCAAGAACACAGTCCCTAACCCTTTGAATCATTGTACAGAAGTCAAGCTTTTCTCATTTTTTTTCATAATCGTATTTCAAGATTTAGACATTTTCATTGCATATTTTTAATGGATTCATACTATATGATGTGCTCTGAAGCTAACCATCTACTTTAATTGCGTTTTTATACATTGTATGCAAATTCACCATTGTTGTTTTTTAGGGTTCTTAGGTTTTCAAATTAGGGGTTTTCGTTTAAGGAACAATTGGCGTGTAAGACCTAGACCATCCAATTCAGGGCGCTTGGATGAAGAGAATGAGGCCATCGCGCCTAATTTATGAAGCCCCAGGGGCTATTCGTTATTTTTCAAAAGGGTGCTTATGAGAACGGTGTAAAAACCGTTGCTAATAGTCTTCATGTTTCAGAAAAAAAAAGTGAAGGAAGAAGACGCTGATGTGTAAGGAGTTGATTGCATCGTTTGAAATTTCGCGCGCAGAAAGCACTGACGCGTTATCTTATATTATAATATTTGTTTGTTAGTTGATATACAGAAAACGCGCTTGGATCAGTTGGCAAGGCATTGTAGTGGTAACGTTCAGGACCTGGGTTCGAGCCCCAGGTCCTCACCCCCTTTCATATTATTTTCCATTTAATGTTCCTATGCAGGTTCAGCGCTGAAGGTTCACTATGCTCACAATTATCTGGCCATCCACGTGCCTATGGAGATGGATCACATGGCCACAATCAGAAGCGCACCATAGACCTGAGTCAAAGAAGCTACACGATGATGGAAAAGTCAAAAAGGCCTTTAAAACCTTGGGTCAAAATTGCTAAGGACTGACCTCCATTTGGGGACAACACCCCCCTCTAGTTTGCTTCTTTTAACTTTTTATATCTTTTCTTTTCTTTGTTTTAATTAATCTTTTTTAATGCTTTAATTTAATATTTTCATAATATATATAAAAAACACCAAAAAAATCAGAAAAGATAAAAAATAATAAATATTTTTATTTTTGTAAATAAATCCCATAATTAATTTAGTTTTAATTGTAGGTTGTTAATTTAATTCTTTTTCTCAATAACCAAAAATAATAAAAATAGACTTTTAGCACTTTTTTTATTTTATTAAATATTTTTATTATAAGTATCATTAACCATTAATTTTGTAAATAAATTATATAATCAATTTAGTTTTAATTTTAGGTTTTAACTTTAATGTATTTTTTTGATAAATTAAAAACAATTAGAACTAGAATTATTTAACTTTTAAATTCCAATTTAATTTTTCTTTAATGTCATAGATACACAAACATAAAAAAATAAGTCATTGCCTTTATTTAACTTAATTATTTTAATAATTTTATTTTAATTCCTTTAAAGGGTCCAACGCCCTCGCATTTGATTATATTTTCTTTTCGCGCATTTTATTTATTTCTTTTTTGTGAATATAATGTAATTGCTCCAAAGCCCTGTAATAGTTAATTAGGCATTTATTTTCTGCATTTCTATTTTAAATCGGGTCTGGATTAATTTGGCGTTGTAGACCCGCGCCTTTGTAATAGCGTAGGACCTTTACCTTTTCGGCACTTTAAATTCCCGCACCTTTAACTGTTAAACAATAACATGAAAGAATGAATGCCCAAAAATAAAATCGAAGCGTAGATCACCAATACATGACAAGACAAATAATAAACTGAAAATGACACGCAATTCACACACCACCCTTAGGGTACGCCTCACTGTTGCCTTGCCTCGAAAGGTGATCGTCGAGTAGAGGATGTTTTAGTAAGTCCTCATGATCCGGGAACCTGGCATGAGGGTAACTTCTAAGGTATCTTCCTATTACTCCGGTGATCACACTGTTGCCTTGTCCCTCGAAACGTGGTCGCCGACTATAGGACGTCTTAGTGAGTCCTTATGTTCCATTGATCTAGTTGCCTCAAAACGGTTGCCTCGGAACAAGTTGCCTCGGAATAGGTACCTCGGAATAAAAGATCAATGGCATAAGGGTAGATCCTAAGGTATCTTACCTTTGCTTGGTGGCCACACTGTCCTAAAACTCGAATTGACCCGAACACCTCCAACGGTGGTGCTACCTACCTCTCAATGGTGGGATGGCACTACCTTAAGGATATTTACACATACTAATTCCTTAGGGTAGGTAGACGACTCGTAGATACTTGCTCTAATTCAAAACAAATCGAAAACTTCTTTTCACACCAACACTTTGCAAAAAGCTTTCAAAAACAACTTTTCAAACACTCTTGAGGACTGATACAAGAGTCGAACTGGAATTTTCAAAGAGACTTTTTAAAACCCACATTGAAAAGCAAACAAACCATTTTTGAAAACACAAGTGAGCAAGTATCTAAGAGCCCATGGATAACCATGGATAGAAAGGGTGCTAACACCTTCCCTTTCTATAACCTACCTCCCGAACCGAGAGCAATCTCTTTAAGGAATTTTTTTGTGCTTTTGTCCTTTCCATTTGGAGAAAATAAAAGACGGTGGCGACTCTTGCTTCCGCGACATTCCGCGAACCAGCGTTAAACAGTCAGTTCCAGATCCACCGATCACAATTAGAGATTAGGGTTTGTATGCGAAAATCTAAAATTGATCGCTAGATGACCTAATACAAAGACAAATGCATGAACATGACAAACACCATTCACACTTGCACCCCTAGGGTAACCTCGCTTGTTGCCTCGGAAAATGCAATCATGTCCTTCGAGTATGAGACACTCTAGCAAATTCCCATTCGATAAACAAAGATCGTAGTCCCTCGATGACCCTCAATGTTGCCTTTGATAAAACGATCTCGTCCCTTACAAAATTGCTAGAGCATCTCACAAGTTCCCTTCAATGATTGTATACGATGACCCGCGCCTGTCCCGTTTAACATCCTAACGCAAGGTTGTTCACCAAATACAATGGTGAAACAACACTGTTAAAAGGGTTAAAAACATAAGAAAGATCTTTGAGTAAAATAGGGTAGACAACTCTTAGTTACTTGATCAAAAATCTTGCAAAACATCCTTGCCATTTTTCAAACACACTTCACAATACAACTTCAAAAAAACAACTTTCAAAAACATTGAAATATCTTTTCAAAAAGACACACACCTTTGTATATATTCAAACAAGAATCATTACAAAGGTTGCCTAGACAAGGCATATTTTTCAAAACCACACACACAAAGCACCATTTCAAACAATTGAAAAGAAAAGGCAAGTGATCTAAAACAAGTAACTAAGAGCCCATGGATAACCATGGATGAAAAGGGTGCTAGCACCTTCCCTTTTCATAATCTACCCCCCGAACCCAAGAAAACATCTCAAAGGTCTTTCCTGTGCTTTTCGACCTTTCCTTAGGAAAAAATAAAAAGTCGGTGGCGACTCTTGCTAAACCGAACAAGTGCGAAAACAAACGCAAAACCTCAAGTCAGTTCTCCCACCGTATCACAGACATGTTACAAGACACTAAAGTAGACTCCGAAGGAGAAGTTATTCAGTGTGCAATGTTAGTAGACTCTGAACCTGTGAGTACGGAAGAGGGTCTTAAGCAGCAAGTCTGGTTGTAGGCCATGAAAGAAGAACTTGATGCTATAGAGAGAAACAAGACTTGGAAGCTGACAGAATTTCCAAAAGGCAAGAAAGCCATCAGCGTCAGGTGGGTTTTCAAGCAGAAGCTAAATCCATATGGATCAATTGGAAAATACAAATTAAGATTAGTAGCAAGAGGCTTTCTATAGAAGTATGGGCTGAATTACTCTGAAGTGTTTGCACCTGTAGCAAGACATGAAATAATCAGACTAGTGATTGCAATAGCTGCTAACAGGAATTGGCCTCTGATGTATTTAGATGTAAAATCTGCATTTCGGAATGGTCCATTACAAGAAGAGGTATACGTGTCACAACCTCCTAGATTTGAGAAAAAGAATCAGGAAATGGTGTTCAAATTACACAAAGCCTTTTATAGATTAAAGCAATCGCCCAGAGTCTGGAATCTGAAGATCGATTCATTTTTCAAGGGACAAGGGTTTCAGAAGTGTGAGATGGAGTATGGTGTTTATGTTTAGCACACTTCAAAAGGTAATATGATTCTAGTATATTTGCATGTTGATGACATATTGCTCACAGGAAGTTCTGAATAAGAGATAGCTGAGTTCAAGAAGGTTCTGATGAATGTGTTTGAGATGACAAATCTTGGGAAAATGAGTTTATTTCTAGGGATGGAATTTATGTACACTGAGAAAGGAATCATTTTGCATCAGATGAAGTATGAACTTGAGCTTCTGAAGAGATTTGAGCTAGAGAATTGAAAATTTGCTATCACACCTGCTGATACAAATCAGAAGTTGGACTTTGATTCTGATGGAGAGGATGTGAATGCTACAACCTTCAAATAGATGATTGGTTCTCTGAGGTATTTGTGTAATACTAGACCTGATATTTGTTATGCATTTGGAATGGTTAGCAGATTTATGAGTAAACAAAAGTGGTCTCATTACCAAGCTGTTGTCAGGATTCTGAGGTATTTGAAGGGAACTCTGAAGTATGGAGTGTTATTTCCTTCTGGAAGAAAGATCGAATCAGAACTTCTGAGTTATTTAGACTCTGATTGGTGTGGAGATAGAGTTGATAGAAGAAGCACTTCTGGGTACTTATTCAAATTTCTGGGAGGTCCTATTTCTTGGTGTTCAGAGAAGCAACCTGTTATTGCACTGTCAACCTGTGAAGTTGAATATATTGCAGGAGCTATGACTGCATGCCAAGCTGTGTGGATTCTGAACTTTCTGCAAGATCTGAAGATTGAGGTGAATAAACCTCTAAAGCTGATGATTGATAACAAGTCTGCAATCAATCTTGCCAAGAATCCAGTGCTGCATGGGAGAAGCAAATATATTAAGACCAAGTATCACTTTATGAGGAATCAGGTTCAAAATGGAATATTAGAAATTGTGCACTGTAGCACCCAGAAGCAGTTGACAGATGTTCTAACAAAGGATATCAAGACTGATCAATTTATTCATTTGAGGGATGAAATTGATGTTGTCAGTTTTGTGTAAATATAAATTAAGGGATGGTGTTGGAAATAATTTATATTTTAGGAATAACTAGGAATGTCTTTTTATATCTTTGTTAGAGGGTATTTTAGTATTTTATTATACCCTAATTTTGTGTATAAATAGCCTAGTAGTAGGTAGGTCAATGTAATTCATTATTCCTTATTTCATAGACGTCATTAAATATATTCCTTTTGTCTTTCATCTCTCCTTTGTGCACCAACAGTTTTTAGTTTTTAGCTTTTAGCTTTTTTTACTAACTTTTAGCTTATTTTTCAAAAACTATTTAAAGTAGCTTTTACGCTTGTAACTTTTAACTTGTGATTTTTTCTTCTATTTATATCTTTATTATTTTAACAAAATTCCATTCTTACCCTTGGATGTAGTACCTTATATATATATATATATATATATATATATATATATATATATATATATATATATATATATATATATATATATATATATATATATATATATATATATATATATATATATATATATATATATATATATATATATATATATATATATATATATATATATATATATATATATATATATATATATATATATATATATATAAAAGGTAGGAGAATCAATAAGATCAACTAAGACGAAGAAAACTCAAAATTTTATTGTATTTTATGGTAGAATATTAAACAATAAATTTATTTTTATCGTTATTTTAGATTAACTTAACTGAATTCAAACTTCATATATCTCGTTAAATTTTATTATAAAATTTATATACAAACTTAATATATTTTGGTGCTATTTTAAAGTTTTCAAATATATTAAAATTGTTTTGCATGTTTTTATTAATACATTTTTTTTATTAAGTAAAAGTTAATTTAATAATAATAATATAATAATATAATAAAATAAGATAAATAAACCACAAATTTGTTAATAAGAATGTTCTTTTATGTCATTTTGTATTTATCAGCTAGTGTAACAGCTAATTTACCAAACACTCAAATTAGTTTATCAACTATCAGTCATCAGCTACTAACTAACTATCAGCTATCACCTACCGGCTAGTTCTACCAAACAAAGTCTTAGCTAGGGGATATTTGTCAGGGGTAAAGCCCTTCATTAATTTAATATGTTGCTTGGGGTTAATCCCCACTCAGCGCAAAAAAACAAAAACAAAAATATGATAAGCATTTGTCAGGGGCAGCCCCTAGCAAATTATTTTTGTCGTTATTGTTTTTTCATTTGCCAGAGACAACCCCTAGCAAATTATTTATGTCATTATTGCTTTTTAATTTTTCAGGGGTAGCCTCTAACAAATAATTTTCTGAAAAACATAACGTATCTCACTCTTTCTCTCACTTTCTCTTTTCTTTCACACTTTCTATTTCTCTTTCTTACTTTTTCTCTTTCTCACTTTCTCTTTATCCTATCCTCTCTCTCTCTCTCTCTCTCTCTCTCTCTCTCTCTCTCTCTCTCTCTCAACTATATGAAAATATAAAAATAAATGAAGAACATGGAAAAATGAAGGAATATTGTTTCAAATCTATAGGCGGTGCACGAAAGTTGGATCGTCGACGTAAAAAAGGTGTTTCATATCTGTTCCGGTTCTTCTTATAACTTATTTTATTTTTTTTACTCTTTTCTGCTTTCTATATGATATTGTTGTGTTTTGTGTTAGGTTGATGTTAGTTGGGTTAATGTTGTGTTTTGTGTGGTTGTTGTGTTAGGTGATGTGGCAATAATTTGTGTGGTTATTTTGTACTCTTTCTCTTTATTTCTAACTTCCCAGGAATAAGATGGCCCACAAAATCAAAACTTTTTGGTCCAACCATTAGATGTTCATCATGTGTCCCTCTGCTTGGCACCATTTGTCAACAATAACAACTGAAGAGTTTTTCTACTATAAATACTCCATCTTCTCATTTATTCTCTTCTTTGCCATTTCTTTCCTTTCTCCTCGAATAAAAATCTTTCTTCAAATTTTTTCATCTTCTCACGCAAAGCTTGTTATCTCCAACCGTGGTTGCTTCAAAGTCAAAAAATTCAAAGGACTGCAAGGATTCTCCATCTCTGGCTACTAGACTTGCAAACCCCATTGTTAATGGTGACCAAAAGTACATTCCATAACCCCCAACACAAGAAGAGAAACTCTGTATTTATAAATCTCAGGTATTAATTCCTTTCTCAATCTCTGGAAAAGTTCATGCGATGATGGGTCCAATACCTGACCACTTGATGGACGCTAATAAGTTAAAAGAATTATTCCTCTCATATCATCGTACGAAACTCGTAGTTAGTGATGAAAACCCTTGGATATAGACTACACTGGTCAAACTCTTTGTGTTTTTCACTCTGCTTCTAAGATTAAGAATAGCGAAGATTATATCTCTTGGTTAGATAAAGTCGTAAACAAGAAAGGTCAAACCTGGAAAGACATGCGAATCTATGATTTAAGCCAATTGTTTAGTGTTGGTCCTCCCTATTACCAAAATGTGCTCATTGCATACTTGTATTTATGGGAAGTTTATACTAATAACTTCCAATTCCCCAATGGAATGGCCACTCCTACCCTTTTCGACATAGCGGTCATTACTGGTCTTCGCCCAACTGGTGAACTTTTGACCTGACAGAGAGAGAGATGAGGATATAACTAATTTCTATGGAATTCGAGAAAACTTTGGAAAATATATTGAAGACCACCATGATAATACCACTTAAGAACATATTTCTTTTTTTGTCCTTGTGGTTATCTTGATGTGTCTTCTGTTCTAGGTCACTAAAAGTGGCCAAAAGGTTTCTAACCTTGGCCAATCAGTTGCATGATGGTCGCAACATCTTCTTGAGCCACTTAATATTAGGCTCCCTTTATGAATCATTAGGATTTTTAGACCACACTGTGAATACACTAAAATTAAATATAATAGATGATTATGTTGGATCTAGTAATGACAAACACCTTTTGAATGTCACGCCATATCATGAAAATAAGTTTTAGGTAGAAAAGATAAAATATACATTAAGATTAAAGAGTTGTCAAAATTAAAGCTTGTGTACATAAAATGTTATTACCTATTTAATACATGAATATAATGATTACATATAACCTCCTCAACAAAGATATTTTATCTACGCTTACTCTTCGTAGCTGCCGATAATCCCGCAAAGTTGATCTTAGAAGTTTATCTTCCCTGGAACTTAAGTAGCATTTCTCCTTCTGGCTTCTTTTCTAATTCTCTTATTGTAGACCAATGTGAACCTACTCCAATTTTGTTCTACCTCACCCCACAAAAACTCCCTTGGCAACAAATTGAAAAACCTCTATTTATAGGCAAGGATTTAGGCCCCTCTCTTGGTGCACCACTCTTGTGTCTAGTGATCATGCTTTCTTCTGTATTAAGCAATGCCGGTTTTCTTCCATGTGGGCCTAGTCATCTTTCTTTGCTAAGCACACCGCCTTTGCGCTTTGCGCACAAACCTTTTCTAAACCATGAAGTACTTGAATCTCGATGTTCCATCTGGCTTTCTGTTCTCGACTAGCGTGCATGTGAATGGACCTAGCGAGTGTTGTACCCCAAAATTTTCCCTCTCACTTATTAATAATTTGCTCACAAAGATCTCCTTTGACTCAAGACTATATTAGGGTTGATCAGCTCAAGACACCTCCTTAAGCACTAATGACCAGAATTAGGGTTTGAGATTGCACAAGGATATTTAAACTTCCAATGCTCCATATGACTTTCATGGATCATTATGGATCCTCAATATTACTCATGTCAAGTTTTAAGCTTTGGATCACACTTTTGCTCAGTCAATTGAGCAGTTGACCTAAAAATCAGTTGTATTGGGGAAAAAGTCAAATGTGGCCAATTTACAGTCAAACCTCATAATTTTTGATCCACATCAACATTTTAAACTCATATGTATCATTTGATCAAGTTTGGACCATAATTCCACAAGAAATTTGATCAAATCTCCAAAAGGCCAAAATGGTTAAAATTAGGGTTTTGACTGGGAAAGGGCAATTTCTAATTTTTGACCTAGCAAATGACCAATTGGTTTAAGGCATGATATAAAGAGTCCAATTGCATCATTTTGACCTAATGATATGGCTCAAAACATTGCTCAAGTCCATTGGATTGATAAATGAATTTTCAGTCAACTGATCAAACGTCAACTGTATACTGAAAAGTCAAACTTTGACTTTTTGGTCAAAATCAAATGCCAAAGATCACAATTCATTAAAACATATCAAAATATGAAAATTATTCATCAAGAAATCAAAAATTCAAGATTTCATTTTGAAAAGTTAAAATTTCTAAACTTAGAAATTTTTCTGTGTTGGAAATTTCTTATTTTTTCATAACTTTGAGTAAAATTTTCACCATGATGCAAGATGATTCAAGAGAAACTTCCAACATGAAAGTTATATATCTCCATGAAATCTACAACTTTTATTTACACAACTCCTTCAAAAAGTGCTTGGATCTCAAGTTATAATTTTAAGAATACATGATCATGAAACAAAAACACTTGGTGAAATTTTGCCCTAATTTGGTCAGGATTTTGACCCAAGTTCATGGCACTTTTTCATATAGTCCCAAGGGGAATTTTCAAAAGTGATTCAAATATGTATTGTAAATAACATTTCAAGATTTCCAAAATGTCCAAGAACTCCTTGAGATCATTTTTGAGTAGGGAGAATCGAAGAGATGAAGTTAGGGTTTTATCACTTGAATTACAAGTCATTTTGTGATGAACAAATTCAAAATTCAAAGTTATGCTGCATAAACTCTACTTTGCAAGCCTCAAAATTGTTAGGCACTCCATAATTAATTGCTTGCACAGCTGTTAGAGGTCTCATTTTAAGCATTCAGTGCAAGGCCATGATTTATATCAATTTTTGGGAAGAAAGTGCACAATGCCATTTTGATAAAGTGACTTTTTGCACAAAACTTGTTCTTGAGCCTTGCACTTGTTCTTTTCTGATCATACATGTCTCATAACACAAGAGAAATTGTTTAGACACTTACAATCACCCAGCCCATGCTTGTACTACACATTGAAACTTGGTTTCCCTCTTTTCTTCAAAATCAAGTAACCTAGCAATTAGCTTGAAACTTGTACTTCTGACTTTCAAAACCACTCAAGACGATTTGCTTATAGATACACAAGCCATTGACCATAAATCACACATGTGCTTGACCCCTAAAAACACCAAGAGCTCATAACTGTATCACATACCTCCATTGTTGCCCAACCTGACCAAAAGTTTGAAACTCACATCTCCCTCGTGCGTTTTCAAGCCTTTTGGTTCCTAAAGTTTATAAACATCATTTAGAACTCATCCCACGCCCTGTTACAAGACTGTAACACCATTAACACCATCCTCCATTTTCAAAAACAGAGCTTTGCACTTAGACTTCTCCAGAACTCCTCAGACACTTTCAGCTCAGGCTAAGCATCCCATTAGCTTCCTGGGAACTTGAGGAAGCTAACCCAATCATTGGAACTCAATGAAAGCTTCTCAAAATCCAAACCCGATACCCTCTTGCAAGGTAAGTTTTCTAACTTTGGAACTTCTCATACAGGCATCATCAATGATTTTTTTGTGAATGAAAAATGTAGATATCATTTCCCTAAAGCTAACCATGTCTATAGTTTTCATTAATTTTGCTTGAGCTTAGAGAATTTTAAGATTGAAGTTTCTGAGATTTTTAGGGTTCAGAATATGGCCATTAAAATTCATGCTTATCTTTGATCTATAATTATTTTTCTTTTCATTTCTGAAATCGTGAGGAAATTTGCTACAAGTTTCATGTTTACAGTTTTCATTTTTGTTGAGATTTGAACAAGATACAGAGGCTCTAGCTGGGCGTGAGGTTGAAGATGAAGTTCAATCCATGAGCTTGTTTACTATAATATATTTATTGTTTTGATTATATAAACAGATGTATAGCCACCCCAGTGGTAGAAGCGTACACCTGTGACTTGAGGGACCTGGGTTCGAGCCCCAGTGGTACCCTTTTGGACTTTTTTTCCATTTTTTTCATACATTCTGACTTTTTTGGCATGCGTTGGACCTCCTTTGGGCCTTTAGGTTTTTTTTCTTGTTGCTAACCCCCTATTTCACTTATACAACCCCTAGCCCATTTTTATTTCTTTTTCTTATTTTTATTTATTTATTTTCTTAAATATTTTATCTAATATTAAAAATATCATAAAAAATACAAAAATATTAGATTTATATTTTGACATAGTTTATTTGTTTTTCTCAATAAAAAATTATTTTTATTTAATCACATTTTATTTATTTTGACTAATTGTTTTGTAAATTCAATTAAAAACTAAGTTTTTTTATTATTTTCTTTTTACACAATTAAAATATATTATTTTAAAATAAAAAAAGACCAAAAATATTTTATAATACTATAAATTATTTTCAAGACAAAAATACCAAAAATATTCTTCTTACAAACTTAATTTCCTTTTTTAAATCAATTAATAGATTTAGGGTTTTATTTAAAATCTTTTCTTAGTAAATTTAAGTTTTACTTTTAATTAATTATTTTCCCCTTTAGTTAATTAGGTTAAACTCAAAACCCCTTTTTCTCTAAAAAATCCAAACAAAACATCCATTTACTTTACATTTACATTCTTATACATTTATTCATTTTGTACATTATTTATTTCAATTCTTGTACCAATTCAATATGGTTGTAATAGATAATTAGACTTTATTTTCTTGCAATCCCCATTTATAATTTGTACACCCCCTCCCACAAGTATTGTAATAGCGTAGTAATTTTAAATTCCGCAATTTATCGCTTTTATATACAAATGCTAGTAATTAGGGTTTGTATGGAAAGACTAAAACCAATGCTTAGAAAACCCTAATCAAAGATAAAACCAAGCATGAAAAATAATACACTTGCACACAAGCACCCCTAGGATAAATCCACTTGGTTGCCTTACAAAATGGCCATATTACGCATATGAGGTATCTTAGCAAAAACAAGCAAAAATACAAGATCATAGTCCCTCAATGGCGCTATCTAAGTTGCCTTTCAAATGATCTTAGTCCCTAAAAGAGAATACTAAGATACCTTGCAACATTGCTAATCATGGTTATACGATGTCCCACGCCCGTCCCGTTTACATCCAAAGATAGGGTTACTTACCAAATCAATGGTAAGATAACAATGTCAAAGGAAAATAAAATGAACAAGAAAGACTTTTGAGTAGGTAAAATGCTCCTAATTACTTGCTCCATTTCAAAATAAACATCCTTGCTATTTTCAAAACAAACACCTACAATTTCAAAAACATCTTACAAACTTGAAAACATTTTCAAAAGATCAACATCTTTGTATACATTCTTACGAACGAGAATCATTACAAAGTTTGCCTAAACAATGACCTCTTTACAAAATACTTTCAAAAACCACACAAAGCACAATTTCAAACAAAAAGCAAGTGATCTAGCAAAGTAACTAAGAGCCTATGGAAAACCATGGATGAAAATGGTGCTAATACCTTCCCTTTTCATAATCTACCCCCCGAACTCAAGAAATAATCTCAAAGGTCTTTCCTGTGCTTTTTCACCTTTCCTTTTTGGATAAAAGAAAAGTCGGTTGCGACTCTTGCTAACCGCAACATTTGCAATCAAATGCAAAACCCTCAAGTCAGTTCTCCCACCGTATCACAACGAGCATTGAATATGAGGGTTTTTCTATGACTTGGTTTTCACACGACAGTTTGTGATTTTTTAGTCCTTTTCACCCATTCTCAGTTAATACATACTAGAAAATTCTAAACAAGTGTTTTATATTTTTTTTTAGTTAAATCTAGAGGTTTGTATTGATTACTAGTAAAATAAATTATTAAATACCTATGTATTCTACGTAAATCTGACACTTATCAGTAGTAAGTTATTCAAAGTTAGTATAAGTCAATGGCTAGAAATAAATTTGAGTGACATCTTGAAAAATGATATAGATCAAATGAAATGTTAGTTGGGCTATTATTTTGCATTGCTTATGGATATGAAGAAATAGAGAACATAAGAGAATTTTTTTCCACCTGAGTGTCTTCTTGCAGGTCTCTGGCAAAAAATCCAAAATACTCTCAGACTTCAGATGTGTATATCCAAATGCACCAAATTTAAATTTTTAAGGGGTTCGTTCGGATATGCATACCCGAAATAACCCAATAGTTCAATATTAGGTTATTTCAGATATGCATATCTGAAATAACCTCATTTATTCTTATGAGATATATATGTATTTAATATAGATAATCTCTATAGTTTATAAATTATTTTACAAGAATATATTCATTTAATATTAAATGTCCTATTTTAATATTATTAACTATTAATAACATTTAACTTTTGATTATTATATAAATATCTTTTTAATATATTGAAAATTCTAATTACAATATAATAGTTAACTATCATTTCTATAATGAAAACTAAAAGGTGTCATCTAAATTAAATTTAACTTTTAAAGTTATAATTAAAAAATATTTCTTATATTTTCTATAAAAAATGATTCATAATTTTAAATAAAAAATTAAAAGACAGTTACATTTCACCATTATAATTAGAAATTTAATTATTGTATTCATTATTTAATTTCATATCATAAATTTAATTTAATATTTAGTTTTTAATTATAAAATTTAAGATATTTTTATTAATAATAACTCAATTTAATTATATTATAACTATATTATAAATAAATATATTTTCAAAATAAAATCAAAAGAAATTTGGGATATTGAGTTATTTCTGATATGCATACCTGAAATTTCTCTGAAAATGAAATATAGGGGTTCATGCGAATATACATATCCGAAATAACCCAATATCTCAAATTCGCAAGGTGCGTTCGAATATGCACATCCGAAGGATATTTTTGGTTTTTCAAAGACCTGCAAGAAGACACCCAGGTGGAAAAGGAAATTCTAAAACATAATTATGAAAATATTGTGAAGGCGCAAACTAGTGAATATGGATTAGGGAACTCACTTATGAGGTCTGTAGATACAACGTAAAGTAGTAGCAAGTCTCAAATGTTTATGAGTTAGATTCTTCCTTAGATGGGTTTGGTTAAACTAACTATTGAGCATTGTAATACGTTTGTTTCATAATTTTGGGGGTGTGTTAGAGAATGATGATTTGATCATATAGAGATATGCGTTTTTGACTCATAAACTATCTTCTACGGTATCTAAAATGAAGTAGTGGTAATATCATGGGGTATAGGTTTATAGGGTGAAAAAATAGATTCTGCACATCGGGCATGTTCATTTTATTGCACTTTAGTGTGGAGATGACTAAGCATTTAGGCTCACACCTTCTAATATTCTCGTCTCTCCCTATCCCATTTATTGGAAACTTTTGCAGGCACGTGCATTTACATGAATTTTTGTATTTTTAGGCCAAAAGGTGTAGTGTCTGTGGGTCTGTCCCGTCCTCACTTTTAGTGCGGGTTTTCAGAAGGGTTTTTCACGAACAATCTCTAGCCTCTTACTTAAAGGTTACTTGCAGGACCAACTACAAAAATCCTAGACTCAGTGTTAAGTTTGGTACCATGTTTTGGGATTAGAAAGCATAAAAAAGGTAAAATACAAAGATAAAGATAAATCTGCAAGAATGATAAGCAAGACAGAAAACTTGAAATAAATTTCTTTGGATTTAAATGTGGACATAAGCATACATTTTTCAAAAGTGACTCGTTTCTCTCTTTGACGCAAATACTTTGATTGATTTTTTATAATGTTACAAAATGCGACCTCTGACATGAATGAAAAACTTGCTTAAATAACAAACAAAGGTAACTGCTACCCTACACGTTCGACGATTATTACAACCACGTTTGGAGTTTGGGATGAAACTTCCTTTTTAAACCTTCCCACATTCTATTTGTAATCTTCGATGACAACTAATTCAATGTTGAACGCTTTACGTATATGCTTTTGGCTTTTAAACACTTCATCGACATGTCTCTCAATCGTCTGCCTTCAAACCATTACGCTGACCCAACTTCAAAACTATGAATCTTATTAAGTCTCAATGGAACTTTAACTTTGGTCACCTGTTGATGCCTCTTCTTTCACCATGGGTTGTGTTGAAATACTTTCCTCTTGGTGATGACCCTTAGCTTATAATCACTTCCCTTGGCCGAAAATTACTGGTTAACAAATTTCCCCCAAAATGCCAATTTCGATGGAAGTTGTGTTGACTGAGAACTTCGACATTTTCCTTCTTTTCAAATTTTTCGACTGCCTGTCTATTCAACTGACGTCATGGGTCATGATGACCACTTTCTGCGCCACTATTCCCAACGTCATTCCATCATTTCTCATGATAACTCCTAGTTTCTAGGGCGTGGGATTTCAACCAACCCTAACTCTTCCACTTCTAAACTCGTGACAATCATCACTTTGCATGTGAGTGTTATTTATCCATCATCGACAGCTTCAATCTGAATATAAATAAACCTTGAGCTTCTATTTTCCTCTTCTTCTTCTTCTTCTTCTTCTTCTTCTTCTTCTTTCTCGCACCCATTTTTCTTTCAAGTTAGTGAACAGAAAAATTGTTTATTTTTCTCTTCCCCTCTTTTTTACCATTATGGTTGCTTCCTCACTTACTCTGATCAACATCGGTTATAACCCAGTGGCTTTTAATCTCATAGAAGAAGAGGGTTTACAAGACATTCCCCAGCCACCTTCTACTGACGCATTCAAAGTAGCAAAATTATAGAAACAGAGGCTTATACCTTTTGTAGTGGCTAAAAAATTGTTCGCATTCCATGGACCGTATCCAGATGCAAGGTCTCACCCTCACAAGGTACAACAATACTTTTCTTATTTTTCTTCGACTTCCGCGTCTGTATATGAGAAGCATCCTCTCGACATGAAATTTATGAAAACCATTAGGATCTTTTTATCCATGCCTACTCCTTGTAACAAGGCTTGTGTTGTATGGCTCAACAAGGTGCAAGCGAACAAGAAAACGCGTTGGAAAGAGAATGGTATTTTCGATGCCAACCAACTTTCTAGAACTTCTCACACGATAAATCCTAGCATGATCCTCACTTCTATTTACTTCTGGGAAGGTTCAACCAATACCTTTCAATTTCCTTGTAGGATGATGACTCCTAACCTGTTTCTAAAGCCCTCATTCACTTGCCTAGTAATCAAACCATTGAAGGTAATCGACTTACTTTGACTACCCCTAAGAAAACTTGAACAAAGTTAACTTTTTGAAATATATAAACCTATTCTTTGAGGCCAACTTTGTTTTTTACATGGCCCCTTTTTCGGGTCGACACGTTGGCCCCGTCTGGTTCAACAATCCTTTTCTTAGTGTCTCTCCTCCCGCCGTTGCTCAATCGAATGCAGTATGGAGAGAATTTTTGACTCTAACTCTCATTTCTTTCCGTATTGACACTGGGTTGAAATGGTTATGGCTTCACCAACTATCATCCAAATCTAGTAGCACGTTAGTTTGGCCTTAGTCAAATGTTTCCCAAATCCCTCTATTCCTGCTATACTGATATTTGTTGGGTGGGGTGCACTTTTTCTGCTAAGAAACACCATGTTTGTCTTCTCTTCCACATGACAACTCAAACTTTGGAACTTTCGACATTCCATTTTTAACAATCTTTCTTCACTACTGCTGAGTTCGACGCGTGATGGTCCAAATATCAAGAACAACACTTTTCTGCAACCTCCTTCTTGCAGAGACTCTCAAAAGCTTTCGATCAATTGGAAATGCAGCCAAATACTTCGACAGGTATGTTTTCAACAATTCTGATTAACTTATCATTTTACCCTCATAGTAGTGTTGGTTATCTTTACCATTCTTTAGGTCCCACAATGGATCCTGAAAATCCTATAAGGCAAACTCTTAACGACACTCCAGAGACATCATTACCGTTGTTGAAGAAAACCCAAATAAATAGGTATTTTATCTTTCCTCCCGACTTGTTTGTCGAAAGGCTCATAACAATTTATTTTCCAGATTCAAAAAATATTGTCGACTGTTGCTCTTGACTCCATCCAACCCTCAAAGAAAAATAAAAATAGCAGGCCTTCAACTCAGGTATAAAGACTCTTTAATTTCCCTATTCTTTTGTGTTGGAGCTCACCTGACTTGTCTCACTCCAGGCTCTTGAAACACCACCTCCCTCCATTGAAGGAGAAAGAAATCCCGATGGTGAACCCACTCAGTTTTTCCTTCTTTAAGAATGCCGACTCCGACAACCGAAAAAAACTTCCAAGAAAATAATTGTATTGTGCAACCTTGCTCCATAAGCTACCCTTCTGATTCCTACCATATCTTAAGAACAACAATCTCCTCCTAGCTCTCCACCCAAAAAACCAGCTTCTCCTGAATTACCTTTACAACAACAACACCTCGATATCCCTGAAGTATTATTCCTCTTATTCGGAATCACAAATTTTTTGTTTTTAATTTTATATTAACTTTTTACTTCGACAACAGGGTGAAACTCAAACAAAAAGCTTGGATAAAGATCCTTCTATAGACTCCACTCATGTGGAGGAAAACAATACTCCTAGTCCTCAAAGACAAGAGGATTTTGTTGACATGGCTGATTCTGCGGAACATAGCCCTTAACCTCCCCCTAAAACACTACTGAAGAACCTCGACCTATTCCAAATGAACAAGCTAGCATTGAAGAGCCCAATTCTTAACCCTCTGTTGCTGAAGGTGACCCATCTCATAACATCTAGAATGTTGACTCTAATAGTTCCCCTAGCCAAGAGGAAATACTGGCCATGGAGACTCAAAATCCAGCTGAAGCCCTAGGACATCTTCAAAAACTTCGACAGGTGTCATTGGACTCCAACACTCCCAATTAGACCATCATTATTGAGACTGATGCCAATGTTATCTTCAAGCTATAACAACTCAAAACTTATCTCCTTAATGGCGATTTCCTCATTGTGGTCGAAGAAGAAGCTAACTTGGTAAGAGATATTCTCAAGTTGATTGATCAACTTAATCATTACGATCTTCATGAGTCCATTGCTCAATATTTGATTGAGTTTAAGGTTTCCTTTAGCCAACTGAATCGAGATTTTGTTATTAGAAAGAATGTTGATCTCCAGATCAAGAACAAAATCAATAAAATGGCTCGGGAGTGGGATTTTAGTGAAGCTTGTGAGAAAAAGCTATATGAATTCGAGGCCACGAAGCAACAATTTTTTGATAAACACTAAGAAATTGGCGCCGAAATTTCTTACTATCAAGCTCATATTGACGATCTTACTAAGAAAATTGAAGAAGCCAATCAAAGGAAGGCTGCCATCGATGATAGCGCAAATTCTACACTCAAGAAGAAATCAACAATGAGGCCTTGAAAGGCATCTCCCATGGAGAAAAAGATCTCAAACTCAAAGCAACCCTTAAAATAATCAAGAAGAGGAAAGCTCACTTGGGCCAAAAGATCCTTTATGAACAAACATGCTTTGAAGAGTTCAGATCTAACTTTCTTAGTTGACTGGCTTCGACTCTTTACTTATTTTGGATGTTTGTATGACTATTTTGGCCTTCGAGGTTTGTCATTGCCCTGTTTTGTAATCTTTAACTTATGGCTACCATTTTTGATTTATTCCATTTTGGTGCCCAACCTATATAACATGCTTCTTATTCCATGGTAATTTGAACTTCTTGAAGCATAAGTCTATATTTTTTCAAATACTTCCCATTTACTTTAAGGATTCATTGATCGAAACCTAGTTCTTAGATCTCATGAGCGTTATTCAGGAATGCCTTTATAACTTGAAATGGTCCCTCCAAATTTGGTGACCATTTCCCCAACCTTCGATCTCTTCGATCGATTGGTAGAATTGATTTCTAAACATATTCACCTATTGGGAATGTTTTTTTCCTTTACTTTCTTGTTATATGCTCTGGAAACTCGTTCCTTTTGTCGAATTATCACATCTAACGCAACCAATCTTTCTTCGTTTGATTCCACTGTTTCATCGAACATCATACTCCAATACTATACAGGCGAAAGTTCATTATGATGTTGTATCCTAACCGACTGCAGATGTATTTCAACTTGCAAAATAATGTCATGCCCAAAAACTAGACGAAAAGGCGTCAACTTTGTTGCCTCCTTAGGGGATGTTCGACAAGCCCATAATATTTGATCCAGCGTTTTGTGCAAATTCTTAGGTTTTTTAGAAACATGTTTCTTAATCAACCTAATGATCACTTTGTTAGTGGCCTCAACTTAACCATTTTCTTGAGCATAATAAGGCGTGGAGGTTACTAATTTGAAGCCTATTTCAGACGTGAATTCCTGCATATTTCAACTAATAAACATTGACCCCTGGTCTGTAGTTATGGTTTCAAGAATTCGAAACCTATAGATTATGTGTTTCTGAATGAACTCAATCACCATATCTTGGTACACCTTAACCAAAGGTATGACTTCTATCCATTTGGTGAAATAATCTATTTCTACCAAGATAAACTTATGTTGTTTCGGTGAAGCTGGTAGAATTTCTCCTATAATGTCCAAAGCCCATCCTCGATAAGGTCATGGTTTAACAATTGTATAGAATTCACTTGCTGGCACATTGTTGAATGCCTATATGCTTTTTACATTCCTGAAAGCCTTTGGTGAAATCGAGGTAGTCTTTTAACAGGCTTGGCCAATATACGCCCTGTCGAAATAATAACCATTCCATTTTATGGCCAGCTTGGTGAGCACTACAGTTCCACTATGAACTTCAGATACTTCCACATACGCTTCAATTTCTCCCAGGCACTTGAGTAGTATACCCTTAAACAACCCAGCCGGAACCTGTCATCTGGATGTAATGAAACATCAATGAAGTCTCCACCGAGCGTCTTTTATCCCGCCGAAAGGGAAAGGTAAACATCGAGAAAACCTGGAAAGGGAGAAATCACGGTCTTTCGACCGAGAGATCATTGGTAAGGGAGTCTGTTACGTGAGGGGAAGGTATTAGCACCCCACACGCCCATAGTACTCTACGGTATCCATTCTTGTTGTCTAATCTAATGGGTGTGGTCAAATCCTATGTCTATGGCTTAAAACTGAAAAGGGAATGCATGCGAAAGAAAAGGAAACAATGTAGGGAAAATAAAAGTTATGCTCGATCGGGCCCTACCCTAATGCCTACATATCCCTTTTAAGGAATCAGAGCAGCCGTAGTTCGGCTCATATATTTCGGTTGGTTTGTGTTTTTTAGTTAGGACAACAAAAAAACAGTCAAGATGGAAAAACATCAAATGAAACAGCAAACAAATGAGATGGTAAAACATCGACTGAATAGTAACAAAGTAAGATGTCAAAGATGGCGAAACATCAAATGATAAAACAATCACACCTGACAACGACATTGAGAGTCAAAGTAGGATAACAAACATGTGCAATGACGAAACATCGGCTTCAAAAAAATGTGCAATGGCGAAACATCGGCTAAAAGATAACAAGATATCATTGCAAAGATGGCGAAACATCAATAAATCGGATGACAAAACATCACACCTAACAATGATATTGAGCATCAAAGTAGGATAACAACATATGTGATGGCGAAACATCGGCTTCAAACAAATGTGTGATGGCGAAACATCGGCTAGAAGATAACGAGATATCATGGCAAAGATGGCAAAACATCAATAAAACGGATGACAAAACATCACACCTAACAATGATATTGAGAATCAAAGTAGGATAACAAACATGTGCGATGGAAAAACATCGACTTCAAACAAATGTGCGATGGAGAAACATCAATAAAACGGATGGCAAAACATCACACCTAACAATGATATTGAGAATCAAAGTAGGATAACCAACATATGCGATGGCGAAACATCAGATGATAAACCAGGTTTAAAAATAAAGCCAAGAGGAGCACAAACAAATAAGATTGATTTATATCTTTTACTTTGAAGAAGGGTTTGAGTGTATTGGAGGTGTTTTATGATTTGCCAAGAAAATAATTTTTGTTTTATCATACAATGGTTGACCCTAAGGTTAAGGATAAAGGAAAACACTACCTTAATGTTAGCATACATGGATTCCTACCTTAATCAACATGTCAAAGGAATCTTAACAAAACTATCCTATAGGGAACATGCAATGAGAGCGAAGTCGTGATCTCAATTTCTAAATTGAGTGACTCATCGATCAACAAGTAAAGAAGAAAAACAATAAACATCCTATAGGGAACATGCACTGAGAGCGAAGTCGTGATCTCAATTTCTAAATTGAGTGACTCATCGATCAACAAGTAAAGAAGAAAAACAATGAACATCCTATAGGGAACATGCACTGAGAGCGAAGTCATGATCTCAATTTCTAAATTTAGTGACTCATCGATCATAAGCAAATACAACACATGTATCAGACAAAAAAACAGAGGGCCTCCTGACATATATCAGCAACAGAGGTCCCATCATGCAACATATAACTATGAAAATAGAAGAAAGGAAATAGTGCAATACCAAACAGATAACTATCCGTAGCAACTGAACAAGAATAAAAGAAACCCAGAGATCTTAAAGCAAGACAACATCAGCAGACAAATCAAGTTAGAAATTACGCCATCAGGATGTAAGTATTGAGATTTTCAGATATGAACAGATCCCACGGGCAATCTATGGCATTCATAATCATATATACATATCCCTGCATAGACTATCAAATATGCCAAACACAAGAGCAGTGCCAATATAATAAATTGTGTTCCACAAATAAAGTGAAACACAGTAGCCTCAAGCCAAAAATGGAAACTTTTCTCAAAGTACCTCGCACATTCAACAACCAAGTTAGTATTCCATAAAGTGAATGATGACTCACATAAGGGATGGATGAAACATGATGAAGTGAGAAAAACATGATAACAATTATCAAAGCATCAGGTATGGTAGACAAAAAGAAACAGGCATATGCACAATTTGGTCCAAAGTTAGAGGAATGTTGCTCCTTTCTATCACCATGTTGAGTTGACAATTGAATATCAATCAAGGATCATGAGAGCTTGAGAAGAATACAATCAAAGACCATTAAGGTCAGTAGCAAACACAATTCAATCATGCACAATTAATTCATCACAACTCACAAGCATAATAGAAGGGAAATCCCTCATAATGCATCAAGAGATTCAATCATTCAAACACGGGGAATTAAGTGAAATGACTTGAGTTTATTTAGATAAACATATCCAACCATGATCATTAGGTACCCAATTATAGGCCTCACTCAAGTTCATTGGCCCTCAAACAAATTGCAACAAGATATGCAACATTAATTGGGTACCTTCACTTCAAAAATACATCAAAAATAGAAAAGGATTTCAATAATTCAAGCAAAAAAATTATTAGCATCTTTGAAGTGTGTAGAAGTCAGAATGCAAGTCTTAAGTTCATGAATGGTTGAGGAGGGGATCAAATGAGGCCCAAAGTTCAAAACTAGTTAGCCAAACTATCAAAACTAGACAAGTTTTCAAAATAATTCATGGAAAAATATCAAACCAAGTCAAATAATTCAAGAAAAATGATTTTCAGATCCTCAATACATTCATGAACCATAATCAAGACCTAAGTTCCATTGAAAATCCAAGGCATAATGGTTTTGAAAATGAAACTTGCACAATAAGCTACAAAACCCTAATTTTTGACTTTTAATCTTAAATATTGATTAGATAAGATCAAAATTCAAACAATTAAAACCAAGATCATGCAAATCACAAGGAAACCCTAAATGTCAGAATACATATTTTTTTACATTTTTGAATTAAAGAAAAGTCAAAAATAAAATCCAATTCAAATAATTAATCAATTAAACAAATAATCACATCTCAAAATGAAATTCTAATAAAAAATCAGAAAAAACATCCAACCAAAATTATATTCAAATATTAGAATTAAAAACACACATCCCTGATTTTTTTGTGAATTTTTGAATTAAAGGAAGTATTAAAATAAAAAATCAAACAAACAATTAACAATTAAACTATAATTTAATGGAAAAAATGAAAACCCTAGCCAAAAGTCACAAAAATGTCAAAATAAAATTATATTCAGACTCTATGATTAAAAACAAGCTTGTATGATTTTTTTGAGAATTTTTTAATTAAAGGAAGTATTAAAAATAAAAATTATGAAGCAAAAATTCAAAATAAACTTCTCAAATTAAATTTCTAATCAAAAATAGAAAAAATGCTAAACAAAAATTAGAATCAATTTCTACATTATTTTATGAGTTCAAAACATTTTTTGTGGAATTTTTAGATCAAAGGAACTATTAAAATGAAAATAATCTTTGAACAAACAATTAATTAAACCTATGAATTTTTAAACCAATCAAAACATTTTCAAAAAATATTAAAAAAAATGCACAAGGTCAGGAATATTATTTTTAGGTTTCCTGAATTTTTTCATAATTTTTCAACCATTTTTGAGCAAGAAATAAAATCATGAAAATCAATTTATGAAACAAAATTCAAATGAATTAAAAAAACAAGTCAGCCAACCAGAGGAGGCCACGCAATCATCTTCAACCTCTGGCTAGGGCAAAAACGCGCGCAAGATCAGATCCATCACCTCATGTTCTAATCAACATATCATGCTCAATTCTACACCATTTTTCATGAAATTTTGTGCAGATTAAAGCTAACATATCGTACTTCATTATGCAAATCGAATCACATCAAATAATTAACCATAGATCAAGAACGGATCGTGCGAAAATGTCAAAAACTCATTGAATAGAAAATTTCAGATGCATCATACATGCACATCTCATCAAATCAAAAGCTTTGAAGCTACAGAAACACTTAATGAACTTCAAACAACATGATTATGAACTCAAATCATACAATGCACGACTAGAAATCAAGATCCAAAGTTAATAATTCTAACCTTTGAGGCAAAAATAAATCTACTGTCTCCTTCACTCTAATTGCAAACCAAGTCTCGATCTACAATCCTTATCACTTGGAGAAGAGAATGCAAGAAGAAATAATCAAAACGCGTGAGTGAATTGGGAGAATCGAAGAAAAATGCAGAACAAGTGGATATGGAGTTTTTTGAGCTCAGGGATGAATGAAGCACCTATCTCGCTCAATGAAGCTTGCCTCTCAATATATAGAGTATGAAGAGGAGGGTAGGATAGGTTTTTCACACTGAAAACCGTTAGAAAGAATGAATTCCTCTTTTTGCCAAAATGAAGTGTGCACATGCAGCCCTCAAATCCCTCGTTCGTTTGCCTACCTTTTACGTGTATTTCAATCCTTTTTTATCTCAGGAAGAAGTTAATCAAGGGATTAAGGCTCAAATCCTTGTATTAAGCAAGTGTTGGTGATTGGGCATTTTCATGCCACTTTTTGCAAAATCACGAGTTGCCCTTGCATTTGCCCATGTGCAGCTCAATCTTTGGCATGATGGGCCTTAGTACATTGCATATTAGTCATGGTCCAAGTTTGAAGTGAAACAAATGGCCACAAATCAAGTTATCAAGAATTTGCAATTTGCATGGTATGCATGAATTCAATGAAATGCCTCAAAATTCCAAAGTCCATAACTTGCTCATATTTTTGAATTTGGAAACAAATGAGTACAATTTGGAAAGGTGTTTAAAATATCTACAATCCCTTAGTTTTGAGTTTTTGCAATTGAATCCATTAAGTTCCTAAAAATTTGACATGAAATTCACTAAATTTGGAAAATGACCTATAATTTTGTGACTTCCAAGCTTTATAACTCTTTACTCTTTGCTAATTTGGACATGAAACCAAAAGGAGATGAAATATAATCCTCTTATCTTTCCAAGCATACTTCATTTGCATTTTTTATCAAAGGTGAATAAAATATGAATTTTTGAAATTAAGTCCTTATTTTCCAAAATTAGAAACTTTTAGGGTTTCTTCATGGACAAGTTTCAACCCAAAACTCAATCTCTTTGATCCAATGATAAAAATGGACTTGAAATATGAAAAGTACATCCTTGAATTGATGGTTGACCAAAAGTTCACTTGGTCAAACTTGACTTTGACCAAAATGACCATTTTGCCCCTTTGAATCAATTGATCCACTTCCCTTCAAAATTGATGATCAAAACTTTAAACATATGATCTTCCAAATATATAGAGGCCATGTGCAAAGTTTCAATTCAAAATTCTCAAGAAATCTTGATGAAATCCCAAACCCTAGTTTTGGTTAACACCTTAGGAGACTGATGAATCATCTCCAAAATTTCAAATCCTCTGGGCATCTTGACCAATTTCTTGTACAAAGACTTTCCAAATACCAATGAGATGTTGTATCTTCCAAATCAAGATTTGTACATGCATCAATAGCCTTGATCAAACAAAAACCCTAATTTTACTGGTGAATCAAAAGAGTGATTCTTCTTATAATCAAACATAAACTTCAATCCTCTGATGATCCAAAGAGATGGATAAAATATCTTGAGATATGCAATAACTTTTGAGCTTGAAAGATCCAGAGGTTTAGATGGCAAGATTTTACTTGAGCAACTTGTCAATACAATCAACCTTCAAAGCTTGAGGAAGACTTGATAACCAAAGTACTTTGACCCCATCACAATGTATGAATGCAATGCAATATGATATTCATGATGAAACATAAGCCTAAATCAAGAGGGTAAATTTTGGTGTGCAACATACCCTCAAGGGTCTTTTTGAATAATTCATTTCCAATATGTAGCTCAATGCCTTATATTTTATTTTCCTGTCAATACTTCTGACTGGATTCTCTAAATACCTCATAATTGGCTTTCGTCAGTCTCTATCCAACAAATTGTCAATGGCAAAAATTTCAAAAATTTCCTCTAGACTATTATCTCCCCCACAAGCTTTTGGGATTGACACATTTGTATGAGGTGTTGAGATGACTTTCTCTATTACTTCGACAATATCTCTGAGCCTAGATGTCGACACTTTATACCCAAACGCAATTTTGGATAGCTCATTAGCCTCTTGGTTGTCTATCCTGGGTACATGCGTAATATTTGCCACTTCAAAATCCTCTAACATTTGATTCACCATTGCAAAGTATATCAATAAATGCTCCTTGATACAGATATACTCTCGTGTGATTTGTTTGATCACCGACCCCGAATCGCCTTTTATCTCAATTTTGGTTGCACCCAAATCTTGCAAGACTTTGAGTCCAAAGATTAAGGCTTCATATTATGCCTTATTATTGGAACATTTTCCATCTACTCGACACTTAAATTTTGTTGGAATTCCTCTTGGAGAAATTATCAAAACTCATACACCAGTTCCATTCTTATGGCTCAACCTGTCAAAATATAATTTCCAAGGGTTCGTGTGTACCTTATTCACGAATGGCTCAACTATTGCGTGATCCACAATAAAGTGTGTCACAATTTGGCTTTTCATGGCTTTTAAAGGCAAATAAGACAAAGAAAACTCAGTTAATGCTAACGCCTACTTCCTAATTCAACTATGTAATATGGGCTTAGATAACATGTGTTTAATAACATCAAAGTGAGATGAATCATAAACATCAACTGGCTTAATGTATTGCTTTAATTTCATACATGAGAAATATAAACACAGGCACAATTTTTCAATTAAACTATACCTAGTTTTTGCATCTACTAACACTCGACTAAGGTAATAGATGGGTCTTTTGACACTATTATCATCCTCTTGGACTAACATATTTCCTATTTTCAATTCAGATGCAGCTATATACAATCTCATGTTTTTATTTCGATTTGGTGGAAGTAAGAAATGAGGCTTTGTCAGATACTCCTTGATTGCGTCGAAAGCCTCTTGCCGCTCTTCTCCCTAGTGGAATTCGCTTTCTTTTTTGATCTTGAGCACTGGCGAGAAAACTTTCATTTTATCACTTAGATTTGATAATCTTCTCAAGAAATTGATTTTCCCCAACAAAGACTGCAATTGTTTCTTCGTCGAAGGAGGCTTGAGATCCAAAATTTCTTTTGTTTTGTTTTGGTTGATCTTGATGCCTTTTTTATGCACTACAAAGCCTATAAGTCTCCTGCATGCACACTGAAAGCAAATTTTAGTGGATTCATTTTCAATCCATATTTTCTCATTCTTTCTAATGATTGTCGCATATGGTCTAGATGACCACTTTCAGATGAAGATTTAATTACAATATCATCAATATAAATTTGCATAAAATGCTCTATAAAATCATAGAATATGGCATTCATGGCCCTTTGATAAGTTGCTCTGGTATTTTTTAAACCAAATGGCATCACAACCCACTCATAAGTCCCCAAGGCCCCTGGACATCAAAACGCCATTTTGGGCACATCCTCATCTGTTATAAAAATCTGGTTATAACCAGAATATCCATCAAGCATGCTTAAATGTTTGAAACCTGCGGCCGAATCGACTAACATTTCTGCCACTGGCATCAAATATTCACCCCTAGGAGTCACTTTATTTAGATCCCTAAAATCTATGCAAACTCTAAGAGTTCCATTTTTCTTAATAACAAGAACAATATTTTCTAGCCATTCGATATACCTTGCAGTTCTGATGAACTTGCTCTTGAGGAGTCTTTCAATCTCCTGTTTGATCTTCAACGTGATTTGTGGGGAAAATCTTCGAGGATGTTTCTTTACTGGCCTTTTCCCTTACTGAATAGGCAGGCGATGCTCCACTACGCTTCATCTCAATCTGGGCATTTCACCATAGTCCCAAGCAAAGAAATCTCTATATTCTCTAAATAGTTTAACCAATTGAACCTTCATCTTCGACCTAACTTTTGTACTGATGTAAGTTGGCCTCTTTCTCACGCCATCTACTAGATATACTTCTTCTAAAGGATCTTGGGCTTGCATTTTCTACACTAAATTTAATGGGTCTTTTTCAAACTCCAAAGGCTCATTGTCATAGATATAATCAAGCCTCCAGATTTCTGAGGCTGATGCTTGGCCATAATGGCCTTCTAGATTTTTTGCTTTGGCTTCGACAACCAAATAATGTAACTTCTCGGCTTCCAAAACTAATATTCGTCTGCTTTCAACCACATAGGCCGAAATTCGAGCCACGCTTTCTGACTCAATTGTTATTGTCATCGATCACATACCACCCCGTAGGTGGATTTGGCTCCCTTGGTATCACTACTTCTTTAGTGTCCCAAATGAACCCATAGTCGGGATTCAAACTTAGAAAATGATTTGCATTTTCTTCAAGAGTGTGAACCTCATCATCACAAGGCGCCACATTTAAAAAGTGTTCTTCGAAGGATTTCTTTTCATCTTTATTCTCGTCAATTTTGTAATAACTCTGGTCAGCCTCTATATTCTCGACCACAACATCTTTTCTCCAAATGGATATTCTTTGGTGCAGGGTTGATGGTACTCCCCATGGTTTCATTCACATCCCAACAATAGATTAAAATTGGCTTTGGAATTTATTACCATGAAGAGTGTCGACCTGGTTGTTGTACCTACAACCAATTCGAATTGAAAAACTCCTAGTGTATTGCTGGTTTTTCCTTCGAGTTGGTTGAAACCATGTTATGTGGTCGAATGTCGGTACCGCACTTCCCCGTTTTCTTAAACAAGGCATAGAGCATTAGGTTCACAGCTGCCCCCATTGAAAAATACCTTATTCACCGACATACCATCCACTTTTTCCATTATGAATAATAGCTTGAGGTGACATAACATGCTTGGACTTGGTTTCTTGAACACATCTTTTTTCTCTTCCACCACACCACTATTAATGACATAGTAGCATAATGTCCTCTCATCAACAACTTTATCTGTCATATAATCCTCTTCATTTTCAGATACTTCTGACACTCTGTCATACTCCGCTGGTAATACCAACACAATACCATAATTAATGATGAAATATTCACCATAGTAATCGTCGACCATGCCATCATCAAGAGGATCATAATCATCCTACTCATCTTTAGGAAGAGGTTCATATTCCTCATTTTTTTATCTTTAGACATAGGAGTGTATTCTGCACATTGTGTCGCCACAACTTCCTTATCTCCTAGAGGTGTTATTCTCATTTCCAATCTTTGATTAACTGTGATCTTTTCTTTTTCGGTCAACCTTTGCTTTGGGTAAATTCTTTTCTGGACTGACACCTCGAAAAATTTGACATCTCCCACTGACTTTATACCTTTGATAGGATTTACATTTTCCATGTTCTTAGGAACTTCGACAGCCTTCATATGTGACATCGAGGCTTCTTTAATAGATTTATTATTTCTCTGATAATGCCTCCACATCATTCTGGTCATCAGGTTCTTCCCCTTATAGTTATGAGACACCTGATATCCCTTGGACTCTGGTTTCTTCTCCCGAGCTTCTGCCTCTTGCATAACTACTCTCCACTTTGGCCTTTCCCTCATTTTTGATTTATCGGTTCCACCCATTTTTCTTGTGGGATATTCGATAGGGGACGAAAGATTTCATGTCGAGGCTGTTAAATTAGACTCCTATATTCTTCATTTCATCGAGGGATTTCCCTCTTTGTTGAACACAAATCTTGGTACTGGAGGCTTCTCTTCCTTGAAAGCCTCTTTTTCTGCAACTTCGTATCTTTCAACTGCTTTTTCATCATACACAATGTTACACCTTGCACTATGCCATATAAGGGAATAAACCGCGCTTTTTTCTGCTATAGACAATGCTTAAAAGTGCTGCCTGTTCCTACATTGTTGCAAGTAAAGACAACTCTTTTTGTCAATGTAAAAGTGTTGCTTAATGTAGACTTTAGGAACACTTTATTCAATAAGCACTTTCTAAAGGCCCCTATAGGCAGCGCTCTTTACATTAGAAGCGCTTTCTAAAGCGTGCCTTTAGCAGCGCTTTCACTTTAGCTTGAGGAGTTTTGTTCGTTGTAAATATTGTAAATTTTGTACATTGAAATTTTGTAGGAGTATTATTTTTCTAATTCTTTTATTGTTGTTTGGACTCAAGTTTTGGTCTGGTAACTTGTAGAAGATTTAGGTGATTTGTCAAGTTTTATCGTTTCGACTTGCGAATGCACGGTAATGATTTTGTTAAAGTTTTGTACACGTTTGTGGTATGTTTTTATCATTTTCTATACTTTAGCATATTCATGATACTTAGACTTTTTACAAATTTTATGCCAGGCATTCTTTTGTATACTTGTTCATTTATGAATCACTTTAGTTCCCACCCTTTCTGTGAGGTAACTTTCCATTATTCACATATGCTGGAGGCCATAATTCTTGTTTTAACTGGATTTTATTATGCTTAATCTTTTGTTTTTGGTGATTGTATGAATGCAAGAAAAAGATCAAGACAACTTTGTTTCATTTTGAGCACAACTACCTAACCAAATATTCAATTCACCTTGTGAGTGTGTTATCATTAGTGTAATATGGTGGGTGAACTAACTTTTTTGGTTTTATCCAAATATACGGATAGCAAGAGTCGCCACTGACTTTTCCTTTATCCAATATTTATGAAAGGGTGAAAAGAACAGAAAAGACCTTGATAGATTTTGAGTTTGGGGGGTATGTTTTGAAAAGAGAAAGTGTTAGCACCCTTTTTATCCGTAGTTATCTACAAGCTCTTAATTGCTAGCTCACTTTTGAAAATCTTGCTTTGTGTGTGTGATTTAAAAATATTTTGAAATCGCCAATATAAGGATGACTTTGTAATGATTCTTGTATCAGTCCTCAATAATGTCTACAAAGTGTTTTAGGAAATATTTCGTTTGAAAATGTGATGCGTAAAAAATGTCTTTCAGAAACGATTGTGAGCAAGCGATTAAGAGTTCCTTACCCACTAAAGGTAGTTCTTATTCTTTTCCTCCTCCTTTAGAGATAGTGTTATTCATACCATTAGTTGGTAGGTAGCCCTGTCTATTGGATGTGAAAGGATATGCGTAGGGTCATCGAATGGTCATCGAAGACAACATGTAAGGCTGCTTTACCAATTTTGTATCGGGGGTACTAGATCATTTTTCATAGGAAACTTCAAAGGGTCATTAAGGGACTATGATCTTTTATTCGAAAGGGTCTTTTGCTAAAGCATCCCTACTTTTGAGGGACATGACCAAGTATCATAAGGCAACAAGAGAGGTTACCCTAGAGGTGAAAGTGTGTGAAGTGTATTATTTCCAGTTATATTATCTTGGGAATTAGGGTTTTCTATGTTTGGTTATTAGTCTTGCCATACAATCCTAACTACTAGCAGTTATACAGTGTACAAAAAATAAATTGCAGAAAGTAAAATTCCTACTGTAATACGGTGGGAGAACTGACTTGGATGTTTTGCATTTTATCGCAATTGTTGCGGATAGCAAGAGTCGTCACCGACTTTTCTTTTATCCAATAAAGGAAAGGGTGGAAAGAACAGGAAAAACCTTTTGAGAATTTTCATGAGTTTGGGGGGCAGGTTATGAAAAGGGAAAGTGTTAGTACCCTTTTCATCTGTAGTTATCTACAGGCTCTTAGTTGCTAGCTCACTTGGAAAATGCTTTGTAAATGTGCTTGTGATTGTTTGAAAGTATTTTTTGAAAAGTGCCTTTGTTTAGACAAACTTTGTAATGATTCTCGTCTCTATAAGAATGTATACAAAGTGTTGACTTTTGAAAATATTTCCTGAAAGTGTTGGTGTGTTTGAAAGATGTTTTGTTTTGAAATGTTTGTGAGTAAGCAACTACGAGCGTTCTACCTACTTAAAATAAGTCTTTATTCTTTTCCTCCTCCTTTAGATAGTGTTATCTTACCATTATTTAGTAAGAAACCATATCATTGGATGTGAAGGGACATACGTGGGTCATCGTATAGTCATAGAAGACAACATTGTAGGATACCTTAGCAATTGTTATAAGGGACTAAGATCGTTTATCGAAGGTAACATCAAAGGGTCATCGAGGGAATACGATCTTATAATCGAGGGTCTTTGCTAAAGTATCCCATGTTTGAGGGACATGACTATTTATATTCGAAGCAATAAGTGTGGATTACCCTAGAGGTGCAAGTGTGTAAGGTGTATTGTTTTTGTTGTACCCCAAAATTTACCCTATTCATTTTGACCTTTTTGGCTTATATTTCATCATTACATACACGCATCTAATTGGTTCTATGGTTATGGTATAAAGATATATTTAGCAAGCCTCGTCAGGTTACAAGTGATATTTATTTCGCCAATGGATATTCTCAGAGTATTTTCCGTGCAGAAGATCGGTTCGCTGTTTCGCAATGATTCAGGGTTCAAAAATTCACAAGTTCAACCCGACGCATCATATTCAGGTTTTCTTTTGCCAAGATATCCCTAATAACTTATTCTAAAATTTAGGTTCGGATCGAGATCTAATTCTTTAAATAAGGTCTTCGAATGTGCGAGTTTTCTCGAAGAAATATGGTGAAAAAGTATGCTGAAAGAGCAGTTCTTACGCACTAAAAAATTCATAATTTGAAGATCGTGGCTCATTTTGAATCCTTTCCGGTGGCCAAAATTCCGACTTGACGTCATCTATGTTTTCATCTCTCAGCGGGAAGCCAATTTCGATCATAAGGTTTTCAAAAATGCGGATTTATCAAGTATTTTAGTACAGGAAATTTGTGAGTGAAGTTTATCTGCGTCATGTTCAGAAAATCATAACTTGGTAGATTTTCATCGTATCGATCTGGTTCCAGCGCCAAAATTTCACAAATTGAGTTGACTACATTTTCGCAGGAGGTATTAAGTTCGAACAGTATCCAAAAGGCCTTCGTTTTTTACCGAGAGTGTGCGTGACGCACCAAAAATCCTAAATGCTGAATATTATTTCATCTGGGTTGAAACTTAGAAAATTCATAACTCAGTCAATTTTTATCGGATCGGACCCATCTTTTTACACAAGGTCACTGACTCAGATATCTACAACTTTTATTCCAAAGTCGAGACCAGGTTCTTCTCCGATCAATAGCAGTTTTTTATTGAAGAACGTGTCAGAGTTGGCACTGGAACCCAAAATAAGTTTGTCTGAGGTGAAACTTCAAAAATTCATAACTAATTCACTATTTATCCGATTGAGCCCATTTTCGGACAGGAGTTTGTTCTCGATGTCAGATAAATTTTGTTTTCGGATTTCAACTTCAAACATTGCACTTAAGTCCCTGAGATTTAGCTTAGAACGTATCAGACTCAAGTGAATACAAATATGCACTATTCCTTGTGGTTATTGGAGGCCCAATTGCACATCCAAAGCCCATATCTTTGTTCTAATTTCTATTATATAATCTCATTCTTTTCACACAAATAGGACATGAAAAAAAACCTTGCCACAAACTTGTCAAAATATTAAGTCTTTTCAAGAACCCTAGAAATCTTGAAATCCTTGTTACAAACCCCCGTCTCACTACAAACAAGCCATCTCGTTCTCCAGTAAGGGTAAGACTGGTTTGATCTCCATGATCAAAAGAGTGCAGAAACATTCGTACATTCCATATCGGTTTTAACATTACAAAATTTCATATATTTATTTTATTTGTATTTCATGGTATACTAATTTGTTTAAGGTATTCATGAGATTCAACACTACAGGTTTGGACCATCGTAATAGTCTCATGCATGTTTATTACAAAACGCGTTGAGGTAGGATCATAACAACAACCAATGTAAGGCTCAGTGGCAAGGAAGGTATATTGAGGAGGATAAGGGACCCACCCCTATTGGTTTTGGTTTTTTTCCATTCTATTTATCCTTTTACCTATTTTCCTTCTTTCTGTTTAAAACTTTTTTCATAAAACCTAACATTTTTCACAAACCTTTGATTTTTCATAATAAACTCGAATAATTAATTTTAGGTTTTTAATTTAATTTTAAGTTTTAAATTAATTTTTGGTTCAACACCCACCCCTAGCATTTACATTATTTTTATTTTCTAACCCTATTTTCCATTAATGCTTCTTCCCCTATCTATTTTTTGGTAAACTTAATTCTTTTTTTATTAATCATTAAACATAAGCAATTTTTTCAAAACCTTTTTTATTAATTAAAATTAATTAGGTTTTAGTTTTTTTTAATTAATATTTTTTTCAAAATTAACCTATTTTTTATTAATTAAAATTAATTAGGTTTTAGGTATTTTAATTAACTTTTTTTCAAAACTAACATTTTTTTATTAATTAAAATTAATTAGGTTTTTTAGGTTTATTTAATTAATTATCATAAATCATTTTTTCATAAAAAATCACCAAAATATTTTCTTTTCTATTGTCATCTTATTTTTATTTTCCTAGATAAAGTGTATAGGGTGCGCTCAATTGTAATAGCGTAGCTTTATTTTTCCCACATTTTTTTTAATCATTATCATGTAATTGCTTCCGGGATGTAATAGTTTTAGGATTTCTTTTCCGCACTCTTCACTATTATATAACTGCCCAAAGCTCTGTAATAGCCTAGGTTTATATTTCCGCCTTTACCTTCTGCTACTATATTTTATACAATTGTTAGTAATTAGGGTTTGTATGGCAAAATAAAAATGAATGATAGAAAACCCTAAATGCAAGATTAAATAACTGAATTCAATACGCTATTCTCACACTTGCACCTCTAGGGTAACCTCTCTTGTTGCCTCGGAAAAAATGGTCATGTCCCTCGAACGTAGGGATACCATTAGCAAAGATCCTCAGTTATAAATCATCATGAAGATCATGGTCCCTCGATGTCCCTCGAAGTTGCCTACGGTATATGATCTTGTCCCTCGATGTTGCCTATGAATATATGATGACGTCCATTCAATACTGCTAAAGGTATCCCTACATGTTGCCTTCTATGACCATAATGATGACCCGCGCCTGTCCCTCACACATCCAAAGATAGGGCTTCCTGATAACTAATGGTATGGATAACACTATCCAAAGGAGGAGGAAAAACACAAGAAAGACCTTGAGTGGGTAGTTACTGTTAATTGCTTGTTCATAACTTAAAACACTTTCTCACACCCCACACTTTCAAAAACATTTTCAAAATTCTTTATCAACACTCTTGAGGACTGATACAAGAGTTATCATAAAGCAAACTGCCTTGCTATTTGCCATTTCAAAACTTTTTCAAAAGCACACGCACAAAAGCAAATAAAATGAGCAAGCAATTAAGAGCCCGTAGAAAACTATGGATGGAAAGGGTGCTAATACCTTCCCTTTCCATAATCTACCCCTTTACTCAGAAAACTCTCGAAAGGTCTCTTTTCACCCTTTCCTTTGTTTGATAAAAGAAAAGTCAGTGGCGACTCTTGCTTACCGCAACATTTGCAAACACAAACGTAAAACCAGTATAACAGTCGGTTCTGCCACCGTATCAGAGAATTGACGACTCTGCTGGGGATTTATAAAAGTGGGGTTACCTTAGAGCTTATGTCATATTTAACTTGCTTTCCTTGTATGCTTGTTTTCTTTATCTTATAAGGTTTTGCTTGGGTTTACTTGTAAAGATCCTACACTCGAATCTGGGACACCTTTTTGGTAAGTAGCAATAGATTGTGGGGATTGTGCGGGGTATACCGACATGGTTGAAACGATAGCTATGTTGATGTGACACATTTGTTGGTACCGGTAGCCCTTGAGTAGTCAAGGAGTATACGGGGCTGCTGTGTGGTGTCATGAAGCATCAACTAACCTTAGAACCTTTAATTGAACCAACTTGGCCATTAGGAAGTAGTGAGATAGCCGGCTTTGGTGTAGTCCAAAGTTGGTTGATACTCGATTGATACTCGATACTACACTCATTGAGATCTGACTTCCAGGATATTTCGGTCGCCAATAAAGAGGCTTGCGCTGACACAATGCCCGTGAAGAAAGATCAGTGATATTGAGATTTCCTAGAACTCGATTACTATTGATAGGACAGGTTGAGTCAACTCTACTTCAAGAGGGTACTTACCTACAAACCCCATGCAAGCCTGAACCTAAGGCTGCTTGTGTGACTTGTTTGCTTTCATTGCCTAACAACTTGAACTCATTGTAGGGCTCTATTTGTACTCCTTTCAGGACTTGTTCATAGTCATTATCCAATAACTTGGATTACCTGCAAGACTCACTTGTCTTCATTACCTTACATTTTTTGCTTGATGCACAACATACACATCATAACATCATACCATAGCATTTCCTTAACCATTTCAAGGATCTCAAAGGCCCGTGGTGCAGGTTATGATGAACCAGACGTCTATCAAGGGGCAAGGGGATTTATTTTCCTCTAGCCAATACCGTCAAAAAATTAAAACACAATAACTTAAGTCAGGGGCTATGACTCACTTAATATGGTGAGCTTGATTCTCGTAGAAGGATATTCAACAATACAAAGTTCTTCCGTCAAAGCTGCAGTCAAAATTCAACTTCTGACATTTTCTTGTATTTACCCTACGAGATCCTTGAAAACTGCATCCACACATCATGCATGCCATTACCTAGCATGTCTTCCAGTACAGGTTTCTCATGTTCTCGCTGTTTATTTCAGCAAAAGGAAAATGGCTTTCAAACAGAACAACAAAGATCTCCAAACTCAAGAGGCTCAGTTCATGGAAATGTTCCTCAACCTATCCAAGGGGTAGGAAGAATTGAAAACACTCCTCAACGGGAACTTGACCAAGAAACATCCTGACAACAATAAGGATGACCAGTTAGAACAACTGCAAGCTGAAATGGAAAGGATAAGAATCCAGATGAGTAGTCAGATGGCCCTTATCCAAAGTTTAGCTCGGGAACAAGAAGAATTAAGGATTCTCATCAGCAAGCTTCTTCAAGACAGGTACGACAGTCTGGGGAAAACTGCTAGAGCTTGGGGCCTAATCAATGATCAATCTCTCTTGGCAGATAGGAAATGGGGTGACATGTTCATACGGGGGCATGTTGAAAATAAACTCAAGAGCAGTGACATTCAAGGGACTGCATCTTCAAGTACTGAGAAGAAACTATACAATCGAAAGAAAAAGTCCAATGCCGTGTACGACCAGAAGGGCCACAATAAGAGTAATATCAACCAATTTGTGGGGGTAATGCAGACTTCTATTCCAGCACCGATGCTGAAACAACGGCAAGGCAATCAGCATAAGCAGGACACACCCAAAAGGCAATTCACCAAAATCAATATTTCCTTGGCTCAGGTATTGCAACACATGTTGAAGATGGAGTTGATTACGTTAAGGGATGCTCCTCGAAATCCCAATGTCTCCGCTCCTAGATATCATCCTGATGCAATGTGCGCATACCATTCCGATAGTCTTGGACATGATACGAATGACTGTTGGGCATTGAAAAATAAGATTCAGGACTTGATCAATAAAGGAGTGCTGGAGTTCACACAAGATGGCCAGACTGAGTTCTTCTACCGTCCCTCAAAGGCATATCATATAAAGTGACAAGTTCAGATAAAGAGGCTTTTATTCATTAGAATTTTCAAGTTGTAATTTTCTTTTGATTGTTCGAACATTTATTTATGTCAAACTTTGTTATTTCATCAATGTATTGCATATGTCCATCTTGAATTATTTCATTCGTTGTCACTATACTTAAACTATGCTTTTACTTCATGTTTGTGATATTCAACTCTTGGTTAAAAGCTCTAAGCCTTTAGAGGGAGGGTGACAAAAATAATACCATGATCTCTACAGTATGCTTTTGAACAGACCCTGCTGACGATGTACATGTGTTGTTTCAAATCCTAAACAATGGAGTTATAAGGAAGATAATATCTGGTCAGCCCCTTTGAGCCTAAGAAGTAGGAGTTTTTCTTTTCATACAAATTAAAACCCTTAATCATAACCTGGGGCAGGGTAGTTTTCTCAGTTAACTCAGATGTGCATTCAGTCACAAGCTCTACCTTCATGCGCGACAAATATTGTAAAAGATGCACTCCAAAAATGGTGATGGTTCCACATAATCGTCAAGATAGGCAGTCATCATCTTTCAAAATAAAAGCCCGCTAAGTCAAAACCTATGAAGGAAACTTAAGAAAAAAACTGGGGCATTCCGCTGACTGTAATCACAAAAGAACCAGTTCAGGAAAAGTAGGGATAACGAAAACCAAAAAAGAGGTTACTATAAATCCTCGACAAAAAGAAGATTACAAAAATGACTGCCTCTTCAAAATAAACTTTCAGTATCCGAACCATCACCGAAACATCAAGGACAAGATGCCAGACTCAATTGGGATCTGAACACACAATTAGCTGAGCATAGGATCAAAGAACATCACGAAGAACAGGTTGGGTACAAATAAAATTTGAGCCTTTATCCTTTGTTTCTTGAACCATGAACCAGGCCACGTTGTAACCCTTAAAAGTCCTAGCTGAAGCATGGGTTAGTTCGAAAGCATACTGTTATAAAAGGTATCCTGACTCCTATAGGGTTCGCTATAAATCCTGAGCTGACATCATACTTTTGCAAAATTTGTTTGTTTTACTAAAAAATGAATTTTCAAACTTCAAGACAGACATAAGCTTTGCATTATTTAAATACCATTGTTTGCATATGACTATTTGTTCAACAGTAAAAAAATTCGCACAATGGATATTCGATGAACAAAAATCCTCTCAGTGAACAAAATAACCTCAGATAGAAAGACATTCCAGGGACATGCCTTTCATAATCAAGGGGCATAGCATGGTGTCCAACTGATCTGGGTTAGTCAAGTCAAGGTTCAAGGAATCTCTCAAAAATGCCAAATAGCTAGGGGCATATCTCCATCGGAATCACTTAGGGCATTGAACATGAATTTCAACAACGAATCCTGTACGATCAAACAAACATCTTTTAGAAGTGTGGTAACACTTACTACTATAGACAATGACAATTCTCTGTACCCAGTAAACATGGACATAGTTGGAAAATACTACGCATGAACAAAGACCCACTAGGTTGACTGGCCTAGGAAAAAATAAGGGCATCCCGGCGAACCAAAAGAGTTCGGGCAAAAATTAGGGATATACATATGAAAAAAAAATTCTGTACACCTGGCAAGTCGAAACCCTGAAAAGGCGGCTTGGGCAAAAAGGGGTATCCCGATGGACTGAAAATCTAAAAGGACAGTCCATGCAAAAGTTAAGGATTAAAGCGTACGACTACGTCCCATCATCTCGTCACTTGTCTATCAGTAAAAGACTTATCACCTTGATCAACATCTACTCGAGACTCCAAGATTTTGGATAACATTCAAACCATCCACAAAATCCCGTAGATAATTTCTCCAGCAGGTACAAAAGCAGGGGCATCCTACTATGAAGTCGCTGCTATATACACAACATACAACCTAATGATGTCAGGTGTTCTCACATCCCCGGCAGAGCAAAAATCTCTAATTACTGCTCCAAAAATTCCCCAGTGAAGTCGCCAAGCTTCTCAGGATTCCCCAGCAGAATTTCATAAAATCCCCAAACATTGCACGGAGTTTTCCTTCCCCAACAAAGTTTATTTCTCTAAAAAACAATCTATCCCCCAACATTTAACTTCAACATATTTGAAGACCTTCATTCTTCATCCCCAACAACAATCATGGATTTATTTTCCCTAATTCAACAACACTGGAATAGAACAGATGACACGTTCATACTTTGCATTCATATATCATTTATACAAACATCATAGCATATACAACACAAATGCATATATCACAATCTCATTTACTTTGAGAGCATCATGCAATTTATACATAATGTCATCGCATAAAATTGGTTTTATCTTTTCAGGTTGAAATTAGCAGACAAACAAACACTATCAACTTATACAGCAGGTCAAAGATTAATGCCTGAAGCCAGATGGGGAAACTATCTACGCGACCAAGTGGTATGAACTCCCGAAGCAAGATGGGTTTACCAACAAGTACAACAGGTCAAAGATTAATTCCCGAAACTAGACGAGGAACTATCTATGTGACCAACATTTTTAAGTTCCAGATTAATACCTGTAACAAGCCAAGAAAACTATTTGTGGACGACTGATTGTAGATTAATATCTGTAACAAGCCAGGAAAACTATCTACATGAGGAGATTAAAGATTAATACCTGTAATAATCCAGGAAAGCTATCTTTCTTTCTCAGGTCAGAGATTAATACCTGAAACCAGCCAGGACAACCATCTCAAACGACCGATAAAAACAAGTTTAAGATTAATACCTGTAACAAGCCAGGAAAACTATTTGTGGACAATTGATTGTAGATTAATACTTGTAATAAGCCAGGAAAACTATCTACATGAGGAGATTAAAGATTAATACCTGTAACAAGCCAAGAAAGCTATCTTTCTTTCTCAGGTCAAAGATTAATACCTGAAACCAGCCAGGATAACCATCTCAAACGACCGATAAAAACAAGTTCCAGATTAATACCTTTAACAAGCTAGGAAAACTATCTGTGGACGACCGATTGTAGGTTAATACCTGTAGCAATCCAGGAAACTATCTACATGAGGAGATTGAAGATTAATACCTGTAACAAGCCAGGAAAGCTATCTTGCTTTCTCAGGTCATCGATTAATACCTAAAACCAGACACGACAACTATCTCAACGACCGACAAAAACAAGTTCCACATTAATACTTGTAACAAGCTAGGAAAACTATCTGTGGATGACTGATTATAGGTTAATACTTGTAACAAGCTAGGAAAACTATCTACATGAGAAGATTGAAGATTAACACTCGAAACTAGACAAGAAAACTATCTTTCTTTCTCGGGTCAGAGATTAATACCTAAAACCAGCCAGGATAACTATCTCAAACGATCGATAAAAGAAAGTTCCAGATTAATACCTGAAACCAGACAGGACAACTATCTGTGAACAACTGATCATAGATTAAACCCTGAAACTAGATAGGAAAACTATATACACGACCAGAAGAAACAATCTTACACGGGTTCCTTCTAATAACCTTTCAGATGTAGCTTTACACGGGCTCATCCTGAAGCAATCTTACATGGATTCCTTATCCTTCTAAAATGCAGCTTTACACGGGCTCTTCCTGAAGCGATCTTACACAAGTTCCTACTAAGACATTTCCAGATGTAGTCTAACACAGACTCATCTTGAAGCAGTCTTACACAGTTGCCTTCTAATACATTTTTGGACGCGGCTTGACACGGGCTCATTCCAGCATTTCATTCAGATAAAACTAGACGCAAGTTCATTCTGATACTCCTATCAATAGTTACTTTAGATGTCATCTATAAGCCCATCTCTGACGACTCTCCATCACCTCTCCAAATAACATCTATAAGCCCATTCTCGGTACAATCAACTAACAACGTTACCTCTTGCACATGCGAGTGCATATTTCTGGGCACTTTAGTGTTCAATCATCTACTACCTTCAAGTCACGAATGGCGGACATGCCAATCTAACTCTTCAGGTTTAATAAGAATGAACAGGGGCAGTTGTTGTACCCCAAAATTTACCCTCTTCATTTCAACCTTTTTGGCTTATATTTTATCATTACATACACACATATACTTGGTTCTATAATTATGGGATCAAAGTATCTTTAGCAAGCCTCGTCAGGTTACAAGTGACATTTATTTCGTCAATGGATGTTCTCAGAGTATTTTCCGTGCAGAAGATCGGTTCGCCGTTTCACAATGATTCAGGATTCAAAGATTCACAAGTCCAACCTGGCGCGTCATATTCAGGTGTTCTTTCACCAAAATATCCCTAATAACGTATTCTCAAATTTAGGTTCGGCTCGAGAGCCAATTCTTTAAATAAGGTCTTCGAATGTGCGAGTTTTCTCGAAAAAATATTGTGAAAAAGTGTACTGAAAGTACAGTTTTTACGCACTAAAAAATTCATAACTTGAAGATAGTGTCTCGTTTTGAATCTGTTCCGGTGGCCAAAATTCCTTCTTGATATCATCTATGTTTTCATCTCTCACTGCAGGAAGCCAATTTCGATCAGAAGGTCTTCAAAAATGCGGATTTCTCAAGTATTTTCGTACAGAAAATTTGTGACAGAAGTTTATATGCGTCATGTTCAGAAAATCATAACTTGGTCGATTTTCATCGTATCGAGCTGGTTCCGATGCTAAAATTTCACAAATTAAGTTGTCTACATTTTCACAGGAGGTATCGAGTTTGAACAGTATCAGAAAGGCCTTTTTTTTTTGCCCATAGTGCACGTGACATGCCGAAAATCCTGAATACTGAATATTATTTCATCTCGGTCGAAACTTCAAAAATTTATAACTCGATCAATTTTTATTGGATCGGGCCCATCTTTTTACACAAGGTCATTGACTAAGAGGTCTACAACTTTTCTTCCAAAGTCGAGACTGAGTTCTGCTCCGATCAATACCAGTTTTTTATTGAAGAATGTGTCAGAGTTGACACTGGAGCCCAAAATAAGTTTGTCTGAGGTGAAACTTCAAAAATTCATAACTAATTCACTGTTTATCCGATTGAGCCCATTTTTGGACAGGAGTTTGTTCTCGATGTCAGCTATATTTTGTTTCACATTTTAACTTCAAAAATTGCACTTAAGTCCCTGCAATTTAGTCTGGAGCATGTCAGACTCAAGTAAATAAAAATATACACTATTTCTTGTGGTTATTGGAGGCCCAATTGCACATCCAAAGCCCATATCTTTGCTCTAATTTTTATTATATAATATCATTCTTTTCACACAAATAGGACAAAAAAAAACCTTGCAACAAACTTGTCAAGATATTAAGTCCTTTCAAGAACTCTAGAAATCTTGAAATCCTTGTTACAAACCCCCGTCTCACTACAAACAAGCCATCTCATTCTCCAGTAAGGGTAAGGCTGGTTTGATCTCCATGATCAAAAAGGTTGTAGAAGAATTCGTACATGCCATATCGGTTTTAACATTACAAAATTTCATATATTTATTTTCTTTGTATCTTATGGTATACTAATTTGTTTAAGGTGTTCATGAGATTTAACACTATAGGTTTGGACCATCGTAATGGTCTCATTCAGGTTTATTACAAAACGCGCTAAAGTCGGATTATAACAACAACCAATGCATGGCTCAGTGGCAAGGCAGAAATCCTGAGGAGGCTAAGGGCGTGAGTTCAACACCCACCCCTATTGGTTTTGATTTTCTTCCATTCTATTTATTCTTTTACCTATTTTCCTTCTTTCTCTTTAAAACTTTTTTCATAAAACCTAACATTTTTCACAAACCTTTGATTTTTCCTAATAAACTCGAATAATTAATTTTAGGTTTTTAATTTAATTTTAGGTTTAAAATTAATTTTTGGTTCAACACCCACCCCTGGCATTTGCATTATTTTTATTTTCTAACCCTATTTTCCATTGATGCTTCTTCCCCTATCTATTTTTTTGGCAAACTTTATTCTTTTTTATTAATCATTAAACATAAGAAATTTTTTTAAAACTTTTTTTTATTAATTTAAATTAATTAGGTTTTAGGTTTTTTTTTAATTAACATTTTTTTCGAAATTAACCTTTTTATTAATTAAAATTATTAGGTTTTAGGTATTTTAATTAACTTTTTTTCAAAATTATCATTTTTTTATTAATTAAAATTAATTAGGTTTTTTAGGTTTATTTAATTAATTATCATAAATCATTTTTTCATAAAAAATCACCAAAATATTTTCTTTTCTATTGTCATCTTATTTTTATTTTCCTAGATAAAATGTATAGGGTGCACTCAATTGTAATAGCGTAGCTTTATTTTCCCCGCATTTTTTATCATTATCATGTAATTGCTTTCAGGATGTAATAGTTTTAGGATTTCTCTTCCGCACTCTTCACTATTATGTAACTGTCCAAAAGCTCTGTAATAGCCTAAGTTTACATTCCCGCCTTTACCTTCTGCTACTATATTTTATGCAATTGTTAGTAATTAGGGTTTGTATGGAAAGATAAAAATGAACGATAGAAAACCCTAAATGCAAGATTAAATAACTGAATTCAATACACTATTCTCACACTTGCACCTCTAGGGTAACCTCTCTTGCTGCCTCGGAAAAACAATGGTCATGTCCCTCGAACATAGGGATACCATTAGCAAAGACCCTCAATTATAAATCATCATGAAGATCATGGTCCCTCGATATCCCTCGAAGTTGCCTACGGTATATGATCTTGTCCCTAGATGTTGCCTATGAATATATAATGACATCTGTTGTACCCCAAAATTATCCCTCTCATTTCACCAACATTTCTCATCACAAGACTCTTGGAACTTAGGATCAAGCTAGGGTTTGCTCTGCTAAAGATACCTCCTTGCACTGTTGACCCAAGTTAGGGTTTGAGTTTGCACAGTGATGTTTTGACCTACAATACCCAAATTGACTTTCATACTTCATATTGGACTCACAAGTTTGTCCATACCAAGTTTCAAGCATTGATTCAAATTTTTGCCCAGTCAATTGGACAGTTGACCTAGAAATAAGCTATATTGGGGAAAAAGTCAAATGTGGCCAATTGATAGTCAAACCTCATGAATTTTGACCCAAATCAACATTATGAACTCATATGAACCATTTGATCAATTTTGGATCACAATTCCACAAGAAATTTGACCAGATCACCAAAAGGGCAAAATGGTCATTTTTAGGGTTTTGACTGTACAAAGGCAAATTTTGACTGTTTGACCTAACCAATGGCAAATCAAGCTCAACCATGGACTCAAGGACTCAATGACATTGTCTTGATCCATTCAACAAGTTCAAAAGATCTCAAATGCATACGATTGACAGATGAATTTTTCAGTCAACTGATCAAAATTTAACTGTATACTGAAAAGTCAAACTTTGACTTTTTAGTAAAAATCAAGTTCCAAAGGTCATTTTTCATCAAGACATGTCAAATTATGAAACTTGTTCATCAAGAAACCCAAAAATGCAAATTAGGGTTTAAAATGGAAAAATTTCATAACTTCGAAATTTTCTAAGTTATAAAATTTTCTAATTTTTTCCTAACTTTGTCCCACTTTTTCACCAAAATAAAAATGGATTCAAACAAAACTTGCAACATGAAAGTTGTAGTCCATCATAAATTTTACAACTTTGATTCACAAAGTTTTCTCAAAAGAAGCTTGGATCTCAAGTTATGAATTTTGGAACAAGGGTCCCTAAAACTTTTAACTTATAGAAATTTTGCCCTAGTTTAGGCAGGATTTTGACCCATCTTTTTGGCCATTTTTCACATAGTTCCACTTGGAGTCTCAAGTTGAATTTCAAAGATGGATTATAGTACATGTTGCAAGATTTCCAAATTGTCCAAGAACTCCTCAAACACATTTGTGGTTAGGGAGAATCGAATGCTTGAAGTTGGCAAAAACTCACTTTGAAACCATGGCCAATACATGTTCATACCAAGTTGCAAATCTGACCAAACTAGCTTAGTACATGATTACAGGCCTCTAAACCAATTTACACTCCAAAATTTAATGCAAATACATTGGATATTAACATTGTTCTGATCAAGAGAGCTTTGTACATTGAACTTTTCCATTTTGAGCATAAAGGTCATACTTCCATTTTCATAAAGGCCATTTTATGTCAATTTCCATTTTCTTGAGCCTTGGACTTTTTTCCTTGCAGCAAACAACTTCCCTAATCTCAGGCATAGTACACCAAGTTGAGCATGCTTGTAACTAGCCTGTACAGGCCCTAGCTTGGACAGTTCACATCTTTGCTTCAAAAAACAAGTCAAATGGCCAAAAGCTTGGATCTCTGATATCTGATAAAACCAACAAGAACAAAGTTGTCAAACAAGTTTTTCATATCCTCACAAGCCAGAAACACAAGCCTTTCACCCCTAAAGCACCCTCATACTCCAAAACACCATTTTTCTGCAAAACAGGGCAAGTCCTGCAGAATCACCTCCATCTCCACATTGCCTCGTGCGTTTGGCCTCAAACTTGTTCCAATATCTTCCATTCAACTCACCTGAACTATCCCAGACCTCCATTGCTAGCTGTAACACCATTAACATACATTTCCATTTTTGTATCAAAGCTTTGTAGGTTGAGTTCTGTAGCACGATTCAGGCTACTTCAAAACAAGCCAAGTATTGGGAAAGCTTCATTGGACCTCAGGCAAGCTCAAAAGAACCTCAAGCACTCTTGGAAGTTGCTGCATTGTCCAGCTCGAAGTCAACTGAAACAGGTATTTCATGAACTTCTATCTCTCAATTTAGGAATAGTTAGACTTAGGTTTGTGAATGAAAGATGTTGTATTCATAGCCCTGAAACCATACATGTGCTTAGTTTTCATTTATATTAATCGTGCTAGGAGAATTTTGTTCATGAACTTTCTGAAAAAACTAGGTTAAGAATTAGGGCCAGAGAAATTCTCTCTGGTCTTTGAGAGTTGGCTTAAGTTTTTTATATGGTTAGATTCGTTATTTGATGCTCTACAAGTTTCATGTTATGGGTTTTGTCAAAAAATCAAGGAATCAGGAGATAGCATTTGATGTACAGAATGCGCGTTTTTTTTGAACTGAGGAAGAAGATGAAGTTGATTGGGCTGGGCCTGGTTGTTTTTACTTCTAACACCTGCCTTTTCAGTTTACACCCCCTGGCCCATTTCTTTGTATATTTGTCATTTTTGTATTTTTATTTTTATTCTGACTTTATTATTTTATGTCCAAATATAAAATATACCAAAAAAATATTTTTATATTTTTTTCATATTTATTTGATATTTATTTTTATCTTACTAGTATAAAAATGATTTAAATACTTTATATCCCTTTTATTAAAACTCAAAAATAATGTAAAAAAATATATTTATTTTCATTTATTATTTTATACACATTTGAAAATATTTTCTTGAAAAATATACCTTTTTGTAAATAATTTATTTTATTTTTATACACACTTAATATATATATATATATATATATATATATATATATATATATATATATATATATATATATATATATATATATATATATATATATATATATATATATATATATATATATATATATTATTAATTAATTAGGACAAAAAACACAAAAATAGTACATTTTTTATTTTTATTAATATTTTATACTAAAAATACCATTTTTTCAATATGCTTATTTTTTTTTGTACAAATAAATACATTATTATATACAAATAATAAATAATACTACTTATTTAAGAAATTAGGGTTTTTGCCCTAAAAAACAAAATAATTGAAATTGACTTTTTTTATTATTTACACTTCATATTTAAAAATAAATTTTACATACATAAAAATCTTTTTTTTTGCATAACACATTTTATATAACATTTATTTATTGTATTTTATTTATTTATTGTACATTTAAATATTATGCCTTACCCATTCAATATGGTTGTAATAATTTAGGATTTAATTTCTTGCAAAATAATCCCCAATTCAAATTTGTACCCCCCTCCCTATATCATGATTGTAATAGTGTAGAATTTAAATTCTTGCACCTTTAAGCTTTCAATTATGCCATGATTAGACATAGGGTTTGTATGAAAAAATAAAATCAACAATTATTTTGACCTAATCCAAGATAACAATGCATGAAAATAAACACAATGCACACTTGTACCCCTAGGGTTTCAATCCACTTGTTGCCTTCAAAAATGGGCCATGGTTGCATGTCAAGTACTTTGGCAAAACAAAAACAAAACAAAAGATCATAGTCCCTCGATGACGCTATCTGAGTTGCCTAAACAAAATGATCAAGTCCCTCAAGAAAATTGCCAAAGATACTTGACACTATTGCTATCATGGTCTATACGATGACCCGCGCCTGTCTCGTTTAATATCCTAACACAAGGTTGTTCACCAAATACAATGGTGAAACAACACTGTTAAAAGGGTTAAAAACATAAGAAATATCTTTGAGTGAAATAGGGTAGATAACTCTTAGTTACTTGATCAAAGCTTGCAAAAACATCCTTGCTATCTTTAAAATACACTTCACAATACAATTTCAAAACCCTACTTTCAAACATTGAAAACTTTTCAAAAGACAAAAACATCTTTGTATACATTCAAACAAGAATCATTGCAAAGGTTGCCACAACGATGGCCTCTTTTCAAAACATCTTTCAAAATCACACGCAAAGCACCATTTCAAACAATTGAAGAGCACCATTTCAAACAATTGAAAAGCAAAGCAAGTGATCTAAGTAAGTAACTAAGAGCCCATGGATAACCATGGATAGAAAGGGTGCTAATACCTTCCCTTTCTATAATCTACTCCCCGAACCCAAGAAAACATCTCAAAGGTCTTTCCTGTGCTTTTTGACCTTTCCTTAGGATAAAATAAAAAGTCGGTGGCGACTCTTGCTAAACCGAAACATTTGCAAACACAAACACAAAATCCCAAGTCAGTTCTCCCACCGCATCACAACATCCCTTCAAAATTTCTAAAGGTATCCCTACATGTTTCCTTCTATGACCATAACGATGACCCGCGCCTGTCCCTCACACATCCAAAGATAGGGCTTCTTGCTAACTAATGGTATGGATAGAACTATCCGAAGGAAGAGGAAAAATACAAGAAAGATCTTGAGTGGGTAGTTACTGTTAATTGCTTGTTCGCAACTTAAAACACTTTCTCACATCTCACACTTTCAAAAACATTTTCAAAACACTTTATCAACACTCTTGAGGACTGATACAAGAGTTATCATAAAGCAAACTGCCTTGCTATTTGCCATTTCAAAATTTTTTCAAAAGCACACGCACAAAAGAAAATAAAGTGAGCAAGCAATTAAGAGCCCGTAGAAAACTATGGATGGAAAGGGTGCTAACACCTTCCCTTTCCATAATCTACCCCCTTACTCAGAAAACTCTCAAAAGGTCTCTTTTCACCATTTCCTTTATTGGATAAAAGAAAATTCGGTGGCGACTCTTGCTTACCTCAACATTTGCGAACACAAACACAAAACCAGTATAACAGTCGGTTCTGCCACCGTATCAGAGTTTTCATTTAATTTGTCTTTAATTAGGGTTGTCTATTATTTGGTTTTAAGTCTTGCCATACGAACCCTAATTACTAGCAATAATATGGAAAGCGATAAATTGCGAAATTTAAAGTCCGACGCTATTACAATACTTTAGGGGATAGGGGATACAAGTTTACAAATGGGGATGAAAGCAATTTAAAACCTAATTACTATTACAACCAAATTGAATAATGAAAAACAAAGTGTACAAGAATATAATGATAATGTAAAAGAAAAGAAAATTATTTTTATGGCTTTTTTGTATGAAAAGAGTTTTAATTACCCTAATTGATTTGAAAAGAAGTTGATTAATTAAAAACCTAAAGTCTAAGTTAATTTAATTAAAAGAGAAAATTAAAATAAAATCCTAAGTCTAAATTAATTTTAATTCCAACAAAAGGAAGAAATATTAATTGGTTAAGAAAATAATATTTTTGGAGTTTTATTTAAGAGAATTATATTTTTTATATTTTTTATTGAAGAAAATAAATAAATAAAAAGTAAAATAAAAACGAAAATAAAAATATAAAGAAAAATAATAAAATATGTGCCAGAGGTTAGAAATTAAACAAGGGTGTTAGAAAATAGTAAGAATACCTAGGCCGAAGCATGTTTTTTTGTTTTCAATCAGAAATAAAATGAAAAAATAGATAAATGGGCTTGATGGTATGAAGTATTTAAAGAGGGGTATGATGAAGACAAAATGGAACAAGCCCAACACTGGTGGCCCAAGCACGCTGGAAAAGAAGAAACAAGGAAAATGTGAAAAAAGAAAAACAAAAGGGGACGCTAGGGCTCGAACCCAGGCCCCCATATACCAATGTCTTATACGCGCTCCTCCTGCCACTAGGATGGCTGTTTCATCCGTTTATAAAATATGTTGTAATAAATTAAAAATAAACTCAGTCCATGATGACAACTTCATCTTCTTCCTCGTGCCAACCCTGAACTAGATTTTTTAATTTTGTATCTTGCTCATTTCCCAACCATTTCAGAAATTATAAACATCAAACTTGTTAGAAATTTCACCATGATTTCAAATATGTAAATAACTTAAACTATGGATCAAAGATGAACACGAATTTCTATTAGTACCAAATTTAACATAAATTTAACAATGAAACACAAGTTAGAATCCTACAAAGTGAGATTATGCAGCATAGGCTAGGGTTTGGTTATGTGTTCATTAAGAAAATGGCTTGTAATTCAAGAATGGATGCTCAACTACTTGTCTTCGATTCTCTTAGCTCAAGCATGATATCTTCAAGCTCTTAGACATTTTATAAAGCTTGAAACATTATCTACAACCTTCATGTTGACCATTTTGGCTAAATCATCTTGGATCTAGGTGAAAATTGGCCCAAAAGTTAGGTAAAAAATCTGCCTAAACTTGTCAAAATTTTCACAAAGTGTTTTATGAAAAATGTCATGACTCACAGGCTTATATCTTCAAATCTAAGAATTTTTTGGACATCAACCCTATAATACAAAGTTGTAGAATTCATCAAAATCTACAACTTTCATGTTGAAAGTTTTCTTTGAATCATCTTGCATCTTGGTGAAAAAGGGTCATGAAGTAATGAATTTTACAAGTATTAAATGTACTTAGAAAATTTTCTAAGTCTTGAAACCTTTGACTTTTTGTGGACTTTCTTGATTTTCTTGATTCTTATTGACCAAGTTTTATATTTTTGAGTATCTTGATGAATCTTGATCTTTGAAACTCAATGTTGACCAAAAAGTCAAAGGCTGACTTTTGGTGTAACTGTTGACTTTTCATAAGTTGATCAAATTTTAACTATCAATTCATTAATATTGAGAAATTATTTGAGCCATGAAGTTAGGTCAATATGTGTTTGATCCATTAATATTATGCTTCAAGTCATTAGATCATATATTAGGTCAAAAGTAAAAAATCAATCATTCTCAGTCAAAACCCTAATTTTAACCATTTTGCCCCTTTGATGATTTGACCACTTTTATTGAGGAATTATGATCTAAGCTTAATAAATTGATGAATATGACTTCAAAATGTTGATATTGGCTAAAAAACCATGAAGTTTTACTATAAGTTGACCACAATTGACTTTTTACCCAATACAACTGATTTTCAGTCATCTGATCAATTGGCTGAGCAAAATTGTGATCCAGGACTTGAAACTTGTCATGAGTATTCTTGGAGGTCTATAATGAACTATGAAAGTAATTTGAGGCATTAGAAGTCCAATTATCCTTGTGGAAATCAAAACCCTAATTTTGTGGTCTCAGTGTTTAAGAGGTGATTTGACCTAGTCAACATTTGTGCAAACTTGAGCTATTGAAGATCTTTGTGAGAAATATCTTGAAAAAAGAGAGGGCACATTTTGGGGTACAACAGCTTCCCCTCTTCAATTATATTAAACCTGAAGAGTTAGATTGGCTTATCTGCCATTCGTGACTTGAAGGTAGAAGATGATTGAACACTAAAGTGCTCAGAAATTTGCACTCGTTTGTGCACGAAGTAAAATTGTTTGTTGATTATGACGGGAATGGGCTTAAAGATGCCATTAAGAGAAGTGATAAAGAGTCTTAGAATATGGGCTTAAAGATGCCATTTGAAGAGGTAAATAAGAGTTGTCGGAGATGGGCTTATAGATGCCATCTAAAATATTTGTTAATAGGGATTAGAAGAAGTACCAGAATAAATCATTGGTCGATCTATACTGAAATAGAAAACATCTGTATTTGCCTTTGGCTAGGTTAGAATATATCTTAGGATCGATTTAACTGAACCAGAGAAAATGTCTACTGGAAATGAATCGGGATAAATCATTGGTCGATTTAAACTGAACCAACAAAGGTCTGAAATTGTCTTTAACTGGATACGAATCAACATAAATCTTAGGGTCGATTCATCTGAACCAGAGAAAGTGTCTACTTGAAACGAATCAGGATAAATCATTGGTCGATTTATAATGAACCAACAGATATCTTGAATAACTGGATACGAATCAGAATAAATCTTACAGTTGATTTATCTGAACCAGAGAAAGTGTCTACGGGAACGAAATCAAGATAAATCATTGGTAGATTTAAACTGAACTAGCAGAGGTCTTGAAATGGTCTTTAATTGGATACAAATCAGCTTAAATCTTAGGGTCAATTTAAATGAACCAGAGAAAGTGTCTACAAGAACAGAATCAGGATAAATCATTGGTTGATTTAAACTGAACAAGCAGAGTTCTTGAAATGGTCTTTAACTGGATACGAATCAGCATAAATCTTAGGGTCGACTTAACTACACCAGAGAAAGCGTCTACCGAAACGGAATCAGGATAAATCATTGGTTGATTTAAATTGAACCATCAGACTTCTTGAAATGGTCTTTAACTAGATAGGAATCAGCATAAATCTTAGGGCCGATTTAATTGGACCAAAGAAAGTGTCTACCGGAACGGAATCAGGATAAATCATTGGTTGATTTAAATTGAACTAGCAGTGTTCTGGAAATGGTCTTTAATTGGATATGAATCAGCATAAATCTTAGGGTCGATTCATCTGAACTAGAGAAAGTGTCTATCGAAACGAAATCAGGATAAATCATTGGTCGATTTAAACTAAACCAGCAGAGGTCTTGTGAAGGAAATATTCGTTGTTCATGGTATTCATCTGGTGACTGACCTTTCTTGAAAAGGGTAAAGAATTAGTTGTATGCAATGTCAAGATGTATGAAATGCATTGTGTAATGATGTTCTCAAAATAAATGAGATTGTGCTATATGTGTTTTGTATGCGTATGCTATGATGTATGAATGTAAAATGTTGTTGAAATGTATCTTTGTCTAGGAAAATAAATCCATGACTATTGTTGTAGATGAAGAGTATGTGTATCTTCAACTTTTCCTAGAATGATTCCTCTGGGGATTCCTGTTGATTTGTTTGAAGAAACTCCATTGGGATGTATTGATTTCTATTTGGGGAGTAAAGTTTAGGAACATTAGTCGTTCATTGCTCTACTGGGGAATTTAGTTCTTATGTGCCCTGACTGGGGATAACAGAGGTATTTAAACTTCCAATTTGTTTGGGGAGGATAGTTGACTGGTATCTGGTTGAAATTCAGGCTTTATAGCAACTTTCTGGGGATAGTTACAACTCTATTGAGGAAGAGAAGTTTTTTCAATGATTTGTTGTAGTCTAAGGAATAAACTCATGATGAGGAGATTGAAATCTATTGGGGAAATAAGCCCTATTGAAGAAAGTATGCTGGCAACCTTATTGGGGAAATGAATTCTTTTGCGGAAGAACATTTGCAAAGTTTCTTTTCCAGTTTTGGAAGGCCAAAATCGGCTGGGGAAGAGAATTTCCAGGAGATACGCTGAAGAACTCTGAAAGGAAATTGTATGAATTTACTCTGTGGGGACTTATGGATAGCACAAGTGTTACCCTGGCTCCTTGAGTAAGTACTTATTCCTGTTCTTATGTGTAAATTTGTTAATAGTTAATCATGTTCATATGCACATGTTCATTTAATTTTAGTAATTGGACATTTTTGCAATCAAAACAGAAAAAACAAAAGTTTGCACTTCAAAGTATATTTGTATTCATAATTTGCCTATAAATAGGCGTTTTTATACAAAGATACAAAAATCCCAGTAAGAGGAAGTCGTTGTGAAATGAAAAGAATACAAAGTGAAAATAAATATATATAGCCATGTGAAAGGGATCTCATTGGGTTCCAACTCTTTGATTGCCCATATGTCTTCGAACATCTCATCCTTTGCTGTCAGAAGAAGTTAATTAAACTGATCTTGTACCATTTGAACTTTTAACCTTGGTAATAAAGTTGGCTGTAGTGATCCAATGGGACATAGTCGTAAGCTTTGGTCCTTAACTTTTTCCTGGACCTCCCTTTCGGGGTTTTAGTCTACCAGGATACCTTTTTTTTCCCATGTCGCCCTCTCAGGTTTTCGACTTGCCGGGTGTACAATCTTTTGTATATATCCCTAATTTTTGCCCAAATCTTTATGGTTTCCTGGGATGCCCTTATTTTTTCCTAGGTATGTCAACCTAGCGGGTCATTCTTATGCGCAGTATTTTTTGACTATGTCTGCATTCACCAGGTGCGGGAAACCCTCGCCGTCCGTAGTGGTTAACATCATAGCACCTCCAGAGAATACTTTCTTGACTATAAATGGCCCTTCGTATGTGGGATTCCATTTGCCCTTGGGATCGCCTTATGGTAGAATGATGTGTTTTATTACCAAGTCGCTAGCCTGGTATACTCGAGGCTTGATCTTCTTGTTGAATGCCTTGATCATACATTTTGGATACATTTGACCATGACATACAGCATCTAGTCTCTTCATCGATTAGGTTCAACTGATCCAACCTAGGATGAATCCATTCGTCTTTGCCTAAGTCTACTTATTTCATTATCCTTAGAGAAGGAATTTGAACTTCGACAGGCAGGACAACTTCCATGCCATAGACTAAAGTGAACGGAGTTTCCCCAGTTGATGTTTGCACCGAGGTACGATAGCCATGAAGAGAAAACAGTAGCATCTCATGCCAGACTTTATAGGTTACCACCATCATTTGCACAATCTTTTTTATGTTCTTATTAGCAGCTTCCACTGCGCCATTCATCTTAGGTTTGTATGGAGAAGAGTTGTGATGCTTGATTTTGAACTGCGTGCATAGTTCAGTGATAATGGCATTGTTGATATTGGTACCATTATCAGTGATGATCCCCTCACGGATGTCCTACCGACATATTAGTTTATGCTTGATGAACCGGGCTACAACATTCTTGATAACTGAGGCAAATGAAGTTGCTTCAACCCATTTGGTGAAGTAGTCAATGACGACGAGGATGAAACGATGTCTATTAGATGTAGTGGGCTTAATTTCCCCGATCATGTCAATGCCCCACATTGTAAATGGCCACAGATTAGTCATGACATTTAAAGGTATTGGAGGCACATGAACCTTGTCAGTATAAATCTGGCACTTATGGCAAGTTCTCGAGTGATAGGGACAATCAGTTTCCATTATCGCCAATAGTAACCAGCCCTCAGAATCTTCTTGGCCATAGTGTGTCCACTAGAGTGAGTTCCAAAGATACCTTCATGCATATCCTCCATGATATTCTCTGCTTCCTTCTTGTCCACACAACAGGGCAGAGTAGAATCATGGTTGCGCTTGTACAAAATCCCATTGCTTAGGAATAACTTGGCTGAGAATCTCCGCAGGAATTTCTTGTCGTTGATTGAAGCTTCCTCAAGATATTCTTTTGCTTCAAGATACCTTTTCACCTCATGGAACCAAGGCTTCTTCTCATTAGTGTCAATCTCACAATAGTGTGCTGGTTCGTCGAATCTTTCGATAGTAATTCTCAGAGGTTCGCTTTCCCAATTTACCTTGAACATAGATGACATATTTGCTAAGGCATCTGCCAACTGATTTTCTTCCCTCAGGATATGTTCAAAGGTGACCTCTTCAAATTATGAGATCATGGCTAGCACAAGCTCTTTGTATGGGATAATATTTGGATGTTTTGTATCCCACTCTCCTTTAACTTGACTGAACACCAAAACTGAGTCTCCATATACACTTAAGAATTTTATTCTTAGGTAAATAGCATCTTTAAGACCCAAGATGCACGCCTCATACTCAGCCATATTGTTGGTACAATCGAAGCAAAGTATAGTAGTGAAAGGAGTATGACAACCTTCGGGAGAAACGATCACAACACCAATTCCATTTCCCAATGCATTGGAAGATCCATCAAAGACCATAGTCCATCGGGATCCTTGTTCATGTCCTTCATACGCTCCATGCTTTTCATAGTCAGTTATCAGCATGATATTCTCATCCGGGAATTCAAAGTTCATGGATTGGTAGTCATCAATAGCTTGATGGGCCAAATGATCCGCCATCACACTTCCTTTGATTTCTTTTTGTGTAGTGTACTAGATGTCATATTCAGTCAAAATCATTTTCCATCTGGCTATTCGTCCGGAGAGAGCTGGCTTCTCGAAGATGTATTTGATGGGATCCAGAGAGTAGTATAAGTCAACATATACTGTCTTAGTCGATGAGCAGCCCATGCCAAAGCATAACAAGTTTTCTTGAGAAGTGAATATCTTGTTTCACAGTCGGTAGACTTTTTGCTAAGGTAGTATATTGCATGCTCTTTTCGACCAGACTCGTTATGTTGGCCCAACACACACCCGATTGAATTCTCTAATACGGTCAGTCAAGTGCATAATCAGAGGTCTTCCTTCAACTGGAGGCATTAGGATTGGAGGTTCTTGCAAGTAATCCTTGATCTTGTCAAAAGTTGTTTGGCAGTCGTCAATCCATCTGACTACTTGATCTTTCTTCAGTAGTTTGAAGATTGACTCACAAGTAGCAGTTAAGTGAGAGATGAATCGGGAAATATAGTTGAGTCGACCTAAGAAACCTCTGACCTCTTTCTCAGTATAGGGAGCTGGAATTTCTTGTATGGCTTTGACTTTTGCAGGATCGACTTCAATCCCTTTTCCACTGACGACAAATCCTAGGAGTTTTCCAGACCTCACCCCAAAGGTGCATTTGTTGGGATTCAACCTCAACTTGTATTTCTTCAACCTTTCAAATAGCTTGTATAAATGATCTAGGTGTTCTTCCTCAGCCTGTGATCTTGCAATCATGTCATCGACCTTATAACAGAAGGTGCCCTATGTGTGACAAAAGTGGTTTTCTCCATGTCTTCAGGCACCATTTTAATTTGGTTGTATCTAGAGAAGCCATCCATGAAAGAGAATACTTTATGTTGAGCAGTGTTATCAACCAAGACATCAATATGTGGTAGTGGGAAATCATCTTTATGGCTTGCCCTATTTAAATCCCTGTATTCTACGCACATATGGACTTTACCGTCTTTCTTCGACACTGGGACCACATTGGTAACCCATTGGGGATATGACGTCACTGCCAGGAAACCTGCATTGAATTGTTTCATTACCCTAGCCTTTATTTTCTCAGACATATCTAGCCGCATGCGACGAACCTTTTGCTTGATCCGAGGACAACCTTATTTCATTGGTAGACGATGAAATACGATATCAGTATCAAGCCCCGACATATCTTTGTTTGACCAAGCAAACACCTTGACATAGTCATGCAACATCGAAACCAATCTGCGCTTGACACTGTCTTCCAGGTTAGCGCTAATCTTGACTTCCTTCTTATCTGCCTCAGTACCCAAGTTTATCACTTCAACTGGTTCCTCGTGCGGTTAAGTGGTCTTTTCCTCTTGTATCAGGAGTCTGACGAGTTCCCTAGGTATCTCACAATCTTTTTCACCTTTGTATTTGGTTTGATAGATTGGATTTTCAAAGTCATAGATGGAAATAGCAAAATTGTTGTCGAAGAGATCCGGAGTGGATGTGGATCTGAAAATGTGTGTGTGTTCATGTAAGGTCACATGGATATTTGAAAATGCAGTAAAGTGAAAGAAAGACAAAGAGCATAAAATTTGAATGCAAAATAGTCTAATGTTTTCCATTAAAATGAGCATATGGCATATGAAAATGACAGAACCTTAACAAATGGACCATTGTGCCCCGGGCAAGGCACATGGTTTAAAGTCATTGTTTTAATGGAAATTACAGACAAATTTCTCAAAGTATTAAAAAAACGGGAAATGGCAATTACTCCTGGATAAATGAGATTGAGATGAAGTCCTTGGTCTGTCAGTTGTTGAGTCCTCCATCAGCGGTTGGGTAGATCCAGTCGTCCCAATCACCATCACTGTCAGAGTCTCAGAGAGCATTAACTTCATTGTTGCTAATATGGAGAGGTGGTTTCCCAACACGAGCATGTCAAACCTCTTTTTGAGCCTTGGAAGTGAAGCCCAACTCAAACTTGTCTGACTTGTATGGGATATCAGGAAGTTGTCCCTAAATGGTGAAACCTCCGTCTTTAATTATGGCACAAGCATCTTTGACAGAGGCCATCCTTGGTGTATCTTTAGCAGATTTGGGAGTGACAAGAGTTGTCTTGGCAACAACAATCATTGGAGGGACCACTTCAAAATCTTGACAAGGAGTCTCAATGAATTCTCCATCCATTTCAACATATTTGAATGAATTCAAATGAATGATCATAAACTCTTCCTCCCTACAGACGGTGACAATTTTTCCTTTGACTGGGTACTTCAGCTTTTGATGTAGTATGGAGGTAACCGCACCTGCCCCATGAATTCACGGGCGTCCGAGTAGGCAAGAATAAGCCGGGCGTATATCCATCATATAGAATGTTGAGTTGAAGATTTAGGACCCAACCTTGATAGGGAGATCAACCTTTCCATGGACCATTCTCTTTGATCCGTCAAAATCCCTCACCACAACGTCACTAGGTTTTAGTACTAAACCTTCACAGTCCAACCTATCCAGAGCACCTTTTGGTAAGACATTTAGGGAGGACCCAGTATCCACTAACACATGTTCTAAAGTGGTGCCTTTACACTCGACGGAAACCTGGAGACCTTTGTTGTGATTCCTCCCCGCCGAGATTAAATCTGCGTCCAAAAATCCCAAACCATTGTCAGCAGTCAAGCTTGCTACACATTTTTCAAATTGGTCGGTCGTAGTTTCTTTTGGGACATGTGCATTTTTCAGGAATTTTAACAGGGCTTGAGCACGTGCCTTGGAGCATAGCAACAAAGACAACATGGAAATCTTCGAGGGTGTCTTCCCCAACTGTTCCAATATCTTATAGTCACTTTTTCGGATGATTTTTAAAATCTCCTCAATCTCTTAGGTAGATGGGTCCTCAACCGCAATATCTTTTGTGGGCACCTCTATCCGGGCATGCTCGGTCATTTTTTGCTTTCCTCGAGTATTAGCAACAGGTTTAACAGTAGTAATACAATTGGGTGTAGTAGTGGTTGTCAGAGGTGAGATCTCTGGAGAGAAGATCCTTCCCATCCTAGTAACTTTACTTGATCCGGCAATGTTTGTGACTTCAGCATTCTCATTCTAGGCGATCCATGATTCTTGTTTGATACCATGGTAATACAATTCCACCCCATAGTTCCAGGGCACAGCAGAAGAGTAGGGGACTGGCCTCGGTGTGGTGATAATTAGTGGCGTTATTCTTGGTTCAGCGAAAATCCTAATAGGACGTTTGGAGGTGATCCTAACAAGAGTGTTTCAAATGGTAATGATGGACACATCTTCAAACTCTTGAGATACATTTTGGGTCAAACTTTTCACAGATGGAGTTTACTCAAATAAAATTTCATGGCTATCCATCAGGTGTTGGACACCTTTCTTTAGCCACGTGCAACCATTAATTTGTGTAGCACACTGATAACAATCTTCAAAACAGCCTGAGAATACTCCGACTTTCAACAAATTCTTTTTAATAGTGTTGTACCCCAATTTCCCCCCCTAAGATTCCTCTATCATATCATATCAACTCGATCATAACAAGATCACATTAAGGTTGGTTCTTCCTCTTTTTCTATCTCCAATCTTTAAGTTTTCTCTTGAGGAATTTCCAAGCACCTTGGTTGTGTATTTTGTATATGTGTTGTTGACTAACTTCTAATCAAAATACAAAAAAATATTTGTCTTTGTCTTTGTATATTTTTATTTTGTAGGTACAAAGTCGAAGCATCTGACAAATAAGGATTTTCGGTATTATTTCCCTAAAATCCTTATTTGCAAAGGAAAAATTGACAAAAATTCATTTTTTCACTGATGCAATCAATTGCTCTTAGAGTGCAATCGATTTCACATAGTGAATTTTGCGCCATTTTTGAAAAAATACATTGTGCAAATCGATTTGCATTGTAGTGCAATCGATTGCACAGCGTGAAAATTTGAAAAAAAATCAGCAATTTTAAATTTGTCAAATTTTGCCTCCAATTTTTCTTCATTTTTGAAAGATGTATCATTAATTCAAATTTTAGTGCCAATCTTTCATTTTTAAGAAGAATTATCATTAATTCAAATTTTGGCTCTAATATTTGAAAGAATTATCATTAATTCAAATTTTGGCTCCAAGAATCAATTACCAAATTACCACTAATCCCAATCCTAAAACTCTATAAATAGAGCCCTCATTTCATTCAAATTTCAAGCTTTTGATAGCCAAATCCACCTTGCTAAAAAATATCTCAATTCTCTCCATCTACCAAATTCACTCAAAGCTCCATTTTCAAAAAGTTAGTAAGCTTTACATTGAAGCTTACTAATCTTTGAGCTAAACCTTCATCCAAACACTTTTTCTCCATCAATTCTCTACATCCAAGCTTGGTCAATTGATTCTTGTGGTTGAATTAAAGAAAATTCTTGAAGTTGTTTTGATAATTCTCTAGATCTACCTTTGGCAAGTTGGATAATTCATCTTTCACAATGTGATCTCTTGTTGATCTTTGGGTTTGATTCTTTGAGCATTATTTTGTGATTCTAATGGTGTTATTTTCTCATAATTTGATGGAATTTTCGTGCTCAATTGGATCCATGATCATAAGGTATTTGATGGAAAGTTTGAACAAGAATTTGGCCTTTTAAAATGCTGTTTTGCTGCCTGTAACAGCGTGCAATCGATTGCAGTAACAGTGCAATCGATTGCACAGAAGCAATTTCATGCAGATTTTTGAAAATTGTACTGTGTAAATCTATTTACATAGTAGTGCAATCGATTTACACAGGGACATAATTCATTTTATTTCCTTGTTTTGGGGCAGCTTTGATCCAAAATTCTTTTTCTACTCACTCCTTTTGATTGTTGGTTTGGATTGCAATTTTAAATGTCCAATTTCTCTTTAAACTCAATGGACTTTGTGATGTAGATGAAGTTGGATAAATGTTCATCAATTAAAATCTACCTAAGAGTGAATTATTTAATTCATTTTTGGTGTTTTGGATTAATGATATGTTTAGTGCTTTAATCCATCTAGAGGAGTGGTTGAATTTAAAGATGAAAGAATTTTGAAATGATAATCCAAATTAGCTTATCATTCCCCTCCCTCTTCATCTTATCCCTTTCTTTTTTAATTGTTCTACATGTTAAGGGATGGTGATCTCTATATCATTTATCCAAACATGAAGTACATAGATTGCTATTGACCGGCCTAAAAGTAGGTGCGACTTCTACATAAGTCCACTTACGAGTTACGATTGCTTAACATAGTGCTAAATTTTGTCCCGATTCGAATAAATGATCATTCGTGGCCTAAACTTATGATTGCAAGCCCAAGTATGTTAATTTGATCTCTTTGATTCAATAACCTTGAGATTCATTGTGTGGAGGCTTTGGTTCTACCAATCCTCTAATGGATCTACAACACCTTTGGTCAATGCGGATCACTTAAACATCGTTGATCATTACATGTTACTTTTTGAGGATTCCAAAATGGATGATATACTTGACAAAAAGCAAATGCAACTTGTTGTGTAGAGGCTTTGGTTCTACCAATCTTCTAATGAGTTCCAAATTCAAGTTTCAAGATGGTCATCCAACTAACCACTAATTTCTAACAATTGACTTTACTTTATGCTTTTATTTTTATGTACCATTTACTTTAAGCAGTTTACATTTCATGCTATTTTCACCTTTGCTCACTTGAGCATTTACTTTTGTGTCATTTTTATTTTGCTCACTTGAGCTTTTCTTTTACTTTTTAAGACACCTAATAATTAACATGAACCATAAAAATCTTTAATGATACTTGGACTATTTGGTTACTATCCTTGGCATTATGGAGTATTGGACTTCTTGGACTTAGGATTAGAGACCTTGGCCTATGTTGGAGACCTTGTGACCTTAACTCATATTTTGTATGGAGTTCTTGAGGTTTACCTCAAGACATTGGGTTGTTTGTTTGTTTTGTATGCAGGTTATTGTGATTACATACTTTGTTTGTAATCTGGAATTCACCCGTATACAGCCGTTACTCTGCCCAATTTTTGCGAAGACTTAAAACACTTGAAGTTTGGTTCTCTCAAGAGGTCTAGTATCTTTTCTTGCTTGGTTTCAATCCAAAGAATGGGAATTCTATATTGACTCATAATGTCAAGTATTGGCTTCTTGTTAGTTAGATGGTTCTTATCCCTAGATTTTACCTCATGCTTTAGGATAGTCCCTTCATCTCCTCCCATCTTGTTTAATTTCAAAAATCTTCTCCCTCTTTTTAAAAAACTCTTATTGTTTTGAAACTTGAAACATTTTCATAATAAACTTGGACTTATGTCCATGCATTTTCAAAACATTTTCATAAATAAACTTCAATCAATTTAATAATACCTTGACATTTTTTGTGAGAAGACTAAAAGTCAATCAATCTCATTTCAAACCATTTTGCCACTTTGGCTTTTATCTTTAAACTTTTCTCAAAAGATTAGACTCTTGTCAATCCTTGTAGTGATGCAAACAACTATACTTCTACAATATGTAGTAAAGTGAGATATTTTCCACTTGGGTGTTGAGTGAGGCATTGTTGAATTTGAAATCCAAGCCATATCCTCCACTTTGAGATGATGCAAATTCTCCTTTCTCATGATTGTGGGTAGTAAGTATGTTTTCCACACGGACAATGACAGTGATGCTTTATCTTATAAAATTAACCAACACACTCGTGTTTCAAACTTTTAAAAGAGGAACTACGTGTACCCTTATCCCCTATTGTATGAAAGGTGGTACGTAGGCACTAAAGGTTCACAACCGCGGCGGGTGCAAAAATCATAAAAAACATATTTCTTTTCTCACCTCCACCATCCATTTTATATACAACACATTTTTATATCCAAAATATATAGATTTTCAAAGAGGTTCCTGCGGAGTACCGTAGATGTTTAGGGTGCTAATACCTTCCCTTTGTATAACCAACCCCCTTACCTTGAATCTTTCCCCCTCTTTTTGGGTTATTCGCTCTTTTCCCATTCCTTTGGAAACAATAAAGCGCGGTGGCGATTTTTATTTTGATTTGTATAAAGTCTAGTCAATCCAATGGCTTAGTCTTGAACATTTCTACCGCTACAGAAAAATAGCGACTTCACTGGGGAAAGATTGACCTCTTCCTGGTCCATCCCTAAGTGGGTTGAGCCTATCTTTGTTTATATCTGTATATGTGCTATTTTTGTTTATGTGTTATATTTTGTATATATGTTTGTTTTGATTTTCCTGGTTTTCAGGGTGCTTGGTGATTACTCATAAGTCCTATACCCGGACTTGGGCAAACTTTAAGATAGGACGGGCGGTATAGTCATGTTAACTTTGAGGGAGTAATCCCAAAAAAGGAGGCATGAGATCCCCCACTCAGTGGAGGCCCCTTTGACTGTAGTGTTGTTTACCGAGTAATCGGGAAGACGTACTGCTTTCGACCTGGGAGCCTGCTGAAGCTGAGGCCCGTAGATTACCTAACCCATCTTGGCCTTTTAGGTGTAGTGCGGAAGCTATGACGGAGTAATCTGGAAATAGTTGTCACGCGATACTATGCTCAGACGAGTCTTTCTTGAGAATATTACTAATTACCGAGTTAATCAGGAAGTTGGTAATATCCGAAGGAAGGATGTAGACTCTGGGAACCTCTAGAACCTTGTTCGGAAGGTGATAACTTTATACCAACACCTTATGGGTAGTACCTTCGACTTCATGCTCGTGACGTTGAACCTATGAACCCTATATGTGTGATCTTGTGTGTGATTGTTGCATCATGCATCCATGCACTCATAAGCATCTTTTGAAGAAACCATATTTCAAGGGATTTAAAGATTGACTATTTGTGAATATCTCAGGTACTTTTAACCATGGATTCTGGAAAGAGAAAGACCGGGAAATACAGTTTCAAGGATCCCAAGATAGATGAGTTGGTCAGTCTAATTCTCGAGATCGAGTGTTTTGCAGAATTTCAGAAGAAGTATGGATCCATTATTCCTCTCATGAAGCTGAAGATGAAGGAGGGTATTCTCTCGACCTTGGTCCAGTTCTATGATCCGGTGTATCACTGCTTTACTTTTCCCGATTATCAGTTGATGCCTACACTGGAGTTGTTTCTTTGGAGCCATATTTTCAGTGGGTCCGATCGAGAGCCATTCAGTTGAAGATGCCGTATACTCGGGAGAGACCCATGCCTGATTTGTTTGTGAAGACCACTCCTCCCTTATTAGATGATCTAGAAGAGCTGCAACTTGCTTTGGTTAGGATGCAACAGGAAAGGGATGCTTGGAAGAACAAGTTCCATATTTTAGAGAGTTCCTACAGAGGAGACCTGAAGGAGAAAGATGATTTGATCGAGATCCTTGAGAGTCGAGTGGTGGAGTCTATGGAGAGGCAAGGGGATTTATTTTCTCCTAATCCTCAATCAGGTGCTGATTACTCACTTTCTGATCCAGATGAGTGGAGGGAGGTTGCCATCAGACATGTGGAAGAAAACCAGAGGTTGAGGGCTCAGATTTCCAGGCTCACAGGGAAGCGCTATCGTACAGATTGATCTCCATCAATTCTTTTTCTCAGGATTTTAGATTGTATTTTCATCTTGTACTTGGGATCATTGAAACTTGTAATCCATTTTGAAGTTATTATAATAAAAAAATTTAGTATTTCAAAAGCTTTATTACTTGGATGTTTGCAATATGTCTATAAATCTTAAATCCCTTGAAATATTAAATGATAAATTAAAAATAATCATGTGCATTGCATATCATGCATCATATTGCACATATTTCTTGCATATTATGCATATCCAGGTGCCTTGCCCAGCTTCTTTACTTCACTCAGCAACTGACTCATCACTACAACACTCGGGCAAATTTCAAAAAGAAGATGGACAACTTGGAATAGGAGAATCGCGAGCTACGCGAAGAAGTTTCTGATTTGAAGGCTGGCTTGGCCAACTTGACTACTCTGATGGAAGCTCTGGTGGTTGCTTAGAATCAGCCACCGAGTGTTCAACCTCAACCAACAAGGGAAAATACTGAAGTTCCAACTGTTCCTATATCCGCTACTCCGGCTGTTGTTCAAAATCGTATGCGTCAGAGTTATCCGTGGGGAATGCCAGAAAATTTTGCACCTGAAGGTTTCAATCTTGGCCCTTAAGATGCTCCAGCGGTTCAGACTATTGTTACTCCTGCACCTCCTGTGGTGCATACTATTCCTGCTGCACCCCCTTCGATGAATTTGGTTCCGTTTGTTAATGAAGATATGTGTCGTCCTTTCCCTCTGCCGAGTGAAGACTTGGGTATTTGTGATAGAATGGATGATTTCCAAGAACAGTTTGATAGAATGCAAAGAGAGATGAAGGCTCTTAGGGGAAAAGAGTTATTTGGGTAGAATGTGAATGAGCTGTGTTTGGTCCCGAATGTTAAAGTGCATGCTAAGTTCAAGGTCCCGGAGTTTGAGAAGTACAAGGGCAACACTTGTCCTTGTACTCACTTGGTGATGTACGTGAGGAGAATGTCTACCCACACTGATGATCAGTTTCTGCTGATTCACTTTTTTCAGGATAGTTTGGCCGACACAACGTTGAAATGGTATATGAGCTTGGACAGCGCCAAAATCCGTACTTTTAATGATTTGGGAGAAGCATTCATCAAACAATACAAGTACAATGTGGACATGGCGCCCGACCGTGACCAGCTTAGGGCCATGGTTCAGAAAGACAGAGAATCGTTCAAATAGTATGCACAGAGATGGCGCGAAGTGGCTGCACAAGTGATTCCTCCCACAGAAGAGAAAGAAATGACTAAATTTTTTCTGAAGACGCTAGGAGCTTTCTACTACGAAAGAATGGTAGCAAGTGCCCCAGGTGATTTTACAGAGATGGTAGGAATGGGTGTCCGCCTAGAAGAGGCAGTAAGAGAAGGCCGTTTGACGAAGGGTGAAGGATCCGGAGGTGTGAAAAAGCCAGCTTATGGGTTTACAAAGAAGAAAGAGGGGGATACAAATGCTGTTATGCAAGAGAGAAGGGTAAACACTCCTAGAAGGAATTATCAGCGTCATTAGCAAGTCGCCTCAGTTACTCCTGTTATGAATGCCGCTCCAACTACCGTTGCTTATCAGAGACCATCCCAGCAGGGGAATCAAGGGTATAATCAGAGAAGGGAGAACTATGACCCTATTCCCATGAGCTATGCAGAGCTACTACCAGCATTGATTCATAAGAAGTTGGTCCAGACACGACCACCTCCAGCCGTACCATCACCATTGCCTTGGTATTACAAAGCAGACTAGACGTGTGCCTTTCATCAGGGAGCACCAGGGCATAGTGTTGAGAATTGTTATCCTTTGAGGACTGAAGTGCGAAGATTGGTGAAGTCTGGAATTCTATCTTTCAAAGACGTGGGACCTAATGTGAAAGACAATCCTCTACCCAAGCACAAGGGAGTGAATGCTGTAAATATGGTGGCCGGTTGTCCAGGCGACTTCCGGATTTTTGACATTAATCTGGTTAGAGGAGATTTGGTGAAGATGCACGCAAATCTCTGTGAATTCAGTTATTATATGCATGACCATGCCGGTTGTGTTGTTTGTAGTACAAACATACAGGGTTGCGAGAAGATAAAGGCTGATTTACAGGAGATGATGGATGAAGGTTTAATCCATATAATCAGGCCTAAGGCGGAATATGAAGAGGAAGTGAATATGGTTTTTGGATGTCCGGGTGAATTCATAATTTTTGATGTGAATCATTTGAATGAGGATCTCGTGCAGTTGCATGCTACCTTCTGTCGTACTGTTGGTCAGGTGGAACACCAATATGGATCTTGCATAGTTTGTTGTCGAGACCCCCGAGGTTGTTCTATTATGAGGGAAGGTGTTCAGTTGCTGTTAGACAATGGAGCTATCAAGATCACAGGTCAGAGAGGTGATTATCATGAGATTGATATGGTTGAAGTTTGTTTGATGGAAGAAGAGTCAAAGGAAGAGTATGCCTCCGCGGATGAGTATTTCTCTTCAGACAAAGATTTGTTTTCCAGAAATGACCTTTTGATGGCTGATTGTGTTGAGGAAGGGGTAAACGTCATTGTTCCTTGTTTTGGTGCACCCGCTCATCTTGAAGTGGAGTACCATAGCAAACCAGCTTTTACCCCATTGGTAATTAGTCTGCCAGGTCTTGTTCCCTAAATCAGATAAGGCTGTGCCTTACAAATACAACGCTACAATCTTAGAAGATGGGGTTGAAATTCCCATCCAGCCAATGCCAGATGTTGGAAATATATCTAATAATAGCAGGGTGACTTGTAGCGGTCGTGTGTTTGCACAGGATATTCGAAGAGATGTTGTTGCTGGAAAGAAAATTGTTGAGAATGATGAGCCTAAGAAGGCTGCAGGAGAGACTAGTGGAGCTACATTAGAGAAAGAAGTGGATGATATTTTAAAGATAATTAAGATGAGCGACTACAAAATTGTAGATCAGCTACTGCAGACTCCTTCAAAGATATCCATCCTAGCTTTGTATATGAATTCCTCTGCTCATAGAGAATCGCTGATGAGAGTACTAGACCAAGCTTTTGTGGAGAATGACATGCCGTTAGATCAATTCAGCAGCGTAATTGGAAATATTACGCCATGCAACAACTTGAGTTTATGCGATGATGAGTTACCAGATGAAGGGAGGAATCACAACCTGGCCCTCCACATATCTATGAACTACAAGAATGATTCGCTGTCCAATGTGCTAATTGATAATGGATCCGCGCTGAATGTTATACCGAGGAGTACTCTCATGAAGTTAAAGTATCAATGAGCACCTATGCGCCCGAGTGGCATCATTGTGAAGGCTTTTGATGGGTCGAGGAAATCTGTCATTGGTGAAGTGGACTTGCCCATCCATATAGGACCACATTTGTTCCTGATAACTTTCCAAGTCATGGACATTATTCCCGCATATAGCTGTTTGCTAGGACGGCCATGGATACACGAAGCAGGGGCTGTCATTTCAACTCTGCACCAGAAGCTAAAATTTGTGCGTGAAGGGAAGGTAATGATCATAAATGGGGAGCAGGCGTTGTTGATATCCCATCTATCCTCTTTCAGTATCGTATAAGCGGATGAGGCTGCTGTTGGAACCCAGTTCCAAGCCCTATCCATTGACAACATAAGGAGAAATAAGAATTTTGTGGTTTCGCTGAAGGACGCGCAACAGGTTATGCGCAATGGTCATAATACAGTTTGGGGACTACTTGTGGATCCACCCGTGAACAAAAACAGAGCTGGTTTAGGTTTCTCTTCGAGGAATGACAAAGGCAAAAGTTTGAAGTCAAAGTCTTCTGTGAACAGTTATCATGATGTTTTCCGCAGCAGAGGCTACCTGCATCCAATTGGTGCTGGAATTAATCTGTTGAAGAGGATGAAGCAGAGCAGGAAGTACCGAATTATGTGACGCATGGAGTCCGAGTTCAGAACTGGGTCACCATTGATGTTCCTTCTTACATACATGTTTCAAAGTAATTTGTTTTGTTAATCTATTTCTTTCTTTTGAAAACCTTTCACTCTGCCCTAGGTGAAAGTATTGTATGGGCTTATCTGTTTGCTTTGGCTTTTAAGATCATTAATAAAAGTTGTCTTTGCTTCCAAAAATATGTCTTTATTTTCTACTTTTTCTTGGGAAATGGTAATCAAATAAAAAACCCTTTCAAAATAAATAATAACTAAAAATTAATCTGCATGATCACTTGTTATATGTGTCAGTCTCTAAAAACAATCATAAATCATATATGCAGATTAATTAAAAAACCCGTTGAATACAATGACCCTGCACCCTCTCCCAACTTTAGATGTCCTGTGTTTGGGGCTGAAGAAGAAGATTATGATGGGATCCCGAAAGAGGTCTCACGGTTGCTTAAGCACGAGGAAAATACCATTCATCCATATGAGGAGCCTTTGGAAGTGATTAATTTGGGTTCAGAAGAAGATTCGAAGGAAGTCAAGATTGGAGCATCGTTGCATCCTGATGTAAAGAGAGGGTTAATTGAGCTGTTGAAAGAGTATGTGGATATTTTCGCTTGGTCTTATCAAGTATGCCTGGTCTAGATACAAACATTGTCGAGCATCGTTTGCCGTTGAAGCCAGAGTGTCCGCCAGTTAAACAAAAGTTGAGAAGAACCCACCCAGACATGGCAGTAAAGATCAAAGATAAGGTTTTAAAGCAGATTAATGCTAGTTTTCTTATGATGTCAGTGTATCCTCAATGGATTGCCAATATTGTCCTAGTACCGAAAAAAGATGGAAAAGTCCTCATGTGCGTAGATTACAGAGATCTAAATAAAGCTAGTCCAAAAGATGATTTTCCATTGCCTCACATTGACATGTTAGTGGACAACACTGCAAAATTCAAAGTATTCTCGTTCATGGACAGATTTTCCGGGTATAATCAAATAAGAATGGCTCCAGAGGACATGGAAAAAACAATGTTTATCACACCCTGGGGAACATTCTGTTACAGAGTGATGCCCTTCGGGTTGAAGAACGCTGGTGCAACGTACCAGAGGGCTATGACAACCCTATTCCATGATCTGATGCACAAAGAAATCGAAGTATATGTTGATGATATGGTTGCCAAATCCCAAACTGAAGAAGGGCATATAAAAGATTTGTTGAAGTTGTTTCAGCGTTTGAGGAAATATCGTCTCCGCTTGAATCCAAATAAATTCACCTTCGGAGTTAGATCGGGGAAATTGTTGGGTTTTATTGTTAGCCAGAAAGGAATTAAAGTTGACCCTGATAAAGTTAAAGCAATTCAAGAAATGCCAGTACCAAGAACTGAAAAGAAAGTCAGGGGTTTCCTCGGGCGTTTGAATTATATCTCCAGATTTATTTCCCACATGACTGCAAAGTGTGAACCGATCTGTAAGTTGTTAAAGAAATATCAAGGCTGCGTGTGGACGGATGACTGCCAAAGGGAATTTGAGAGTATTAAAGAATATATGCTTGAACCTCCTATCTTACTCTCTCCCGTAGAAGGAAGACCGCTGATTATGTATCTAACAGTGTTAGATAAATCCATGGGTTGTATTCTGGGACAACAGGATGAAACAGGGAAGAAAGAGTTCGCCATTTATTATCTCAGCAAAAAGTTCACTGATTGTGAGTCGCGGTATTCCATGCTGGAAAAGACATGTTGTGCTTTGGCCTGGGCGGCAAAGCGTTTGTGGCAGTATATGTTGAATCATACCACTTGGTTGATCTCCAAAATGGATCCAATCAAGTATATTTTTGAGAAGCCTGCTCTTACTGGGAGAATTGCCCGCTGGCAGATGTTGTTATCTGAATATGATATTGAGTACTGCACTCAAAAGGCTATTAAAAGTAGTGTGTTGGCAGATTACCTTGCTCACCATCCGGTGGAAGATCATCAGTCTGCAGAATATGAATTCCCCGATGAGGATGTGATGTTCCTGAAAGTGAAAGATTGTGATGAACCATTTCCTGAGGAAGGCCCTGACCCTGAATCTCGTTGGAGTATGATTTTTGATGGAGCGGTGAATGCTTATGGTAAAGAAATTGGTGTTGTGATTGTCACTCCTCATGGATCGCATATTCCTTTTACCGCAAGGCTAACATTTGATTGCACTAATAATATGGTAGAATATGAGGCTTGCATCATGGGTCTCGAAGAAGCTATTGATCTCAGAATCAAAATTCTAGATGTGTATGGTGATTCAGCTTTGGTAATAAATCAGATTAAAGGAGAATGAGACACTCATCACCATCGCTTGATCCCTTACAAAGATTATGCTAGAAGATTATTACCCTTCTTCAATAAAGTTGAATTGCATCACATCCCTAGAGATGAAAATCAAATGGCGGATGCTCTGGCAACTCTGGCTTCCATGTACCAAGTGAATACTTGGAATGATATACCCCAAATTACAATTTGACGGCTGGATAGGCCCGCTCATGTGTTTGCAACAGAGTAGGTAGCAGATGAAAAACTTTGGTATTATGATATCAAGCATTTTCTTCAGACTCAGGAATACCCGATTGGTGCGTCGAGGAAAGATATAAAGACACTGAGTAGATTGGCAGGCAGTTTCTTCCTCAGTGAAAATGTGTTATACAAGAGAAATTATGACATGGTCTTGCTCAGATCCGTGGATAAACACGAAGCAGACATGTTGATGCATGAGATTCATGAAGGTTCATTTAGTACTCATGCTAATGGACATTCGATGGCTAAAAAGATGCTAAGGGCAGGTTATTATTGGTTGACAATGGAATCTGACTGTTACAAATTTGCAAAGAAGTACCATAAATGCCAAGTTTATGCGGATAAGGTCCATGTGCCTCCGACACTTCTCAATGTGATTTCCTCCCCATGGCCTTTCTCTATGTGGGGTATTGACATGATCGGGATGATAGAACCCAAAGCTTTGAATGGACACCGTTTTATCTTGGTAGCAATTGACTACTTCACCAAATGGGTAGAGGCTGCTTCATATGCCAATGTTACCAAACAGGTGGTTGTGCGTTTCATCAAAAACAATCTTATATGCCGGTATGGTGTACCGAGTAGAATCATCACTGACAATGGCTCGAATTTGAACAACAAGATGATGACAGAACTGTGTGAAGAATTCAAGATTGTCCATCACAATTCATCTCCATACAGGCAAAAGATGAATGGGGCTGTTGAAGCTGCTAATAAGAATATCAAGAGAATTATCCAGAAAATGGTTGTTACTTATAAGGATTGGCATGAAATGCTTCCTTTTTCTCTGCATGGATATCGAACATATGTTCGCACTTCAACAAGAACAACCCCGTTCTCCTTGGTGCATGGAACGAAAGCTGTACTCCCAATTGAGGTTGAGATTCCCTCTTTGCGTGTGATAATGGAAACCAAGTTGACAGAGGCTGAATGGGTCCAGAACAGGTTTGGCCAATTAAATTTGATTGAAGAGAAGAGAATGAAAGCTTTATGTCATAGGCAGTTATATCAAAAAAGAATGAAGAAAACATTTGATAAAAAGGTCAAACCTCGTGAATTCAGAGAAGGCGACCTCGTGCTCAGGAAGATCATGTCTTTTAACACTGATTCTAGGGGCAAGTGGACTCCCAATTTTGAAGGCCCGTATGTTGTCAAGAAAGCCTTCTCTGGTGGTGCATTAATTCTTGAAACTATGGATGGCGAGGAGTTCCCACGTCCCATGAATGCTGACGCAGTCAAGAAATACTTCGCCTAAAGAAATTAAAGAACAACTCGCTAAGTTGAAAACCCGAAAGGGCGGCTTAGGCAAAAAGGAGCATCTCGGTAGGCCGAAAACCCGAAAGGGAGGTCTAGGAAAAAATTAGAGACATAAACAGAATAAATTTCCCACTAAGTTGAAAACCCGCAAGGGCAGCTTAGGAAAAAGTTAGGGATTTTTCTTGGCAAGTAACTACGTCAGACAAGACTTGATCGTTGAAGCAACAATCTTCTCGAATCCTCAACATACTTCAACAAAAGCTGCTGCTCAGGATTTCAAAAGTTGTTAGGGGGAATAATGGTCACTGTATCTCAATGTATCTTTTCCATAATATATTACCATTTCCCAAACTTTGTAATCATCCATGGAGTCTCGCCATTCGCATACTACCATTCTATTAATGAAATTCGAGCTTTTACCCAATTCTTTGTGTTCTTATTTTTATTTAGCTTGCAAAGACTCCATTTATTACTGGTAATAATTTTTAAAGTAAAAAGATTAAAAAAGCAAAATTGAATTTAAAAAAAAAAGAGATTTTTACAATTCAATTTACTTCGAGATTTGTGATGACAATGACAACAAAAAATGGTGATCCCAGGAATTAACAAACTCCGGTTGTTTTAAGAAGATTTACTTCCTTCATGAAGGTTTTTCTCAGGTCATTTTGCTGCTATGTGCGCAATCTTTGTGTGTTTCTCAGATGGTTAAAGACGATACCAGTGGGTGCAAGGTACAATATTTGGTTTGTGGTACCATTATCCCCAACCAAGTCTTGGTTCGCTTTTGATTTTGGGTTTGCATGGTCAGAAGCCTTCGTCCCAGATTCCCCAGCGAAGTTTTCCCTCATATGATGAAAGGTTTTATTCCCTTGGTGTGCTAAGATGTCGCTCTTTTTGCAATATTGGCACTAGTGTTGACTTCTTGATTTCCCGGGAAGGCTATCCCAGGGCATCTTTTGTCGGAATAGGTTTTCATGATGAAATTTTTCAATCCGCAGTTTTTTCTCCAGGGAGGTAGACTTGAATCCCCCAGTGAGGTTTGGTTGTTTCGGCGTCAGTCTGCCTTATTTTAGGCTAGTCTCGAAATCTCCAGTAGGCATGTTGATTTTGAAAATTTGTCTTCTCCGATAAAACCGGAAGAAGGATGTTCTATCCCGGTATCTGTTTGATTTTGCTAAATCTAGATTATGTTTCTCCTCAATGAAGTTAGGACAAGCAATAGTTTTGCTTTCCGCATTTGCTTTTACCTTTCTTGGATTGATCTTTCTGGTTGAAGTTTAGCCTAATGTTGTTAGTACCTGAGGTGGTTTTGTTTGTTTGTACTGATTATGTATCCTTTTACCAGCATATGCACGATATCACCCATACATTCATACATATATCATGCATTGCTAAAAATCATCGATCATTGACATTGTGTTCTGATCTTCCTGCAACGCTCTTTGCTTAGTTGAATTTGGTTTTCCGTCTTGAGTTTATTTCTCAAAGGTTGTATCTGCATTGGCCGTCTTGCTCCAGTCTATTTCTAATTTGGATCTGTGACCCCCCGACAATATTATTTTACTTTGGATTTCTGAGAACTTTGAGTTTTGGTTTGTGCATTTATTTTGCACGAGAAGACTTTATCTCCTCAACAGGAATATCATGGCATTTCCCCAGGAAGTCATATCTCTTTCCCCAGGAAGTCATATCTCTTTCCCCAGGAAGCCATATTTTTATCCCCAGAAAGTCGTTTCTTTTTGCAATCCTCCATGATAACAAGCAACAAGTCTCTTTATTTGAGCAACTCGTGCTTCCCTGTACAAGTCGACATAACTTTTTTTTCTATTTCCTCTATGAGTGGTTAGTTTGCAGTCCGTCGTCAGTTTACGCCAGTGGATGGCAAGACTTTCAAATTCACAGAATCAGCTCGTTGTGAAATCTTTGCAAATATAAGTCTCTTTATTTGAGACAACTTACATATTACCCTTTCCAGGCAGAATGCCTTGGTTAAAGAAGAAGTTGAGACCCGTTCTAGGTAAAATGCCAGAATTTTTGGATGACTTGATATATTTTCTCTTTCTACCTTAAGTGAACGTTGGTAGTACATCGGCACTGAACGTTGGTGTTTGTTATCTTTTTGTTATCTTCAGTGAACGTTGATAGTTCATCGTCAGTGAATAGTGGTGATATGATATATTTTCTCCTTCTACCTTCAGTGAACGTTGGTAGTACATCGACAGTGAACGTCGGTGTTTGTTATCTTTTTGCTATCTTCAGTGAACATTGATAGTTCATCATCAGTGAACGGCGGTGATATGATATATTTTCTCTTTCCACCTTCAGTGAACGTTGGTAGTACATCGGCAGTGAGCGTCGGTGTTTGTTATCTTTTTGCTATCTTCAGTGAATGTTGATAGTTCATCGTCAGTGAACGGCGGTGATATGATATTTTATCTTTCTACCTTCAGTGAATGTTGGTAGTACATCGACAGTGAACGTCAGTGTTTGTTATCTTTTTGGTATCTTCAGTGAACGCTGATAGTTCATCGTCAGTGAATGGCAGTGATATGATATTTTCTCCTTCTACCTTCAGTGAACGTTGGTAGTACATCAGAAGTGAACGTCAGTGTTTGTTATCTTTTTGCTATCTTCAGTGAATGCTGATAGTTCATCATCAGTGAACGGCAGTGATATGATATTTTCTCTTTCTACCTTCAGTGAACGTTGGTAGTACATCGACAATGAACGTCGATGTTTGTTATCTTTTTGCTATCTTTAGTGAACGTTGATAGTTCATCTTCAGTGAACGACAGTGGTATGATATTCTCTCTTTCTACCTTCAGTGAACGTTGGTAGTACATCGGCAGTGAACGTCGGTGTTTGTTATCTTTTTGCTATCATCAGTGAACGTTGATAGTTCATCGTCAGTGAATGGAGGTTATATGATATTTTCTCTCTACCTTCAGTGAACGTTGGTAGTACATTGGCAGTGAATGTCGGTGTTTGTTATCTTTTTTCTATCACCAGTGAACGTTAATAGTTCATCATCAGTGAACGGCGGTGATATGATATTTTCTCTCTACCTTCAGTGAACGTTGGTAGTACATCGACAGTGAACGTCGGTGTTTGTTATCTTTTTGCTATCATCAGTGAACGTTGATAGTTCATCGTCAGTGAACGGAGATGATATGATATTTTCTCTTTCTAACTTCAGTGAATGTTGGTAGTACATCGGCAGTGAACGTTGGTGTTTATTATCTTTTTGCTATCATCAGTGAAAGTTGATAGTTCATTATCAGTGAACGGCGGTGATATGATATTTTCTCTTTCTACCTTCAGTGAATATTGGTAGTACATCGGCAGTGAACGTCGGTGTTTGTTATCTTTTTTCTATCATTAGTGAACGTTGATAGTTCATCGTCAGTGAACGACGGTGATATGATATTTTTTCTCTACCTTCAGTGAACGTTGGTAGTACATCGGCAGTGAACGTCGGTGTTTGTTATCTTTTTGCTATTATCAGTGAATGTTGATAGTTCATCGTCAGTGAATGGCAATGATATGATATTTTCTCTTTCTACCTTCAGTGAACGTTGGTAGTACATCGGCAGTGAACGTTGGTGTTTGTTATCTTTTTGCTATCATCAGTGAACGTTGATAGTTCATCGTCAGTGAACGATGGTGATATGATATTTTCTCTTTCTACCTTCAGTGAACGTTGGTAGGCCATCGGTAGTGAACGTCAACGCTTGTTATCTTCCTCTATGATTCAATTCTTTTGGTCCACCAGTGATTTATTTTTTTGGTGGGGTTGCTCCTCTGTTTCTTCATTTTTGTGGCATCTCCAATGATACCTTGCGTCTCTTTAGACTTGTCCATCTGCATTCATAATAATAAGCATTGCATGGCATCTTAGGAACAAAAATAAGGCTTGTTTTATATTTAAGTATCTTCAATCGCGTCGACACGAAGATTTTTAACCTTCGTATCTCCGGATAGAAGACACTTAAATAAGGGCAGCTGTTGTACCCCAATTTTTGCCCCTAAGATTCCTCTATCATATCTTAACAACTCGATCATAACAAGATCACATTAGGGTTGGTTCTTCCTCTTTTTCTATCTCATATCTTTAAGTTTGCACTTGAGGAATTTCCAAGCACCTTGGTTGTGTATTTTGTATATGTGTTGTTGACTAACTTCTAATCAAAATACAAAAAAATATTTGTCTTTGTCTTTGTATATTTTTATTTTGTAGGTACCAAGTCGAAGCATCTGACAAATAAGGATTTCCGGTATTATTTCCCTAAAATCCCTATTTGAAAAGGAAAAATTGACAAAAATTCATTTTTTCACTGATGCAATCGATTGCTCTTAGAGTGCAATCGATTGCACATAGTGCATTTTGCGCCATTTTTGAAAAAATATACTGTGCAAATCGATTTTCACTGTAGTGCAATCGATTTCACAGGGTGAATATTTGAAAAAAATCAACAATTTTAAACTTGTCAAATTTTGGCTCCAATTTTTCTTCATTTTTGAAAGATGTATCATTAATTCAAATTTTAGTGCCAATCTTTCATTTTTAAGAAGAATTATCATTAATTCAAATTTTGGCTCTAATATTTGAAAGAATTATCATTAATTTAAATTTTGGCTCTAATATTTGAAAGAATTATCATTAATTCCAATTTTGGCTCCAAGAATCAATTACCAAATTACCACTAATCCCAATCCTAAAACTCTATAAATAGAGCTCTCATTTCATTCAAATTTCAAGCTTTTGATAGCCAAATCCACCTTGCTAAAAAATCTCTCAATTCTCTCCATCTACCAAATTCACTAAAAGCTCCATTTTCAAAAAGTTAGTAAGCTTTGCATTGAAGCTTACTAATCTTTGAGCTAAACCTTCATCCAAACACTTTTTCTTCATAAATTCTCTACATCCAAGCTTGGTCAATTGATTCTTGTGGTTGAATTGAAGCAAATTCTTGATGTTGTTTTGATAATTCTCTAGATCTACCTTTGGTAAGTTGGATAATTCATCTTTCACAATGTGATCTCTTGTTGATCTTTAGGTTTGATTCTTTGAGCATTATTTTGTGATTCCAATGGTGTTATTTTCTCATAATTTGATGGAATTTTCGTGCTCAATTGGGTCCATGATCATAAGGTATTTGATGGAAAGTTTGAATAAGAATTTGGCCTTTTAAAATGCTGTTTTGCTGCCTGTAACGGCGTGCAATCAATTGCAGTAACAGTGCAATCGATTGCACGAAAGCAATTTCGTGCAGATTTTTGAAAATTGTACTGTGTAAATCGATTTACACAGTAGTGCAATCGATTTACAAAGGGACAAAATGCATTTTTTTGCCTTGTTTTGGGGCAGCTTTGATCCAAAATGCTTTTTCTACTCACTCCTTTTGATTGATGGTTTGGATTGAAATTTTAAATGTCCAATTTCTCTTTAAACTCAATGGACTTTGTGATGTAGATGAAGTTGGATAAATGTTCATCAATTAAAATCTACCTAAGAGTGAATTATTTAATTCATTTTTGGTGTTTTGGATTAATGATATGTTTAGTGCTTTAATCCATCTAGAGGAGTGGTTGAATTTAAAGATGAAAGAATTTTGAAATGATAATCCAAATTAGCTTATCATTCCCCTCCCTCTTCATCTTATCCCTTTCTTTTTTAATTATTCTACATGTTAAGGGATGGTGATCTCTATATCATTTATCCAAACATGAAGTACATAGATTGCTATTGACCGGCCTCAAAATAGGCGCGACTTCTACATAAGTCCACTTATGATTGCTTAACATAGCGCTAAATTTTGTCCCGATTCGAATAAATGATCATTCGTGGCTGTTGTACCCCAAAATTTTCCCTCCCATTTTTCATAGAAGACACAACCCTAGGGTTTTCTCAGATACTCAAGTTGGCTCAGAAATCGACCAGACAGATTCTCTTCTGTGGCAGTAAACCAACAATTAGGGTTTTTTTTGCAATTCTCAAAAGAAAATGAGTTTTCAAAGATCCAATTGGCCTTCATAGGTCTTTATGCTTCCTCAAGGTTGTATTTATGATTTCTTCAAGCTACAAGATTTTGAGACGATTATGTCTGTTCATGGTCACATGTGATGTCGCTCACGGGTTTATCTTTAAAGAATCAGAAGAAATTTGAGTTTGGAAAACTTTAAAATTATCAAATCATCACAAGGCATTTGATTGGTTTTAAATTTTCTTAAAACACGGTTTACTGAAAGGATAATGTTTGTTCTCAGAGCATGATTTGTTTGGGACAAGAGATGGAAGTTAAGACTGTCATTTAGGACAATCATGATTTTGGGGATCCAGGTTGACCAGATGATTTACGTCCTTAAAACGTTTGTTTTGTTAGGAAATGGAGTACACAGTGCGTGTCTGTTTGAAACGCAGTTACAAAGTTATTGGAATTATTTAGAATTTAAGTTACCAGACTGGAGCATTTTATTTCAAATATCCTGATTGGGAATTTCAAAAGTCAATTAGGATGCGAAGAGAAATTATAAATTGTTGTTGATAAAGGATTTCAAGTTATAAAATGACACCATAATACTTCATGCTACAACTCAAGATTTTCTCCAATTTCACACATTGTCCAAGATTGTTACAAAAAACAATTCATTTCTTTTAATACTTTATGTTTTACAACTTATTGTATTTAAAAGATAAATTGTTACAACTATTGGATACAATACATCAAAATACAAGAATGGTCTTTCTAAGTTACAAAGAAAATCCAAATGAATGTTTGGCCTAGGAGAATTAATCTATGTCTAAGTTGTTTGAAGATTGAAGTCGTATCAGATTCCTTTGCTTATATCCAAGACTTCCATGCTTGCCACGGATTTCTTGCGTTCTTTGCTTTGTCATCTCCAATTTTGCTCACATGAAAACAAGAGAAAGAAAACATGATTAGTACAAAATTATATGGGCATGAACAAATTTTTTTTTCCAAAAGGTATTCATCATTAAGGTTTGCAATGTGGGATCAGAATGCTATTTATTTCATCACAACCTATTTCCCCTAGTTGCAAATCACAAGAAGGTTGCCCTTCTTGGTTCACAAAAAGAAAGAAGAAAAGAAATTCGCGAGCATGCTACAAGAACAAACAACATTACAAACTGTCCAAACAAGCAACATTACAAACTGTCCAAACAAACAACATTACAAACTGGATAAACAAAAAAACAATAGCATTATCACAATTGGACAAACAACAACATCATTAACAAAAGCTAAAACGAGACAGCAGTGTGGCAAGTATGACAAGTAGCTAGATGCTAAATCAAACAAAACTTGCTCAAGAAATGAGACATCATCATTTCCCAAACTGCAAACCTTTCAGATTAGTAAAAAAGGCAAAAGAGAAAATTGCTTTTTTATAGTCATTGAGAGATAAGAGAGGAAAGAAGCCACCTAGGCTATTAGAATTGCCCAAAATACATCCTGCAAAAGCTCTGCTACAAAAGAAGAGCTGCTGTAAAATATAAAAACAGTCCAAACAGCCTTGCTGCCCTGCCCACAATCTGTCACGATTTGCATAGAAAATGGAAGAAAACAAAACTGCAACAAAAAAGGCCATTAGAACAACATACCAAAATATTCAAATAAATTTTGGTTTCCCACCATTTTCTTAGGGTTATAACAGAAGCGTTGGGGAGAAGAGAGAGATATCCAAAAAATCCAGAAAACCAGAAGAACAAAAAGCCAGCAGAAGAAGAGCAAAGAGAACAAAAACCAGTTAACAAAACAAAGCCTCAAAATCCCAAACCTGTAACAAAGCATCATTCATAACAAACACAGAAAAAACCACCAAAATCCCAAACCTGTAACAAAGAATCATTCACAACAAACACAGAAATAAAACCACCAAAATCCCAAACTGTTAACCATCAGCCAAGCCTCAAAATCCCAAACAGTAACCAGCACCAAACTAAAACACAGTAACAAAGCCTCAAAATCCCAAGCAGTAACAAAGCCTCAAAATCCCAAACAATAACCAGCATCAAACTCATCAAGCAAGCAACAGAACCATCACCAAAAATCCCACAACCTGTTAACTTTCATCAAAACAACGAACACATTAACCATCATCAAGAACAACAAGCAACAGAACCATCACCAAAAAATCCCAGAACCTGTTAACTTTCATCAAAACAACAAACACATTAACCATCATCAAGAACAACAAACACATTAACCATCACTGAAAAATCCCAAAACACAGAGATGACACCATCATTATTCAACAAAGAAAATAGAAGAAGTTACCAACAAGCCAGAAAAGCCACGCTCTCATCCTCATCTCTTCCCCTCGTGAAACTTCTGCCACCACTGGAATACCGTCCTCAGTCTCGCCTCTCCCTTTCCTATTTCGTAGAAAATCACAAGAAATTGTAAAGCTCCAACAGGTATGAGTTCTTCCTCTTTCTCACACTTCCATAAATGTAATTTCTGCATTTAAAAGAACAAAGTTTTAGTTAACAGAAAACACAACAAAGATGGAATGATCAACAAAAATCTTTAAGCTTTAAAAATAACAGAGAAACCTTACCTTTTCAAAAATCGCTAAAGCTTGATTAGGGAGACGAGAGGGTTGCGTTCCGGTAACAGAGAGTTTAGGAAGGTCAAGGATGAGGCAGTTTCGGGTCTTTTGGGTTTAAATACGAATTCAAAAATTAGGGTTTCAAAAATATGCAAATCGCGGTGAGACAAAGAGGCAGTATGTTACTGAAGAGGGCGATTCCGTCATGAGGTTAGATAGCGACGGGATAGTGAGGACGTTTAGAGGGTTTCAGCAAAATAGAAGAGATGAACAAAGATGAACACCAGCGCCGCGTGAGTGAGAGAGATGAACCAAACCCTAATTTTTTAGGTTAGCCCTTAATCCATGAATAAGCTTGGTTTAGGGCTTGGGTTTTGTTTGCTGATTTGAGTTGGATAACCCATTACCTTTTCCCCATTAAGCCCAATCCGTTTACTGGCCTCACCCCCCTTTTTGCTTGATTTTGTTACAACAAGTTAGACAATTAATTTCTTTGGGCCTCCTCCCAAATCACTTCCATAAGCCCATTTAACTATTAGTTTATTTTCTTCTTATGTTTTTTTGTTATACAAAATACTATTAAACTTAAAATATATATATTTTTATATATAATTAATTTGATTTAGACTTTGTGAATAATTTTTATCAATTTCTTTTTTTTTTCTTTAATAAACTTTGTTTTAGATTTAATTTACATATAATAAAACACCAAAAAATAATAATAGAATTTAGTTTAATCCTTCTTTAATTTTTTGTTACTTACATAATTAAAAACACAAAAAGATAATGCATAGATTTTAATTTCTTTTAGTCAATTATTTCATTTTTAGAATAGGTTTTACTTTCTTCCCTTCAAATAAATACTTAAAATTTCATTTCCATATTTTGTTGATTTTATTTCATAGATTATTATAGCTTTCATTAATCGCACAAAATTCGATTTGGTTGTATTGCTTGTTATTTGGACCTTTTTATCACATTTGATTCATCCCCATTTGTAAGAATTGTACCCCCATTCCCGAACACTTTGTAATAGCGTAGAATTTCAATTCCCGCAATTTACTGTTTTCCTTATACTGTATAGTAATTAGGCGTGTATGGCAAGATTCAAAAATCAATCGCTAGATAACCTAATCAAGGAATAAAATAACTTGAAGCCAACACACTTTTTCACACGCGCACCTCTAGGGTAACCTCGCTCGTTGCCTCAGAAATACAATCATGTCCCTCGAATATGGGACGCTTTAGCAATGACCCTTCGATAAAAAAGATCGTAGTCCCTCGATGACCCTCGATGTTGCCTTCGATTACAACGATCTCGTCCCTTACAAAAATTGCTAAAGCGTCTCATAAGTTGCTTTCGATGACTGCAAAATTGACTCGTGCCTGTCCCTTCACATCCAACGATGGGGCTTCTTACCAAATCAATGGTAAGATAACACCATTCAAAGGAGGAAGAAAAGAACAATTTAAGACCTTTCGAGTAGATAGATTCGCTCCTAGTTACTCGCTTGCTCACGATAACAACTTTTTACACCTACACTTTCATTTCAAAAACATTTTCAAAAAGACAAAATGTTTTGTATATGTTCTTATAGAGACGAGAACCATTGCAAAACATCTTTTCAAAACACTTTCCGAAACACGATTCACACACATATCTTTGAACCATTTTTCAAAACAAAACTTTGTACGCGTTCTTATAGAAACGAGAACCATTACAAAGAGATTTTTTCAAAATATTTTCAAAGCCCACACCACAAGCGCACTGTCAAATGAAAGCAAGTGATCTAAACGAGTAACTAAGAGCCCATGGAAAACCATGGATGAAAAGGGTGCTAATACATTCCCTTTTCATAATCTACCCCCCGAACCCGAGAAATAATCTCGAAAGGTCTTTCCTATGCTTTTTTACCTTTCCTTTTGGATAAAAGAAAAGTCGGTGGCGACTCTTGCTATCCACACAAATGCGATCGAAACGCAAAACATCAAGTCAGTTCTCCCACCGTATCACAGTGGCCCAAACTTATGATTGCAAGCCCAAGTATGTTAATTTGATCTCTTTGATCCAATAACCTTGAGATTCATTGTGTGGAGGCTTTGGTTCTACCAATCCTCTAATGGATCTACAACACCTTTGGTCAACGCGGATCACTTAAACATTATTGATCATTACATGTTACTTTTTGAGGATTCCAAAATGGATGATATACTTGACAAAAAGCAAATGCAACTTGTTGTGTAGAGGCTTTGGTTCTACCAATCCTATAATGAGTTCCAAATGCAAGTTTCAAGATGGTCATCCAACTAACCACTAATTTCTAACAATTGACTTTACTTTATGCTTTTATTTTTATGCTTTATGTACCATTTACTTTTAGCATTTTACATTTCATGCTATTTTCACCTTTGCTCACTTGAGCATTTACTTTTATGTCATTTTTATTTTGCTCACTTGAGCTTTTCTTTTCCTTTTGAAGACACCTAATAATCAACATGAACCATAAAAATCTTTAATGATACTTGGACTATTTGGTTACTATCCTTGGCATTATGGAGTATTGGACTTCTTGGTTCTCTCAAGAGGTCTAGTATCTTTGCTTGCTTGGTTTCAATCCAAAGAATGGGAATTCTATATTGACTCATAATGTCAAGTATTGGCTTCTTGTTGGTTAGATGGTTCTTATCCCTAGCTTTTACCTTATGCTTTAGGATAGTCTCTTCATCTCCTCCCATCTTCTTTAATTTAAAAAATCTTCTCCCTCTTTTTAAAAAACTCTTCTTGTTTTGAAACTTGAAACATTTTCATAATAAACTTGGACTTATGTCCATGCATTTTCAAAACATTTTCATAAATAAACTTCAATCAATTTAATAATACCTTGACATTTTTTGTGAGAAGACTAAAAGTCAATCAATATCATTTCAAACCATTTTGCCACTTTGGTTTTTATCTTTAAACTTTTCTCAAAAGATTAGACTCTTGTCAATCCTTGTAGTGATGCAAACAACTATACTTCTACAGTATGTAGTGAAATGGGATATTTTCCACTTGGGTGTTGAGTGAGGCATTGTTGATTTTGAATCCAAGCCATATCCTCCACTTTGAGATGATGCAAATTCTCCTTTCTCATTATTGTGGGTAGTAAGTATGTTTTCCACACGGACAATGACGATGATGTTTTATCTTATAAAATTAACCAACACACTCGTGTTTTAAACTTTTAAAAGAGTAACTACGTGTACCCTGATCCCTTATTGCATGAAAGATGGTACGTAGGCACTAAAGGTTCTCAACCGCGACGGGTGCAAAAATCATAAAAAACATATTTCTTTTCTAACCTCCACCATCCATTTTATATACAACACATTTTTATAGCCAAAATATACAGATTTTTCAAAGAGGTTCATGTGGAGTACCGTAGATGTTTAGGGTGCTAATACCTTCCCTTTGCATAACCAACCCCCTTACCTTGAATCTTTCCTCCTCTTTTTGGGTTATTCGCTCTTTTCCCATTCCTTTGGAAACAATAAAGCGCGGTGGCGATTTTTATTTTGATTTGTATAAAGTCTAGTCAATCCAATGGCTTAGTCTTGAACATTTCTAATGCTACAAATAGTCTTCAAAGGAGTGGCCAAATCTCTGATGGAGGAAACAAAAGAGGCATCTTCAATGGCATTGACACCCTTACCATGACTAGGCATGAGTACGGTGATCACGTTGGGAGTCGGTGGAGGGTCGAATTCAATTGTTTTGTTCTCAATCAGGTCTTGGATTTTGTTCTTTAATGCCCAACAATCATTGGTATCATGCCCGGGACTATTTGAATGGTAAGCATATTTTGCATTGGGGTTATATTTCGGAGAAGCTGTGTTAGGGATAGAAAGGGGGATCTTGCAATGTCACCAAATCATCTTTTAATAGGTGTTGCAGAGCTTGAGATGATTGCATATTGATTATAGTAAATTGTCTTCTCTGGGCATCCGACCTTTATTGGTTGTTTTGTTGACGCGATCGTTGAGTTGGAGTAGGATTGGAAATCAATACTGCCCCTACTGAATGATGACGATCATTCTTAGTGTGACTTCTTAATCTATACACAACATTAGTCTCCGTTTTACTAATAAATGGTTTTTTCACAGCATTAGAGGTGGAGGCCATGGGTATCTTCCCGCTTTTAATTCCACTTTCCACCCTCTCGCCAGTTAAGATCAATTCAGTAAATCTGGATGATGAACTCCCAATCAGAAAGTTGAAAAATGGACCAGTCAATATTCCCATAAACATGTATACCAATCCTCTATCAATTAAAGGTGGATGCACCCTGCCATCCAGGTCTCTCCACTTTTTGTCGTAATCTTTGAAGCCCTCATTTGAACCCATGGTCATGCCTTGAAATTGCACTCGGTTGGTTCAAGATCAACGCTATATTGATATTGGCGGTAAAAGGCAGCAACCAAATCCTCCTAGGTATGGATACTGGTCCATTCCAATTGGTAAAACCACTCCAAATGCGTTCCAGATAGACTTTCTTGAAAAAAGTACACCCATAGTTTCCTATCGGTGGTACGCGGTTGAATCTTACAGACATAGGATCTCAGATGAAGCTTTGGACAGGAAACCCCATCATACTTGGCAAAAACAGGGATCTTGAATTTGTAGGGGATGACTACCCCAGGTACCAAACCCAAGTCTCCAAAGTCCAAGCCAGACATAACTTGGATCTCTACAACTTTTAATCTGTCTTCTAGTTGCTTATACTTATCGTCGGCCAGCGGATATTTCTCATCGGAACAATCCTCGTCCTCGGAAATTTGGTTATTCCCACCCCCAACACGGGTGCTTCTAGCACCTTCTTGATTCTCATCCTCCTCGGAGGAGTATTCTTCAATTTTAACTTGACAGGCAGGGCCTTTGAACCTCTTCCCCGTGTTGATAACAACTTTCTTCTTGGTCTTTTTCTTCGTGACAAGAAGCGCCACCATTTCTTGTTGAGCAGAGTCTCTTGGAATTGAGAGTGTTGAGTCTGCAAGTCCTTGACGATTTGCTCGAGATCAATCTTATACTGAAATAAATAGTAGAAAGATGAGGAAACCTGTGTCAGAAAACCTTCTTATAGTATGATGCATGTTATGCGGATGTAATGTTTTCAAGGACCTTTAAGAGATTTAAATTTGCTTAGCCAAAGAGGAAATAAAACAACAGTTACATTAATAAGTTCAAGAACTACAAATTCCTCTTGGGCTTACAATGGAAAAAAGCAAAAAGGTCTTAAAGAGACGACAAAATAAACTCCTAAAACAAAAATACTCAAGTCTCCCATGAACGCATCCTCTTTGGTGCAATGTAGGAATTCAGGCTTCGCTCCTCGCGAAGTTTCCTTGTGAGCTCTAACACTTTCTTCTCGCTTGCATAAAATTGAACTTCAAAGGTGTCTCGTTCCACCTTAAGTTGAATCCATGATCTGTGCAATTCTTCCAAGTCGGTAGGCATGTCAGGATGAAAAATGGTATAAGGAATGTCTCCATTGGCAACGGGCTCCGCAACTATTGGTAGAATAGTAGGATATGGCATCACGAGACTTTGAGCACGGGCTCGTACCCATTTGAGATAAGGCTTAAGAGGGATGGAATTCTTATGCCCCAAAGTCTTGCTATCAAACTTGCTTACCATGCCCTAAGCATGCCCAAAACTTTGATGCTAACCTTAGACATCGTTCTCACAGTCGAATATAATGCCTTGAATGAGTGCATCGTGAGGATCATCTCTTCGAGCATAGCCAAATTGTTGTAGGGCTAGAGAAGGGTTATAAGTGATACCTCCCCTAATGCCCAGGAGTGGAACATTAGGGAACTCCTCACAACAATAAATGATAGTAATGTCTTCTTGAGATCGAGAACACCAATGGATATCAGAATAAGAGAGCGACATTAACCTTTGAGACCACCTTAAGCCTTGCTCATTCTTCAATACTGATTGGGGAAGGTGCGAAATAAACTACCTAGACAGCAAAGGCAAGCAACACATAAGAGTACCTTGTTTCCTTGTAGTGCGGGTATAAAGAGAGTGCAAAATGTCTCCAAGCAATGTAGACACAAGGTTGCGGGTAAGCAAAATTTTGATGGCATTCACATCTACGAGTTGGTCTGGGTTAGGGAACAGTACCAAACCATAGACTAGAAGAGCCAAAACTTCTTAAAAATCTTTCAAATCCATGGCCTCCCAAAATAATAGAGCCTTCTCCATCAAGAATTTAGCCAAAAATCCTTTGACCCCACTTCTTGTCTCCCAATTAGCTACAATGTCAGAACTCTTCAAATGTAAGGCCTCGACAATAACCTCAGGTCTTGGAACTTCCTCTAGACTGGTGAAGGGTATTTGATCAAGAATAGGCACTCCTAGTAGTTGAGAGAATTTCTCCATTATAGGCACCAATTGATAATCAGGAAAGGTGAAACAATGATGTACGAGATCAAAGAACTAAAAGAGCATCTTCAACATGTCTTCATCAAAGCTTGAGGTAGCCAGATTGAGAATTCAACCATATCTTTTGGTGAACGGAGAATTTTCAGGAACCCTTTACGCTAACTCTTTGAGTTAAGGAGGTATTCTTACGAAGTTGATTCAGATGGTATTTTTGCGGGTTGAAGCCATATCCTACAAAACAGAACAAAGATAAATCCTCAAGTCCTTGAAATGGTTAGTGAAAATGATATGGCATGATGTCATAATGTTATGTACAAATAATCATATACATGCAAAGCAAATAAGTCCTTAGGTTTAGGCTTGCATGGGGTTTATAGGTAAGTACCCTCTTGAAGTTTAGTTGGTTCAACCTGTCCTAGAAAGTAAACGAGTTATAGGGAATCTCAATATCATTGATCTTTCTTCATCGGGCATTTTTTCAGCATAAGCTTCTTTATTAGCGACTGAAATATCCCGAAAGTCCAATCTCAATGAGCGTAGTATCGAGTATCAACCAACTTCAGACTGCACCAAAGTCGGGTATCTCATTACTTCCTAATGGCCAAGTTATTCAACTAAATGTTCTACGGTCAGTTAGTGCTTCACGATACCACACAGCGGCCCCGTATTCTCCTTGACTGTACTCAAGGGACACCGGTACCAACAAATATATCACACTAACGTAGCCATCACTTCAACCATGTCAGTATACGCTGCATAGTCCCTAGGATCTATTGCTACTTACCTAATGTGCCCCATATCCAGGTGTAGGATCTTTACAAGAAGAAACCCAAGCATAACCCAAAAATGTAAAGTAAGCAAGATAAACAAATAAAGCAGTAAAGGTGATCTAGCTCTTAAGGTAACCCCACTTTTAGTTTTTCCCCAGCGGAGTCGCCAGCTCTGTAATACGATGGGAGAACTAACTTGGGTGTTTTGTGTTTTATCGCAATTATTGCCAATAGCAACAGTCGCCACTGACTTTTCTTTAATGCAATAAAGGAAAGGGTGAAAAGAACACGAAAGACCTTTTGAGAATTTTCTTGAGTTTGGGGGGTAGGTTATGAAAAGGGAAGGTGTTAGCACCCTTTTCATCCTTAGTTATCTACGGGCTCTTAGTTTCCAGCTCACTTTGAAAATGCTTTATAAATGTGCTTGTGATTGTTTGAAAGTATTTTTGAAAAGTGCCTTTGTTTAGGCGAACTTTGTAATGATTCTCGTCTATATAAGAATGTATACAAAGTGTTGACTTTTGAAAATATTTCATGAAAGTGTTGGTGTGTTTGAAAGATGTTTTGTTTTGAAATGTTTGTGAGCAAGCAACTACGAGCGTTCTACCTACTCAAAAGAATTCTTTGTTCTTTTCCTCCTCCTTTAGATATTGTTATCTTACCATTAGTTAGTAAGAAACCATATCATTGGATGTGAAGGGACATGCGTGGGTCATCGTACAGTCATAGAAGGCAACATTGTAGGACACCTTAGCAATTGTTGTAAGGGACTAAGATCATTTACCGAAGGTAACTTTGAAAGGTTATCGAGGGACTATGATCTTGTAATCGAGGGTCTTTGCTAAAGTATCCCACGTTCGAGGGACATGACTCTTTATATTCGAAGCAACAAGTGTGGGTTACCCTAGAGGTGCAAGTGTGCAAGGTGTATTGTGTTCATTTAATTTGTCTTGAATTAGGGTTGTCTATTGTTTGATTTTAAGTCTTGCCATACAAACCCTAATTACTAGCAATAATATGGAAAGCGATAAATTGCAGAATTTAAAGTCCCACGCTATTACAATACTTTAGGGGATAGGGGATACAAATTTACAAATGGGGATGAAAGCAATTTAAAACCTAATTACTATTACAACTAAATTGAATAATATAAAACAAAATGTACAAGAATATAAAGATAATGTAAAAGAAAAGAAAATTGTTTTTATGGCTTTTTTGTATGAAAAGAGTTTTAATTACCCTAATTGATTTTAAAAGAAGTTGATTAATTAGAAACCTAAAGTCTAAGTTAATTTAATTAAAATAGAAAATTAAAATAAAATCCTAAGTCTAAATTAATTTCAATTCTAACAAAATGAAGAAATATTAATTGGTTAAGAAAATAATATTTTTGGAGTTTTATTTAAGAGAATAATATTTTTTATATTTTTTATTGAAGAAAGTAAATAAATAAAAAGTAAAATAGAAATGAAAATAAAAATATAAAGAAAAATAATAAAATATGGGCTAGAGGTTAGAAAGTAAACAAGGGTGTTAGAATAGTAAGAATACCTAGGCCCAAGCATGTTTTTTTGTTTTCAATCAGAAATAAAATAAAAAATAGATAAATGGGCTTGATGGTATGAAGTATTTAAAGAGCGGTATGTTGAAGAAAAAATGGAACAAGTCCAACACTGGTGGCCCAAGCGTGCTGGAAAAGAAGAAATAAGGAAAATGTGAAAAAAGAAAAACAAAAGGGGACGTTGGGGCTCGAACCCAGGTTCCCCTATACCAATGCCTTATACCCGCTCCTCCCGCAAATAGGGTGGCTGTTTCATCCGTGTATAAAACATGTTGTAATAAATTTAAAATAAACTAAGTCCATGATGACAACTTCATCTTCTTCCCCACACCAAGCCTGGCCTAGATTTTTGAAATTTGTATCTCGCTCATTTGTCAACCATTTCAGAAATTGTAAACATCAAACTTGTTAGAAATTTGACCACGATTTCAAATATGTAAATAATTTAAACTATGAATCAAAGATGAACACAAATTTATATTGGTACCAAATTTAACCTAAGTTTTTCTGTAAGTTCAACTCCAAAATTCTCTATGCTCAGGAAACATAAATAAAATCTAAAGGCATGGTTAGTATCAGGGCTATGATGTCTACATTTTATCGTTTAAAACCAAAGCCAAATGATGCTTGTATGAAGAGTTAGAAATTCAGAAAACTCACCTTGCAGATGGAGATCGTATTTTGAGTTTGAGCAGACTTCAAGGTGTTGTAATGATCTGGTTAGCTTCATTGAACCTCCATGAAGCTATTGCAATGCTTTTCCTGAGCTGAGAGTGCTTGAGTTGTTCTGGAGAAGTTAATATTTAACACCCTATTTTTGGTTATGGAGGATGATGATGGAGGTGTCACAGTTCCAAAACAGGGATGAAGATGAGTTATATTTGATGTAAGGAAGCTTTAGGATTTCTTTGGAGAAGAAACACACGAGTGGATTATGAGATGGAAGTTTTTTGGGAAGAAACTGACAAGTTATGGAATTTTTAACGCAATTCTGGTTTGAGGGAGTTTTAGGGAGTTTTCAGGTTTGCAAATTAGTGTCTTAGCTTGCAAATAATGTCTCAATTTATAGGCAAGAGGTTTTAAGGCTTGGAGGGATCAGAACCAAGAGTTCACATGTTATGGCCATTTGACTTGTTTTTGAAGCAAGCTTGACAAGCATTATTCCAAGGCAAGGTGCAAGGCTATCTAAAGTGGTTAGGCACTTTAAAAATACTTATCTAATTTTGTAGAGGAAGTTTGTGCAGAAAGAACAAGTGCAAAGCTCAAGACAAGTTGACTTTGTGATTAAAGCAACTTTACTAGAATGGAAATGTTACTTTGTGCCAAAAATGGATGAATCTCTTGGACAACAACTCAAATGCTTGGATCAAAGATCTAACATTTGTGTAATCAATTAATTATAGAGTTAAACACAATTTAAAATCCTGCAAAGTGATATTATGTAGCATAGGCTAGGGTTTGGTTATGTGTTCATCAAGAAAATGGCTTGCAATTCAAGAATGGATGCTCAACTTCTTGTCTTTGATTCTCTTATCTCAAGCATGATCTATTCAAGTTATTTGACATTTTGGAAAGCTTGAAACATTATATACAACCTTAATGTTTACCATTTTGGCTAAATCATCTTGGATCTAGGTGAAAATTGGCCAAGAAGTTAGGTAAAAAATCTATCTAAACTTGTCAAAATTTTCACTAAGTGTTTTATGAAAAATGTCATGACTTCATGGGTTTATATCTTCAAATCTAAGCATTTTTTTGGAAATCAACCCTCTAATACAAATTTTTAGAATTCATAAAGATCTACAACTTTCATGTTTAAAGTTTTCTTTGAATCATCTTGCATCTTGGTGAAAAAGGGTCATGAAGTAATGAATTTATCAAGTATAAAATGTACTTGGAAAATTTTCTAAGTCTTGAAAACTTTGAATTTTTATGGGCTTTCTTGATTTTCTTGATTATTGTTGACAAAGTTTGATATTTTTGAGTATCTTGATGAATCTTGATCTTTGAAACTCAATGTTGACCAAAAAGTCAAAGTTTAACTTTTGGCGTAACTGTTGATTTTTCATGAGTTGATTAAATTTCAACTATCAATTCATTGATTTTGAGAAATGATTTGATCCATGAAGTTATCTCAATATGTGTTTGAGCCCTTAAGATTATTCTTCAAGTCATTAGATCATGTATTAGGTCAAAAGTCAAAAATCACATTCTCAATCAAAACCCTAATTTTAACCATTTTGCCCCTTTGATGATTTGACCACTTTTTTTGAGGAATTGTGATCCAAGCTTGATCAATTGATGAATATGACTTAAAAATGTTGATATTGGCAAAAAAATATTGAAGTTTGACTGTAAGTTGACCACAATTGACTTTTTACCCAATACAACTAATTTTTAGTCATCTGATCAATTGATTGAGCAAAATTGTGATCCAAGACTTGAAGCTTGGCATGAGTATTCTTGGAGGTCTGTAACAAACTTTGAAAGTCATTTGAGGCATTAGAAGTCCAATTGTCCTTGTGCAAATCAAAACCCTAATTTTGTGGTCTCGGTGTTTAGGATGTGAGTTGGCCTAGTCAACATTTGTGCAAACTTGAGATATTGAAGATCTTTGTGAGAAATGTCTAGAGAAAAGAGAGAGCACATTTTAGGGTACTACACCTACGCTATTACATAGCTTTTGAAAAGTTAAAAAATAGGAGAGTGTGAGAAATTAAATCTATAACTATTACATCCTCGGAGCAGATACATAATTAAAAAAAATGCGAAAAGTAAATCTATGCTATTACAATCGAATAGTGCGACCTATACATTTTATCCAAGAAAATTAAATAGAAAAGAAAATATGAGAAAAAAGTTTTGAAAAAAAGAAAATATTTTTGTATTTTAGAAAAAGTGATAAAAATAATTAATAAAACTTAAATCTCTAATTGATTTTAATACTTTAAAAAATGTTTAGTTAATTTCATTAATTAATTAGTAAAAATAAAAGACAAAATTTAATTATTAATTAAAACCCTAATTATAATTTATTAGTATTAAGAAAAAATTAGGTTAATTGAGTTAAAAAAATAATTAGGGTTAATTTAAGAAAAAGAAAAAATTGGTTAGAAACAAAACAAGGTAAAAAAAAAGTATGGGGGGTGGGTTCAAAACACCCCCAAGGTTCACAGGATACAATGCATGCCACACGGCCAACACGTTGGTTGTGTTTGAGAAATAGGCATTGGATAATATATGTGATACCTGCATGTTAGTTTCAAAAAATCACAAAAAATAAACGCATAACGCAGGGATTGAACCCACACTCTTCTGTTTAACACACACATTCTTCACCGTCTGAGCTACGCTTCCAATCTGTTATCATATCATAACACAACAAAAGCAATATATTAAAAACAAAACCAGTGAACCGGAGAACCGCCGGAGCCCTAGCTTCACTCGTCTTCTCCAGCTAGACCTTTTATTGACCTGTCAAAATAACGCGCGTCAGAGTCAAAGGAGGAGACTATCCCCCTAAATCGACCCTCTTGAATCTAATGGTCATGTTATTTTTGTATAATTTGACCTGTATAGTGAGATACAACCATAACAAAGAAAAATGGCATAATCATGATGATGGCGTGTTCTGGCATTATGGGCCTCATGCAAGGGGTCAAACCTGTGTTAATCTATCTTAGGAACATAATATAATCATAAGTTTCAAGCAAAACATGTCAAATATTGAAATACGAATTTTATGAAATATGTGAAAATAATGATTCATGGATGCATGTTTCAGGCACGTTTGATCATCAAGAATGATCAAAACTTACCCTATGATACCTCAGGGACTGATTTGGATGGTTATTTTGCCTTAAGGATGCTTGCAAATAAGATTTCGAATTCCACCTTCTTCTTGCAATTTTTTTATTAGCAACCCTTGTTTCTTACAGCCTCCTTGCGCGTGTTCTTTGGTCTAAATATGAAGGGTATATATAGATGAAAAGATTAGGTTAAAAAGATGGGCTTAGACCTTATGAAAAACATGTCTTTGATTATTGTTTAAAAATAGATTGAATATGACGAAACCATGGAGATTTGGCTGAAAATAGGTATACACGGCTTCTATCATGATCTTGGGCCTCTAAAATAATCAAATCACAAGCCTTTTATGCCTTACACATTTATCTAATATTTATTTGATTTAATTTTGAATTTAAATGAATAAAAATCAAACTAAATGAAATAAAAATTAAAATAATGCATGAAGGGACTTAGAGGTCTTCTAAGGTGTTATGAACATGTTTAGACTTCAAAAGATAGGCCCATTGGCTCAAAAGTCAAGTTTGCTTCAAATTGAATTTCATGCATTTTCTCAAAATTTCCCAACTTGCACCAATAATATCTCACTCAATTTTCATCATATGAAGGTGATCTTGGACTTTTTGGAAACCTCAAGATTTCCCATACAATCTTCATGCTGGCCATTTTGTCATTTGAAAATTTTATCTTGATGTAAATTGCTTTAACAAAAAGTGTCTTTTTGTTGACTTTTAAAATGACCTGTAATATTTTGGCTCATATTTTTCAAATGAAGCATTTTTGGCCTTGAGATTATAGAGACAAAGTTGTAGAGAATTGAATTTCCATCAAAATGGGCTTTGTTTGAGAATTTTCTGATGAAGCATCTGAAAGTTATGCATGGTCAAAGTTCAATTGACTTCTCTTAAAGAAAACCCTAATTTAGTAACTTTTGACATTTGATGAATCTTGAGTTTTCTTAATGAATCAAGATCAACCCTTGATCAAATGACTAATTTGACTTCAAAATGTTGATGTTGACCAAAAATATTGAAGTTTGACTATAAATTTTTGAAAGTTGACTTTTTGTCTAATATAGTTAATTTTCAATCATTTGAGCAATTGACTGAGCAAACTTGTGCTGCAAGGCTTGAAACTTGGAAATCCACTCGAGGCATTATAAGTCCAATCTTATTTGATAAAAACAAAACCCTAGTTGTAGGTTTCTGCTTAGGAGGAGGGTTTGTCTGATCGATATTTGAGTAGTATTGAGTGCTTGAGAACCCTAGGATCATGAGGAGGTGTATTAAATTAATTTGTCTTGATTAATGGGAGGGTAACTTTTGGGGTACAACAACTGCCCCTGTTCAATCTTCTTAAACCTGAAGAGTTAGACTAGCATGCTTGCCATTCGTGATCTTAAGATGGAAGATGATTGAACACTTAAGTGCCCAGAAATTTGCACTCACATGTGCATGAAGTAACACTGTTGGTTGATTATACCGGGAATAGAATTAAAGATGCTATTTGGAGAAGTGATAGGATGTCGTCAGTGATTGGCTTAAAGATGCCATCCTAAGTAATTGTTGATAGGAGTACCAGAATGAGTCTATGCTCGACTTAATCTAATGTAAATGCTTTTCAGAATGAACCTCTGAAGGAAATGCTTTTCAGAATGAAGCTCTGAAGGAAATGCTTTTCAGAATGAAGATCTGAAGGAAATGCTTTTCAGAATGAAGATCTGAAGGAAATGCTTTTCAGAATGAAGATCTGAAGGAAATGATTTTCAGAATGAAGATCTAAAGGAAATGCTTTTCAGAATGAATATTTGAATGAAATGCTTTTCAGAATGAAGATCTGAAGGAAATGATTTTCAAAATGAAGATCTGAAGGAAATGCTTTTCAGAATGAAGCTCTGAAGGAAATGCTTTTCAAAATGAAGATCTGAAGGAAATGCTTTTCATAATGAAGATCTGAAGGAAATGCTTTTCAGAATGAAGCTCTGAAGGAAATGCTTTTCATAATGAAGATCTGAAGGAAATGCTTTTCAGAATGAAGATCTGAAGGAAATGCTTTTCAAAATGAAGATCTAAAGGGAATGCTTTTCAAAATAAACCTCTGAAGGAGAATTCTTTTCAGAATGAAGCCTTAAAGGAGATTCTTTTCAGAATAAACCTCTGAAGGAAATGCTTTTCAGAATGAAGCCCTGAAGGAGATGCTTTTCAAAATTCAGTCTCTGAAGGGGATGCTTTTCAGAATTCAGTCTCTGAAGGGAAAGCTTTTCAGAATAAACCTCTGAAGGAGAATATTTTTCAGAACGAAGCCCTGAAGGATATTCTTTTCAGAATAAACCTCTGAAGGAGAATGCTTTTCAGAATGAAACCCTGAAGGAGATGCTTTTCAGAATTCAGTCTTTGAAGGGGATTCGTTTCAAAATACAGTCTCTAAAGGGGATGCTTTTTAGAATTCAGTCTCTGAAGGGGATGCTTTTCAGAATAAACTTCTGAAGGAGGATGCTTTTGAGAATTCAGTCTCTGAAGGGGATGATTTTCAGAATAAACTTCTGAAGGAGGATGCTTTTCAGAATTCAGTCTCTGGAAGGCATGCTTTTTAGAATAAATCTTTGAAGGAAATCATCTGGTCATGTGGATAGTCACCCTGTCCTATTTCGGGAATTGATTTATAACCTGTCTATAAATTGCTGATAATATTCGTCTATTTGCAAACTTAATCTGAAAAGACAAATTTAGTTTTATGAAATGTCATGATGTATGTAATGCATTGCGTAATAATTCTCTCAAAAATAAATGATAATAGTATATGTGTTTCGTATGCATATGTTATGATATTTTGTAAATGGTGTATAAATGCAATATGTCGTTGAAGCATATCAGTAGCTTTGTATAACATCTCTGGCTGGGGAAAATAAATCCCTGATTGTTGTTGGGGATGAAGATAATAATTCTTTAGCTTCATCTAGAACGTATTTACTGGGAATTCCCACTTTCTGTTTGAGGACACCTAGATGGGGATGTTTGACTTCTGCTTGGGGATAAAAGCATTCAAGGAGAATCGGTCGTTCATTGTTCTTTTTAGAGATTTGATTCTTTATGTATCCTGACTGGGAATAAAAGAGATGGATAATCCTATGATGCACTATTTGACAAGGTCTCAGATATGAGTATTAACTCTTCTGGGGAGGACAACATTGAATGATATTCAGACAAAGAATAAAATCTTGTCGGGGGCTTGCAATTTCAGAGAAATAAACCCTGTAGATTGTGTTGAAGAAATAAACTTTGATGGGGATTGGAAATTCATAGGTTGTGCCGAGGAAGCTTCTGTTATGTGTTGGGGAAATGATCAAACTTCCTTATCTTCTAGGGGACCTACTGGGGAAGATGATCATGTCAAGTTATTGATAAAAATGGCGGTGAACTGCTGGAAGATGCCCCACTTTATGTCTGAGGGTATATTAGATATGCTGGGGAATATATCTCTGTTGGGGAATGAGCTTGTGAATATAGCTCTGAGGAGATTACTCTGTGGGAATTTAGGGTCAACCTGAACATTATCTTGAATGCTAGAGTCCTTAGTAAATGTTAATCCTGTTTTCATGCATATATTTATAAACAGTAATCATATTCAAATGCATATGTTCATTCAATGTAATCATTGGACGTTTTTGCAAACAAAACAGAGAAAATAAAAACAATTTTAAATTTGAAATTTGATTGCATTGATTTGGAGAATTTGCCTATAAGCAGACAATCTTATATAAGGAGACATAAATCCTAGTAAGAGGAAATGATCGTAAATTTCAAAAAGAGGGTACAAAGAAAAACAAAGAAAAACAGCTATGTGGAAACGATCCCATTGAGTTTCAACTCCTCTGTTTCCCCTATGTATTCAAGCATCTCATCCCTTGTTGTCGGAAGAAGTTGATTGACTTAATCTATACCATTTGAACATGGAATTAGTGATTATGTTTGCTGTAAATGGATGGGTGATCCAACGGGACATCGTCGTATGCTTTAATCCCTAACTTTTTCTTGGATCGACCCTTTGGGTTTTCAGTCCATTGAGATATCCTTTTTTGCCTAAGCCACCTGTTGTACCCCAAAATTTGCCCTCCCATTTCTCAATGATTTCTCATCACAAGACCCTTGGAGCTCAAGATCCAGTTAGGGTTTCCTCTGCTCAAGACTTCTCCTTGCACTGTTGACCCAAATTAGGGTTTGTGTTTGCACAAAGATGTTTTGACCTAAATGGCCTAAGATGACTTTCATGCTTCATATTGGACTCCCAAGCTTATCCACATCAAGTTTCAAGCCTTGATTCCAAGTTTTTCCCAGTCAATTGGACAGTTGACCTAGAAATCAGCTGTATTGGGGAAAAAGTCAACTGTGGCCAGTTGACAGTCAAATCTCATGAAAATTGACCCACATCAACATTATGAACTCACATGGACCATTTGATCAAGTTTGGATCACAATTCCACAAGAAATTTGATCAGATCACCAAAAGGGCAAAATGGTCATTTTTAGGGTTTTGACTGCACAAAGGCAATTTTTGACTGTTTGACCTAGCCAATGGCAAACCAAGCTCACATATGGACTCAAGGACCCCATGGAATTGTCTTGACATGCTCAACAAGTTCAAAAGATCCCAAATGCACAAAATTGACAGTTGAATTTCCCAGTCAATTGATCAATTTTGACTGTATACTAAAAAGTCAAACTTTGACTTTTTGGTCAAAATCAAGAGTCAAGATTCATTTTTCATCAAAGCATGCCAAATCATGAAACTTGTTCATCAAGAAACCAAGAAATGCAAATTAGGATTTGAAATGAAGATTTTTCATAACTTAGAATTTTTCTAAGTTATGAAAAACCCTAATTTTTTTCCTAACTTTGCCCCACTTTCTCACCAAGATTCATTTGGATTCAAGCAAAAGTCAAAACATGAAAGTTGTAGCCTATTGCATAATCTACAACTTTGATTCACAAATTTTTCCCAAAAGAAGCTTGTATCTCAAGTTACAATTTTTGGAACAAGGGTACTAAACCATTCTTAACTTAGAGAAAATTTGACCTATTTTAGGCAGGATTTTTACCCAACTTCAAGACCATTTTTCACATACTTCCACTTGGAATTTCAATTTGCATTTCAAAGATGGATTTTATTACACATTCACAGCTTTCCAAAATGTCCAAGAACTCATCAAACAACCTCATGGTTTGAGAGAATCGAATTTTGCAATATGGGAAAAACTCACTTTTGTTATGGCCAATTTCCATGTTCATACACTTAGGCAATTTTCAAATCAGCATGCTTCCCTTGATTACAGGCCTCTAAACCATCCAACACTCATAAATTTAATGCAAACTCTTTGTGCCAAGACCATGTTCTATGTGTTCAAGCATTGCATAATGGTTTAATCCCAAAGTAGATAAAGCACTTTAACCATTTTTGCAAAAGTGAGCTTTATGTCAAAATGCAAATCCAAGAAGTACAGTTCAAATCCCCTTGGCACAAGTTTAGGAACTAATTACACTGCTCAATGCCAAGGTTTGCAGCACATTAGGGGGGCCTCTACCTGTCTAAAAACCAACTTGGACATCTCTTGCTTAAAGTGTAAGAAAGCTAGCATATCACACAACAACTCTCATATCAGCTAACCAGGCCTTAAGCAAACTTGTCAAGCATATTAAAAAGATCCCTCCTAAGCTGAAACACGACCCTAACATCTCCAATACCTCCCCATTCCCAGAATCACCCTCAAACTGTCCAAACAGAGCACCTGCTGCAGTTTGAATCCCACAACTCATTTCCATCGTGCATTCTTGCCCAAACCAGTTCAAACACCTTCCCTACCATCAATCCAAACTATCCAAAGAATTAGAAGTGGACTGTAACTCCTCTAATCAGTTTGGCCATTTTCATTTTCTTGTTTTACAGGTGGAGTGCTACAACTCGATTCAGCTAGTTTCAAAGCAAAGTAAAACTTGGAATAGCATCCCTGGACATCAAGGAAGCTGTACCAATCATCACCTTGCTCTGAAAGTACCTCCATCATCAGATACAACTTCAACTGAACAGGTATATTCTTGAACTTCTATCTCCCAATGTAGGCATCATTAGCTCTAAGTTTGTGAATAAGAAGTATTCTACTCATGCCCCTGAAACTGTACATACCTTCACTTTTCATTTATTTTGCATATGCTGTGAGAATTTAAGGTCTGAATATTGATAAAAAGTTAGGTTAAGATTTGGGAATGATAAAATTCTCTCTCATTTCTGAGAGTTAGGAGGAGTTCTTTACATATTCAGAATCGTGATTCAATGCTTAACATTTTTGGTGTTGTAAGTTTGTGCAAAAAGTCAAGGAATCCAGATGTTTGAATCAGTGTACAGGCGCACGTTTTTTGAACAATTTCTGGCTGGAGGTTGAAGAAGGACTTGGTGGGCTGGGCCTGTTTTTGTATTTCTTTTCACACACTATTTTTACTTTGACACCCCCTAGGCCCATTTGGTTTATTTTTATGATTTTTTGACTTTTGTTTTTTATTCCTGACTTATTTATTTTTCCTCATGATATTGAAAATATAAAAATAATTTTTTAAACCATTTTTGAATTTTTTAGGTATTTATTTGTTTATATTGATATTTGTACATAAATAAATAAATAAACACTTTTTACTTAAAATACTAAAAAATAATGTAAACACATTTTATTTTCATTTTTATTTTGTTTATCTTCTTAAAATATTTTATATAAAATATACTTTTTTTATAAATATTAAATATTATTATTTATATATATATAATACATATTTAGAAAATAATACAAATATATATATATATATATATATATTTATTAGAATATTTAGGACAAAAATACAAAAATACATATATTTTTCTTTTATTAATATTGGACCTCAAAAAATACCTTTTTTATAAGTATACTTCATTTTTATTTTATTTTGTACATAATTATTAAATATTTGTATATATTAAATAATTAATATATTTACTTAATAAAAATAGGGTTTTACCCTAAACATAAAAAACTCCAAAAAAATAATTCTTTTTTATTTTTGTTTATTTGACATAAAAAATACTCTTTTTTCATACACATAAAAAACCTTTTTGCATCTTGCATATTTATTTTATTTCTATTTAATTTGTGCAATTAAATATCTTGTAAATAATTCCAAATTGATGTAATAGCTAGGTTTAAATTCCTTGTCAAAATACCCTTATTTGAACATTTGTACCCCCTTCCCATATTGTGTTGTAATAGCTTAGGAACTTTAATTTTCGCACTTTAATGCTTTCTAATTATACCATGATAGAATTAGGGTTTGTATGCGAATAAAAACAACAAAATAGTTTGACCTAATTTCAAGATAATCAAAGCATGAAAATGGACAACACTAATCACACTTGCACCCCTAGGGTATTCCACTTGTTGCCTTCAATAAAATGGGCCATGTTGCATGTTAGGTGTCTTTGGCAAGACCAAAAACAATTCAATTGATCATAGTCCCTCGATGACGCTTTCGAAAGTTGTCTAAAAATGATCAAGTCCCTTAAAGGAAAAGTTGCCAAAGATACTTGGCACCATTGCAATTATGGTCTAAATAATGACCCGCGCCCGTCCCTTTCACATCCTAACACAAGATTGTCCACCAAATGCAATGGTGGAACAAAATTGTTAAAAGGGTTAAAACATAACAAAAATCTTTGAGAACTTTAGGGTAGATAGCTCTTAAGTACTTGTCAACTTGCAAAATAAAACACTTTTCTATCTTTCAAACCACACTTCACAAACACTTCACAAACACTTTCAAAACAAACTTTCAAAAACCTTGAAACATCTTTTCAAAAAGACAAACACCTTTTGTAAAACATTCGAGTAAAGAATTGTTACAAGGGTAGCCTAAATAAGGCATCTTTTTCAAAACCTTTTCAAAACCACACACAAAGCACCATTTCAAACAATTGAAAACCAAGGCAAGTTGATCTAAGCAAGTACCTAAGAGCCCATGGATAACCATGGATAGAAAGGGTGCTAATACCTTCCATTTCTATAATCTACTCCCCGAACCCAAGAAAATATCTCAAAGGTTTTTGCTGTGCTTTTTAAACCTTTCCTTAGGATAAAATAAAAAGTCGGTGGCGACTCTTGCTCAACCGAAACATTTACGAAAACAAACGCAAAACCATAGTCAGTCCTCCCACCGTATCACAGAACTGGCGACTCTGCTGGGGATAATAATTTAAAAGTGGAGTAACCTTAGGGCTTAGATCACCCTCTTGCATGATTAATTGTTTGTCTTGTTTGCTTTACATTTTGGCTCTCTTGTTTGGGTTTGGAATCCTACACCCGGATTTTGGGAAACATTCATAGATAGCAATACATTGTGGAAACTGTGCGGGGTATACCGACACGGTTGAAGCAATAGCTATATTTGTGCGACATATTTGTGAGTACCGGTAACCCTTGAGTTCAATCAAGGAGAGTACGGGGCCGCTGAGTGATGTCACTAAGCACTAATGACCTAGAACCTTACTTGACCATCTTGGCCTTTTATTAGGGGTAGTGAGATGACCGGCTTTGGTGCAGTCCGAAGTTGGTAGATACTCGATACTACACTCATTGAGGATTGTTTTCTTGGAATATTTTGGTCGCTAGTTAAGTGGCTAAACCAAAACAATGAACATTGAAAACAATCCAATGATATTGAGCTCCTTAGAACCCGGTTACTATTTATAGAACAGGTTTTTTAAGCCAACTACACTCAAGAGGGTACTTACCTATGAAACCCCATGCAAGCCTAAAACTAGGGTTTGGTGTGAATTACTTGTACATATGTTTGTGCATACATCATAAACATCATAAAGCATCATATGCATTCACTAACCACTTCAAGGGTTTAGATCTCCATCTTTGTTCTTGTTTTGTAGGTCATGGAAATTCCTCGCAGAAAAACCATCCAAGTCAACCTTGTGAGAATCCCTCCTCAACTCAAGGAGCTCACATCAAGAACTCCGGAAAGCTCATCCTTCAGTGAAAGACATGGTAGACTGCTCAGCTTAGTCAACACACACATTGAAGAAGACATGATGAAAGTGCTATTCTAGTTCTTTGACCCTCTTCACCATTGTTTCATTTTCCCTGACTATCAGTTGGTACCCACTTTGGAGGAGTTTTATCAACTCCTAAGAATCCCTATCCTTAATCAACTACCCTTCAACGGTACGGAAAAGGAACCAAAGCCGGAAGATGTTGCTCGAGCATTACATCTACAACCATCCGACATCAAGGGGCATTGGGAAACCAAAAGCGGCGTCAAAGGATTCTTAGCAAAATTCTTGTTTGAAAAGGCACAAGAATGTTGGAATTTATTGGACCTACAAGCCTTTGAGGAAATTGTGGCACTCCTTATCTATGGGTTGGTCTTGTTCCCAAATTCTGACCAATTGGTAGATGTCAACGCCGTCAAAATCTTCTTGTCCAGAAATCCAATACCAACATTGCTTGGGGACATTCTTCACTCATTTTACACACGAACAATGAGAAAGAGGGGTGTTCTCATGTGCTGTACTCCTCTCCTTGCAAGGTGGTTTATTTCGCACCTTCCACAATCTGTCTTGAAGAATGACCAAGGCTCAAGGTGGTCCTAACGGTTGATGACTCTTACTCACTCTGATGTACATTGGTGTTCTCGGTCCAGAGAAAATGTCATCATCGTCGATCGTTGTGGAGAGTTTCCTAATGTTCCTTTACTTGGAATCAGAGGAGGTATCACCTACAACCCTTGCTTAGCTTTGAGACAATTTGGATATGCACAGAGAGATGGCCCTCACGACATGTTGATTCCTGACCTAGTTTTTGACTTCGACAACGATGCGCAAGGACTTCGCCAAAGATTCATCAGAGCTTGGGGAAGGCCCAGCAAGGTTGATAGCAAGACTCTGGGACACAAGAACTCCATCCCTCTTGAGCCTTATCTCAAGTGGGTACGAGCCCGAGCCCAAAGTCTAATGATGCCTTATCCTCATGTACTCCCTGTGATTAAAGAGCCCGTCATGGAAGGAGAGGTTCCCTACACCATCCTATATCCTGACATGCCTACATCGTGGGAGGAAATGCAGAAGAGTTGGATTCAGCTCAAGGAGGAACGAAACACTTTTGAAGCTAGCTTCTATGCCACAGAGAAAAAGGTTTTAGAGCTCACCCGCCGACTCCATGAGCAAGAGGCCCTCAACACCTACATCGCACCAAAGAGGATGCGCAATGTCTTTTTACCTTGAGAAGTTGTTTTTGTAATATTTGGCCCATGGGGCATTTATGTACTAACAAATTTCTTCTTATTAATATGACGTGCGTTCTTTTTTTGTCTGCAACAAGTTTGAATATTCTAAATCCTTGAATGCATTGCATACATAAGCATATCATTCATCATGTGCATAAGCAGGTCTCACTCCAGGTTTCCTTATCTGTCTGCTGTTCATTTCAGTAGGATGGATCTCGAGCAAACAGTCAAAGACCTACAAGCTCAAAACGCACAGTTCCAGCAACTCCTGACGACCTTGGCTAAGGGTCAGGAGGATCTCAAGACCTTGCTGGGGAATAAAGACCCAGTGAAAAAGAAGAAAAAGAGACTCGGGGTGGCTACTTTAGGGAGAAGATTTGACGGAGAAGCCAGGAGAGTGCTTGAATTTCCTCCTACTTCTGATGAAGGAAACAATAAGGGAGGTGGGGGTGCGGTACCTTCCGAGTCCGATGTGGAAGAAGAGGAGGTCGAAGAGGATGAAGACTACTCTGATCAATAATACCCTCCAGCTGATGATAAATACAAAGGTTTAGAAGACAGGTTGGCCGCCATGGAGCTACAGAGAGTACCGGGTTTGGATTTTGAAGATTTGGGTTTAGTTGCCGGGATTGTGATTCCCCCAAAGTTCAAAGTGCCAGTGTTTGTGAGGTATGATGGGCTGTCCTGTCCAAAAATGCATCTCAGGTCCTACGTAAGAAAGATCCAACCCTATACGTCAGATAAAAACCTTTGGATCCATTTCTTTCAAGACAACCTTTCTGGGGCTCAATTGGAGTGGTTTTATCAGCTAGAGGGAACCAGCGTCCGAAATTGGGAAGACTTGGCCACCGCTTTTTACAAACAATATTAGTACAATTCTGACCTTGCTCCTACGCGTACCCAACTTCAGGGTATGTCATTAGGAACAGGCGAAGGATTCAAAGAATATGCACAAAAATGGAGGGATTTGGCTGGTAGGGTGCAACCTCCTTTAACCGACCGCGAACTTGTTGATATGTTTCTAGGGACCCTATCTGGGCCATTTTTCAATCATCTGATTGGTAACTCTTCCGCGGGGTTTACCGATTTGATCTTAACAAGCGAAAGAATAGAAGCTGGCATCAAGTCAGGAAAGATTCAGAAGGGTGTTGCTGCAAGTATTGAGAAAAAATCTTTCAAGAAGGAAACGGCTGTGGTATACTCCCAGAGAAGAGCAGGGAAGACTGAACGTCGGCCAACTGTGGGGCCGTAATGATTCAAAACCCTTCAAGTGAACAACCTCGCTATAACCAGTCCAGACCAAACCAGCAACGGGTGGAACGGCCACAACGGCAGTTCACTTGCATTAATATGACGCCAGCGCAAGTGCTTCCCCATTTGTTAAAATTGAATCTCGCCACTATCAAAGAGGCACCAAAAAATGTGAATACGTCCTCTCCGCATTACCATCCTAATGCTAAATGCGCCTACCATTCTGATAGTGTCGGGCACGACACCAATGATTGTTGGGCACTCAAGCATAAAATCCAAGACCTGATAGAGGCGAAGGAGGTGGAGTTCGACGCTCTGGAGAAGCCTAATGTGATATCTGCTCCCATGCCGAAGCACGGCCGAAATGTCAATGCCATTGAAGAAGATTTGTATGTTGCTGATGTCAATGATCTGATAACTCCATTGTTAACCATCAAGTTGAATCTGTTAAGGGCCGGGATCTTCCCGGGATGTAAAGAAGACTGTTATTGTTGTTACTCTCTGCCGTTTGATTGTCCGTTAATGAAGAAAGGCATCCAAGGCCTAATGGATAGTCGACAAATTTTGTTTGAAAAAGTTTCTGCTGTTCCAACCCATACTGAAGATGTCTCAATCATAACCATTCACGCCAATCTTTCCAAGGCCGTCAAAAAGCCTGTTAAGATTACGCCAGCCACAAAATCTGTTCCTTTGAAGATAACAATGCAAGGGCCTGTCCCCTATGTTTCTGAGAAGTCAATACCATGGAACAATGGCGGTGACGTCTACTACCATGGTATTAAACAAATCGAAATAACTGAAGAAAGTTCGGATGATGAAGAAGCCAGCATTGGAAACATTGCAGGCACGAGCAAAATCACCCAGAGCGGGAGAATATTTTCTCCAGAGATTGCCCCTCCGAGAGAAATATTTGGACCCTCATCTGCCGACAAGGGCATCTCTGCACCAGTAAAACTCTCCGCTAGAACCCCTTTGATTGAAGATGTTGTTGTTCCTAGTATTATCCCTCCTACCGCTGCTGATAAAGGTAAGGGAATCCAAGATGAGCTCGTCAGGACGAGGGCTCAACCCTTGGTCATCCCGGAAACCTCCAAGAAGGAAATGGATGAGATCTTGAAGATAATCAAAAAGAGTGATTACGATGTGGTAGAACAACTGGGGAAAACCCCCTCAAAGATCTCCATGCTGGCACTGCTACTTTGCTCGGAAGCGCACGCTAAAGCTCTGATAAAATTCCCGAAGGCAGCCCATGTGCCCCAGGAAACCTCTGCAGATCAATTTCAAAATTGCGTGGCTAGCCTTACTGCGGACAATGGATTAGGCTTCTCTGATGCCGACCTAACTCCTAAAGGTAGAAACCACAATGATGCTTTGCACATTTCAGTCGAGTGCCGAGGAACTACTCTCGCACATGTCTTGGTCGACACTGGTTCGTCGCTAAATGTACTACCTAAGAAGGCCTTGGACCGACTAGATTGTGAAGGGTTGGAGTTGAAGCCGAGTGATATTGTTGTCAGAGCTTTCGATGGTTCGAAGAGAATGGTCCATGGGGAGGTCGAAATTCCCATCAAGATAGGCACTGAGGTGTTTAAATCTACTTTCTATGTGATGGACATCCGTCCGTCATACTCTTGCTTGTTGGGTAGGCCTTGGATACACCATGCCGGGGCAGTCACCTCCTCTTTACATCAGATGTTGAAGTATCCTGTCAAGGGAAAGATCATTACTGTCCATGGTGAAGAGGAGTACATGATCAGCCACTTGAACTCCTTCCGGTATGTGGAGGTAGAGGGGGAGTTCATTGAGATGCCTTTTCAGCATTTCGAAGAAGTCCTTCCTGAAATAACAGTAGCAAAGTTGGAAGCTGAAGTACCGAGGCAGATGGCCAGGATGGCATCTCTGGAGGACGCAAAGGCCGCAATAAAGGAGGGGAAGAATTCAGCATGGGGGCAGTTGCCTGATATTCCACATAAAACGGACAAATTTGGATTAGGATTCACTACCGCGGGCCAGAAAGCTATGCGCCGTTCGAAGATTGAAAGAGCGCCAGTCAAAATTTCTCCCTACGGAATCAACGCTTTGGAGGACGAAGACAAAGAGAGCAACATCGAAGAGTGGATTTATCCAACTGTCAAAGGAGGATTGTGCAACTGGGAGGCAAAAGACTTTGTCCCCATCACTTTTATTCATCAGTAATTTATCTGTCAAACATTTCCTATTTGGTCTGTAATATTTATTTTCAAACAATCCGTACACTATCTTTTTCACCTCATGCCTTACCCGGGGCATGTAGGTCCATTTGTAAGGGTTTTGATTATTTTTCATATCCATATGCCATATTTAATGATTCATTGGACGTTTTTCATTTGATAAACTGCTGTGTTCATTTTCTTTCCTTTTGCATTTTTTGTTTAAGGATGGCTATCCCTTACACACACCCACACTCACAAATGCAGGTACCCATCCACTCCGGATTCCATGGGTGGCTATTCTTCTATATCCTTCAATAACTCTGAAGATCTGGTCAATCAAGCCGAGTATGAAGATGACGAAGGTTGTGAAGTACCAGGGGAACTAGCCAGACTTCTACAGCAAGAGGAAAGGGCCATCTTACCTCACGAAGAGTAATTGGAAACTGTCAATTTGGGAACCGAGGAAGACCGGAAGGAGGTACAAGTGGGTGCCAATCTGGAACCAAGTGTCAAGGAACGCCTGATACAGTTGTTGAATGAGTATGTTGAAATCTTTGCTTGGTCTTATGAAGACATGCCGGGTTTAGACACAGACATCGTGGTTCATCGTCTCCCCACAAGAGAGGATTATCCACCGATCAAGCAAAAAGTCCGCCGAATGAGGCCTGACATGTCTGAAAAAATCAAAGCAGAAGTGATGAAGCAATTCGACGCTGGCTTTCTGGCTGTTACGTCCTATCCTCAATGGGTCGCTAACATCGTGCCAGTACCTAATAAAGATGGCAAAGTCAGGATGTGTGTGGACTACCGGGATTTGAATAGAGCCAGCCCCAAAGATGATTTTCCACTTACACACATTGACATTTTGATCGACAATACAGCTCAGCACAAAGTGTTTTCCTTCATGGATGGATTCTCGGGCTACAATCAAATCAAAATGACCCCCGAAGATATGGAGAAAACAACTTTTGTCACACAATGGGGCACTTTCTGTTACAAGGTGATGCCGTTCGGACTGAAGAACGCTGGGGCAACTTATCAACGCACCATGGTGGCTTTGTTTCATGATATGATACATCATGAGATTGAAGTCTACGTAGACGATATGATAGCTCGGTCACAAACAGAGGAGGAGCACCTTGAACATCTAGAAAAGCTGTTTTCCAGATTGAAAGAATACAAACTCAGGCTGAATCCAAGTAAGTGCACTTTTGGAGTTAGGTCTGGTAAACTTCTGGGATTCGTTGTAAGCAACAAAGGCATTGAAGTCGATCCAGCAAAAGTGAAAGCAATACAAGAGATGCCTGCTCCCCGTACTGAAAAGGAGGTTAGAGGGTTCTTGGGGCGCTTGAACTATATTGCCAGATTCATCTCTCATTTGACTTCTACCTGTGAGCCAATTTTCAAACTCTTGAAGAAAGATCAGGTAGTCGAATGGAACGACGATTGCCAAGCTGCTTTTGATAAAATCAAGGAGTATTTGCTAGAACCTCCTATTCTGATGCCACCCGTCGAAGGAAGACCATTGATCATGTATCTGACCGTCTTGGATAACTCAATGGGGTGTGTTTTGGGCCAGCATGACGAGTCTGGTCGAAAAGAGCATGCTATTTATTACCTTAGCAAAAAGTTTACCGACTGTGAGACTCGATACTCACTGCTCGAGAAAACTTGCTGCGCTTTGGTATGGGCTGCTCGCCGACTAAGACAGTATATGTTGACTCATACTACCTTGTTGATTTCCAAAATGGATCCTATCAAGTATATCTTCGAGAAGCTTGCTTTATCTGGAAGAATAGCCAGATGGCAGATGATCCTGACTGAGTATGACATCCAGTACACCACCCAAAAAGCTATAAAAGGGAGTGTACTAGCTGACCATCTGGCTCATCAAGCTATCGAAGATTATCAACCCATGAGATTTGACTTCCCAGACGAGGATATCATGAATTTGGACAACATTGAAAGTAACGGACCGTATGACGGACCCGAAAAGGGATCCCGATGGACCCTGTACTTTGATGGTGCTTCAAATGCACTTGGAAACGGTATCGGCGCAGTACTCATTTCCACGGAAGGCTGTCACACACCTTTCACGGCCCGACTTTGCTTCAGCTGCACAAACAACATGGCTGAGTATGAAGCTTGCATCTTTGGTCTCAAGGCTGCTATAGACTTGGGGATCAAATCTTTGATCGTATTTGGGGACTCGGCTTTGGTTATCAGTCAAATCAAAGGAGAGTGGGATACCAAGCATCCTAATATTATCCCATACAAAGAACATGTCTTGACATTGTTGCCTCGTTTCGAGCAAATTACCTTCAAGCATTTCCTGCGAGAAGAGAATTAGCTAGCAGATGCTCTAGCTACAATGTCCTCCATGTTTAAACTCAACTGGGATAACGAGGCTCCCCAAATCACCATCGAGCGAATGGATGAACCTGCGCATTGTCACGAGATTAATACCGAAGAAGTAGTGGAACAACCCTGGTTCCATGAAATCAAAAGGTATCTCGAGACTAGAGATTATCCCGAAGGAGCTTCTGTAAATGACAAGAAGTTCTTAAGGAAATTTGCTGCTAAGTTCTTCCTGAGCAACGACATCCTTTACAAACGAAGCCATGATTGTGTATTACTCCGATGCGTAGACAAAGCTGAAGCAGAGTTGATCATGACTGAGATACACAGCGGCACATTTGGCACTCACTTGAGTGGACATACGATGGCTAAGAAGATTCTAAGGGCCGGCTATTACTGGTCTACCATGGAAGCTGACTGCCACCAACATTCCCGTACTTGTCACAAATGTCAAGTCTACGCTGACAAAGTTCATATCCCTCCGGTTCCTCTCAACGTTCTGACTGCTCCTTGGCCATTTGCGATGTGGGGCATTGACATGATTGGAGAGATCAAGCCCACGGCTTCCAACGAACATCGTTTCATCCTGGTCGCCATTGACTACTTCACCAAATGGGTCGAAGCAGCTTCCTTCGCCTCTGTTACTAAAAATGTGGTTGCCCGCTTCATCAAGCAAAATCTCATATGCCGATATGGTGTTCCAGACAGGATCATCATGGACAACGGCACAAATCTGAATAACACAATGATCACCGCATTGTGCGAACAGTTTAAGATTTATCATCACAATTCATCTCCCTATCGGCCGAAGATGAACGGTGCTATTGAAGCTGCGAACAAAAACATTAAGAAGATCATTCATAAAATGACAGTCACTTACAAAGACTGGCATGAGATGTTACCGTTTGCTCTGCATGGATACCGTACGACGGCACGTACTTCAACCGGGGCAACCCCATTTTCGTTGGTATATGGCATGGAAGCTGTCCTGCCTATGGAGGTTCAGATTCCTTCTCTAAGGATTATGAAGGACACAGGTTTGAATGAAGATGATTGGATGCAGACCCGACTTGATCAACTCAATTTGATCGACGAGAAACGACTCGCTGCTATATGCCATGGTCAGACGTATCAAAAGCGGATGATCAAGGCCTTTAATAAGAAAGTCAGACGTCAAGTGTATCAAGTCGGAGATCTCGTAATCAAGCGGATTATCTTGCCGCAAAGTGATCCCATGGGAAAATGGACTCCTACATATGAAGGACCATTTGTGATCAAGAGCATATTTTATGGTGGTGCAATGATTCTGACCACCATGTACGGCGACGATTTGCCGCACCCTGCGAACGCAAACATAGTCAAAAGATACTACGCATAAAATAACCCGACAAGTCGAAAACCCGAAAGGGCGGCTTGGGCAAAAATGGGCATCCCGGTGAACCGAAAACCCGAAAGGGCGGTTCAGGCAAAAATTAGGGATAAAAACAAAAAAAATCTGTACACCCGGCAAGTTGAAAACCCGAAAGGGCGGCTTGGGCAAAAAGGGGTTTCCCGGTGGATCGAAAACCCGAAAGGGCGATTCAGGAAAAAGTTAGGGAATTAAAGCGTATGACTATGTCTCGTCGGATCACTTCAAAGACAATCTCTTCATCAACCAGTTCCAGGCTTCTGATCAATCCAGTCATCGACAGACGAAGCGTTGAATGGACAGATATTCAGAGTTGTGAAGGCTACAGCGGAATGGAATCCCATGGAATTATTTCACATAGCCATCCTTATTTTGTATAAATCTTTCAATATTTACGACAAAATCCTCTTACTAGGATGATTGTCTCCTTTGTACAAATATACTCAGAGAAAGTTAATACAAATACTCTTCCCAGAAATTTGTGTCAGTTCCTTTTTCTTTTTTCTCTTGCACTAATTGTTTTATTTTGAGAAACGTCCAATGTTTTGTTAAATAGGCATATGCATTTGAACATAATCATTTCCTTATGAATCAAGAAAGAGGATTACTGATAGGTTAAAGGTGTAGTTGGATATCTTGATACCCCTTCAAAAGAAACCCCCAGGAGATTTGGAATCCATATCCCCAGCAAGTCTTGAAGCTTATCCCCAGTAAATTCTGGAAGCTTACCCCCTGCAGAGTACGGACGTCTCTCCCGAGCTTTATCCAAAGTTACTCCTCACAAGGGCTTATAAATGGGTTATCCTCAGCTTATTGCCACGGAAGATCGCTGTGATCGGTGGATCGGGAACTGACTGTTTAACGCTGGTTCGCGAAATGTCGCAGAAGCAAGAGTCGCCACCGTCTTTTATTTTCTCCAAATGGAAAGGACAAAAGCACAGAAAAATTCCTTATAGAGATTGCTCTCGGTTCGGGAGGTAGATTATAGAAAGGGAAGGTGTTAGCACCCTTTCTATCCATTGTTATCCATGGGCTCTTAGATACTTGCTCATTGTGTTTTCAAAAGGTTTGTTTGCTTTTCAACTGTGGGTTTTAAAAAGTTTCTTTGAAAATTTCAGTTCGACTCTTGTATCGGTCCTCAAGAGTGTTTGAAAGATTGCTTTCGAAAGCTTTTTTTTGAAAAGGTGTCGGTGTGAAAAGTATTTTTGATTTGTTTTGAAATTAGAGCAAGTATCTAGAATCGTCTACCTACCCTAAGGAATTCGTCTGTGTAGATGTCCTTTAAAGTAGTGCCATCCCACCATTGAGAGGTAGGTAGCACCACCGTTGGAGGTGTTCGGGTCAATTCGAAGCTTCGGGACATGGTGATCACTGGAGCAATAGGAAGATACCTTAGAAGCTACCCTCATGCCAGGTTCCCGGATCATGAAGACTTACTAAAACATCTTCTACTCGACGATCACCTTTCGAGGGGAAAGGCAACAGTGAGGCGTACCCTAGGGGTAGTGTGTGATTTGTGTGTCGTTTTCAGATATTTTTGTCTTGTCATGTATTGGTGATCTACGCTTTTGTTTTTATTTGAACATTCATTCTTTCATGCAATTTAATTAACAGTTAAAAAGATGCGGAAAATTAAAAGTTCTACGCTATTACAAAGGCGCGGGTCCACATCGCCAAATTAAATCCAGGACCCGATTTAAAATAAAATAAAGTGCGAAAAAGATAAAGGTTTAATTTACATGGCTTTGGGAGAATTACATAAAAAGAGGAAATAACATAAGTGCGCGAATTGGAACTACGATCGAATGCGAGGGCGTTGGACCCTTTTTAGGAAATTAAATTATAATTAACAAATTAAGTTAAAATAAAAAAAGAAAAGAACTTTTTTGGAGTTTTTTGTATTTATGGATTTTTAATAAGACAAATTAAATTGGAATTAAAACCTAGTTCTAGCTATTTTTAATTTATTAAAAAAAAACATGTTAAAGTTAAACCTAAAATTAACCTAATTAATTAATGGCAAGTTTTATTTACAAAAATAATATTTAATAATTAATTATGGTGAGAGAAAAAAGAAAAAGAATAAAAAAATACTTAAAACCCTAATTCTACACTTTTTTAGTTTATTAAGAAAATGTTAAAGTTAATCCTAGAATTTAAAAACTAAATTAATTAACAAGATTTTATTTACAAAAATATTAAATCAAATATATTTTATTTTTTGTCTTTTCTGATTTTTATTATTTTTTATATTAAGAAAATATTAATTTAAAGATTTAAGAAGAAATAATTAAATTAAACAAATAAAAGAAAAAAGATAGAAAAAGAAAAGAAACACAAACCCTAGGGGGTGTTGACCCCAATTTGGAGGTACCATCCAGCGTTTTTTGGCCCAAGAAGCTTGGCCTTGTTTGACTTTATTGGCTTGCGTATAACACGTCTGACTCATGCCCATGGTGGTCTCCAAATCAAGGCCCTTGGATTGCCCTCAGTGGCCATGTGGCAAGCTGGGATATTGAGTGTATAGTGAACCCCTGGAGTACGCGCTGCATAGGAAGATGGAATGGAAAATAATATGAGAAAGGGAGGGGGACCTGGGATTCGAACCCAGGTCCCAAGGCTTACCCATCCTTGTGCCTTGCCACTGAGCCATTCACGCGCTTTGGTTATAATATAGAAAACAAATAATATAATGCAAAACAAGGGTTAGTGGATAATTTTCGCGCGAAATTCAAACGCACCATTCGTTGGCCTACACATCATCATCTTCTCCAATTATTTGCTGTGCCTGAAACAAAAACAAACTGAATAGCGGGGGTTTTAAACCCCCACTAAATAGCAAGCATAAAAATAGCGATTAGCACCCTGTTAATCATAAATTAATCGCGAGGTATGGAAACGATTCACATGAAGCTTCTGAATTCAACAGTCCTGGTCTTAGGGTCTAATTTTTCTGGACGAGGAAACCCCCAATTTTACAGTTTCGTAACCCTAGCAAGCTTCCATGGTGATTTCGCGTATAGGCAAGCAAAACTCAATTAAACAATATGGTTAGCTTCAGAATGATAAGACTAATACAAAACAATCATTAGAACTCAAAATTATGGCATGAATGATGAAATACGATTATGCAAAAAAGATGAGACAGTTTGATTGCTAGGTACCAATTCTGGGTGCGTGAGGATTGTAAAAGAGTGCAGTTAGGTTCAGTGAAGCTTTTGCAAGCTATTGCAATTGGTATTTTGACTTAAAAAGCTTTGGAATCGTGGTTTCAGTTTTTGAATTTTGCTTGAAAAAGTGCAATGTTGTTTTTGAGAGGAGGCGCAGCTTAGAGGTTTTTTGGCATTAGGTCTTGATCAGTCTTATATGAGTGATGGATTAGGGTTGAAAAATATGTCCAAAACCTTTTGCATTGATGAAATGAATATTTGATTTTCATGCATATTTTTTCAAATCTTTTTTCATGAATATTTGATTCCAATCATAGCCAATCTTCCCAATTTGAGTTGTGCACGAATCTTGAGTGAATCATGAGTGATTATACTGCATAAAAAGATTCACATACATTTGTTTAGTATTTTTTCCATATTTTAATTAATTAAATGAATTAATTGTAATTAAAAATTCAAATAAATAATAAAAATGATGAAATAAATCCCCTTTGGGACAAATGGTCGTGCATATGCTTTGGATGATGAATTTTGGAAGAAAATGTGGCCCATTAGCAATTTTGAGGCATTTGAAGCAAAGTTGACTTTTCAAAATTCCCAAAAATTTCCCAACTTCCACAAGGCATATCTTGCTCAATTTTTAATCTTTGATCATGTTCTTGGACATTTTGGAAAGGTCTTGAAGTCCTCTAACCAATTCCTTTGATCCCATATCATTTTGATTTACCAATCTCAAGTTATGGCCTTTGACTTAAAGTCCCTTTTTGTTGACTTTTGAAAATGACCTATAATGTTGAAATTGATAACTTTTTGTGAGAGCATTTCTTGGACTTGAAGTGTGAAGAGGAGTTGTAGGAAATGTCTTTCTCTTCAAAATGAGCTTTGGATGGAATTTTTCTGATAATCCATGTGGAAGTTATGCCTTGGCCAAGTTATAGTTGACTTTTTCAACTGTCCAAATATGGAAACTTTTGCATCTTGAGACTTTTTGAGCCATGCCTTGAGAATCATGATCAAGCATTGATCAAATGATGTTTGTGGCTTCAAAATAAGATGTTGACAAAAAATTTGAACTTTTGACTGTCAAATGACCATTTTGCCCCTGCAGTTGACTGTAGTACAATTAGGGTTTTTGATTGTGCAATTTTGTGTTGTAAGTCTTGAAACTTGGTATGAGGATGCTTGACCATGTTTGTAGGCATGTGGGACTTGATTGGACCCTTGGAAAATTCATTTTCTTTGTCAGAACCAAAACCCTAGTTTTTGACTGTTAGGAGGCCCTTGAACTGTGCAACCCTTGGGAGCTTTTTGAACCTTTGACTTGGCAAATCTTGAAGAATATGGGAGGGCAAATTTTGGGGTACAACAGTTGCCCCTGTTCAATCTTCTTAGACCTGAGGATGCAGATTGGTTGACGTGCCTTTCGTAATCCGAAGGTGGAAGATGATTGAACACTAGAGTGCCCAGAAATTTGCGCTCACATGTTAGCAGGGTGATGGTGAAATGGGCTTATAGATGCCATTTTGAGATTGATGGATAGGATGATGGGCTTATAGATGCCATGCTGAGAGATGATGGAAGGTGGATGGGCTTATAGATGCCATCTGGGCGTCGATCGCGTAGGAGATTCCTTAGCGAGAACTTGCGTACCTGAAAAAAAGAAAATGATTACCCGACTTGTGACAGGAGCTGGTCTTCAAATTCTTTGTGTAGATGTGTCCTGACTGGTTACAGGAATTGAATCTGGAGCTTCAAACGGTGATGAATGAACCAGGGATGGTTACTACCCCAACGGGACGGTGAGAGAACCTTGGACGATTACTACCTCAACAGGAACGCTGAGAGAATCTTGGGCGACTTCAACCTCAACAGTAACGCTGAGAGAATCTTGGGCGACTTCAACCTCAACAGTAACACTGAGAGAATCTTGGACGACTTCAACCTCAACAGTAACGCTGAGAGAATCTGGGGACGATTACTACCTCAACAGTAACGCTGAGAGAATCTTGGGCGACTTCAACTTCGACAGTAACGCTGAGAGAATCTTGGGATGATTACTACCTCCGCAGTAACGGGGAGAGAACCATAGGCGACTTCAACCTCAACAGTAACGCTGAGAGAATCTGGGGACGATTACTACCTCCGCAGTAACGCTGAGAGAATCTTGGGCGACTTCAACCTCAACAGTAACGCTGAGAGAATCTTGGGACGATTACTACCTCCGCAGTAACGGGGAGAGAACCATAGGCGACTTCAACCTCAACAGTAACGCTGAGAGAATCTTGGATGTCTTCTACTGAGTCTTTATCAGGAAAATCTGTTAGGGATCGATTTAACTGGACTAGAGAAGGCCTTTGACTGGATAAGAAACAGAAAAATCTTAGCGTCGATTTAACTGAACCGGTCTAGGTCTTGAAATCTTCAACTGGATAAGAAACAGGGAGATCTTAGGGTCGATCTGACTGAACCAGAGAAGGCCTTTGACTGGATAAGAAACAGAAAAATCTTAGGGTCGATTTAACTGAACCGGTCTAGGTCTTGAAATCTTCAACTGGATAAGAAATAGGGAGATCTTAGGGTCGATCTGACTGAACCAGAGAAGGCCTTTGACTGGATAAGAAACAGAAAAATCTTAGGGTCGATTTAACTGAACCAGACTAGGTCTTGAAATATAGTTGAGAATTTAACTGGATCTTTCCTGAAAGGTAAAGGTCAGTCATATGCGATGCATGATATGGGTCAAGCAATGATGTTCTCAACATAAATGAGATTTGTAAGATATGATGCATATATGCATGCTATAATGTATAGAAATGTGATGTTTATGAACGTATATTTTCGTCTTAGGAAAATAAATCCTTGACGTGTGCCGGGAAGTCACTCCTGGGCTGATGTTGAAGAATAGATCTTTGCTTCTGCTGGGGATGATAGTTGCAAGAATGCCGGTAGGAGAAGATAACTCCGTTGGGGAATAAACTTGGCGAATAGAATATTCTGCAGGGACAAAAGTACTCTAATGATCTTGCTGGGAAGCAATACTCTGTGGGGAGAGGGATGCTTTGCTGGAATGTTAATGGTAACTTCGCTGGGGATACCATTGTTGTGTTGGAAGTGTTAATAGATTTCGTTGGGGATAAGAAGACTTCGTCGAGGATGTTCTTTCCGTGGCTTTTGGCTGAGGATAACCCAGTTATATCCTGGTAAGGAAATAACTCTTTGAATAAAGCCGGGAGACGCGTTCGTGCTCTGCGAGGATAAGCTTCCAGAATCTACTGGGGATAAGCTTACTGCTTGGGGAGATGGATCTCAACTTTCCTGGGGAAACCGGATTGGACTCTCCTGGGGAAGTCTTGAGCTGTATCGGGGAAGTGACTCCATTGAATGTTTGATATACCTCCGGGGAACAATCTTTAGACCAAGATTGCCGGGGATGCTTGTTAAGAATGCATGTATACTCCTGGGGAATGTTGAGATCTGCGGGAGGATACCCAACTTCCTTAAGGCTGACTGTAACTTTGCTTGGGGAGAGTGCACTGACTTGCTGGCTCACTCTCTGGGGAATTAAGATATACTGGTTATGTTCTTCAGCTGAACTTACCTTGGTACCTTGGAGGACAGAACAATTAGATTGCTCAGACAACTCTTTATTGCCCCTATTTCTAATGTTACCTGTAATTAATCCTTTGTTTCGTATGCAAATATTCATGAGTTAGCAAATTATTGTCAATGCATATATCACAAATTGAACCTTGGACGTTCTTCGCAAAACAAAACAGAAAAAGGAAAACAAAAGGCAGTTTGAGCTGAAAAGTATATTTGTATTGATTTTTTTTGAATTTGCCTGTAAAATAGGCGTTTATGTACAAGAGGCTGACGTCCTAGTAAGAGAACGCCGCCGAATCAAAAGAGTTTATACAAATTAGTACAAGAGAAAATAAAACAACTGTGTGAAATGAATGATCCACTGGGTTTCAACTCTGCTATTGCCTTTATATCTCCGAGCGTCTCATCACTTGATGACCTTGGTTGAAGAGGAAGCTGACTGATCGGTGCCGTCTGAACTTGATGTAGATACCAGATTCTGGATGCAAAGTGACCAATGAGACATAGTATTACGCTTTATCCCTAACTTTTGCCTGGACCGCCCTTTCGGGTTTTCAGTCCACCGGGATACCCATTTTTGCCCAAGCCGCCTTTTCAGGTTTTCGACTTGCCGGGTGTACAGATTTTTTCATTTCATCCCTTCATTTTGCCCGAACCCTTTTTGGTTCGCCGGGAAGCCCTAATTTTTGCCTAGGTATGTCAACCTAGTGGGTCTTTTATTAGGCGTATTATCTTTTTACTATGTCTGCATTGGCGGGGTGAGGAAGGTCGTCACCATCCATGTTGGTTAGAATCATGGCTCCTCCTGAGAACACATGTTTAACCACAAATGGCCCTTCATACGTAGGGGTCCATTTTCCCCTTGGATCACTCTGAGGAAGGATGATTCGCTTGATTACCAGATCCCCAACTTGATATTCTTGTGGTCTGACCTTTTTGTTAAATGCCCTGATCATTTGTTTTCGGTACGTCTGACCATGACAGATAGCAGCGAGTCTCTTTTCGTCAATTAAGTTTAGCTGATCAAGTCGTGTCTGGATCCAATCATCTTCGCTCAGATCTGCGTCCTTCATTATCCGGAGAGAGGGTATCTGCACTTCGATCGGTAAGACTGCCTCCATACCATAGACCAAGGAGAAAGGAGTTTCCCCGGTTGACGTCCTGGCTGAGGTACGGTACCCATGTAGAGCGAACGGTAACATCTCGTGCCAATCTTTATAAGTCACTGTCATCTTCTGCACGATTTTATTAATGTTCTTATTTGCTGCTTCTACAGCCCCATTCATCTTCGGCCTGTAAGGAGAAGAGTTGTGGTGCTGTATCTTAAAATGCTTGCAGAGCTCAGTGATCATCTTGTTATTAAGATTGGTACCGTTGTCTGTAATGATCCTTTCTGGGACACCGTATCGACAGATCAGGTTGTGCCGAATGAACCGTGCCACAACGGTCTTGGTTACCGTAGTGTAGGATGCTGCTTCAACCCACTTCGTGAAGTAATCAATCGCTACCAGGATGAAGCGATGCCCGTTAGATGCCGTAGGTTTAATCTCACCGATCATGTCTATGCCCCACATTGCAAACGGCCAAGGCGCAGTCAGAAAATTTAGAAGAACTGGAGGAACATGCACCTTGTCTGCATATATCTGGCATTTGTGGCATGTCCGAGAATGTTGGTAGCAGTCAGCTTCCATTGTGGACCAGAAATACCCTGCCCGAAGGATTTTCTTTGCCATCGTGTGTCCACTGGAATGTGTTCCGAAGGTCCCTTCGTGTAGCTCTTCCATGATCCTTTCTGCTTCTGTCTTGTCCACACAATGCAGTAAGGTCGAATCATGGTTTCGCTTATACAAGATGCCGTTGCTAAGGAAGAACTTCGCTGCGAACCTTCTCAGAAACTTTTTATCATTGACAGATGCACCTTCAGGGTATTCCTGAGCTTCCAAATATCTCTTCACTTCATGGTACCAAGGCTTCTCAGTCACCAATTCAGTCTCGAGATCACAACAGTATGCCGGTTCGTCCAGTTTCCAGATAATGATCCGGGGAGCCTCATTGTCCCATTTGACTTTGAACATGGAAGACATCGTAGCTAACGCGTCCGCCAGCTGATTCTCTTCTCTCGGAAAGTGTTCAAAGGTTATCTCTGTGAAGTGGGGGATCAAGGTCAGCATACATTCTCTGTAAGGAATAAGATTCGGATGTTTCGTATCCCACTCTCCTTTGATATGATTGATCACGAGAGCGGAATCTCCGAAAACACTCAGAAACTTGATCCTTAAGTCGATCGCAGCTTGGAGACCCATGATGCACGCCTCATACTCCGCCATGTTGTTGGTACAGTTGAAACATAGCCGAGCAGTAAGTGGAGTATGAGTGCCTTGAGGGGATATGATTATAGCGCCGATGCCGTTACCCAAAGCATTGGAGGCTCTGTCAAAGTGCATAGACCATCGGGATCCTTCCTCAGGTCCTTCATCCGGTCCAGGTAATTCACTATCAGTCACTATCATGATGCTCTCGTCCGGAAACTCGAAGTTCATTGACTGATAGTCGTCTACTGCCTGATGTGCCAAGTGGTCTGCCAATACACTTCCCTTAATGGCTTTCTGGGTCGTGTACTGAATGTCGTATTCCGTCAAGATCATCTGCCATCTTGCAATTCTCCCAGACAGAGCAGGCTTTTCAAATATATACTTTATAGGATCCATCTTTGAGATCAACAAGGTAGTGTTAGTCAGCATATACTGTCTCAGCCGGCGAGCAGCCCATACCAAAGCGCAGCAAGTTTTCTCAAGCAGTGACTATCGGGTCTCACAGTCGGTAAACTTTTTGCTAAGGTAATAAATGGCATGCTCTTTTCGGCCAGACTCGTCATGCTGCCCCAGCACACACCCCATTGAGTTGTCAAGTACTGTCAGGTATAGTATCAGAGGTCTCCCTTCAACCGGTGGCATGAGGATGGGTGGTTCCTGGAGACACTCTTTGATTCTGTCAAATGCAGCCTGGCATTCATCATTCCAACGTACTACCTGGTCTTTCTTCAGCAGCTTGAAGATTGGTTCACAGGTGGCAGTTAGGTGTGAGATGAATCGAGCAATGTAATTCAGGCGTCCTAGAAAGCCTCTGACCTCTTTCTCTATCTTAGGAACTGGCATCTCTTGAATAGCTTTAACCTTGGCAGGGTCCACTTGAATACCTTTGTCACTTACCACGAAGCCTAGCAACTTTCCGGATCTAACCCCGAAGGTGCACTTGTTCGGGTTCAACCTCAGCTTATACAACTTCAGTCGGTCAAACAATTTCTGCAGATGATCTAGGTGTTCTTCCTCAGTCTGGGACCTTGCAATCATGTCGTCAACATACACTTCTATCTCATGATGGATCATGTCATGAAATAAAGCAACCATGGCACGTTGGTAGGTTGCCCCAGCATTTTTCAGTCCAAAAGGCATGACCTTGTAGCAGAAGGTGCCCCACTGAGTGACAAAGGTAGTCTTTTCCATGTCTTCAGGAGCCATCTTGATCTGATTATACCCTGAGAAACCATCCATGAAAGAGAACACCTTATGCTGAGCAGTATTGTCAACAAGGACATCAATGTGAGGTAGAGGGAAGTCATCTTTGGGGCTGGCCCTATTCAGATCCCTGTAGTCGACACACATTCTGACCTTTCCATCTTTCTTTGGTACTGGCACCACATTGGCAACCCACTGAGGATAGGAAGTCACTGCAAGAAACCCGGAATCAAACTGTTTCATAACCTCGGCTTTGATCTTCTCAGACATCTCTGGACGCATACGGCGGACCTTTTGCTTAATCGGAGGGCAGTATTCCTTAGTAGGCAAGTGATGGACCACAATATCGGTATCCAACCCGGGCATGTTTTCGTAGGACCAGGCAAATATCTCCACATAATCATGTAGCATCCGAGTCAACCGTTGCTTCACGCTGAGCTCTAGGTTGGCACCAATCTTTACCTCCTTTCTGTCTGTCTCGGTACCCAGATTTATTGTTTCCACTGGCTCTTCGTGTGGTTGAATTGCCCTCTCTTCCTGGAGTAACAGTCTTGCAAGCTCGCCAGGCACTTCGCAATCATCTTCAACTTCGTCTTTGACTAAGTTGATCGGATTTTCGAAGTCATAACTGGCAGTAGCAGAGTCGTTACCAGTGAGATCCAGAGTGGATTGAAACCTGTATGAGTGAGTGTGTGTAAATACAGCTGTTTTTTGTAATATATAAGGAAAGGAAAGAAAGAAAAGGAGCATAAGATTTGAAATGCGAGAAAACGTCCAAGGTCTTTATTCATGATATATGAAATGACAATTTATATGCCCTCACAAATGAAACCAACGGTGCCTCGGGTAAGACACCGGGCCATAGAGTTTTAATTGTTTATTACAAATAACAAAACAAAGAAGTTTATTACTGCGTAACAAAAGTAACAGGAGTATGATCTTTGGCAATCCAATTGGTCAATCCGCCATCAGTTGTCGGGTAGATCCAGCTATTGAACTCTGACTCTCCCACTTCATCTTCATCTCCCACAGCATTCACTCCTGGGTTGGTAATAAGCACAGGAGGTCTTCTGATCTCTGCCTTGCGCATATCCTTCTGACCCTCTGCAGTAAAACCCAGTCCAAACTTGTCAGCTTTAGGTGTAAAATCAGGGAGCCTGCCCCAGTTAGCACATTCACCTTTCTTGACCACAGCCCGGACATCCTTCAAGGAAGCCATCTTCAAAGGAACATCCTCTTCGACCACTATTTCTGCTGCTGCCAATGTTGGAGGTACCTCTTCGAAATGCTGAAAGGGGGTTTCAATAAACTCCCCGTCCATCTCGATATACCTGAAGGAATTCAAATGACTCACCATATACTCCTCCTCTCCCTGCACAGTGACAATCTTCCCTCTGACGGGGTACTTGAGCTTCTGGTGCAAGGTAGAGGTCACTGCCCCAGCTTTGTGGATCCAAGGTCGACCCAGTAGACAAGAATACGATGGACGGATATCCATCACATAGAAAGTGGAGTCGAATACTTGAGAACCCACCCGGATAGGAATGTCAACCTCTCCATGAACCATCCTCTTAGAACCATCAAAGGCTCTGACGATGATATTGCTAGGTTTCAGCTCCAGGCCCTCACAATCCAAACGGTCTAAGGCCTTCTTGGGTAGCACATTCAGGGAAGAACCAGTGTCCATCAACACGTGCGCCAGAGTAGTGCCCCTGCATTCAATAGAGACATGCAGGGCGTCATTGTGGTCCTTTCCCTTAGCAGTAAGATCAGCATCTGAGAAACCCAAGCCATTGTCCGCTGTCAGATTTGCTACGCAATCAGTAAACTGGACTGCAGATGTCTCTTGTGGCACATGGGCCGTCTTGAGGAATGAAATCAGGGCCTTAGCATGGGCCTCTGAGCACAGTAGCAAGGAGAGCATTGAGATCTTGGAGGGGGTGTTCCCCAGTTGCTCGACAACATTAAAGTCACTCTTCTTGATTATTTTCAGGATTTCCTCCATCTCTTGTTGGGAGGCCTCAGTAGTCACAGATTTTGGTGCCTCCATCCGGGCAGGCTCATCTTCAATCCATTTGCCCCGAGCATTAGATGACTCGGCAGCAGGGGAAACAACTTGATCAGAACTGGGAACAGGTACCCTTGCAGGTGTTATAGTGAGGGGTCTTCGAATAGCGGGCGGTGCAATGTCAGGCGAGAAGAGCCTGCCACTGCGGGTAACTTTTGCTGGACCAGTGATATTGCTGATGCTGGTACCAGTGTTGAACTCTTGCTTGATTCCATGTACATACACGTCTGCCCCATAGTGCCAGGGGACAGCCTTATCAGATTCGTAGGGAAGAGGCCCCGGAACAGTAATAACAACGGGTGCGACAGTCATGATTTGAAATGGCTTTCTTGGGAGAGCCTTGATCGGATTATTAAAGATTGTAACAACATAAACTTCTTCTACCGGAACCAACTGAACAACAGACTTCTTGAACAGAATCTCTTTGCTGTCCATTAGACTTTGGATGCCCAACTTAAGCAAAGGACAACCAGAAAGGGAAACAACACAGAAAAGGCAACCCTCACTACAACCCGGAAATAAACCAGCCAGAAGTAGCTTCCTCTTGACGGTCATCAGGGGAGTAGCTACATCATTCACAGAAATGGCGTACACATCTTCATCAACAGCATTTACTCCATGCTGGGGCATAGGAGCAGTCACCACATTCGGCCTCTCAGGCGCTTCAAACTGTATTTCTTTTGCGTCAATAAGGTCTTGCACCTTATTCCTTAAGGCCCAACAGTCATCAGTGGAATGCCCAGGGCTATCAGAATGGTAAGCACAACGGGCATTTGGATTGTATTTCGGAGAAGCAGTATTCACCACTTTCGGGGCCTCCCTGACAGTCACTAGGTTGGTGGACAACAACTGCGGCAAGATTTGCGATAAAGTCATACTCAAACGGGTAAACTCCCTTCTGGGTCTTTCAGCCCTTTGTGGATTGGTTTGCCGAGGAGCGGCAGCAGGCTTAGCAATCATCACCGTGTTGACAGATTGGCGGCGCTCAGGTTTCTCTTGTCTTCTAGAGCCATATACAGCACTAGCCTCCTTCTTGAAGGGTTTCTTCTCAGAACTTGTAGATGCACCCTTCTGAATTTTGCCAGACTTCATCCCAGCCTCTATTCTCTCTCCAGTCAGAATAAGATCAGTAAACCCTGCAGATGAGTTACCGATAAGATGATTGAAAAACGGCCCAGATAGGGTCCCCAAGAACATGTCTACCAACTCCCGGTCAGTCAACGGAGGCTGCACCCTGCCAGCCAGATCCCTCCACTTCTGTGCGTACTCTTTAAAACCTTCGCTTGACCCTAGCGACATACCCTGGAGTTGGGTACGTGTAGGGGCAAGGTCGGCATTATATTGATACTGCTTATAGAAAGCAGTAGCCAACTCCTCCCAGTTACGAACCTTGGTCCCATCCAGCTGATAGAACCATTCGAGATGAGTCCCTGAAAGATTCTCCTGGAAGAAGTGGATCCACAAATTCTTGTCCACTGAGTACGGTTGAATCTTCCGCACATAGGATCTGAGGTGTAGCTTGGGACAAGACGCCCCGTCATACTTGGTAAAGGATGGTGCTTTGAACTTATGAGGAATGATCACACCAGTAGACAAACCCAAGTCTCCGAAATCCAGCCCAGGCACTTGTTGGATCTCCATTGCATTCAGTCTGTCCTCCAACTGCTTGTACCGGTCTTCAGCCGGAGGATACTGTTCCTCATCAAAATCAGTCTCGTTGTCAGAGACTACCGGACTAGGACCTTTTCCCCCTTGGGGACTACTCTTGCCTATAGAAGAACCAGCCTCTTCATTCTACAGAGTGTTGCCAAACCTTCGGCCCGAGTTGAAAAGAATCGCTCTCTTCTTCTTCTTCTTCTCCTTCTTCAGGAGCAGAGCCTTCAGCTCTTTTTGGCCCTGAGCCAAACCCATGATTAGTTCCTGAAATTGCGCATTCTGCGCCTGAAGAGCCTTGATAGACATCTCGGTTGATGATGAGTCAGGATTCATGATGCTGAAATAAACAGCGAAGAACAGTAAGCAACCTGAAAAGAAGAAAACCTGCTATGCACATGATGAATGGAATGCGTATGATTTATGTTTTCAAAGACAATCGGGAATCAACTTTGTAAACAAAAAGGAACACACTTCATTAGATTCAACTTTGAAACTTAAATTGTTCAACAGGTTGCCCTTAGGCGTTACATGAAAGGGAAATACTGAAAAGGGAAATAAAACTGTAAAAGAACATCCAGAGCTCCTTATTGATCCCATGGTCTCCTCTTCTCAGTACGGATGTAAGCATTCAGAGCTCGCTCATTCTCCAACTGCTTTGTCAGCTTCTGGATCTTCAATTCCTTCTCGTTGAACATTTCCCGGTAAGAATCCCGCTCTTCTCGCAGTTGCGACCAAGATCTCTTTAATGTCTCATAATCAGTAGGTATCTGAGGAGGAAGGACAGTTGGAGGAACACCATCTTTGTCAGGATACTCAAGAATGATAGGTCTGACGGCTTCGTATGGCATACCTAACTTCTGAGCCCGGATACGAACCCATTTGTAGTAGGCTTCCATAGGTAGAGAAGTCTTTGGCCCCAACTCTTGTGGGTCAGCTTTATGAATTTTATCCCAAGCCTTGATGAACCTACGACGCAGCTCGTCACTATCCACCTGAAACTCAAAACTGATGTGAGGAACCAACATCTCATGAGGCCCCGTTCTTCTGGCTCTTCCAAACTGACGGAGAGCTAGACATGGATTGTAGGAGATCCCTCCTTGAGTACCAATCAGAGGAACATTAGGGTATTCCCCGCAGCGATCAATAACAGCTATCTCATCCAAACCTCTGAAAGTCCAAATGATGTCTTTATCAGTGAGAGACATTAGCCTGTGAGCCCAATCTCTTCCTTCTTGGTTCTTCAGCACGAACTTAGGGAGGTGCGAAATAAACCACCTCACCAACAAAGGGATACAACACCATAGAGTTCCTTGTCTTCGGGCAGTACGAGCATAAAGTTGTTGCAGGATGTCACCCAAGAGAGTGGGTACAGGATTCTGAGACATAAAGATCCTTATGGCAGTGACATTGATGAAGTTGTCAGGATTAGGAAACAAGACTAACCCATAGATTAAGAGGGCCAAGATGTCTTCATATGCCCTAAAGTCCAGGTCATTCCAGAAACTGTTAGCTTTACCAATCAGAAACTTGGCCAAGAAACCCTTAACTCCGCTTCTAGTTACCCAGTTGTCCATTACCTCTTGATGTGTCAAGGGAAGAGCTGCAGCAACCTCCTCAAGCCTGAGGGTCTTTTCCCAACCAGTAAAGGGAGTCTGATCCAAGATAGGGATACCAAGCAAATCAGAGAACTCTTCCAAGGTAGGGACCAGTTGGAAGTCTTGAAAGGTGAAGCACTGGTACAGAGGGTCATAGAACTGGGTCAGAACACTCATCAACTGTTGATCCCGCTTTGCAGTGACTAAACTGAGAAGAGAACCATGCCTCTGAATGAAGGAAGTGGTATTTGGAATTCTGCTAACCAACTCTTCAAGCAACTCAGGTGAGTGAACAAAGTTGAACCGGATAGTATTCCTTCGCACAGGCATCATGGTGTCCTACAAAACAGAGCAAAGGTGAAACCCTCTTGTATTTGAAATGGTCAGTCCTTATGCAGGATGCATGCAATGCTCATGATGTTATGATGTTATGATAAAGCACACCACAAATAGATACAAAGGCAAACATGGTAAGGCACACAAGTCACACAAGACAGACCCTTAAAGTTTAGGCCAGCATGAGGTCTAGGTATTACCCTCTTTCAGTTTGTTGGTTCATACCTGTCCTATCAAAGTAACCGGGTTCTTAGAGGATCCCAATATCATTGACTACCCTCAATCGGTCATAACTCCAGCATCGCAATCTTTTCTTGCGGCCAGAACCATCACGAGAGTTTAGCCTCAATGGGCGTAGCATACTGCTACTGTTCTAATGGCCAAGTTGTGTCATTTAAGGTTCTAAGGTCTGTTGGTGCTTAATGACTCCTTAGAAGACCCATATTCTCCTCGTTGCAACACAAGGGATATCGGTACAGACCAAGGTGCCACACCAACGTAGCCACTGCTTCACCCGTGTCGGTCTACGCCGGACAGGTCCCTCACAACTTATGCTACCTAAACAAGGTATCCCCAGATCCGGGTTAGGATATATGTAACTCCCATGCAACCCACAATTTAAAGCAAGCAAATCAATACAATTGAAAACACAGTGATCTTAGTCCTAAGGTACACCTCACTTTAAGTAAAGTCCCCAGCAGAGTCGCCAGTTCTGTGATCGGTGGATCGGGAACTGACTGTTTAACGCTGGTTCGCGAAATGTCGCGGAAGCAAGAGTCGCCACCGTCTTTTATTTTCTCCAAATGGAAAGGACAAAAGCACAGAAAAATTCCTTATAGAGATTACTCTCGGTTCGGGAGGTAGATTATAGAAAGGGAAGGTGTTAGCACCCTTTCTATCCATGGTTATCCATGGGCTCTTAGATACTTGCTCATTGTGTTTTCAAAAGGTTTGTTTGCTTTTCAACTGTGGGTTTTAAAAAGTTTCTTTGAAAATTTCAGTTCGACTCTTGTATCGGTCCTCAAGAGTGTTTGAAAGATTGCTTTCGAAAGCTTTTTTTTGAAAAGGTGTCGGTGTGAAAAGTATTTTTGATTTGTTTTGAAATTAGAGCAAGTATCTAGAGTCGTCTACCTACCCTAAGGAATTCGTCTGTGTAGATGTCCTTTAAAGTAGTGCCATCCCACCATTGAGAGGTAGGTAGCACCACCGTTGGAGGTGTTCGGGTCAATTCGAAGGTTCGGGACATGGTGATCACCGGAGCAATAGGAAGATACCTTAGAAGCTACCCTCATGCCAGGTTCCTGGATCATGAGGACTTACTAAAACATCTTCTACTCGACGATCACCTTTCGAGGGGCAAGGAAACAGTGAGGCGTACCCTAGGGGTAGTATGTGATTTGTGTGTCGTTTTCAGATATTTTTGTCTTGTCATGTATTGGTGATCTACGCTTTTGTTTTTATTTGAACATTCATTCTTTCATGCAATTTAATTAACAGTTAAAAAGATGCGGAAAATTAAAAGTTCTACGCTATTACAAAGGCGCGGGTCCACATCGCCAAATTAAATCCAGGACCCGATTTAAAATAAAATAAAGTGCGAAAAAGATAAAGGTTTAATTTACATGGCTTTGGGAGAATTACATAAAAAGAGGAAATAACATAAGCGCGCGAATTGGAACTACGATCGAATGCGAGGGCGTTGGACCCTTTTTAGGAAATTAAATTATAATTAACAAATTAAGTTAAAATAAAAAAAGAAAAGATTTTTTTTGGAGTTTTTTGTATTTATGGATTTTTAATAAGACAAATTAAATTGGAATTAAAACCTAGTTCTAGCTATTTTTAATTTATTAAAAAAAACATGTTAAAGTTAAACCTAAAATTAACCTAATTAATTAATGGCAAGTTTTATTTACAAAAATAATATTTAATAATTAATTATGGTGAGAGAAAAAAGAAAAAGAATAAAAAAATACTTAAAACCCTAATTCTACACTTTTTTAGTTTATTAAGAAAATGTTAAAGTTAATCCTAGAATTTAAAAACTAAATTAATTAACAAGATTTTATTTACAAAAATATTAAATCAAATATATTTTATTTTTTGTCTTTTCTGATTTTTATTATTTTTTATATTAAGAAAATATTAATTTAAAGATTTAAGAAGAAATAATTAAATTAAACAAATAAAAGAAAAAAGATAGAAAAAGAAAAGAAACACAAACCCTAGGGGGTGTTGACCCCAATTTGGAGGTACCATCCAGCGTTTTTTGGCCCAAGAAGCTTGGCCTTGTTTGACTTTATTGGCTTGCGTATGACACGTCTGACTCATGCCCATGGTGGTCTCCAAATCAAGGCCCTTGGATTGCCCTCAGTGGCCATGTGGCAAGCTGGGATATTGAGTGTATAGTGAACCCCTGGAGTACGCGTTGCATAGGAAGATGGAATGGAAAATAATATGAGAAAGGGAGGGGGACCTGGGATTCGAACCCAGGTCCCAAGGCTTACCCATCCTTGTGCCTTGCCACTGAGCCATTCACGCGCTTTGGTTATAATATAGAAAACAAATAATATAATGCAAAACAAGGGTTAGTGGATAATTTTCGCGCGAAATTCAAACGCACGATTCGTTGGCCTACACATCATCATCTTCTCCAATTATTTGCTGTGCCTGAAACAAAAACAAACTGAATAGCGGGGGTTTTAAACCCCCACTAAATAGCAAGCATAAAAATAGCGATTAGCACCCTGTTAATCATAAATTAATCGCGAGGTATGGAAACGATTCACATGAAGCTTCTGAATTCAACAGTCCTGGTCTTAGGGTCTAATTTTTCTGGACGAGGAAACCCCCAATTTTATAGTTTCGTAACCCTAGCAAGCTTCCATGGTGATTTCGCGTATAGGCAAGCAAAACTCAATTAAACAATATGGTTAGCTTCAGAATGATAAGACTAATACAAAACAATCACTAGAACTCAAAATTATGGCATGAATGATGAAATACGATTATGCAAAAAAGATGAGCCAGTTTGATTGCTAGGTACCAATTCTGGGTGCGTGAGGATTGTAAAAGAGTGCAGTTAGGTTCAGTGAAGCTTTTGCAAGCTATTGCAATTGGTATTTTGCCTTAAAAAGCTTTGGAATCGTGGTTTCAGTTTTTGAATTTTGCTTGAAAAAGTGCAATGTTGTTTTTGAGAGGAGGCGCAGCTTAGAGGTTTTTTGGCATTAGGTCTTGATCAGTCTTATATGAGTGATGGATTAGGGTTGAAAAATATGTCCAAAACCTTTTGCATTGATGGAATGAATATTTGATTTTCATGCATATTTTTTCAAATCTTTTTTCATGAATATTTGATTCCAATCATAGCCAATCTTCCCAATTTGAGTTGTGCACGAATCTTGAGTGAATCATGAGTGATTATACTGCATAAAAAGATTCACATACATTTGTTTAGTATTTTTTCCATATTTTAATTAATTAAATGAATTAATTGTAATTAAAAATTCAAATAAATAATAAAAATGATGAAATAAATCCCCTTTGGGCCAAATGGTCGTGCATATGCTTTGTATGATGAATTTTGGAAGAAAATGTGGCCCATTAGCAATTTTGAGGCATTTGAAGCAAAGTTGACTTTTCAAAATTCCCAAAAATTTCCCAACTTCCACAAGGCATATCTTGCTCAATTTTTAAGCTTTGATCATGTTCTTGGACATTTTGGAAAGGTCTTGAAGTCCTATAACCAATGCCTTTATTCCCATGTCATTTTGATTTACCAATCTCAAGTTATGGCCTTTGACTTAAAGTCCCTTTTTGTTGACTTTTGAAAATGACCTATAATGTTGAAATTGATAACTTTTTGTGAGAGCATTTATTGGACTTGAAGTGTGAAGAGGAGTTGTAGGAAATGTCTTTCTCTTCAAAATGAGCTTTGGATGGAATTTTTCTGATAATCCATGTGGAAGTTATGCCTTGGCCAAGTTACAGTTGACTTTTTCAACTGTCCAAATATGGAAACTTTTGCATCTTGAGACTTTTTGAGCCATGCCTTGAGAATCATGATCAAGCATTGATCAAATGATGTTTGTGGCTTCAAAATAAGATGTTGACCAAAAATTTGAACTTTTGACTGTCAAATGACCATTTTGCCCCTGCAGTTGACTGTAGTGCAATTAGGGTTTTTGACTGTGCAATTTTGTGCTGTAAGTCTTGAAACTTGGTATGAGGATGCTTGACCATGTTTGTAGGCATGTGGGACTTGATTGGACCCTTGGAAACTTCATTTTCTTTGTCAGAACCAAAACCCTAGTTTTTGACTGTTAGGAGGCCCTTGAACTGTGCAACCCTTGGGAGCTTTTTGAACCTTTGACTTGGCAAATCTTGAAGAATATGGGAGGGCAAATTTTGGGGTACAACAATCGCACTCGGCAAAATTCTTCCTATCCCCAGCGGAGTTCATCAGAGTTCCCCAGCATAACTTATCAATACAATCAGAGGAGTTTATCTTTGTTATCTCCAGCCAGAGAATCCTCCGGAACTCAATTCCCCTCAGAACTAAGTTTCAGTATCCCCAGCGGAACCAGACTAGTGAACCTTCTCCCCACTGAGATGCTTCCCACCAAGCTGAAGATTCTCAGATCATACTTCCCCAGCATGGGTCTACCAGGTTCTAAAATCCCCAGTAGAAATCATCAGAAATTCTTTTACCCTGCAAGTCACCAAGGAGAGTCCAAGTCCCCGCAAGTGGTTCTAAGGCCCCTCGACGTTTGAAGGTCTGATATCTCCCAAGAAAATCTGAAGACTCTCAATTCTCAGTTCCTCATTGTATATTCAAGATCTCCTCAAGACAAGAATTCCCCAGAAGATTGGTATACAACCCAAGCCCCTTATTCTCCAACAACCACCAAGAATTATTCTTCCCGGCAGCAGTCAAGATGCTTCAGCCATCTCAGATTCATCTATCCTTCGCAAGATGGCTCTCCAGCTTACATGCGCATTCATTTACATCCATATCATATAACATACGTTGCATCATGCATCATGACATTGCATACAACTAACCCTTTACCTTTTCAGGTAAGATCAGTCGACAGACAAAAATCATTATCTTCCGAGATTCTTTCCAGGAATAGTTCAGATGTGACCCAAACATGACAACATTCTGATTCTTATTCCAGATTCATCCAGATGCAGTTTTACACGAGCTCATCACCAGGAAGCCCTACACCGGTTCCTCTTCAACTTCAAGATTTCTGAAAACAGTTTACGGGTTCTCCAAGTAACGGATGTTAACCTATCGCTTGTTCAGTTTCTTCTCAAGACTTCTGAAAACAGTTTATGGATTCTTCCCAACAACGGATGTTAATCTATCGCTTGTTCAGATGCAACTTTTGAAAATAGTTTACGGACGCTTCCCAACAACGGATGCTGCTCTATTGCTTATTCAGCTTCAAGATTTCTGAAAACAGTTCACGGGTTCTCCAAGTAACGGATGTTGACCTATCGCTTGTTCAGTTTCTTCTCAAGACTTCTGAAAACAGTTTATGGATTCTTCCCAACAACGGATGTTAATCTATCGCTTGTTCAGATGCAACTTTTGAAAACAGTTTACGGACGCTTCCCAACAACGGATGCTACTCTATTGCTTATTCAACTTCAAGATTTCTGAAAACAGTTCACGGGTTCTCCAAGTAACGGATGTTAACCTATCGCTTGTTCAGTTTCTTCTCAAGACTTCTGAAAACAGTTTATGGATTCTTCCCAACAACGGATGTTAATCTATCGCTTGTTCAGATGCAACTTTTGAAAACAGTTTACGGACGCTTCCCAACAACGGATGCTTCTCTATTGCTTATTCAACTTCAAGATTTCTGAAAACAGTTCACGGGTTCTCCAAGTAACGGATGTTGACCTATCGCTTGTTCAGTTTCTTCTCAAGACTTCTGAAAACAGTTTATGGATTCTTCCCAACAACGGATGTTAATCTATCGCTTGTTCAGATGCAACTTTTGAAAACAATTTACGGACGCTTCCCAACAACGGATGCTGCTCTATTACTTATTCAACTTCAAGATTTCTGAAAACAGTTCACGGGTTCTCCAAGTAACGGATGTTAACCTATCGCTTGTTCAGTTTCTTCTCAAGACTTCTGAAAACAGTTTATGGATTCTTCCCAACAACGGATGTTAATCTATCGCTTGTTCAGATGCAACTTTTGAAAACAGTTTACGGACGCTTCCCAACAACGGTTGCTGCTCTATTGCTTATTCAACTTCAAGATTTCTGAAAACAATTCACGGGTTCTCCAAGTAACGGATGTTGACCTATCGCTTGTTCAGTTTCTTCTCAAGACTTCTGAAAACAGTTTATGGATTCTTCCCAACAACGGATGTTAATCTATCGCTTGTTCAGATGCAACTTTTGAAAACAGTTTACGGACGCTTCCCAACAACGGATGCTGCTCTATTGCTTATTCAACTTCAAGATTTCTAAAAACAGTTCACGGGTTCTACAAGTAACGGATGTTAACCTATCGCTTTTTCAGACTCTTCTCAAACTTCTGAAAACAGTTTACAGATGCCTCCAGATACGGATGTCAATCTATTGCTTGTTCAGACCCCCAATTCAGAGATGGTCCTAAGCATGGACACCTTTCTGATACTCATTCCAGATGACATATTTAAGCCCATCCCCGACAAATTTCTGTCACTTCTCCTGATGGCATCGTTAATCCCATCTCCAAATGGCATCTCTAAGCCCATTCCCGCATCCATTGCTTTGACGAGTGCAAATTTAAGGGCACTCTAGTGTCCAATCTCCTTTTACCATCGAGTCACGAAAGGCAAACTTGCCAATCTAACTCTTCAGGTTCAAGAAGATTGAACAGGGGCAACTGTTGTACCCCAAAATTTGCCCTCCCATTTCTCAATGATTTCTCATCACAAGACCCTTGGAGCTCAAGATCCAGTTAGGGTTTCCTCTGCTCAAGACTTCTCCTTGCACTGTTGACCCAAATTAGGGTTTGTGTTTGCACAAAGATGTTTTGACCTAAATGGCCTAAGATGACTTTCATGCTTCATATTGGACTCCCAAGCTTATCCACATCAAGTTTCAAGCGTTGATTCCAAGTTTTGCCCAGTCAATTGGACAGTTGACCTAGAAATCAGCTGTATTGGGGAAAAAGTCAACTGTGGCCAGTTGACAGTCAAATCTCATGAAAATTGACCCACATCAACATTATGAACTCACATGGACCATTTGATCAAGTTTGGATCACAATTCCACAAGAAATTTGATCAGATCACCAAAAGGGCAAAATGGTCATTTTTAGGGTTTTGACTGCACAAAGGCAATTTTTGACTGTTTGACCTAGCCAATGGCAAACCAAGCTCACATATGGACTCAAGGACCCCATGGAATTGTCTTGACATGCTCAACAAGTTCAAAAGATCCCAAATGCACAAAATTGACAGTTGAATTTCCCAGTCAATTGATCAATTTTGATTGTATACTGAAAAGTCAAACTTTGACTTTTTGGTCAAAATCAAGAGTCAAGATTCATTTTTCATCAAAGCATGCCAAATCATGAAACTTGTTCATCAAGAAACCAAGAAATGCAAATTAGGGTTTGAAATGAAGATTTTTCATAACTTAGAATTTTTCTAAGTTAAGAAAAACCCTAATTTTTTCCTAACTTTGCCCCACTTTCTCACCAAGATTCATTTGGATTCAAGCAAAAGTCAAAACATGAAAGTTGTAGCCTATTGCATAATATACAACTTTGATTCACAAAGTTTTCCCAAAATAAGCTTGTATCTCAAGTTACAATTTTGGGAACAAGGGTACTAAACCATTCTTAACTTAGAGAAAATTTGACCTATTTTAGGCAGGATTTTTACCCAACTTCAAGACCATTTTTCACATACTTCCACTTGGAGTTTCAATTTTCATTTCAAAGATGGATTGTAGTACACATTCCCAGATTTCCAAAATGTCCAAGAACTCATCAAACAACCTCATGGTTTGAGAGAATCGAATTTTGCAATATGGGAAAAACTCACTTTTGTTATGGCCAATTTCCATGTTCATACACTTAGGCAATTTTCAAATCAGCATGCTTCCCTTGATTACAGGCCTCTAAACCATCCAACACTCATAAATTTAATTCAAACTCTTTGTGCCAAGACCATGTTCTATGTGTTCAAGCATTGCATAATGGTTTAATCCCAAAGTAGATAAAGCACTTTAACCATTTTTGCAAAAGTGAGCTTTATGTCAAAATGCAAATCCAAGAAGTACAGTTCAAATCCCCTTGGCACAATTTTAGGAACTAATTACACTGATCAATGCCAAGGTTTGCAGCACATTAGGGGGGCCTCTACCTGTCTAAAAACCAACTTGGACATCTCTTGCTTAAAGTGTAAGAAAGCTAGCATATCGCACAACAACTCTCATATCAGCTAACCAGGCCTTAAGCAAACTTGTCAAGCATATTAAAAAGATCCCTCCTAAGCTGAAACACGACCCTAACATCTCCAATACCTCCCCATTCCCAGAATCACCCTCAAACTGTCCAAACAGAGCACCTGCTGCAGTTTGAATCCCACAACTCATTTCCATCGTGCATTCTTGCCCAAACCAGTTCAAACACCTTCCCTACCATCAATCCAAACTATCCAAAGCATTAGAAGTGGACTGTAACTCCTCTAATCAGTTTGGCCATTTTCATTTTCTTGTTTTACAGGTGGAGTGCTACAACTCGATTCAGTTAGTTTCAAAGCAAAGTAAAACTTGGAATAGCATCCCTGGACATCAAGGAAGCTGTACCAATCATCACCTTGCTCTGAAAGTACCTCCATCATCAGATACAACTTCAACTGAATAGGTATATTCTTGAACTTCTATCTCCCAATGTAGGCATCATTAGCTCTAAGTTTGTGAATAAGAAGTGTTCTACTCATGCCCCTGAAACTGTACATACCTTCTCTTTTCATTTATTTTGCATATGCTGTGAGAATTTAAGGTCTGAATATTGATAAAAAGTTAGGTTAAGATTTGGGAATGATAAAATTCTCTCTCATTTCTGAGAGTTAGGAGGAGTTCTTTACATATTCAGAATCGTGATTCAATGCTTAACATTTTTGGTGTTGTAAGTTTGTGCAAAAAGTCAAGGAATCCAGATGTTTGAATCAGTGTACAGGCGCGCGTTTTTTGAACAATTTCTGGCTGGAGGTTGAAGAAGGACTTGGTGGACTGGGCCTGTTTTTGTATTTCTTTTCACACACTATTTTTACTTTGACACCCCCTAGGCCCATTTGGTTTATTTTTATGATTTTTTGACTTTTGTTTTTTATTCTTGACTTATTTATTTTTCCTCATGATATTAAAAATATAAAAATAATTTTTTAAACCATTTTTTAATTTTTTAGGTATTTATTTGTTTATATTGATATTTGTACATAAATAAATAAATAAACGCTTTTTACTTAAAATACTAAAAAATAATGTAAACACATTTTATTTTCATTTTTATTTTGTTTATCTTCTTAAAATATTTTATATAAAATATACTTTTTTTATAAATATTAAATATTATTATTTTTATATATATAATACATATTTAGAAAATAATACAAATATATATATATTTATTAGAATATTTAGGACAAAAATACAAAAATACATATATTTTTCTTTTATTAATATTGGACCTCAAAAAATACCTTTTTTATAAGTATACTTCATTTTTATTTTATTTTGTACATAATTATTAAATATTTGTATATATTAAATAATTAATATATTTACTTAATAAAATTAGGGTTTTACCCTAAACATAAAAAACTCCAAAAAATAATTCTTTTTTATTTTTGTTTATTTGACATAAAAAATACTCTTTTTTCATACACATAAAAAACCTTTTTGCATCTTGCATATTTATTTTATTTCTATGTAATTTGTGCAATTAAATATCTTGTAAATAATTCCAAATTGATGTAATAGCTAGGTTTAAATTCCTTGTCAAAATACCCTTATTTGAACATTTGTACCCCCTTCCCATATTGTGTTGTAATAGCTTAGGAACTTTAATTTTCGCACTTTAATGCTTTCTAATTATACCATGATAGAATTAGGGTTTGTATGCGAATAAAAACAACAAAATAGTTTGACCTAATTTCAAGATAATCAAAGTATGAAAATGGACAACACTAATCACACTTGCACCCCTAGGGTATTCCACTTGTTGCCTTCAATAAAATGGGCCATGTTGTATGTTAGGTGTCTTTGGCAAGACCAAAAACAATTCAATTGATCATAGTCCCTCGATGACGCTTTCGAAAGTTGCCTAAAAATGATCAAGTCCCTTAAAGGAAAAGTTGCCAAAGATACTTGGCACCATTGCAATTATGGTCTAAACGATGACCCGCGCCCGTCCCTTTCACATCCTAACACAAGATTGTCCACCAAATGCAATGGTGGAACAAAATTGTTAAAAGGGTTAAAACATAACAAAAATCTTTGAGAACTTTAGGGTAGATAGCTCTTAAGTACTTGTCAACTTGCAAAATAAAACACCTGCCTATCTTTCAAACCACACTTCACACACGCTTCACAAACACTTTCAAAACAAACTTTCAAAAACCTTGAAACATCTTTTCAAAAAGACAAACACCTTTTGTAAAACATTCGAGTAAAGAATTGTTACAAGGGTAGCCTAAATAAGGCATCTTTTTAAAAACCTTTTCAAAACCACACACAAAGCACCATTTCAAACAATTGAAAACCAAGGCAAGTTGATCTAAGCAAGTACCTAAGAGCCCATGGATAACCATGGATAGAAAGGGTGCTAATACCTTCCCTTTCTATAATCTACTCCCCGAACCCAAGAAAATATCTCAAAGGTTTTTGCTGTGCTTTTTAAACCTTTCCTTAGGATAAAATAAAAAGTCGGTGGCGACTCTTGCTCAACCGAAACATTTGCGAAAACAAACGCAAAACCATAGTCAGTTCTCCCACCGTATCACACCACCTTTTCAGGTTTTCGACTTGCTGGATGTACAATTTTATACATATATATCCCTAAATTTTTCCCGAACCCTTTTGTTTCGCCGGGATGCCCTTATTTTTTCCTAGGCCAGTCAACCTAACATGTCTCTTTTATTCGTAGTATTTTTTGACTATGTCTGCATTCACAGGGTGTGGAAAATCTTCACCGTCCATGGTGGTAAGTATCATAACACCTCCTGAAAATATCTTTTTGATCACAAATGCACTTCGTACGTGGGAGTACATTTTCCCCTGGGATCACCTTGTGATAGGATGGTGCGCTTTATTACCAAATCACCAGCCTGGTACACCTGATGTTTGAGTTTCTTATTAAAGGCCTTGATTATACGCTTCTGATACATTTGTCCATGACAAGCAGCCACAAGCCTTTTTTCATCAATCAAATTTATCTAGTCAAGTCTAGTCCGAATCCATTCATCTTCATTTAAACCCGTGTCTTTCATAATCCTTAAGAAAGGAATCTAGACTTCGACAGGTAAGACAACCTCCATACCATAGACTAGAGAGAACGTGGTTTCTCAAGTTAATGTAGGTACTGAAGTGAGATAACCATGAAGAGAAAATGGTAACATCTCATGCCAATCTTTGCACGTTGTTATCATCTTCTACAAAATCTTCTTGATATCTTTGTTGGCGGCTTTCGTCGCACCATTCATCTTTGGTAGATACGGAGAAGAATTGTGGTGCTTAATCTCGAACTGCATGCAGAGTTCTGTGATCATAGTATTGTTAAGATTGGTACCATTGTCCATGATGATCCTTCCTGGTATGCCATACCGAAAAATAAGGTTATACTTAATGAACCGAGCCAACACATTCTTGGTAATGGAGGCAAACAAGGTTGCTTCTACCCACTTCGTGAAGTAATCAATAGCGACAAGGATGAAACAATGGCCGTTGGAAGCAGTAGGCTTAATTTCTCCAATCATATCAATGCCCCACATTGCAAATGGCCAAGGAGCAGTCAAGATATTCAAAGGAACTAGAGGCATATGTACTTTGTCAGCGTAAATCTAGCATTTGTGCAGGTTCTGGAATGACGATGGTAATCGGTTTCCATGGTAAACCAATAATAACCCACTCTCATTATTTTCTTAGTCATTGTATATCCATTGGATTGAGTACTAAATACTCCTTCGTGCATATCTTCCATAATCTTCTCAGCTTAATTCTTGTCTACACAATGAAGCAAAGTCGAATCGTGATTACGCTTGTACACGATTATGTTACTCAGAAAGAACTTTGCAGAGAACCTCCTTAGAAATTTCTTATCATTGATAGGTTCCCCTTCAAGATACTCTTGAGTCTCGAGGTATCTGTTTACTTCGTGGTACCAAGGCTTTTCCTCTACTCCATCAATATCAACTTCGTAGCAATACGCCGGTTCGTCTAGTCTTTCAATAGTAATTCGAGGAGCTTCATTATCTCATCTGAATTTGAACATAGATGACATGGTAGCTAGTGCATCTGCCAATTGATTCTCTTCTCATGGAATATGTTCAAAAGTGATTTCTTCGAAATACAGAATTAATGTCAACACATGCTCCCGATATGGAATGAGATTTGGATGCTTCGTATTCCATTCTCCCTTAATCTGACTAATCACTAGGGTTGAGTCCCCATATACACTTAGGAATTTAATTCTCATATCAATGGCAGCCTTGATACCCATAATGCATGCTTCATACTCGGCCATGTTGTTGGTACAGTCAAAACATAATCTGGATGTGAAGGGCATATGATAACCCTTAGGGGACACAATCACAACACCAATTCCATTATCTAGCGCGTTGGAAGCTCCATCGAAAACCATAGTTCATCGGGATCCCGATTCGGGTCCTTCATACGGTCTAGGTTCTTCATAATCAGTAACTAGCATAATATTCTCATCCGGGAACTCAAAATTCATAGACTGATAGTCATCTACAGGTTGATGAGCCAAATGATCTGCCAATACACTTCCTTTGATTGCTTTCTTAGTAGTGTACTGAATGTCGTATTCTGTCAAGACCATTTTCCATATTTCTATTGTTGTACCCAAAAATTTTCACTCTCTTTTCACTCAAGACATGCCTCTAAAGGTCCTCAATTGCTCAAGGATGACTAAGAATTGACCAGACAAATTCTCCTCCTAAGGCAATGAATCTCAAACTAGGGATTTAATTTTAAGCAAGATGTATGAATCCCAAGGATACCAAATGTTCTCTATTGTCCTAATATGTCCTCAAGATCATCCGTTCCAAATTTCATGCCTTGAACAATAAGTTTGCTCAGTCAACTGCTCAAATGCCTGAAAAATCATCTGTATTAGGTCAAAAGTCAACTGTGGCCCAAATACAGTCAAACTTCAAGATTTTTGGTCAACATCAACATTTTTAAGTAATATCCATCATTTGATCAAGGTTTGATCATTATTCCTCAAGAAAGGCTCCTAACTCATCAAAAGTCAAAAATGGCAAATTAGGGTTTCTATAGGAAAAGTCAACCAAACTTTGAGCAGGCATAACTTTCTCACACTTTATCAGAATTTTTTCCACAAAGGCTCATTTTGAAGACAATCCAATTCACTACAACTTCTCTTCAGCTCTCAAGTTCAATAAATGCCTCAATCAAAAGATACAAGCTCATACATTATAGGTCCTTTCAAAAAGTCAACAAAAACACCTTTTGGGTCAAAGCTCCTTACATGACCATGAACGATCCAATTAAAATAAAACCAAAAAGGTTGTTCAGAGGACATCCTAAACTCTCTAAAAAAATTCAATAAAACCCTCTTAGGGTTAAAAATAAGAGAGATATGCATTGCTAAAGTTGACCAATTTTTGGAAATGTGCATGGAGCCAATATTGACCAAACTTGATTTTTTTTCCAAATGGACCCATGTTTTCATGCTTGAAACTTGTTCTTAACATGGCCCAAGACCCCTGAGCTCACTCATACATTATTTCATTATTTTTATTTTTTATTCATTAAAATTCAAAATTAAATAAATAAATAAAGGAAAATATGTAAGATATGATTGGGGAATCTTTTTCTCATCAAATAAGGAATGAAACATGCTGGCCAATCAAAGGGAAATCGTGGAGGGAAAGAAAAGATTGGATTTGTTCTAAAAAATCCAAAAATAAAATAATTGAAAGAAGGATATTTTCTCATCAAAGCATTGGATTTTTTTCCTCAATTGTTAACCTGTTCTGATTCACTACATAAGCACAATAAGTCTAAACCTAATGGACATGCGCAGCAGCCACCAAAGAAGCATAGAAAAGTGCAAAATTTCAAGAAAATCATGAAAATCAAAAGCATTAGTTCCAGCCTTTGTTGATCAAAACAAAAGAGCCAATCACCTTCCTGAAGTTGCCAGGGTTTGATAGCAGTCCTTATACATCATGAATTAACCCCAAAACCCCTCCTTGCACAAGCTCCGGTTGGTCAGTTGGTAGGTTTTGATTTTCAAGTTTCAAAGCGATTTCAATCAGTGAAAGCATGCTAGCATAATTCATACACATCATTATAAGTGTTCTAACATTTTACATGAAGGTTTTAACGCAGAAACATCATCGCGCCATTGTTAGGGCATGAAGCTCTTGAAACTTCGTATCTCACGATACAAGCCTTTTTAAGATAAACCAACCATGCCATTGGAATCACAAGGTCTCAATTAGTAAAATAAGGTTGTTTTTTTGTTTATTTCCATTGAATTTTGCAGGTTTGAGTTTTTTCCCAATCGGAGAAGATGACCGAAACCACTATCCAGGGTGGTTGGACCGGCCGGGGCTGAGGTCAAACGCTGGCATGGCATTTTCTCTCTATCCCATTGGTTAATTTTAAAATATGATTTCTCTCTCTCATTCTGATTGGTCCATAGGAGGTGCCAGTGTGGATTTCTTTTGGTGACTAGGACTTAGTCATTTGTTTTACACATAATGTTATTAAGTCATCATAATCATGAATGAATTGGCAACGCAGGTGGTAAAGGCATAAGGGTGCAAAGGGAGAGACCTGGATTCGATTCCAAGGTCTTGAAGTTTATTTTTTCTTGAATTGTTCTTGCAGATTCAACGTCCTAGAGGAAAGCGTGCATACCGCGTGTCATCAAAACGTCACCATCAGATCATCACAACATCAGATCCAACGCTCCAGATCTGAATGTTCATGATAGACCCTCAAGGGAACCACACCACTGAATCAGGCGCAGGGGTCTGGGCTAGCAATTTGGGCCTTGGAATTCAGCAATACACCCCCCAGTTTGCTTTCTCACCCCTAGGCCCATCCTATTTTAATTATTTTATTTTCTGTTTTATTTAGTTTATATTTTTTGTTTATTCACATTTTTTATAATCATAAAATCAGAAAATCACCAAAAAACATGATTTAGAGTTTTTTTTTAAATTTAATTTTTGTAAATTAATTTATTTAAACTTTAACCTTTTTCTTTAATTTAAAATTAGTTACAAATTAGGTTAAATTTCTAATTTTCTTTCATAAAATACCAAAAAATATTTTTAATAGACAATTAGACTGTTAGGGTTTCAAACGTAGGCCAGCCATGATTTTCGTGCGTTATTATTTTTCATATGATTGTTTTTATTATGTAACTGTGCCCAATTTGTAATAGTGTAATTAGGGTTTTCAATTTCCGTATTTTACTTTTCGTTCATTACTTATGTATCTACACCAAAGCCCTGTAATAGCGTAGGAACTTTATTTCTTGCTTTATATTCCTTATATGCTGTTAGTAAATTAGGCGTCCATGACAAGATTAAATCAATTAATCATTAAGTCATTAACTTCAAGATAAATATCTAAAAAAAGCACACTGTTTCACACTTGCACCACTAGGATAAACCTCACTTGTTGCCTTCGGAAATGGTCGTGTCCTTCAAACGTAGGGATATCTTAGCAATGACCCTTAATTTAAAAGTCATCATAAATATCGTGGTCCCTAAATGTCCTTCGAGTTGCCTACGATAAATAATCTTGTTCCTCGATGTTTCCTATATGATGACAGTCCCTTTCGAAATGCTAAGGTATCCTTACATGTTGCCTTCAATGACCATAAACGTCCCTTTCGATAGTCCCTCAACATCCGACGATATGGCTACCTACTCACTAATAGTAGGATAAAACTATCTAAAGGAAAGGAGGAAAATAACGCCTTTTTGAGTAGGTAGATAGTTCTTAAGTACTTGCTCAAACCTGATTCTTTTACACTTACACACTTTCAAAACTCTTTTTCAAAACGCTTTATCACACTCTTGAGGATTGATACAAGAGTTATCATAAAGCAAACAAAAATCTTTCAAAACACATAAACACAAAAACAGTTTTCAAAAATGAGCAAGCATCTAAGAGCCGTTGAAAAACCACGGATGGAAAGGGTGCTAACACCTTCTCTTTCCATAATCTACCCCCTTAATCAGAAAGTCTCGAAAAAGGTATTTTTCTGTTCTTTTCAACCTTTCCTTTGTTGGATAAAATAAAACTCGGTGGCGACTCTTGCTTACCGCGACATTTGCTAACAAAAAACACAAATCAGTATTAACAGTCGGTTCTGCAACCGTATCACAGAACTGACGACTCTGTTGGAGAAACATTAAAGTGGGGTTTACCTTATGGTCTAGTTCATTTCTGTTTTCTTTGTTTGTTTTGATTTCTTTATTTTTAAGGGTACTACTTGGGTTACTATAGATCCTACACCCGAATCTGGGGAAAACCTTTTAGGTAAGTAACAATAGATCATGGAAACTGTGCGGGGTATACCGACACGGTTGAAGCGATGGCTACGCTGATGAGACACTTTGGTTGGTATCGGTAGCCCTTGAGTTAATCAAGGAGAATACGGGGCCGCTGCATGGTGTCATGAAGCGTCAGCTGACCTTATAACCTTAATTGAACAACTTGGCTATTAGGACGTAGTGAGATAGCCGTCTTTGGTGTATTCCCAAAGTCGACTGATACTCGATGCTACACTCATTGAGATTTGACTATCGAGTTTTGTTTGGTTGCAAGTCAGTTGCCTACCGGAACGAAACTTGTGGGAAAGATCAGTGATATTGAGATCCCTTAGAACCCGGTTACTATTTATAGGACAAGTTGAACCAATCAAAACTTCAAGAGGGTATTACCTTAAAACCCATGTAAGCCTTAAACCTAAGGTCTTTGTGTGATTTGCTTGTGCTTGCTATATATGTGATTTCTTAGCATAATCATGATATTATAACATGGCATATCATACTAACCATTTCAAGGATTTTCTAGGGCTTATCTTTGTCTTGTTTTGTAGGACATGACATTCGCTCGTAGGAACACTATCCAAGTCAACCTTGTGAAAGTACATCCTCAACTCAAGGAGTTAGCATCAAGGATTCCTGAAAGCTCTCCCTTCACTAAAAAACATGGCCGACTTCTCAACTTGGCCACTTCAACCCCTGATGAAGAAATGTTAAAGGTGCTATTTCAGTTCTTTGACTCGTTACACCACTGCTTCACTTTTCCTGATTACCAGTTAGTGCCTACTATGGAGGAGTTTTCTCAGTTATTGGGGGTACCTATCCTTAATCAGCTACCATTCAGCGGTATGGAAAGAGACCCAAAGCTTGAAGAGATTTCTCAAGCTCTGTCTTTACACCGGTCTGATGTAGTGGCAAATTGGGAAACCAGAAGAGGTGTCTAAGGATTTCCAGCTGAGTTTCTATTTGAGAAAGCTCACTATTTTTGGTATACCCTGGATTTACAAGATTTTGAAGAAGTGTTGGCCCTTCTCATCTATGGGATGTTACTATTCCCTAACACGGACCAACTCATAGATGTGAATACGGTTAAGGTCTTTCTGTCGCATAATCCGGTGCCTACTTTACTTGGGGATATTCTACACTCTCTACATACTCGCACTCTAAAGAGAAGAGGGACCCTTCTGTGTTGCACTCCTCTATTGGCTAGGTGGTTTATTTCCAACCTACCTCGGTCTGTATTGAGAATTGAGTAGGGTATGAGATGGTCTCATAGGTTGATATCCCTTACACATTCAGATATCCATTGGTGGTCTCGGTCCTTGGAGAATGTCACCATCATTGATTGCTGTGGGGAATTCCCTAATGTCACTCTCTTAGCCATTAGGAGAGGAATCACTTATAATATTTGTTTGGCGTTGCGACAGTTTGGTTATGCTAGAAGGAATGGTCCTCACGACGCACTCGTCCAAGGAATCACATTTGACTATGAGAATGATGTTCAGGGTTATCGTAAGAGGTTCATTCGACCTTGGGGCATGATTAGCAGAGTTGATAGCAAGACACTGGGGCACAAGAATTCCATCCCTCTTGAGTCTTACCTCAAATGGGTGCGAGCTCGTGCTCAATGTCTTATGATTCCTTACCCCACCATCTTACATGTGATTGTGGAGCCAATTGCTGAGGGAGACACTCCTTACATTGTGCTTCATCCCGACATGCCAACTGATTTTGAGGAGCTATGGAAATCCTGGATCCAACCCAAAGAAGAACGGGATACCTTTGAAACCCAATTCTACGCTAGTGAGAAGAAGGTTTTAGAGCTCACCTGGTTACTTCACGAAGAGAAGAGTATAAATGCTTACATTGCACCGAAGAGGATGCGTCAGTGGGAAGCTTGAGTCTCTTTGCTTATAGATTTATTTTTGCTTTGTTATCTCCTTTGTAAGCCCAAGAGGCATTATGGTGACTGATAAAACTTCTTAATGCAATTAACATTTGTTCTCTTTCTATTTAAGAAAATTTGAGTCTTAGAAATCCTTGAAAACATTGCATACATATATCATACATATCATTGCATAAGCAGGTTTCAAAGCAGGTTTCTCATCATCTCCGCTGTTTATTTCAGCAATGGCTCTCGAACAAACAGTGAAGGATCTACAGACTCAGAATGCTCAGTTTCAACAGATGATCATGGATCTGGCCAAGGGGCAAGAGGAACTGAAAGCCCTGATTGTTAAAGAAAAGACTAAGAAGCCTAGGAAGACAGCTGGTGTGGTGAACTTGGGAAGGAGGTTCAAAGGACAACTAAGGCAAGTGGTTGAGCTGACATCTTCATCTAAAGAAGGAGATAATCAAGAAGGGGAGACAAGAGAGGAATACCCCAGTCCAAGGGAATCTGATAATGAGACCTACTATAATGAAGAGCAGTACCCTCCGGTTGACGAAAAATACAAACAGCTGGAAGAGCGTCTGAGTGCAATGGAAATCCAGAAGGTGCCTGGGCTTGACTTGGAAGAGCTGGGTTTGGTCTCTGGGGTTGTCATTCCACAAAATTTCAAGGTGCCATTGTTCGCCAAATATGGTGGGGTTTCATGTCCCAAGATGCACCTCCGATCTTATGTGAGGAAGATCCAGCCTCACACTGCTGACAAGGACCTATGGGTCCACTTATTTCAGGATAGTCTATCCGGAACTCAATTAGAGTGGTTCTACCAGCTGAAAGGGACCAACATTCATAATTGGGAAGACCTGGCTGCTTCTTTTTATAAGCAGTATCAGTATAATATAGACCTTGCTCCTACTCGTACACAACTCCAAAGTATGTCTATAGGCTCGAACGAAGGCTTTAAAGACTATGCTCAGAAGTGGAGGGACTTAGCAGGAAGAGTCCAAACCCCCGTGTTTGATAGGGAGTTAGTGGATATGTTTTTGGGTACCTTATCTGGACCATTTTTCAACCATCTGATCCGAAGCTCTTCAGCGGGTTTTACTGAGATGGTCTTGACGGGAGAAAGAGTGGAAGCTGGTGTGATACGGTGGGAAAGAACTGACTGTTTTTTGGAATGCTGGTTTGTGTTTTGCATTTGTTTTCGCAAAATGTCGCGGTAAGCAAGAGTCGCCACCGACTTTTATTTTATCCAACAAGGAAAGGAAAAAAGCACAGAAAAATTCCTTTTTTAGATATTTCTCGGGTTCGGGGGGTAGATTATAGAAAGGGAGGGTGTTAGCACCCTTTCTATTCGTGGTTATCCACGGGCTCTTAGGTACTTGCTCATATTGTTTTCAAAATATTGCTTTCTTTGTGTTTGTAGGTTTGAAAAAATCTTTGTTTGAAAAGGAGTTTAAGTGTGAAAATTTTGTTTTGTTTTGAAAGAGCAAGTATTTAAGAACCATCTACCTACTCGAAAAAGGAATCGTTCTATGCTATCTTCCTTTAGACAATGCTATCCCACTATTGATGAGTAGGTAGCACCATCGTTTGGAGTTTAAGGGTCAATTCGAATTTAGGGACTTATGGTCACCAAAGCATTGTTAGGACGCCTTAGCGGTAACCCTAATGTCTTAGATCATTTGTTTTGAGGCAACAATATCCGAGGCAACCGTTTCGAGGCGACTATGATCTTTGGACAATAGGGCAACCTCTAAAACTACCTATACTCAATGACCGCGTACAAAGGAAACCAAGTGGGGTGTACCCTAAGAGTGCGCATGTGCGAGTGTGTCGTTTTCAGTTAATTTTATCTTTGTACATGTTAATGGTGATCTACGTTGATTTTAGGTTTAAACATTCAATCTTGTCATGCATACCTATTATCAAACATCTAACAGTTATAATTTGCGGAAAATAAATTGCGGAAATTAAATTGCGGAAATTAAATTACAAGGCGTCGGGTATTTACATTTCCAAAAGCAACCCTTTGAAATTTAAATGCGGAAAATAAATAATGCGATAAAAATAGTCCTAATTATCTATTACATTCCGGGAACAAATACAGTATTGAATAAAATGGATCGCGTGCGGAAAATTAAATCGAATGCGAGTTCTAGGGTTTTGACCCTTTGTTATTTAAAGAAAAGATTTTTTTTGGTTATTTTTGAATTAAGAAAGAAATTAATCTAGGTTAATTACTAAATTAATAAATAAATAAATTAATAAAAATAAATATTTTTGGGTTTTTGGTATTTTAAGAAAGAAAAATAAAATTGATCAATGTTAATAAAACCTAATTATGTCTAAGTTAATTTTGATTATTGAAAAATATATTAAAGTTATTCCTAATTAATGGCCTAAATTAATTAAATTAACATTTGTTAATAAAAATAAAAATTTGATTTTTATGAAGAAAATATTATTTGGTTTTTATTTTATTAAAGGAAAAAATTTGATTGGTTAGAAAATAATAAAAATAATAACAATAAATAATTAAAAAAAAAGAAAAGAAATAGAGAGAGATAGGAGGTATGGGCCTGAAAAAGGGGGTCGGAATGGTAATTCCAAGGCCCATTAGGCGCTGGCCTGGCTGACTTTCTGGATTCCCTATGCGCCTTTTGACTTGATCCCATGGTGGACCATCATCTCAGGATCACCAGATTTGGCCTTGGGCCATCTGGCGCTTTGATACCTGAGGACATATGATAGGCATCATGCTTGGAGATACACAGGATTACCTGGAAACAAAGATAACGAAGAAGTGAAGGACCTGGGATTCGAACCCAGGTCCTATGGATGCTTGGATCACTCGCTTCGCCACTAGGCCAATGTGCTTTAGTTGTTAATATATTAAACAATTAAAGTAATAAGAGAAAACGCGTTAATGTGCCGGAATAAAAAAAAAAGTGCGCGAAAATTTTGAAACAGCCACTGAGGAGACGACACGCCATCGTCTTCTTCCTCACGCCCCTGTAACTTTACCTGCGGATTTAGATCCGCAGCTAAATGCGCAGGTTGATCCTAAAATTAATTCCAGGCCATGAAAACGACATCTAAAGGCATGGTTAGGTTCGTCTCCCTCTCCTGAGTGCAACCATGTCCATTACGAGATTCAATTTCACCTGAAATGCAAATCCCTAAAATCCAATACTAAACCCTAGCCATACTGTTATGGGGTTACAATCCATATAAATGAAATTAAATATTGCCACAAGCTTAGAAATCTCATGAGAGTCACAAATGTATCAATGATTTGCCAGAAAGATGCAAGAATTGAGAGCTACGATTTCGAATACAGGGCTGAGATACGTGACACTTACAACGCGTTTTGGTGTGTATGAGAGCTTGCTTTGGATCCCAGAAGGTTGAGTAGACACCCAGCAATCGATTGGTATCAAGCTTTGCTTCTGAAAACGCATCAAAATATGATTTTAGTTTCCCACTTTTCACCACTTTTTTCAAGTTTTGTTTGGTTGGTTCTTGCAGCCTCTAGCCTTGTTTTCGTTCCCTCTAGCCTCCTTATGTATGATAGAATGCATTAGGTTAACAATTGTGCTTTGAATCTTTCCACATCAATGCCATGAGATTTGATTTGATTCACCATTACTAAACCTTCCAAAATTGTCAAAACTAATCTTTTTGCACATGGAATGCTTGATACCAGTTTGATACCCTTGATGATGATGATTCAGTCCTGAAATAGCAAAAAAGAGATCAAGTAATCAATATTTGGATTTTATTTGATTTAATTTGATTTAAAATGAAATAATTCAATAAAAAATCAAATAAAATAATAAAATTGATAAATGGACACAAGGCTGAAGCTAGGACACGTGTGCAATGTGGCAAGTTCAAATCAAGTGGAAAAGAATGGGCCCATTTGACAAAATTTGATGTTTTGGGGATAGTTGACTTTTGGCAATTTTGCAAAAATGCCCAACTTCAACAATGCATAACTTCTTCAATTTTGAACTTTTGGAGGTGTTATTGGACTTTATAGAAAGCTTGAGATGTCCTATAACCAGAACTTTTGGTATCATCTCATTTGGATATTCCATTCTCAAGTTATAAGCTTTGGAAAATAAGATGTTTTTGTTGACTTTCAAAAATGACCTATAATGTCCAAATTTATAACTTCTTGTGAGTGCATTTTATGATCTTGGGGTATGAAGATGGATTGTAGGAAATTGCATCCTCTTCAAAATGAGCTTTTGATGGGTCATTTCTCATAAAGTATGAGAAAGTTATGCTTGGTCAAAGTTGAGTTGACTTTTACTACAAAACCCTAATTTAACAACTTTTGAGTCTTGATGAATTTTGAGCAATCCTTGGTGAATCATGATCAACCCTTGATCAAATGATGAAATATACTTCAAAATGAGAATGTTGACAAAAAATCTTGAAGTTTGACTATTTGCAGGTCACAATTGACTTTTGCCCTATCACAATTGATTTTTGGACCCTTTGAGCAATTGATTGGGCAAACTTCCTCTACAAGGCTTGAAATTTGACATGGATGATCTTGAGAGTATATTAGGACATTGGGGAGAACTTGAGGTCATTTTTATTGAAGGATCTTGATGCAACACAAAACCCTAATTTGAGGTTGACTGCCTTAGGAGATGACTTGACTGTCCAACTCTTGAACAATCTTGGTCCACTTGGAGATCTCTCTTGCAATGTCTTGAGAAATATGAGAGGGAAAAATTTGTGGTACAATAGCTGCCCCTGTTCAATCTTCTTAAACCCGAGGATGTAGATTGGCTTTCGTGCCTTTCGTGATCCGAAGGTGGAAGATGATTGAACACTAGATTGCCCAGAAATTTGCACTCGCATGAAGTGGTATCAACCTTGTGATGTCGGGAATGGGCTTACAGATGCCATTTGGAGATTGTTGGTAGGAGGATGGGCTTAAAGATACCATATGTAGGAGCGTCGATCGCATAAGAGATTCCTTAGTGAGAACGGGTATACCTGTTGTTTGTAGAAGATTCCGCTGGGGAAGTCTATCTTTTATTGAGATTTGGGAACTGTCTGGTCTTCAACGTAGTATACCGCTGAGATTGTAGAACTCGTCCAAAATTCAACTGGGGGAAACATCTTCATCAAGATCTAGGAACTGTCTGGTCTTCAACGTAGTATACCGTTGATATTGTAGAACTCGTCCACACTATGACGGAGGAAAACATCAAGATCTAGGAACTGTCTGGTCTTCAACGTAGTATACTGTTGAGATTATAGAACTCGTCCACACTATGAAGGAGGAAAACATCAAGATCTAGGAACTGTCTAGTATTCAACGTAGTATACCGTTGAGATTATAGAACTCGTCCACACTATGACGGAGGAAAACATCAAGATCTAGGAACTGTCTGGTCTTCAACGTAGTATACCGTTAAGATTATAGAACTCGTCCACACTATGACGTAGGGAAACATCTTCATCAAGATCTAGGAACTATCTAGTATTCAACGTAGTATACCGTTGAGATTATAGAACTCGTCCATAATATGACGGAGGAAAACATCAAGATATAGGAACTGTCTGGTCTTCAACGTAGTATACCGCTGAGATTATAGAACTCGTCCACACTATGACGTAGGGAAACATCTTCATCAAGATCTAGGAACTGTCTAGTATTCAACGTAGTATACCGTTGAGATTATAGAACTCGTCTACACTATGACGGAGGAAAACATTAAGATCTAGGAACTGTCTGGTCTTCAACGTAGTATACCGTTGAGATTATAGAACTCGTCCACACTATGACGTAGGGAAACATCTTCATCAAGATCTAGGAACTGTCTAGTATTCAACGTAGTATACTGTTGAGATTATAGAACTCGTCCACACTATGACGGAGGAAAACATCAAGATCTAGGAATTGTCTGGTCTTCAACATAGTATACCGTTGAGATTATAGAACTCGTCCACACTATGACGTAGGGAAACATCTTCATCAAGATCTAGGAACTGTCTAGTATTCAACGTAGTATACCGTTGAGATTATAGAACTCGTCCACACTATGACGGAGGAAAACATCAAGATCTAGGAACTGTCTGGTATTCAACGTAGTATATCATTGAGATTATATAATTCGTCCACACTATAACATAGGGAAACATCTTCATAAAGATCTAGGAACTATCTAGTATTCAATGTAGTATACCGTTGAGATTATAGAACTCGTCCACACTATGACGGAGGAAAATTGTCGAGATTGAGAACCTTATCTGAAATTCAACCGAGGATAATTCAATTGAGATTTAAGAACCAGTCGGATCTTTGACGTAGCTGAGAATTTTAATTGTATCTTTCCTGAAAGGTAAAGGTCAGTCGTATGCAATGCATGATGTATATCAAGCAATGATGTTCTCAAAATAAATGAGATTGTTTTGTATGATGCGTATATGCATGTATCATGATGTATGGAAATGTAATGTTTTTAGCTGGGGAAAATAAATCCCGGATAGGTGCTAGAGAATTGAGTTGAATTCTTCGTTTCCGCTGAGGGTGGCGAACGAAGATGATTGTGAGAATAGACCTGCAAGAGAGTATAATTCCGTTGGGGCATAAAACTGATGAGGAGATTACTCTGTGGGGAAGAGATGTTCTGTGGAGGATTCCACTGATAAATTCCGTTGGGGACGAATTACCGTTGCTGGTGATACTGAATCCTGTTGGGGATTGAATTCCTGTTTGTGAAGGGAAAGAACTCCACTGGGGATGAACTTTCAGTTGCGGCTTCACTGGGGATAACCCTTTAGACTCTTATGGGGATAATCCTTTGAGCTTTGCTGGGGACAATCTTCCTATGAACTCGGCTGGGGATATTTATTTTTTATACTCCTCCGGGGACAAACTTCCAGAGTCTACTGAGGATGATTCTTCAACTCCACTGGGGAAGCTTTTTCAGACTGCGCTGGGAAAATTTTAACTCCACTGAGGATATCTTGTATTCTGCCGGGGAATATTCTTATACTCCGTTGGGGAATGTTAAGATTGCCAGGGATATTAAGCCTTTTCAGTGCTGATGGTAGATAAACTCTGCTTGGGGAGAATATCACCGATTCATTCATAGTTGTAAGTCCCAGCTGGGGGAGCTATCATTACTGTCTTACTCTGCGGGGAGTGAATGCATCTAAGCCATATTCTTCAGTTGAATTTACCTTGTACCTGGTGGACATAGAAACTATACAGCTTGGACACTTCTTATTGCCCCTGTTTCTGCTATTACCAGTAATCGTCTTTTGTTTCGCATGTAAATATTTATGAGCGGCAATTAATGTCAAGTGCATATATCAAAAATGAACATTGGACGTTCTTTGCAAAACAAAACAGATAAAGGAAAAACAGTTTGAAATTTCTTTGAAAATGAATTGTATTGATTTTGAAGTATAGCTTGTGAATATGCATTTTTGTACAAGAGGCTGACGTCCTAGTAAGAAAATGCCGCCGAATAATAGAATTTACACAATTTGTGAAAAGAAAACAAAACAGCTATGTGAATAATCCCACTGGGTTCCAATTCTGCTATCGCCTTTATGTTCTCGAACATCTCATCACTTTGCTGCTTGGTTGAAGGTAGATCCGATTGATTAGTTTCGTTCGAGCTTGATAGTCGATACCGAAGTCTGGATACAAGGTGATCCAATGAGACATAGTGTTACGCTTTGATCCCTAATTCTTACCTGGATGGCCCTTTCGGGTTTTCAGTCCACCGGGATACCCTTTTTTGCCCAAGCCGCCTTTTTAGGTTTTCAACTTGCCAGGTGTACATATTTTTTCATTTTCATCCCTTATTTTTGCCCGAACCCTTTTGGTTCGCCGAGAAGCCCTTATTTTTGCCTAGGCCAGTCGACCTAGCGGGTCTTTGATTATGCGTAGTATCTTTTCACTATGTCTGCATTGACGGGGTGAGGAAGGTCGTCACCATCCATGGTGGTTAGAATCATAGCTCCTCCTGAGAAAATGTTCTTAACCACAAATGGCCCTTCATAAGTAGGGGTCCATTTGCCCCTGGGATCACCTTGAGGTAGTATGATGCGCTTGATCACCAGATTCCCAACTTGATACTCTTGTCATCTGACTTACTTGTTAAATGCCTTGATCATTCGTTTTTGGTACGTCTGACCATGACAAATAGCAGTAAGTCTCTTCTCATCAATTAAGTTTAGCTGATCAAGCCGGGTCTGAATCCAGTCATCTTCGCTCAAACCTGCATCCTTCATAATCCGAAGAGAGGGTATCTGAACTTCAGTGGGCAAGACTGCCTCCATACCATATACCAAGGAATAGGGTGTTGCCCCTGATGACGTCCGCGCTGAGGTGCGGTACCCATGAAGAGCAAAAGGTAACATCTTGTTCCAGTCTTTGTATGTCACTGTCATCTTCTGCACAATCTTCTTAATGTTCTTATTAGCCGCTTCAACAGCCCCATTCATCTTCGGCCGGTAGGGAGAAGAGTTGTGATGCTGTATCTTGAACTGCTTGCAGAGCTCGGTGATCATCTTATTGTTGAGATTGGTACCATTGTCCGTAATGATCCTCTCTGGTACACCATATCGACAAATCAAATTATGCCGAATGAACCGTGCCACGTTGTTCTTTGTTACGGTAGCAAAGGAAGCTGCTTCAACCCACTTCGTAAAGTAATCAATTGCTACCAGGATGAAATGATGCCCGTTGGATGCTGTAGGTCTGATCTCGCCGATCATATCAATGCCCCACATTGCAAAAGCCCAAGGTGCCGTCAAGATGTTCAGAGGAACTGGAGGTATGTGCACCTTATCAGCATAGACCTGGCACTTGTGACATGTTCGAGAATGCTGATAACAGTCAGCTTCCATTGTGGACCAAAAATATCCTGCCTGTAGGATTTTCTTTGCCATGGTGTGTCCACTGGAATGAGTTCCGAAAGTACCTTCATGTAACTCTGTCATGATTCTGTCTGCCTCGTTCTTATCCATGCAACGCAGTAAGGTCGAATCATGGTTGCGCTTGTAAATAATGCCATTGATGATGAAGAACTTCGCTACGAACCTCCTCATAAACTTTTTGTCATTAATAGATGCACCCTCGGGGTACTCCTGAGCCTCGAGATACCTTTTCACCTCATGGAACCAGGGTTTATCTGCTACCTCTTCAGTCTTAATATCACAGCAATGTGCAGGTTCGTCCAATCTTTCAATGATAATCCGGGGAGCTTCGTTGTCCCAATTGACTTTGAACATAGAAGACAACATAGCCAGCACGTCCACCAACTAATTCTCCTCTCTTGGGAAGTGTTCAAAGGTTATCTCTTCGAAGTGGGGAAGCAATGTCAACATATACTCCTTATAAGGAATAAGATTTGGGTGTTTCGTATCCCACTCGCCTTTGATCTGACTGATCACGAGAGAGGAATCTCCGAAGACACTTAGAAACCTAATCCTTAGGTCAATTGCTGCTTGAAGACCCATGATGCATGCTTCATACTCCGCCATATTGTTGGTGCAGTTGAAACATAGTCGGGCGGTAAACAGAGTATGAGAGCCTTTAGGAGATATGATCGCGGAGCCAATGCCATTACCCAAAGCGTTTGAAGCTCCGTCAAAGTACATAGACCATCGGGATCCTTCCTCAGGTACTTCATCCGGTCCAGGTGTCTCACAGTCAGTCACCAACATGATATTCTCATCCGGAAATTCAAAGTTCATAGACTGGTAATCATCCACTGCCTGATGTGCCAAATGGTCTGCCAACACACTTCCCTTGATTGCCTTTTGGGTCGTATATTGGATGTCATACTCAGTCAAGATCATTTACCATCTCGCTATTCTTCTGGATAAGGCAGGCTTCTCGAAGATATACTTGATTGGATCCATTTTTGATATCAATAGAGTAGTGTGAGTCAGCATATACTGTCTCAGCCAGCGAGCAGCCCATGCCAAAACGCAACAATTTTTCTCAAGCAACGAGTATCGGGTCTCGCAGTTGGTAAACTTTTTGCTAAGGTAATAAATAGCATGCTCTTTTCGGCCAGACTCGTCATGCTGCCCCAACACGCACCCCATTGAGTTGTCGAGTACTGTCAAGTATAGGATTAAAGGTCTCCCTTCAACTGGCGGCATCAGAATAGGAGGTTCTTGGAGATACTCTTTGATTCTTTCGAAAGAGGCCTGACATTCATCATTCCATCTTACCACTTGATCTTTCTTTAGTAACTTGAAGATTGGCTCACAAGTAGCAGTCAGGTGTGAGATGAATCAGGCAATGTAGTTCAAACGTCCCAGAAAGCCTATGACTTCTTTTTCTGTTCGGGGAGCTGGAATTTCCTGTATAGCCTTTACCTTTGCAGGATCCACTTGAATACCCTTATCGCTTACAACGAAACCCAGCAGCTTACCAGATCTCACCCCGAAGGTGCAATTGTTCGGGTTTAACCTTAGCTTGTACAACTTCAACCTGTCAAATAGCTTCTGAAGGTGGTCAAGATGTTCTTCCTCAGTTTGGGACCTGTCAATCATATCGTCGACGTATACCTCAATCTCATGATGGATCATATCATGGAACAAAGCGACCATGGCGCGCTGATACGTTGCCCCAACATTCTTCAATCCAAACGACATGACTTTGTAGCAACAGGTACCCAATTGAGTAACAAAGGTTGTCTTCTCCATGTCTTTGGGAGCCATTTTAATCTGATTATAACCGGAGAAACCATCCATGAAGGAGAATACTTTATGCTGAGCGGTGTTGTCAACCAGAACGTCGATATGAGGTAGAGGGAAATCATCTTTGGGGCTCGCCCTGTTCAAATCCCTGTAGTCAACACACATTCGAACCTTACCATCCTTCTTTGGCACTGGAACCACGTTGGCCACCCACTGTGGGTAAGAAGTGAATGCCAGAAAACTGGCGTCAAACTGTTTCATAACCCCAGCCTTGATTTTCTCAGACATATCTGGGCGCATTCGGCGAACCTTCTGTTTTACTGGAGGACAGTCTTCCTTGGTAGGAAACCGGTGAACCACAATATCGGTATCCAACCCAGGCATATCTTCATAAGACCAGGAAAAGATCTCAACATAGTCACGCAGCATCTGAATCAACCGTTGCTTCACACTAAGCTCCAGATTTGCCCCGATCTTGACCTCTTTCTTGTCTATATATGTACCCAGATTTACCGTTTCCACCGGCTCTTCGTGCGGCTGAATATCTCTCTCTTCCTGAAGTAACAGTCCAGCAAGCTCAACAGGCACTTCGCAATCATCTTCACCTTCATCTTCGGCTAAGTTGATCGGACTTTCAAAGTCATAACTGGCAGTAGCAGAGTCATTACCAGTGGGATCCAGAGTGGATGTAGACCTGTATATGTGAGTGTGTCTAAAATAGCTGTTTTGCAATATGTAATAAAAGAAAAACAAGGAGCGCAAGATTTGAAATGCAAGAAAACGTCCAATGCTTTTATTAATGATATATGAAAATGACACACATAAAGCCCTCACAAATGAAGCCACAGTGCCCCGGGTAAGACACCGGGCCATAGAGTTTAAAACATTGTCTGTTACAAATTCAAAACAAAAGTCTCATTACTGGGTAACAAAAGAAATTGGGGTGAAGTCCCTTGCTGTCTAGTTGCTTAGCTATCCATCAGTAGTAGGATAGATCCAACCGTCGAACTCAGACTCTTCAATGTCATCTTCAATGGCATTCACTCCTGAATTGCTGATGAACAGGGGAGGTCTTCCGATTCGTGCACTCCGAACATCCCTTTGAGCTTCTGCAGTGTAACCCAAACCAAACTTGTTAGTCTTATGTGCAAAATCAGGGAGTTGGCCCCAATTTGCACACCCACCTTTCTCGACAACAGCCCGGGAATCCTTGAGGGAAGCCATCTTCATGGGAGGATCTTCAACAACAGTCTCAGTTGATGCCAGTGTCTGGGGAACCTCTTCAAAATGCTGAAATGGGGTCTCAATGAACTCCCCATCCATTTCTACATATCGGAAAGAGTTGAGGTGGCTCACCATGTACTCCTCTTCTCCTTCTACAGTCACAATTTTCCCTATTACCGGGTACTTCAGCTTCTGGTGGAGCGTAGACGTCACTGCCCCAGCTTTGTGGATCCATGGACGACCCAACAAACATGAATAAGATGGCCGAATGTCCATCACATAGAATGTAGAGGCGAAAACCTGAGAACCAACCTTAATCGGAATATCCACTTCTCCATGCACCATTCTCTTTGACCCATCAAAGGCCCTGACAACAATGTTACTTGGTTTCAGCTCCAAACCTTCACAGTCCAACCGGTCTAGAGCTTTCTTAGGCAAAACGTTCAATGAGGAACCAATATCCACTAATACATGAGCAAGAGTGGTGCCCCTGCATTCGATAAAGACATGCAGGGCATCATTCTAATTCTTCCCCTTAACAGTCAAATCAGCGTCAGAGAAACCCAACCCATTATCAGCAGTCAGACTAGCCACAAAATCTTTAAACTGATTAGCTGATGTTTCTTGAGGTACGTATGCAGTCTTCAGGAATGCAATCAGAGCCTTGGCATGGGCCTCTGAGCATAGCAACAATGACAACATGGAGATTTTGGATGGGGTTTGCCCCAGCTGCTCGACCACATTGTAGTCGCTCTTTTTGATGATCTTCAAAATTTTCCTCCATATCTTGTCTAGAGGCTTCAACAGTAATCTTCTTCGGTGCCTCCGTCTGGGCAGGCTCATCAGTGGTTCCTTTGCCCCGGGTATTGGATGATTCGGCAACAGGGGTAAGAATGGGAACTTGAACAGGAATAGTAGCAGGTACACTGGCAGGTGTAATACCAACAGGTTTCCGGACAGTTGGTGGAGAGATATCAGGGGAGAAAAGTCTTCCGCTGCGAGTGACTTTAGCAGGTCCAACAATATTGCTGACGTCAGTATCAACATCCAAATCTTGTTTAACTCCGTGATAATAAACATCAGCCCCGTGGTGCCAAGGGACAACTTTATCAGATGTATAGGGGATAAGCCCTGGAACAGTGATGATCAATGGTGCGATTCTTGGAACAAATGTAATTCTAACAGGCTTTCTCGAGGAAGCCTTGGAAGAATTGTCGAAAATGGTGATGATAGCAACTTCTTCAGTATGAACTAAAGGAACAACAGTCTTCTCAAACAGAATTTCTTTGTTATCCATCAGGCGTTGGACACCTGACTTCAAAAGACGGTAACCGGTAGGTAGGAAGGAACACATACGGCAACCTTCGTCACATCTCGGAAATAAACCGGCTAACAAAAGGTTCTTCTTCACAGTCATCAAAGGGGTAACAATGTCGTTCACAGAAACCATAAACGAGTCTTCATCTATAACATTTATTCCATGCTTGGGCATAGGAGAAGTCACAACATTAGGTCTTTCAGGCGCCTCGAACTCAATCTCCCTAGCATCAATCAAGTCTTGTAATTTGTTCTTCAAAACCTAACAATCACCTGTATCATGCCCCAGGCTATCAGAGTAAAAAGCGCAGCGGGCATTAGGGTTGTACTTTGGTGATGTAGTGTTGGGATTCTTCGGGGCCTCCCTTGGAATCACTAGACTGGTTTTCAGTAACTGTGGCAGAATCTGAGATAAAGTCATGTTAAGCTGAGTGAACTGTCTTCGAGGTCTCTCGGCCTTTGACTGATTGTTGTGCTGAGGAGCACCAACAAGTCTTGAAATAACAACCGCATTAACAGCTTGGCGGTGTTCAGGTCTATTCTGGCTTTTTGAACTGTAAACAACACTGGACTCCTTCTTAAAAGGCTTCTTCTCGGTGCCTGATGAAGCACCCTTCTGTATTTTACCAGATTTAATACCAGCCTCAATCCTTTCCCCAGTCATAATCAGCTCCGTAAACCCGGACGAAGAACTTCCAATCAGATGGTTAAAATTCGGACCAGACAAGGTCTCCAGAAATATATCAACTAACTCCCTATCAGCCAAGGGTGGTTGCACTCTTCCAGCGAGGTCCCTCCACATCTGATCATAATCTTTGAAACCTTCGCCCGCACCCATTGACATACTCTGGAGTTGGGTACGCGTAGGAGCGAGGTCGGCATTGTATTGGTACTGCTTGTAGAAAGCAGCAGCCAAATCTTCCCAACTACGGATATTGGCTCCTTCTAGCTGATAAAACCATTCAAGCTGAGTCCCTGAGAGACTGTCTTGAAAGAAGTGGATCCAGAGGTTCTTGTCAGCGGTGTACGACTGAATCTTCCTAACATGCAAACAAAGGTGCAGTTTTGGACAAGAAACCCCGTCGTACTTAGCAAAGGCTAGTGCTTTGAACTTGTGGGGAATCACCACCCCAAATGACAGACCCAAATCACCAAAGTCTAGACCAGGCACTTTCTGTACTTCCATCGCACTCAATCAGTTTTCCAGTTGCTTGTATCTATCCTCAGCCGGAGGATACTGGTCTTCGTCAAAGTCCGTCTCGTTGTTTGAAACCATAGGGCTAGGAGCCCTCCTTTCTTCCTGACTATCTTTCCCTCCAGATGAGGTGGTCAAATCAACTTCATCTCGTAGCCTGTTTCCAAACCCGTGGCCCATGTTAAACATGACCATCTTCTTCTTCTTCTTTTTCTTCTTCTTCTACTTCTTCTTCTTCTTCTTCTTCTCTTTCAAGATAAGGGCCTTCAGATCTTGCTGACCCTTAGCTAGATTCATGAATAACTCTTGGAACTGGGCGTTTTGAGCCTGCAGAGCCTTGATTGCTTGTTCAGTTGATGGTTCAGAAGACATGATGCTGAAATAAACAGCGAAGAAGATAAGAAAACCTGTAAGGGTACCTGTTATGAGGTGCATGGAATGAAAAGCGTATGATATGATTTCAAAGACGTCGAGAGATTCAAATTCGTAAATAAGAAATAAAGCACACTTTTATTAGATAAACTTGAAATTCAAATTATTCAACAAATTCCCTTAAGGCGTTACAAGAAAGGAAATACTGGAAAGTAAATAAAAATTGGAAATAATCAAAGGACATCAATGCTCCCATGGTCGTTTGCCTTTAGTGCTGACATAGTCATTGATGATCTGCTCCCTCTCCACCTGCCTAGTCAACTTCTGGATCTTTTGCTCTTGCTCGTGATACTTTTCTCTATAAGTATCCCGCTCTTCCCTTAGCTGCATCCAGGACCTCTTCAATGCCCCAATGTCAGTAGGCATGTAAGGGTGTAAGATAGTAGGAAGAACCCCTTCCTCATCAGCAACTTCAACAATGATAGGCAAGACGGCTTCGTAGGGCATTCCCAGCTTTTGGGCACGGATACGAACCCATCTAAGATATGGCTCCATCGAAAGTGAAGTCTTTGGGCCCAACTCGTGTGGATCAGATCTGTGAACTCTATCCCAAGCCCTTATGAATTTGCAGCGTTGCTCGTCGCTATCCCCTTGAAAATCAAATATTATGCTAGGCATTAGCAGCTCATGAGGTCCTTCCCTTCTGGCTCGCCCAAACTGATGTAGGGCCAAGCATGGATTATAAGTAATTCCTCCATGGGTTCCTATTAGTGGAACATTGGGGTATTCCCCACAACGATCAATAATGGCCACCTCGTCCATACCCTTAATAGTCCAAATGATGTCATTATGAGAGAGAGACATAACCCTATAAGCCCATCCCATGCCTTCTTTGTTATTTATAACTGATTTGGGAAGGTGAGAAATAAACCACCTTGCCAACAATGGAGCACAACACATCAAGGTTCCCTGCTTCCGAGCAGTATGGGCATAAAGCTGATGAAGAATGTCACCCAAGAGAGTGGGTACAGGATTACCAGAGATGAATATTTTTACCGCATTCACATCAACAAAGGAGTCAGAGTTAGGAAACAATACCAAGCCATATATCAGAAGAGCCAGAATATCTTCGAATGCCTGGAAGTCTAGACTATCCCAGAAATGATTAGCCTTACCAACCAAGAACTTAGTCAAAAAGCCCTTTGCTCCACTTCTAGTTTCCCAGTTTGACATTACCTCATCCTTTGTCAGATGAAGGGCTGAAGCAATCTCTTCCGGCCTAAGGATCTTCTCCCAACCTGTAAACGGGGTCTGCTCCAGAATAGAGATACCGAGCAGATCAGAGAACTCTTCCAAGGTAGGGACCAACTGGTAGTCCTGAAAAGTAAAGCAATGGTACAATGGATCAGAGAACTGGACTAGGACACTCATCATCTGCTCGTCCAATTTGGAAGTGACCAAACTAATAAGATGCCCATGTCTTCTGATGAAGGAGGTAGTATCAGACATCTTTGCAACCAATTCTTTGAGCATAGTGGGAACCTGGACAAAGTTAATCCAGATGGTGTTCCTACGCATAGGTGCCATGACCTACAAAACAGAACAAAGATGAATCCCTCCTGTCTTTGAAATAGGTTAGTCCAATGCAAGATGTATGCAATGTTATGATGTCAAGATGTCATGAGAGAAAGCACACCACAAGTATCCACAAATAGAAAACATGGTAAAGGCACACAAGTCACACAGAGAGCCCTTAGATTTTAGGCTGGCAAGGAGTCTAGGTACTACCCTCTTTCAGTTCAGTTGGTTCAAACCTGTCCTAAAAATAGTAACCGGGTTCTAGAGGATCTCAATATCACTGACTACCCTCGATCGGTCATAATTCCAGTTTAGCAACCTTTTCTTGCGGCCGAAATCATCGCGAGAGTTTAGTCTCAATGAGTGTAGCATACTGCTGCTGTTCTATGGCCAAGTTGGTCAATTTAAAGGTTCTAAGGTCAGTTGGTGCTTAATGACCCCTTAGCAGACCCATATTCTCCTCGTTGTGCCACAAGGGATATCGGTACATACTAAAGTGCCACACCAACGTAGCTACTACTTCAACCGTATCGGTCTACGCCGTACAGTTACCTCACAGTTTATTGCTACTTACCTAAAGGGTATCCCCCAGATCCGGGTTAGGATCTATAGTAACTCCGATTCAAACCCACAAAGATAAAGCATACAAGTCAAGCAATTGAAAACAATATGAACTATTCCTAAGGTACACCCCACTTATAAGATATCCCCAGCAGAGTCGCCAGTTTTGTGATACGGTGGGAAAGAACTGACTGTTTTTTGGAATGCTGGTTTGCGTTTTGCGTTTGTTTTTGCAAAATGTCGCGGTAAGCAAGAGTCGCCACCGACTTTTATTTTATCCAACAAGGAAAGGAAAAAAGCATAGAAAAATTCCTTTTTGAGATATTTCTCGGGTTCGGGGGGTAGATTATAGAAAGGGAGGGTGTTAGCACCCTTTTTATTCGTGGTTATCCACGGGCTCTTAGGTACTTGCTCATATTGTTTTCAAAATATTGCTTTCTTTGTGTTTGTGGGTTTGAAAAAATCTTTGTTTGAAAAGGAGTGTAAGTGTGAAAATTTTGTTTTGTTTTGAAAGAGCAAGTATCTAAGAACCATCTACCTACTCGAAAAAGGAATCGTTCTATGCTATCTTCCTTTAGACAATGCTATCCCACTATTGATGAGTAGGTAGCACCGTCTTTTGGAGTTTAAGGGTCAATTCGAATTTAGGGACTTACGGTCACCAAAGCAATGTTAGGACGCCTTAGCGGTAACCCTAATGTCTTAGATCATTTGTTTTGAGGCAACAATATCTGAGGCAACCATTTCGAGGCGACTATGATCTTTGGACAATAGGGCAACCTCTAAAACTACCTATACTCAATAACCGCATACGAAGGCAAACAAGTGGGGTGTACCCTAAGAGTGTGCATGTGCGAGTGTGTCGTTTTCTGTTAATTTTATCTTCGTACATGTTAATGGTGATCTATGTTGATTTTAGGTTTAAACATTCAATCTTGTCATGCATACCTATTATCAAACATCTAACAGTTATAATTTGTGGAAAATAAATTGCGGAAATTAAATTACAAGGCGTCGGGTATTTACATCGCCAAAAGCAACCCTTTAAAATTTAAATGTGGAAAATAAATAAAGCGATAAAAATAGTCATAATTATCTATTACATTTCGGGAACAAATACATTATTGAATAAAATGGATCGCGTGCGGAAAATTAAATCGAATGCGAGTTCTAGGGTTTTGACCTTTTGTTATTTAAAGAAAAGATTTTTTTTGGTTATTTTTGAATTAAGAAAGAAATTAATCTAGGTTAATTACTAAATTAATAAATAAATAAATTAATAAAAATAAATATTTTTGGGTTTTTGGTATTTTAAGAAAGAAAAATACAATTGATCAATGTTAATAAAACCTAATTATGTCTAAGTTAATTTTGATTATTGAAAAATATATTAAAGTTGTTCCTAATTAATGGCCTAAATTAATTAAATTAACATTTGTTAATAAAAACAAAAATTTGATTTTTATGAAGAAAATATTATTTGGTTTTTATTTTATTAAAGGAAAAAATTTGATTGGTTAGAAAATGCTAAAAATAATAACAATAAATAATTAAAACAAAAAAAAGAAATAGAGAGAGATAGGAGGTATGGGCCTGAAAAAGGGGGTCTGAATGGCAATTCCAAGGCCCATTAGGCGCTGGCCTGGCTGACTTTCTGGATTCCCTATGCGCCTTTTGACTTGGTCCCATGGTGGACCATCATCTCAGGATCACCAGATTTGGCCTTGGGCCATCTGGCGCTTTGATACTTGAGGACATATGATAGGCATCATGCTTGGAGATACACAGGATTACCTGGAAAACAAAGATAACAAAGAAGTAAAGGACCTGGGATTCGAACCCAGGTCCTATGGATGCTTGGATCACTCGCTTCGCCACTAGGCCAATGTGCTTTAGTTGTTAATATATTAAACAATTAAAGTAATAAGAGAAAACGCGTTAATGTGCCAGAATAAAAAAAAAGTGCGCGAAAATTTTGAAACAGCCACTGAGGAGACGACACGCCATCGTCTTCTTCCTCACGCCCCTGTAACTTTACCTGCGGATTTAGATCCGCAGCTAAATGCGCAGGTTGATCACAAAATTAATTCCAGGCCATGAAAACGACCTCCAAAGGCATGGTTAGGTTCGTCTCCCTCTCCTGAGTGCAACCATGTCCATCACGAGATTCAAATTTCACCTGAAATGCAAATCCCTAAAATCCAATACGAAACCCTAGCCATACTGTTTTGGGGTTATAGTCCATATAAATGAAATTAAATATTGCCACAAGCTTAGAAATCTCATGAGAGTCACAAATGTATCAATGATTTGCCAAAAAGATGCAAGAATTGAGAGCTACGATTTCGAATACAGGGCTGAGATGCGTGACACTTACAACGTGTTTTGGTGTGTATGAGAGCTTGCTTTGGATCCCAGAAGGTTGAGTAGACACCCAGCAATCGATTGGTATCAAGCTTTGCTTCTGAAAACGCATCAAAATATGATTTTAGTTTCCCACTTTTCACCACTTTTTTCAAGTTTTGTTTGGTTGGTTCTTGCAGCCTCTAGCCTTGTTTTCGTTCCCTCTAGCCTCCTTATGTATGATAGAATGCATTAGGTTAACAATTGTGCTTTGAATCTTTCCACATCAATGCCATGAGATTTGATTTGATTCACCATTACTAAACCTTCCAAAATTGTCAAAACTCAATCTTTTTGCACATTGAATGCTTGATACGAGTTTGATGCCCTTGATGATGATGATTCAGTCCTGAAATAGCCAAAAAGAGATCAAGTAATCAATATTTGGATTTTATTTGATTTAATTTGATTTAAAATGGAATAATTCAATAAAAAATAAATAAAATAATAAAATTGATAAATGGACACAAGGCTGAAGCTAGGGCACGTGTGCAATGTGGCAAGTTCAAATCAAGTGGAAAATAATGGGCCCATTTGACAAAATTTGAAGTTTTGGGGATAGTTGACTTTTGGCAATTTTGCAAAAATGTCCAACTTCAACAATGCATAACTTCTTCAATTTTGAACTTTTGGATGTGTTCTTGGACTTTCTAGAAAGCTTGAGATGTCCTATAACCATCCCTTTTGGTATCATCTCATTTTGATATTCCATTCTCAAGTTATAAGCTTTGGCAAAAAAGGTGTTTTTGTTGACTTTCAAAAATGACCTATAATGTCCAAATTTATAACTTCTTGTGTGTGCATTTTCTGATCTTGGGGTATGAAGATGGATTGTAGTAAATTGCATCCTCTTCAAAATGAGCTTTGGATGGGTCATTTCTCATAAAGTATGAGACAGTTATGCTTGGTCAAAGTTGAGTTGACTTTTCCTACAAAACCCTAATTTAGCAACTTTTGAGTCTTGATGAATTTTGAGCAATCCTTGGTGAATAATGATCAACCCTTGATCAAATGATGAAATATCCTTCAAAATGAGAATGTTGACAAAAAATCTTGAAGTTTGACTATTTGTAGGTCACAATTGACTTTTGCCTTAGCATAGTTGATTTTTGAACCCTTTGAGCAATTGATTGGGCAAACTTCCTCTGCAAGGCTTGAAATTTGATATGGATGATCTTGAGAGTATATTAGGACATTGGGGAGAACTTGAGGTCATTTGGATTCAAGAATCTTGATGCAACACAATACCCTAATTTGAGGTTGACTGCCTTAGGAGATGACTTGACTGTCTAACTCTTGAACAATCTTGAGCCACTTGGAGATCTCTCTTGCAATGTCTTGAGAAATACGAGAGGGAACATTTTGGGGTACAACAGCTGGGATTAGAAGTGGCAATATTCATAAGGATTCCTCTTCAAGTGCGGGAAAGAGACATTTCGTAGGGAAAAAAGAGGTTAGCTCCGTGTACAATCAACAAAATCAGAGCAGAACCGAGCACCGTCCAGCGGTAGGGGCTGTTATGATATCTAAACCTGAACCTACTCAACAAAGGAACAATCATCCTAGAGAAGAAAGGCCTGTAAGACAGTTTACCCAGATAAACATGACTCTGTCTCAAGTCTTGTCACATTTGCTGGAATCTAATCTGGTAACTTTGCGGGAAGCTCCTAAGAATCCAAACACCGAGTCTCCTTGCTACAACCCAAATGCTCGTTGTGCTTACCATTCAGATAGTCCAGGTCATGATACAAACGATTGTTGGGCTCTAAAAAAAAGGTGCAAGACCTGATCGAGGCGAAGGAGATTGAATTTGATTCTCCTTAGATTCCCAATGTTATCACTGCTCTTATACGCAAGCACGAACGTGGTGTTAATGTTATTGAAGATGATGCATTTGTTACTTCTATTGAGGAACTTGTTACTCCTCTCGTGACTGTTAAGTGGAATTTTTTGAAATCCGATTCATTTCCGGGCTGTGGCGAAGGTTGCCACTTATGCTTATCTCTACCGACTGGTTGTCATTTGTTGGAGGCAGATGTTCAACACCTGATGAATGATAGAGAGATTTATTTTGAGAAGACTCCCATCCCAACTGTTCCTTGCAAGGATGTTTCAATCATAACCATTTCCGCCAATCCTTCTAGGTTCTCCACCAAAAGACCCGTCAGGATTACATCTGCTCCGAAGTTGGATCCACTGATTATCACTATACCAGGGCCAATCCCATACTCCTCGGACAAAGCTGTTCCCCGGAACTATGGGGCTGACGTCTACTACCATGACGTCAAGCAAGACTTGCTGGCTGTTGAAGACCAAGTTTCTGCAAATACTGATCCCGACATTGGAAACATCATGTGGACCAGTAAAATAACAAGGAGTGGAAGAGTGTTCTCCCCTGAGATTTCTCCTCCAAAAGTCGTTACTAGTCCTATGATCATTCCTGTTGTTGCCCCTACTGATGCTACCACCGCAATTCCTGTGATTACCTCTGTTTCCACCCCTATCACCGAGTCGGCCGAGGCTCGGGGCAAAGAAATATTGATTGAGCCTGTCCAGACGAAGGCGCATTCAGAATCTGTCCCAGAGGCTTCCAAGAAGGAAATGGAAGAAATTTTGAATACTATAAAGAAAAGTGACTACAATATGGTCGAACAGCTGGGGCAGACCCATTCCAAGATTTCTATGTTAGCCTTACTGTTGTGCTCCAAAGCTCATGCAAAGGCTTTGGTGAAGTTCCTTAAAACTGACCATGTGCCACAAGAAACCTCCGCTGACCAATTTGAAGATTGTGTGACCAGCTTGACGACTGATAACGGTTTGGGTTTTTCTGATGCTGATCTAATACCCAGAGGAAGAAAACACAATGATGCGCTACATGTTTCCGTCGAATGCAGGGGAAATACTTTTGCCCATGTTCTAGTAGATACTAGTTCATAATTGAACGTTCTGCCCAAGAAGGCTCTGGACAGATTAGACTGTGAAGGTTTGACCTTGAAGCCTAGTAACATCGTAGTGAGGGATTTCGATGGTTCGAAGAGAATGGTGCACGGGGAGGTGGACATACCCATCAAAGTTGGTTCTCAGACCTTTGACTCCACCTTCTACGTGATGGATATCATACCATCTTATTCTTGTTTGTTTGGTCGCCCTTGGATCCATCGGACGGGAGCTGTCACGTCCACTCTGCATCAGATGATGAAATACCCAGTAAAAGGAAAGATTGTCACGGTACATGGTGAAGAAGAATGCATGGTAAGTCACCTGAACTCCTTTAGGTATGTGTAAATGGATGGAAAGTTCAACGAGACTCCGTGTTATAATTTCTAAGAGGTACCTCAGACTATGGCTGCAACTGAAACTATCACCAATCTGCCAAAGATCACCAGACTGAAGATGTGAAAAACACAAGAAGGGGGGGTTGAATTGAAAACTTGAAATTAAAAGCTCAATGAAACAGTATTTTTATCCTGGTTCGTTTGATCTCAAACTACTCCAATCCACCCGTCAAGATGATTTCGCCTCTCTCCAACGAGGTCTTAATTCACGAATCTCAACAAGATTACAAAAGCTACTTTAACAACTGTTAAAGTCTTCTTGAATACAACCACCGTCTGGTTAATCTTAAGGAACACTGTTTTAATACAATTATACAAGATATGTGTTGTTGTTTTTCTAACAAAAATAGTTTATAACAACTGTGATAAATTACACAGGATTATAGCTTGGAAATGTAAATGATATTACTTACAGCTTTGAATATGTGTGAGTGGTAATATGGCAAAAATCGTCCTTGATTTTGAATGCTGACTTTGTTTATATAGGCAGTAGAATGACGTTAATCATAAAGTATGTTTAATGTTATTAACACACTTTCCATTTGGAGAAGATCTTGTCTGAAAGAAGTCATTGGAATTGATGCTGTCTTGAATGATCAGTAACGCTTCAGATTCTTATCTCCTTACTTACTGATGATGCTTCATAATATTGATGACTTGGATTGCCATGTTCTTGTTCAGAATCAGAGTTTACTTTGCTTAAGCGCAGGTTCTGGTCATCAATCTTCAGCGCATGTTCTGATTGCTTCAGCGTGTAGCTCTTATGGCTTATCTTCTGATGCTGATATGGTCAGAACTTCTGCATTCATAGAACATAATTTTTAGGGTGCATATTTGTTCTTTGTATTTATTATTTATTCTTTGTATTTGTTATCATCAAAACTCTAAGTAAGGGTTGTAGAATCAAATTATGTTCTAACAATCTCCCCCTTTTTGATGATGACAAAAACTAGATTTTTCAATTAAAAATAAAGAACAAAAGGTTTAAGAGAAACTCCCCCTGAGTTGATTACTTCCTTTAAGTTCCTTGAGCATCAGAGTTTAGCTGCATCTTTCATCAGAATTTGTACCTGTTCAAGCTTTTTAGAAGATAGAGGTTAAGTAATTTAGAATGTTTGAGACTTCTGTCTCGGTAAACCATTATTGAAAATATCTTACTTTCTCCCCCTTTTTGTCAGTTATCAAAAAGGCAATATAATCAGAGCCAAAATAGTTGAATTATATTTAAAAAAATGATGCAATGATAAGTTCCAGAACAGAAGAGGTAAAAAATTAAGTGTTACAGATAAACAGACTTAAAACAAAAAAAACTAAGAAGGAGGAGGAAGACGAGTGAACAAAGCTTCCAGCAAGCTCTTGATCTAAGAATTAGACTCTTCTTGCTTGCCCAAAATGCTTTTAATCTATTTGTTCGTGTCCTCCTGCTTATCCAACCTTGCATGGATAAGAGCATTTTCTTTCTTCAACTCTTCCAGAGTTTGCATGACTAAGGAAGGTGCTGGAGTTTCTTCAGGAGTTAGACGTTTCTCAGAGCATTCTGCAGCTTGTTCAGAGTGAACCATTTATTCTGCTGTGATCATGTCTTCTGGAGCAACAGTCAGGGAGAGACTTTTTGATTCTGGTTGAACTTTATCTGAGGGATGATGCTCTGTCCAGGGAGAATTATCCAGAGAGAGGATATATTTCTTGAGTAGTTGGCTCAGAACTTGGTCTTCAAAAGCCTTCAGCTTAGCACTAAAGTTCTACTAAACCTGTTCATAACTCTGTTCCTTCAGCTTTAGCGTTTCAGAACTAAGCTAGTTTCTGAATTTTGTCCACATATAATCAGAAGCAACAGGATTAGTCATCTCTTGACTAGCATACTTCAAAGAACTTATCCATTCCTGTATTCCTATTTCAAAAATCAACAAACTTGTACCAACATCTGATGTGGTTTTAGTTGGTTTAGGTTTGGGAATGGCAGTTTTGTGAGAGATAGAAGCTAGTATTTCCAACACAATTGGATTAATGACAAGTCTTACGTTGTCAGCTGGACTATTAGTGGGTGAAGGAGTGGGAGAGTCGGGTATGATGATTGAACTGGTAGGGGAGTTTGGCGGTGTGGATTCCAGAGATGAAGGAATTTCTGGAATATCGTGAATGGTGAGAGGCATGCAAATAGAAAGTGGTTCTGTGATTCCAGGTATTGGGATTGTATCAGAATCTGAATGAGGTTCTTCAGGTTGGTTTGATGAAACATGGTGAGGTTCTGGTTCATGGATATCAGAAGATTGATTCTCAGAAGGTTGAGCTTCTGGTTTTTGTATTTCAGGTTGAGGTGATTGTGTTTGTGAAATTTCTTGTTGTGGAGAGTGAGGTTGCGGGATTTCTGGTGTGGTATTAGAGTTTGGATTTTCAGGGAGTTGAGAATTTGGATTTTGTGGTACGGGAGCAGAAAAGTCTTGGTCAAATGAATCAATATTAGACAGAACTTTGGCAAGTTCTGGTTGGGTTTGTTCAGGATTTGGATTATGAGAAAGGGAGTGAGTTTCATTCAGACCTAGAGTTTCTGATGGATCAAACCCTATGTCAAAGTCTTCAAATGTTTGTGGAGTTGGATGTTCTGGTTGAGTAGGCATGGCTTCAGATGTTGATACACTTATTGATTCTATAACAGAAATAGAGGAGGGATTACCTTTCTTTTTGGCATCTTTTGAAGTCCTATGAGATGGTCCTTCTGCTGCAGCTTTCCTCTTCTTGGTCTTCTTTAAAGCAACTTCTGGAGCAGCCTTGTGTAAGTCTAGGATATTGATTTCTGGTGCAGTACCATCTTCCTTGCAAGCATTCAGATATCTGACTATTATTTCTGGCTTGGAGTCAATATCAGAGAATAGAGGAAAATCATCCAGAGGTATCCTTCTTGAAGTGATGGTTTCATGAGAAGTAATAGTAGGTTCCTTCTTGATATTCTCAATGATTTTCATCTTCTTCAGATTTTTTGTGTTCAGGGGCTTCCCAACGGTTGCTTCCAAAGTGCTAATTTCCTGGGCTTCAGTCAAATGTTCTATCAGCTTATTCTCTGTCAGAATATCTGATATGAGTCTTCCTAAGGGTATCCAGTCCCTTTTGGTTCGTTCATCTTCTCTTGTTTCCTTCACACTAGTTCTAAGATGATTAAACATCAAGTGTGGGAGGTTTACCTTAGTCCTCTTGGCAATGAAATAGATCAGAAACTGCTGATCAATGTTGATATAATCAGGAGAGCTAGTTGGCTTCCTGTGGTTGATACACCCCAGAAGAATTCTTGCCCAAATTTTGTGGTGATCCTTCAGATCTCTAATTTTGCTGGAGGGAAGTCCATGAGTAAATATTTCCCTTGTAATAGAGCCTACGTTAGAGCATCTCTCAGCCATGTCAATGCATCTGACACCTCCACCATTGTAACCAATAAGATTTGGAATTAGGTCTTCTGTAATGACAATTTTCTTCCCCATGACATAAGAGGTAACTTGATGATTTGAAGAAGAAGTATGTATCCAGAATTCTTTGATAAGAATTGGAAATGTTGGCCCCAGAAGACGGTCAAAGTATCTGTTCCACCCTTGAGCAGTGACGTCTTCATACAGATTGAAGTTGTTTTCTTGCAAGCTTTCAAAGTCAATAATCAGTTATGAAAGAACTTCCAGATTATCAATGGGAGTGAGTAGCATTCTGTAAGGTTCTTCGTACAGTTCCATTGAAGCGGATTCCTGAGTACTGATGTTTTGGACGCTTGAAGAAGCCATTGTTCACACAAGATTTGAGGAAGATGAAAGGGGTTTTTGAAAATACGAACTTGAAACGATATAAAGTATTTAGAGAGTAAAAAGAAGTGAATGTAAAAAGTGAGATTTGAGTTTAAATAGTTTTTCTTGAAAGCGTAAACAGTAAGAGAGAGAAATAATTAGTCATGATTATAAGCATTAATGACAACTGAAATTAGGGGATTCAGAAAGATACTGGAATGGTTATCCATGACATGTGTCTCAATGCACCCAATCAACACTTTTGACCTTTCAGAAAGGTGAACGCGTGTTCAGCCTCAGAAAGTAGCTGATGAATGAATGACAACTGTTTGATTATGTGAACAACATGCTTCTATCCTTGAAATGAAACGTTCAGATCTTCATGGATAGATTCTGATGCAATCAGTACTTCTAAAACTCTGAAGACAGGTTGATCAGTAGTTGACAGAAAATAACAAAGTTTTGAAGGTTAAGATATGAAAATAAAATATTTTATTCTGGGCATAGCTTCATGCTGAGATGATTCAGAATGAAGTTAAACCTATCTTCAGAAAGAGGTTTTGTAAAGACATCAGCCCATTGATGGTCTGTGTCAATAAATTTTCAGCTAAGAATCCCTTTCTGAATATAGTCCCTAATAAAACGATGTTTTATTTCTATATGCTTAGCCCTAGAATGCAAAATTGGATTTTTACTGAGACAAATAGCAGAAGTATTATTACAGAGGATAGGAATGTTACTCTCAAATATGTTGAAGTCTTCAAGTTTACTTTTCTTCCAGAGCATTTGCGTGCTACATCCAGCAGCTGCTATGTATTCAGCTTCTGCTGTTGATAGTGCTATTGTGGACTGTCTCTTGCTGGTCGATGAGATCATATTTTCTCCCAGAAACTGGCAGCTTTCAGAAGTGCTTTTACGTTCTACTCTGTCTCCAGCAAAGTCAGCATCACAATATCCTACTAAGCTGTAATCATTTGATTTTCTATAAAACAAACCCAGATTAGCAGTACCTTTCAGATACTTGAAAATTCGCTTAACTGCTGTTAAGTGAGATTCTCTAGGATCTGATTAGAATCTAGCACATAAGCAAACACTAAATAAAATGTCAGGCCTTGAAGCAGTCAGATAGAGGGGAGAACCAATCATACCTCTGTAGACCTTCTGTTCTACCTTTTTACTTACCTCTTTCTTTTCTAGAATGCACGTGGGATGCATTGGAATTTTTGAGGGCTTACATTCTGAGAGATCAAATTTATTCATAAGTTCTCTGACATATTTGCTCTGATGAATGTAATTTCCTTCTGGAGTTTGGTTTATCTGAATGCCTAGAAAGAATTTGAGTTCCCCCATTAAGCTCATCTCAAACTCTGCCTGCATACATTTAGCAAACTCTCTTCTCAGAGATGGTTTAGTAGATCCAAATATAATGTCATCAACATAAATCTGACATACTAACATGTCATTCTTAATCGTCTTACAGAACAAGGTTGTGTCCACTTTCCCTCTGGTGAATTCCTTTTCTAACAGAAAGTTACTTAGTCTTTCATACCAAGCTCTGGGAGCTTGTTTCAGACCATAAAGTGACTTCTTTAGTTTGAAAACATATTCTGGATTTTTGGAATTTTCAAACCCAGGGGGTTGGTGCACATATACCTCTTCATCTATATAGCCATTTAAGAATGCACTTTTGACATCCATCTGATACAGAGTGATGCCTTTATTTACAACAAATGATATTAAAAGTCTGATAGATTCTAACTTGTCGACTGGAGCAAAGGTTTATGTATAGTCTATCCCCTCTTGCTGACTAAAACCTTGTGCCACCAGTCGTGCTTTGTTTCTGATGACTTCACCTTGCTCGTTCAGTTTGTTTCTGAACACCCACTTTGTACCAATGACGTTGAATCCTTTTGGTTTGGGAACCAGATCCCATACATCATTTCTGGTGAATTGATTCAGTTCCTCTTGCATTGCCAGAATCCAGTCATTATCCAGAAGTGCTTCATCAATAGTTTTTGGTTCAATCAGAGAGACCATTCCCATGAGGGATTCTTTAGAGTTTCTTAATGTTGATCTGGTTCTGATTGGATCATCTTTCTTTCCCAGTATGGTATCTTCTGGGTGATCAATGCAGCTTCTGGATAGCCTTTTCTGAAGTTGATCAACAAAATATGTTGGATTGCTTGTAGTAACTCTTTCTGATGTTGAGGGAGTGTCTCAGTTGAGAGCTTCTGATGAGTTGTCTTCAGTACCCGTGAGTTCAACTTCCATACCTGCAAGGAATTCATTCTGCTTTGACTTTTGAGCGTCAAGCTTATCATCAAACCTAACACTGATTGGCTCTTCAACAATCTGTGTTTCTGTATTGTATACTCTGTACCCTCTTGAGCGTTCAGAGTATCCTAACATAATACACTTTTGTGCTTTAGAGTCAAACTTGTTCAAATAATGTTTTTTATTCAGAATAAAGCATGTGCATCCAAATGGATGAAAATAAGAAATGTTGGGCTTTCTGTTCTTCCACAATTCATATGGAGTCTTTTCCAGAATAAGTCTTATGGAGATTCTATTCTGAATGTAACACGCTGTGTTAATTGCCTCTGCCCAGAAGATCTTAGTAATGTTAGTCTCATTGATCATGGTTCTGGCCATTTCTTGCAATGTTCTGTTCTTTCGTTCTACAACTCCATTTTGTTGGGGAGTTCTAGGACAAGAGAAGTCATGCAAAATGCCTTTTTCATTAAAAAATAATTCAAAATTTTGATTTTCAAATTCTCCACCATGATCCCTTCTGACTTTGACAATTCTAAGATCTTTTTCATTTTTAACTTGGTTGCAGAAGGTAACAAACACAAAGTGTGACTCGTCCTTGTGTCTTAAGAACTTTACCCATGTCCATCTGTTATAGTCATCTACGATTACAAACCCATACTTCTTGCCATTGACTGAAGGAGTTTTTACTGGTCCAAATAAGTCAATATGCAGAAGTTCTAATGGCTTAGAGGTGGAAACACCATTTTTGGATTTGAAAGCAGGTTTTGCAAATTTTTCTTTATGACATGCTTCACACAGAGCATCTGATCTGAACTTCAATTTTGGAAGTCCTCTGACCATATTGAGTTTGTTAATCTGAAATATTCTTCTCATACTAACATGCCCCAATCTTCTGTGCCAGACCCATTGCTCGTTGTTAACTGAAAGTAGGCATTTTACATTCTAACTCTTTAGTTCAGAAAGTTTTATTTTATAAATGTTGTTTTTCCTCTTACCATTAAATAGGACAGTCCCATCTTTCTAACTAACAGCTTTGAATGAATTTTGATTGAAGATTATATCATAACCATTATCACTTAATTTACTTATGGATAACAGGTTATGTATTAATCCATCAACTAATAATACATTATTTATAGAGGGAAGATTTCCATTACCTACTGTTCCAGAGCCAATGATCTTTCCTCTCTGATTACCTCCAAAGCCCACGTAGCCTCCAGGCTTAAGTTCCAGGCTTTGGAACATATGCCTTCTTCCCGTCATGTGTCGCGAGCATCCAGAGTCCAGGTACCATGATTGGTGTCTTAGCCTTGCTGCTAAAGAAATCTGCTACATGTATAATTTTATCCTTAGGTACCCACATTTTCTTGGGTCCTGATTTGTTAGTTTTACCAAAATTCTGATTGAATTTTGGTTTGACAGAATAATCACTACTCGTGTATTTTATGTCATGTGTGTGTCCATATATAAAATCTGAATTGAGTGGTGTGCGTTTTATAACTAAGTCCATGGCATTTTTTGGTGTAGATACCTTACCTTGATATCCTATCCCTTTTCTACCATTTCTGCTAACTACATAGATCATTGAAGCCATCTTGCTTCTGTCTATGTTTTTAGCTAGAAACTTCTGAAAGCTGTGATCATACTCTTTGATGATCTCATCAGCATTACTGGGAGTTTCAGAGATTGTTTCCTTCTGAGGGTTTTTCAAATCATTTTCTAATTTTGAAATTTTTTATTTTAACTCAGAATTCTCTAATCTGAGACTCTCAGACTTTTCAGAGTCAGAGGCAAGATTTCTTTTCAGGTTCCTGAATTTGACTCTAATTTGCTGATACCTTTCCAAAATTTCATTTAGGCTTTCTGCAAGTTCAACCTTAGTAAAGTTTATGGTAAAATCAGGAAATACCTCTTCAGTGTCTGATTCTGAGTCTGAACCAGAAGCTTCACTGTCTTCTGATACGTTTGCCATGAGAGCTATGTTTTCTCTTTCATCATCTGATTCTGAGTCAGTTTCAGATGTGTCAGAATCATCCCATGTAGCCATGAGGCTTTTCTTCTTTTCCTTGAAGAACTTCTTTTTGGGCTTTTCCTTCTGAAGCTTTGGGCAGTCACTTTTGTAGTGCCCTTGCTCGTTACGTTTATAGCATATGATGTCCTTGTTATTTGGCTTTCTGTATCCTGAATAACCTTCAGATCTTCTGTGTCCAGAGAAAGACTCAGACTTTCTGTATCTGGAGGAGGATTCATTCTGATTCTCTGATCTTCTGGGATTTCTGAGATTCCTTTGTCTCTGCTTCCACAGTTGGTTCACCCTTCTGGAGAGGAGAGACAATTCATCTTCTTCTGATAAGGATCCATCAGAAGTTTCTTCCACAGCCTGCAAAACCTTAGAGTCAAATTTTCTGTTAGATTTTAAAGCTAGTGGCTTACCTTGCTTTTGAGGCTCATCTTCTTCTAGCTCTATCTCGTGACTTCTGAGGGAGCTGAAAAGTTCCTCCAGAGATATTTTGTTGAGATCTTTGGCTAGCTTAAGTGCTGTGACCATTGGCCTCCATTGCTTGGGAAAGCTTCTGATGATCTTCTTAACGTGATCAGCAGTAGAATACCCTTTGTTAAGAACCTTCAGTCCAGCAACAAGGATTTGGAATCTTGAAAACATAGTTTCTATTGATTCACTATCTTCCATCTTGAATGCCTCATACTTCTAAATGAGTGCAAGGGCCTTGGTCTCTTTGACTTGAATGTTTCCTTCATGCGTCATTCTCAGAGAGTCAAACATGTTCTTGGTAGTCTCTCTGGTTGATATTTTCTCATATTCTGAGTATGAGATGGCGCTGAGGAGTATTGTTCTGGCCTTGTGGTGGTTTCTGAATTCACGCTTTTGCTGATCAGACATCATTTTTCTGTCTATCTTCTGACCACGTCCATCCACTGGGTGTGTGTATCCATCAGTCACCATGTCCCACAGATCAGCATCATGAGCCAGAAAGAAACTCTCAATTCTGTCTTTCCAGTAGTCAAAGTTTTCTCCATCAAAGGCTGGAGGTTTTCCATTGAATCTATCCTTGTCTTCATGGTTGTCATTGCTGATGTTTTGGCTTGGTCCCACCATAGTGTTTTTCTGAAGCTTGGATCTTGTACTGACACGGTTAAGTGTTTAAGCTCAGAACCAGGCGCTCTGATACCAATTGAAGATGTGAAAAACACAATAAGAGGGGGTTGAATTGAAAACTTGAAATTAAAATCTCAATGACACAGTATTTTTATCCTGGTTCGTTTGATCTCAAACTACTCCAGTCCACCCGTCAAGGTGATTTCTCCTCTCTCCAATGAGGTCTTAATTCACTAATCTCAACAAGATTACAAAAGATACTTTAACAACTGTTAAAGTCTTCTTGAGTACAACCACGGTCCGGTTAATCTCAAGGAACATTGTTTCAATACAATTATACAAAATATGTGTTGTTGTTTTTCTAACAAAAACTGTTTATCACAACTGTGATAAATTACACAGGATTATAGCTTGGAAATATAAATGATATTGCTTGCAGCTTTGAATATGCGTGAGTGGTAATATGGCAAAAATCGTCCTTGATTTTGAATGTTGACTTTGTTTATATAGGCAGTGGAATGACGTTGATCATAAAGTATGTTTAATGTCATTAATACACTTTCCATTTGGAGAAGACACTGTCTGAAAGAAGCCGTTGGAATTGATGTTGTCTTGAATGATCAATAACGCTTCAGAATCTTATCTCCTTACTTTCTGATGACGCTTCAGAATATTGATGACTTGGATTTCCATGTTCTTGTTCATAATCAGAGTTTACTTTGCTTAAGCGCAGATTCTGGTCATCAATCTTCAGCGCATGTTCTGATTGCTTCAGCGTGTAGCTCTTATGGCTTATCTTCTGATGCTGATATGGTCAGAACTTTTGTATTCATAGAACATAATTTTTAGGGTGCATATTTGTTCTTTGTATTTATTATTTATTCTTTGTATTTGTTATCATTAAAACTCTAACTAAGAGTTGTAGAATTAAACTATGTTCTAACACAGACCTCCCTTGAAGATGGCTTCTCTCAAGGTTGCCAAAGCGGTCATTGAAGAAGGTGGGTGTTCATCAGGGGCCAACTCCCTGATATTCCATAAAAATCTAATAAGTTTGGTTTGAGTTTCTCTTCAGGGGCTCAAAGGGCTGTTCGCCGTGCTCGTGCTAGAAGACCTCTCCTACACATCAACAATCATGGGGTCAATGCTCTAGAAAACAGTGATGGTGACTATGACATGGATAGTTGGATCTTCCCTACTACCAACGGTAGACCCAATAACTGGACGGCAAAAGACTTTTTAGCAATTACTTTTATTCAGAAGTGTGATACGGTGGGAGAACTGACTTGGGTGTTTGCGTTTTGTATTCGTAAATGTTGCGGTTTAGCAAGAGTCACCACCGACATTTCTTTTATCCAATAAGGAAAGGTGAAAAAGCACAACAAAGACCTTTAGAGATGTTTTCTTGAGTTCGGGGGGTAGTGTAATGTGGTGGGAGAACTGACTTGAGGTTTTGCGTTTGTGTTCGCAAATGTTGCGGTTAGCAAGAGTCGCCATCGACTTTTCTTTTATCCAAAAGGAAAGGTAAAAAAGCACAGGAAAGACCTTTGAGATGTTTTCTTGAGTTCGGGGGGTAGATTATGAAAAGGGAAGGTGCTAGCACCCTTATCATCCAAGGTTTTCCATGGGATCTTAGTTACTTGTTTAGATCACTTGCTTTGCTTTTGAAATTGTTTGAAATGGTGCTTTGTGTGGTTTTGAAAGTATTTTGAAAAGAGGCCATCGTTTAGGAAATCTTTGTAATGATCCTCGTTCGTAAGAATGTATACAAAGATGTTTGTCTTTTGAAAAATGTTTCAATATTTTGAAAGTTGTTTGGAAATATTTTTGAAATGTGTGTGTTTGAAAATAGCAAGGATTGTTTGCAAATTGATCAAGTAACTAGAAGCACTCTACCTACTCAAATGTCTTTCCTATGCATTTTTATTTCTTTGACATTGTTGATTTACCATTGATTTGGTAAAAAACCCTATCTTTGGATGTTAAACGGGACGGGCGTGGGTCATCGTATGACCATGATAGCAATGTTGCCAAGTATCTTTAGCATTTTGAGGGACCAAGATCATTTGTTTTTAGGCAACCTTGTCTAGCGTCATCGAGGGACTATGATCTTTTGTTTTATTTTGTTTTGCCAAGATACTTAGCATGCATACCATGGCCATTTTTTAAGGCAACCAAGTGGGTGAAACCCTAGGGGTGCTTGTGTGCAATGTGTGTCATATTACATGCTTTTGTCTTATATTAGGTCATTCTATTTGTTTGATTTTTGTCTTATCATGCAAACCCTAGTTTTACTAAACATGGTATAATGTGATAAATTGCGTAAAATAAATCTAAGCTATTACAACAATTATTATGGGAGGGGGGATACAAGTTTTTGAATGGAGATATTTGCACAAAATAAAACCCTAAAATACTATTATAACCCAATTGAATTATTGTGCAAATTAAATAAAAAATACAAATAATAAAAATGCAATAAAATGTAATTATGCTAAAAATATTTTGTATTTTGTTTTATGTATGAGAAAATAAAAATAAGAAATATAATATTGTTATTTTTGAAAGGGTGAAACCCTAGTTTTTTTTAAAAGAGAAATATGTTCTATATTATTTTTTATCCATTTATGTACAAGAAATAATAAATAATATTATTAACAAATATTAAAAATTAAAATAAGTATGAAAATAATCATTTTATGTGTGAAATAATAAAATAAAAATATATAGTATTTTTAAATTGTATTTACAAATTTATTTAAGAAAATAAATTCTATAAACCTAATAAACTATTTTTATGCCAAAATAATAATAAAAATAATAAAATAAAATGCAAAAAATAAAGAAATTATTTTTGTGATTTTTTATTGTTCAGAAAAAAGAATTAAAAACAATAAATATAAAAATATAAAAAGAAAAATGAAAAATAAAACAAATATGCAAAGGGGGTGTGGATATCAAGTCAGGGGGTATGGGAAGCAAAAACAGAAGCCTAAGGCGCGCCAGGCCCAGAACAGCTTCGTCCCTGTCCTTGGCTTCTTCCCTGCGCGCGTTTCTGCATTCAACCTGCAACTCTCTATTCTTTGCATAAAAACAAAAACTTGCAACATAAAAAATGTAAATTGGAATCTCACGATTCCAATGATATAAAATTCATAATCTAACTCTCAAAGACCAGGGAGAATTTCAGTAGCCCTAATTTCTGACCTAATTTTTTCATGAACTTCAAGCTTCAAATTCTCACTACTCAGTTAATATAAATGACAACTATGCATATGTACAACTTCACCATGTTAAGGACTACATCTTTGCTTCACAAATCAAAGCTTGAGGATTCCTAAATAGAGAGATAGAGTTTTGAAAAATATCTTGTTCATCTGGATTTGGATATGGCAATGTAGGGACTTTGAGTGAGGCCTGAGGATCGTGTGAGCTTCCTTGAAGTTCCCTCAAGCTATTCCAATGCTTAGCTGGCCTTGTGGATGGCTGAAACTTCCTGCACGAGTCAACCTGCAACCTTCAAGTTTGAAAATGGTGATGTCTGAAACAGGGCATATAGTTGCATGGCAAAGGCTTGGATGGTTTGGATATGATGTATGGAAGGTGTTTGAAGTGTTACAAGGCAAAACGCACGAGCAAATATTGAATTGGCAAGAGTTTTGAAGAAGCTGCCCTGTTTGGGAAGAAATTTGTGTTTTTTTGTATTTGGGAGTGTTTCAGATGTTGTGCATTTGTGTTTTTTTTTGTATTTGGGAGTGTTTCAGATGTTTTGCCTTGAATGATGCCAAGTCCTCCCTTTATCAGATGTACAAGTTCTCTACCTTTTGGCCACTTTTCTTATTTTTGAAGAAAGGTTGAAGTGACCATGCTAAAGGCTTGTACTTGCTAGTTCTAGGGCTGCCAAGGGTTGGTAAACATTGCCTGATATATGTGGATAATGCTTGCACAAAAGGAACAAGTCCAAGGCTCAAGGCTGATAAAGTTTGCAAAAGCATGCTTTATGAAAATGGCAATGTGCCCTTTATGCCATTTATGGATTTATTCTTTGTGCAATGCTTCAAAAGCCAAAACAAATCCATTATCCAATGAATTAGAATTTAATTATGGAGTGTCCAAGGGATTTAGGACCTGTAATGCAAGGTACAAGCATGCTTGATCAGATTTGCAACTTGATGCATTGTGAAAAATGGCTTGAACAAAAGTGACAAAATGCCATTTTATCTTCTTCGATTCTCCCTAACCATAAATGATCTTGGAGAGTTCTTGGACATTTTGGAAATATTGCAACATGCCCTACAATCCATATTTGAAATGCATTTTTAAATATCTCTTGGAACTAGGTGAAAAATGCCCATGAAGTTAGGTCAAAAATCTGCCTAGATTAGGGCAAAATTTCACTAAGTTATTTAGTTCATGGACCCTTTTTCAAAAATTCATAACTTGAGATCCAAGCCTCTTTTTGGAAAACTTTGTGAATTAAAGTTGTATATTTCATGGAGGACTATAAATTTCTTGTTGGAAGTTTTCTTTGAATCCAATTGCATCATGGTGAAAAAGTTGTGGAAAGTTGGGAAAAAATAAGAAAATTTCCATACTTAGAAAAATTCTAAGTTATGGAAAATTTCAAATTGAAACCCTAATTTGCAATTTTAGGTTTCTTGGTCAACAAGTTTCACATTTTGACATATCTTGATGTATTATGACCCTTGGCACTTGATTTTTACCAAAAAGTCAAAGTTTGACCTTTCAGTGCACAGTTGATTTTTGATCAGTTGATTGGAAAATTCATATGTCAATCCTATGCACTTGAGATCTTTTGAACTATGTGATTAGGTCAATATGATGCTATTGAGTCCTTGAAAATCATGCTTGAACCCAATTGGTCATTGGCTAGGTTAAAAATCAGAAATTGCCCTTTCTCAGTTAAAACCCTAATTTTGACCATTTTGCCCTTTTGATGATTTGATCAAATTTCTTGAGAAATTATGATCCAAACTTGATCAAATGGTACATATGAGTCTAAAATGTTGTTGTGGATCAAAAATTATGAAGTTTGACTGTAAATTGGCCATGTTTTACTTTTTCCCCAATACAGCTGATTTTTAGGTCAATTGTCCAATTGACTGGTCAAAAATGTGATTCAAGGCTTGAAACTTAACATGAGCAATCTTAGGGGTCCAAGATGGTGTATGAAAGTCACATGAAGTATTGGTGGTCCAAAAATCCTTGTGCAATCTCAAACCCTAATTTCAGGTCATCAGTGCAAGGTGATATCTTGAGCTGAGCAAACCCTAATCCTGTCTGGAGTCCAAGAAGTCTTGTGAGGAAAATATTGATAAATGAGAGGGAAACTTTTTGGGTACAACATCTATCCCTGTTCAATCTTCTTGAACCTGAAGAGTTAGATTGGCGAGCTTTGCCGTTCGTGACTCGAAGGTAAAAGATGATTGGACACTAGAGTGCCCGTAAATTTGCACTCGTCAAAGTGTAGTTGAGGGAATGGGCTTAAAGATGCCATTTGGAGAGGTGATAGAATCTTGTTGGAGATGGGATTAAAGATGCCATCCAAGAATGTGTTGAATTGTAAGTTGTAAGTCAGAAGAATAAGTATTAGAATGATATTCGCGTCTAGAACGTATCTGAACTGTATCTAGAGACTTGTAATGAGAAACAGAATAACACCTGTGTCTGGAGCGTCTCCGAGCTGTGGAAAATCAAAATAAGTGACAGAATGGCAACCGTGTCTAGAGTGTATCTGGACTGTATCTGAAGTTTGAATCTGAATGAGTAATAGAATAGCATCCGTGTCTAGAGCGTATCTAAACTGTATCTGAGATCTGAGTCTGAATGAGCAACAAAATGAATTCTGTCTGGAGTGTATCCGTACTGTATCTGAATCAAAAAACTGAATAAGGGCCAGAATGGCATCCGTGTCTGGAGCGTATCTGAACTAGGATCTGAATAAGTGACAGAATGACTTCCGTGTCTGGAGTGTATCTGGACTAGAATCTGAATAAGTGACAGAATGACTTCCATGTCTGGAGTGTATCTGGACTGTATTTGAATCGGAAAACTGAATAAGGGTCAGAATGGCATCCGTGTCTAGAGCGTATCTGAACTAGAATCTGAATAAGTGACAGAATGACTTCCGTGTCTGGAGTGTATCTAACTGTATCTGATAGTTGAAATTTGAATAAGTATCAGGGTGGCATCCGTATCTGGAGCGTATCTAAACTGTATCTGACATCTGAATCTGAATGAGCAACAAAATGACTTCCTTGTCTGGAGTGTATATGTACTGTATCGTGATTGTATACTGTTAATGGTAGCTTGTTAATCTTATCCTGAAAAGGGTAAAATGTTAGCTGAAACACAAAGTTATGTTGCATGAAATGTATGATGCAATATATGTGTCTTATCAATGTTTATGATATATGAATGTAATGTATGTGTATGTAAGCTGATTTGTTGTATTGCTGAGGAAAATAAATCCTTGACAACTGGGGATAATAAAACCCTTGACTGCTGTTGGGGATAGAAAATCCTTGACAACTTCAGTGGGGATATGAGGATCCTTCATGTCTTGAAGTTGGAGTATTGACAAAAATACTGTTGCGAGCAATGCCATATACTGCTTGAGAAATCTACTTGGGAAATCCAGAGAATTTTGACGACTTCTACTAGGGTATTAAGAGTGAGAATGGTGTCATAAAAGTAAAAGGCAAATAGTTTTCTGTACTTTGAAAGAGACATCTTTGTATTTACCTTGAATAAGTGTTTTGTACAAAGGAGACATACATCCTAGTAAGAGGATGGTGTCATAAAAGTAAGAAAATTTTATACAAAGAAAGATAGCTATGTGTAAAAATCCCATGGGGTTCCCATTCCGATATAGCCTTCGTATCTCCGAATATCTTGTCCATTCGTTGCTTCGTCCGAAGATGATTGAATTGATCAGAAGCTCAGAGTTTGTCAGTGAAGAGATTATCCTTAAAGTGATCCGACAAGAGATAGTCATACGCTTTAACTCCCTAACTTTTGCCTGGACCGCCCTTTCGGGTTTTCAGTCCACCGGGAAACCCTTTTTTGCCCAAGTCGCCCTTTCGGATTTTCAACTTGCCGGGTGTACAGATTTTTTATATTTATCCCTAATTTTTGCCTGAACCGCCCTTTTGGGTTTTCGATTCACCAGGATGCCCTTTTTTTCCCTAGGTGTATCACCCTAGCGGGTCTCTTATACGTAGTATCTTTTGACTATGTCTGCGTTTCCAGGGTGCGGAAGGTCGTCGCCGTCCATGGTGGTTAAGATCATCGCCCCACCAGAAAATATGTTTTTGATTACAAATAGTCCTTCATAGGTAGGAGTCCATTTTCCCCTGGGATCACTTTGTGGCAAAATGATACGCTTGATCACTAGATCTCCAACTTGATATATTTGGCGTCTGACTTTCTTGTTGAAAGCCTTGATCATCCGCTTTTGATACGTCTGACCATGGCAAACAACAATAAGTCTCTTCTCGTCAATTAAGTTCAACTGATCAAGCCGGGTCTGAATCCAATCGTCTTCACTTAAACCAGTATCTTTCATGATTCTCAAGGAGAGAATCTGAACCTCGATAGGTAAAACAGCTTTCATGCCATATACCAAGGAATAGGGTGTTTCCCCAGTTGACGTGCGAGCCGTGGTACGGTACCCGTGGAGAGCAAATGGTAACATTTCATGCCAGTCCTTGTAGGTGACTGTCATCTTTTGTATGATCTTCTTGATATTTTTGTTAGCAGCTTCGACTGCGCCATTCATCTTTGGCCGGTAGGGAGATGAATTGTGATGTTGAATTTTGAACTGCTCGCACAAAGCGGTGATCATAGTATTGTTAAGGTTTGTACCGTTATCAGTGATGATCCTTTCGGGGATACCGTACCGGCAAATAAGATTCTGCTTTATGAAGCGGGAAACCACATTTAGTAACGGATGCGAAGGAAGCTGCTTCGACCCACTTGGTGAAGTAATCAATGGCCACCAGAATGAAACGGTGTCCATTGGATGTTGTAGGCTTGATCTCTCCAATCATGTCGATTCCCCACATAGAGAAGGGCCAAGGAGCTGTTAAGACATTTAGAGGAACAGGAGGCACGTGCACCTTGTTCGCATAGATTTGACATTTATGGCAAGTCCGAGAGTGTTGATAGCAGTCAGCTTCCATGGTAGACCAGTAATAGCCTGCCCGTAGGATCTTCTTAGCCATCGTATGCCCGCTAGGTGAGTGTCAAAGGTGCCCTCATGCAATTCATCCATGATCTTTTCAGCTTCAATCTTGTCCATACAACAGAGTAGAATAGAATCATTATTGCGCTTGTATAGGATGCCATTACTTAAGAAGAACTTAGCCAAGAATGTCCTTAAGAATTTTTTGTCATTGACTGAAGCTCCTTTTGGATATTCTTGAGCCTCGAGATACCTTTTGACTTCATGAAACCATGGCTGGTCCACTACTTCCTCGGTATTAATCTCGTGACAATGTGCGGGTTTGTCCATCCGTCCAATGGTGATTTGGGGAGCCTCCTTATCCCAGTTAAGTTTAAACATGGATGACATTGTAGCTAGAGCATCTGCTAGCTGATTTTCTTCTCGCGGGAAGTGCTCGAAGATAATCTGCACGAAATGTGGTAACAATGTCAAGACATGTTCTTTGTAAGGGATGAGGTTTGGATGCTTAGTGTCCCACTCTCCTTTGATCTGACTGATGACCAAAGTTGAGTCCCCAAACACATCTAAGGATTTGATTCCCAAGTCTATGGCAGCCTTGAGTCTAAAGATGCATGCTTCATACTCTGCCATGTTGTTCGTACAGTTGAAGAAAAGTCTGGCGGTGAAAGGAGTATGGCATCCTTCTGGAGATATAAGCACAACGCCGATACCGTTAACAAGTGCTTTGGAGGCCCCATCAAAGTACAGGGTCCATCGGGATCCTTGTTCAGGTCCGTCATATGGCCTGAAATCTTTAATATTGTCCAATGTCATGATGTCTTCGTCAGGGAAGTCGAACTTCATGGATTGGTAATCTTCAACAGCTTGATGAGCCAGATGGTCAGCTAGTACACTCCCCTTTATAGCTTTTTGGGTCGTGTACTGTATGTCGTATTCCGTCAGGATCATCTGCCATCTAGCTATTCTTGCAGACAAAGCAGGCTTCTCAAAGATGTACTTGATCAAATCCATCTTAGATATCAGCAAAGTGGTATGAGTCAGCATATATTGCCTTAGCCGGCGAGCAGCCCATACCAAAGCACAACAAGTTTTCTCGAGCAGTGAATATCTAGTTTCACAGTCGGTAAACTTTTTGCTGAGGTAATAAATGGCATGCTCTTTTTGGCCAGACTCGTCATGCTGCCCCAGTATGCACCCCATTGAATTCTCTAGGACGGTCAGATACATGATTAGCGGTCTTCCCTCGACGGGTGGCATCAAGACAGGAGGTTCCAGCAAATACTCCTTGATTCTATTGAAAGCAACTTGACATTCGTCATTCCATCTGACTACCTGATCTTTCTTCAACAACTTGAAGATTGGCTCACAAGTAGACGTTAGGTGAGAAATGAACCTAGCAATGTATTTTAGGCGTCCCAAAAAACCTCTGACCTCCTTCTCAGTGCGAGGAGCAGGCATTTCTTGTATAGCTTTGACTTTGGCAGGATCAACCTCGATGCCTTTATTACTGACAATGAAACCTAAGAGTTTACCGGACCGGACTTCGAATGTGCACTTGTTTGGGTTTAATCTGAGCTTATACTCCTTCAACCTGAAAAACAGCTTTTGCAAGTGATTAAGGTGTTCTTCTTCAGTTTGTGATCGGGCTATCATGTCATCTACATAGACCTCTATCTCATGATGTATCATATCATGAAACTAAGCTACCATGGCGCGTTGATAGGTTGCCCCGACATTCTTTAGTCCGAATGGCATCACTTTGTAGCAGAACGTACCCCACTGTGTGACAAATGTAGTTTTCTCCATGTCCTCAGGTGCCATTTTGATCTGGTTATAGCCTGAGAATCCGTCCATGAAAGAAAATACTTTGTGTTGAGCTGTGTTGTCAACCAGGATGTCGATGTGCGGAAGTGGAAAATCATCTTTAGGGCTGACCCTATTTAAATCTCTATAATCCACGCACATTCTCACTTTTCCGTCCTTTTTAGGCACGGGCACAATGTTAGTAACTCATTGTGGATAGGAAGTAACAACCAGAAATCCATCATTGAACTGCTTCATAACTTCTGCTTTGATCTTTTCTGACATGTTAGGTCTCATGCGGCGGACCTTTTGCTTCACTGGTGGACAGTCTTCTCTTGTGGGTAGACGGTGTACCATAATATCCAGTCCCGACATGTCTTCATATGACCAGGAAAAGATCTCAACATAATCATGCAATAGCTGAATTAGGCGCTCTTTGACACTCGGATCTAGATCGGCACCTATCTTGATTTACTTTTTATCTTCCTCAGTACCCAAGTTGATTGTATCCAACTGCTCCTCATGAGGCTGAATTTCTCTTTCCTCTTGTTGTAGTAATCTGGCCAATTCCCCTGGCACCTCACAATCTTCCTCACCTTCATATTCAGCTTGGTAGATCAGATCTTCAGAGTCACTGAAGGCTATAGCATTATCGTTACCCATGGGATCCGGAATGGAAGGGTACTTGCATTTGTGAGTGTGGGTGTGTGTAAGGGATAACCATCTTAAAACAACAAAATGTAAAAGAAAGACAATGAGCATAAAATGTTTAAATATGAAAAGCGTCCATGATTCATTAAATGACATATGAAAATGAAATAAGAACCCTTACAAATGGACCTATGTGCCTCGGGTAAGACACAAGGTTGAAAAAGTACGAATTGTTTGTGAATTAGTACAGTCCAATAGAAATGGAAAAGATAAATTACTGAGTTATGAAAGTAATTGGAACAAAGTCTTTTGCTTCCCAGTTGCACAGTCCTCCGCTGACAGTAGGAAATATCCAATCTTCCGGGCTGCCCTCTTCTTCATTGTCCTCTAGTGCATAAACCCCTCAGTGGCTGATCTTCACAGATGGCCCTCCGGCATGGGAGCGACGCACAACCTTCTGAGCGGTCAAAGTAAACCCCAAGCCGAACTTGTCTGATTTGAAAGGAAAGTCTGGAAGCTGCCCCCAGATGGTGGATCCGCCTTCTTCCACTACTGCCTTTGCATCCTTTAGAGAAGACATCCGAGGTGGAGGTCTTGTGATCACAGGAGTTGAGGATACCGCCTTGGTCGCAGCTACTTCAGGAGAGACTTCTTCAAAATGTTGGAAAGGGGTCTATATGAATTTGCCATCTAACTCCACATAAAGGAAGGAATTTTAGATGACTAATCATATATTCCTCTTCCCCATGGACAATTATAATCTTCCCTTGGACGGGGTACTTGAGCATCTGGTGCAAGGTGGAAGTGATGGCACCGACATTGTGAATCCAGGGACGTCCCAACAGGCAAGAGTAGGAAGGACAGATGTCCATCACATAGAATTTCGAGTTAAAGACTTTAGTTCCCACCTTGATTGGGATGTCCACCTCCCCGTGGACCATCCTCTTAGAACCATCAAAAGCTCTGACCACTATATTGCTGGGTGTTAGAGTCAACCCCTCACAATCCAATCTATCCAGGGCTTTCTTCGGAAAGACGTTTAAAGATGACCCAATATCAACCAAAACATGAGCTAGGGTTGTTCCTCTGCACTCCACCGAGACATGTAGTGCATCGTTGTGTTTTCTCCCTCGGGGTGTTAAGTCAGCGTCGGAGAAACCCAGGCCATTGTCAGTTGTTATACTGGCTACACACTCTTGGAATTGATCTTCCGAAGTCTCTTGCGGAACATGAGTTGTCTTTAAAAACTTGACCAAGGCTTTAGCATGTGCCTCAGAGCATAGTAGCAAGGCTAACATAAAGATTTTGGAAGGGGTCTGCCCCAATTGTTCTACCATATCGTAATCACTTTTATTAATGATCCTCAGGATTTCTTCCATCTCCTTCTTGGATGTTTTAGGAATAACTAGTGATTGAGCCTTCGTCAGGACAGGCTCCTCTTGAACATTCTTTCTTTTATTCTCAACAGCGGAAGTAGGGATAGGAATTGAATTGTCTTTGTCAGCGGGTACACTTGTAGGTACAATCACAGGGGTAATCTTCGGAATGGCCACGGGTCCAGAGACTGCCTTTGGAGGCACAATCTCTAGAGAGAAAATTCTTCCACTACGAGTAATTTTGCTTGTTTCGGCAATGTTACTGATGTCGGAATTGTCCTCTTCGGAGCTTTCGTCTTCGACAATCTGTTCAATCTGTTTGACACCATGGTAGTAGATTTCTCCACCATAGTTCCATGGTACCATCTTATCTGATTTGTATGGGGCAGGCCCGGGAATTGTTATCTTCAACGGAGTAGTCATAGGAGCAGATGTAATCCTAACGGGTTTTTTAGGAACCCTGGAAGGATTGGCGTATATGGTTATTATTGAAACTTCTGGAATTGGAATGGGGGAAATAGGAGCTTTCTCAAACAAAATTTCCTGGTTATCAATCAATTGTTGGATACCTTTCTTCAACAGAGGACAGTCATATGGGGAGGATATGCAAGCATGGCAATCTTGGTCACAACCTGGGAACACCCCAGCTTTCAACAAATTCAACTTGATGGTTAGGAGAGGAGTTAACAGTTCATCCACACTGGAAACAAACAGATCTTCCTCCACATCATTGGCATTGTGTCCATGCCTCTGCATCGGAGTGGAGATAACATTCGGTTTCTCAGGAGCTTCAAATTCAACTTCCTTTGCGTCAATCAAATCTTGAATCTTGTTCTTCAGAGCCCAACAGTTGTTGGTGTCGTGCCCTAGACTTTCTGAATGGTACGCGCATCTGGAGTTGGGATGGTAATGCGGAGAAGCAGTATTAGGATTTTTAGGGGCCTCTTTTAGCATGGCCAGGTTTAACTTCAAGAGATGTGGTAGACTTGAGCAGGAGTCATGTTTATCTTGGTGAATTGCCTTACAGGCCTTTCCACCCTTTGCTGGTTATTTCGCGACTGATCATTTCTCGGTTGGTTGTTTCTCGCCTGGTCTGATGCAGACTTTTGAATCATAACAGCCCCCACTGTTGGTCTTCGTTTGGTTCTTCCCTAATTTCTCTGTGCATAGACAACAGACACTTCCTTCTTTCCCGTGAAGGGCTTTTTTGCAATAGTTGAGGAAGATGCGTCCTTTTGAATTTTCCCTCTTCTAATACCGACTTCCACTCTCTCGCCAATTAAAATCAATTCAGTAAACCCTGCAGAGGAGCTCCCAATCAGGTGATTAAAGAAAGGACCTGATAGGGTTCCCAAGAACATGTCCACTAGCTCTCTTTCTGACAAAGATGGTTGCACCCTTCCGGCTAAATCCCTCCACTTTTAGGCGTAGTCTTTGAAGCCCTCATTGGTAGCCATAGCCACACTCTGTAGCTGAGTACGGGTTGGCGCCAAGTCGGTGTTGTATTGATACTGTTTATAGAAGGCGGCTGCCAATTCTTCCCAATTATGAACATCTTCTCTCTCCAACTGGTAGAATTAATCAAGCTGCGTTCCCGATAGACTGTCCTGGAAAAAGTGGACCCACAGGTCTTTGTCAGAAGAATGTGGTTGAATCTTCCTGACATAGGATCTGAGGTGCATTTAGGGACAAGACACCCCATCATACTTAGCAAACAGTGGCACTTTAAACTTAGGAGGGATTACAATTCCAGAAACCAACCCTAACTCCTCAAAATCCAGCCCCGGTACTCTCTGTATCTCCATAGAAGCTAGACGTTCTTCCAAGTTTTTGTATTTGTCATCGGACATAGGGTATTGTTGTTCAGAGTAGTCCTCATCTTCCTCATCTTCTGCTTCAGAATCAGATGGTACTTCCGTCTCTTTTCCTTTTCTTTCCCCTTCCTCAGAGGTTGATGGAAATTCCAAGGTCCTTCTGGCTTGTCCTTCAAACCTTCTGCCCATGATAACCACACCGGCTCGCTTCTTCTTCTTTTTCTCTTTCTCCTTCTCTAGCAGAGTCTTGAGCTCCTCCTTCACCTTGGATAAGGTCAAGAGTAGCTGTTGAAATTGTGAATTCTGAGCTTGCAAATCTTTGACCGTTTATTCAATATCTATCTTGCTGAAATAAACAGCAGAGAGATGAGGAAACTTGGTGTGAAGACTTGTTTATGCATATGATGAATGATATGTATTCATGTAATGCTTTCAAGGATTCATAAATTCAAATTTGTTTTAAAAAAAGAAACACACGTCATATTAATAAGATAGAATTGTTAGTACATCAATGCCCCTTGGGCAAAATAATACAAAATTCTTAGGTAAAAAGACGTTGCGCGTCCTCTTTGGTGCAATGTAGGTGTTGAGAGTCTGCTCTTCATGAAGTAGACGAGTGAGTTCCAAAACCTTCTTCTCACTTGCGTAGAATTGGGCTTCTAAAGTATCGCGCTCTCCCTTGAGTTGTATCCAACTCCTTTGTAAATCTTCGAGTGATGTTGGCATGTCAGGTTGTAGGATGGTGTATGGAACCTCTCCTTCCTTAACAGGCTCTATAATCACTGGGAGAATGGATGGGTAAGGCATCATAAGACTTTGGGCGCGGGTTTGTACCCACTTGAGGTAAGGCTCAAGAGGGATGGAATTCTTGTGTCCCAGAGTCTTGCTATCCACCTTGTTGGGCATTCTCCAAGATCGGATGAATCTCTGACAGAGTCCTTGGTCGTCGTTGTCGAAGTCGAAAACCAATCCTTGAATCAGCATGTCATGTGGGCCATCCTTTCGGGCATAACCAAACTGTCTTAGAGCCAAGCATGGGTTGTAGGTGATGCCTCCCCTAATGCCAAGTAGAGGGACATTAGGGAATTCCCCATAACGGTCGACGATGATAACATTCTCTTTGGATTGAGAACACCAATGAATGTCTGAATGTGTAAGAGTCATTAATCGTTGTGACCACCTCAAACCTTGCTCATTCTTCAAAACTAATTGGGGGAAGATGAGAAATAAACCATCTTTCCAGGAGAGGAGTGCAACACATGAGAACACCTCTTTTCCTCATTGTACAAGTGTGAAAAGAGTGGAGGATATCCCTAAGCAATGTAGGCACCGGGTTGCGAGACATGAAGATTTTGACAGCGTTCACATCTATGAGTTGGTCAGGGTTAGGGAACAAGACCATCCCATAGATGAGAAGAGCTACAATCTCCTCAAAAGCTTGCAAGTCTAGAGAATTCCAACAGCTTTGGGCCTTCTCAAACAAAAACTTTGACAAGAAGCCTCTGACACCACTTCTAGTTTCCCAATGTGTTGTGACATCAGATGAGTGCAAGTTCAGGGCTTGAGCAATCTCTTCTGGCTTTGGATCTCTTTCCTTACCGTTGAAGGGTAGTTGATTGAGAATAGGAATCCTCAAGAGTTGAGAAAATTCCTCCAAAGTGGACACAAGTTGGTAGTCAAGAAATGTGAAGCAATGATGCAAAGGGTCAAAGAACTGGAAGAGAACTTTCATCATATCCTCCTCAGTGTTGGTGGTGACCAAGTTGAGTAGACGACCATGTCTCTCGGTGAATGGAGAATTCTAAGGAATCCTTGAAGCTATCTCCTTAAGTTGTGGAGGAATTCTTACAAGGTTGATTTGGATAGTTTTCCTGCGAAGTGAATCCATAACCTACAAAACAAGAACAAAGATGAATCTCCAAAATCCTTGAAATGGTTAGTGGATGCAAATGATGTTCATGATATCCATGATGTTATGCACAAATATATATGTACAAGCAAATCACACAAGTTCCTAGTTTAGGCTTGCATGGGGTTTCATAGGTAAATACCCTCTTGAAGTTTAGTTGGTTCAACCTGTCCTAGAAATAGTAACTGGGTTCTAAGGAGCTCAATATCACTGATTGTTTCCTTGTTCATTATTTCAATTCAGCCTCTTTACTGGCGACCGAAATATTCCAAGGAACCAACCCTCAATGAGTGTAGTATCGAGTATCTACCATCTTCGGACTGCACCAAAGCCAGTCATCTCACTACATCCTAAAAGGCCAAGTTGGTTAAGTAAAGGTTCTAAAAGTTCGTTAGTGCTTCATGACATCACTCAGCGGCCCCATATTCTCTTTGATTGACTCAAAGGCTACCGGTACCCATAAATATGTCACACTAACATAGCTATTGCTTAGACCATGTCAGTATACCCCGCACAGATTTCACAACGTATTGCTATTTACCTATAATGTTTCCCAAATCCGGGTAGAGGATTCAAACCCAAACAATAGAACCAAAATGTAAAGCATACAAGTCAAACAAGATAAGCATGTAAAGGTGATCTAAAACCCTAAGGTAACCCCACTTATTTATTTATTCCCCAGCAGAGTCGCCAGTTCTGTGATGCGGTGGGAGAACTGACTTGAAGTTTTGCATTTGGTGTTCGCAAATGTTGCGGTCAGCAAGAGTCGCCACCTACTTTTCTTTTATCCAAAAGGAAAGGTAAAAAAGAACAGGAAAGACCTTTGAGATGTTTTCTTGAGTTTGGGGGGTAGATTATGAAAAGGGAAGGTGCTAGCACCCTTTTCATCCATGGTTTTCCATGGGCTCTTAGTTACTTGTTTAGATCACTTGCTTTTCTTTTGAAATTGTTTGAAACGGTGCTTTGTGTGGTTTTGAAAGTATTTTGAAAAGAGGCCATCGTTTAGGAAATCTTTGTAATGATCCTCGTTCGTAAGAATGTATACAAAGATGTTTGTCTTTTGAAAAATGTTTCAATGTTTTGAAAGTTGTTTGGAAATTTTTTTGAAATGTGTGTGTTTGAAAATAGCAAGGATTGTTTGTAAATTGATCAAGTAACTAGAAGCACTCTACCTACTCAAATGTCTTTCCTATGCATTTTTATTCCTTTGACATTGTTGATTTACCATTGCTTTGGTAAACAACCCTATCTTTGGATGTTAAACGGGACGGGCGTGGGTCATCGTATGATCATGATAGCAATGTTGCCAAGTATCTTTAGCATTTTGAGGGACCAAGATCATTTGTTTTTAGGCAACCTTGTCTAGCGTCATCGAGGGACTATGATCTTTTGTTTTATTTTGTTTTGCCAAGATACTTAGCATGCATACCATGGCCATTTTTTAAGGCAACCAAGTGGGTGAAACCCTAGGGGTGCTTGTGTGTAATGTGTGTCATATTACATGCTTTTGTCTTATATTAGGTCATTCTATTTGTTTGATTTTTGTCTTATCATGCAAACCCTAGTTTTACTAAACATGGTATAATGCGATAAATTGCGTAAAATAAATCTAAGCTATTACAACAATTATTATGGGAGGGTGGATACAAGTTTTTGAATGGGGATATTTGCACAAAATAAAACCCTAAAATACTATTATAACCCAATTGAATTATTGTGCAAATTAAATAAAAAATACAAATAATAAAAATGCAATAAAATGTAATTATGCAAAAAATATTTTGTATTTTGTTTTATGTATGAGAAAATAAAAATAAGAAAAATAATATTGTTATTTTTGAAAGGGTGAAACCCTAGTTTTTTTTAAAAGAGAAATATGTTCTATAATATTTATTTTATCCATTTATGTACAAGAAATAATAAATAATATTATTAACAAATATTAAAAACTAAAATATGTATGAAAATAATCATTTTATGTGTGAAATAATAAAATAAAAATATATAGTATTTTTAAATTGTATTTACAAATTTATTTAAGAAAATAAATTCTATAAACCTAATAAACTATTTTTTATGCCAAAATAATAATAAAAATGATAAAATAAAATGCAAAAAATAAAGAAATTATTTTTGTGATTTTTTATTGTTCAGAAAAAAGAATTAAAAACAATAAATATAAAAATATAAAAAGAAAAATGAAAAATAAAACAAATATGCAAAGGGGGTGTGGATATCAAGTCAGGGGGTATGGGAAGCAAAAACAGAAGCCCGAGGCACGCCAGGCCCAAAACATCTCCGTCCCTGTCCTTGGCTTCTTCCCTGCGCGCGTTTCTGCATTCAACCTGCAACTCTCTATTCTTTGCACAAAAACAAAAACTTGCAACATAAAAAATGTAACTTGGAATCTCACGATTCCAATGATATAAAATTCATAATCTAACTCTCAAAGACCAGGGAGAATTTCAGTAGCCCTAATTTCTGACCTAATTTTTTCATGAACTTCAAGCTTCAAATTCTCACTACTCAGTTAATATAAATGACAACTATGCATATGTACAACTTCACCATGTTAAGGACTACATCTTTGCTTCACAAATCAAAGCTTGAGGATTCCTAAATAGAGAGATAGAGTTTTGAAAAATACCTTGTTCAGCTGGATTTGGATATGGCAATGTAGGGACTTTGAGTGAGGCCTGAGGATCGTGTGAGCTTCCTTGAAGTTCCCTCAAGCTATTCCAATGCTTAGTTGGCCTTGTGGATGGTTGAAACTTCCTGCACGAGTCAACCTGCAACCTTCAAGTTTGAAAATGGTGATGTCTGAAACAGGGCACACAGTTGCAGTGCAAAGGCTTGGATGGTTTGGATATGATGTATGGAAGGTGTTTGAAGTGTTACAAGGAAAAACGCACGAGCAAATATTGAATTGGCAAGAGTTTTGCAGAAGCTTCCCTGTTTGGGCAGAAATTTGTGTTTTTTTGTATTTGGGAGTGTTTCAGATGTTGTGCATTCGTGTGCTAGCTTGCAACAAGTTTGTGAAGTTTCCTTGAATGATGTCAAGTCCTCCCTTTATCAGATGTATAAGTTATCTACCTTTTGGCCACTTTTCTTGTTTTTGAAGAAAGGTTGAAGTGACCATGCTAAAGGCTTGTACTTGCTAGTTCTAGGGCTGCCAAGGGTTGGTAAACATTTCCTGATATTTGTGGATAATGCTTGCACAAAAGGAACAAGTCCAAGGCTCAAGGCTGATAAAGTTTGCAAAAGCATGCTTTATGAAAATGGCAATGTGCCCTTTATGCCATTTATGGATTTATTCTTTGTGCAATGCTTCAAAAGCCAAAACAAAGCCATTATCCACTGAACTAGCATTTAATTATGGATTGTAGAAGGGATTTAGGACCTGTAATGAATTGTACAAGCATGCTTGATTAGATTTGCAACTTGATGCATTGTGAAAAATGGCTTGAACAAAAGTGACAAAATTCCATTTTCTCTTCTTCGATTCTCCCTAACCATAAATGATATTGGAGAGTTCTTGGACATTTTGGAAAACTTTCAACATGACCTACAATACATCTTTGAAATGCATTTTGAAATACCTCTTGGAACTAGGTGAAAAATTCCCATGAAGTTGGGTCAAAAACTTGCCTAGATTAGGGCAAATTTTCACTAAGTTATTTAGTTCATGGACCCTTATTCACAAATTCATAACTTGAGATACAAGACTCTTTTGGGAAAACTTTGTGAATAAAAGTTTTAGATTTAATGGAGGACTAAAACTTTCATGTTGGAAGTTTTCTTTGAATCTAATTGCATCATGGTGAAAAAGTTGTGGAAAGTTGGGAAAAAATAAGAAATTTTCCATACTTAGAAAAATTCTAAGTTATGGAAAATTTCAAATTGAAACCCTAATTTTCAATTTTAGGTTTCTTGGTAAACAAGTTTCACATTTTGACATATCTTGATGAATTATGATCCTTGGCACTTGATTTTGACCAAAAAGTCAAAGTTTGACTTTTCAGTGCACAGTTGATTTTTGATCAGTTGACTGGAAAATTCATCTGTAAATCCTATGCACTTGAGATCTTTTGAACTATGTGATTAGGTCAAGATGATGATATCTAGTCCTTTAAATCATGCTTGAACCCAATTGGTCATTGGCTACGTTAAAAATCAAAAATTGCCCTTTCTCAGTCAAAACCCTAATTTTGACCATTTTGCCCTTTTGATGATTTGATCAAATTTCTTGAGGAATTATGATCCAAACTTGATCAAATGGTACATATGAGTCTAAAATGTTGTTTTGGATAAAAAATTATGAAGTTTGACTGTAAATTGGCCATGGTTGACTTTTTCCCCAATACAGCTGATTTTTAGGTCAACTGTCCAATTGACTAGTCAAAAATGTGATTCAAGGCTTGAAAATTAACATGAGCAATTTTAGGGGTCCAAGATGGTGTATGAAAGTAACATGAAGCATTGGTGGTCCAAAAATACTTGTGCAATCTCAAACCCTAATTTCAGGTCATCAGTGCAAGGTGATGTCTTGAGCTGAGCAAACCCTAATCCTGTCTGGAGTCCAAGAAGACTTGTGAGGAAAACCTTGATAAATGAGAGGGAAAATTTTGGGGTACAATAGGGAGATTATGAAAAGGGAAGGTATTATCACCCTTTTCATCCATGGTTTTCCATGGGCTCTTAGTTACTCGCTAGATCACTTGCTTTTGTTTGAGTGTGTGCTTGTGATGTGGGTTTTGAAAGTATTTTGAAAATGTAACTTTGTAATGGCTCTCGTTTCTATAAGAACGCGTACAAAGTGTTTGTTTCAAAAATAGTTCAAAGAGGTGTTTGTGAGATGTGTTTTTGAAAGTGATTTTTAAAAGGTGTATTCTCTGTAATGGTTCTCGTTTCTATAAGAACGCGTACAAAGTGTTTGTCTTTTGAAAATGTTTCAAAGTGAGAGTGTTGGTGTATGAAATGTTTTTGTTGTGAGCAAGCGAGTAACTAGGAGCGAATCTACCTACTCAAAAGGTCTTAAGTGTGCTTTTTCTCCTCCTTTAGATGTTGCTATCTTACCATTGATTTGGTAAGAAGCCCCATCGTTGGATGTGAAGGGACAGGCGCTGGGTCATCGTATGATCATGATAGCAATGTTGTGAGATGAATTAGTATTTTTCTTTAGGGACTAAGATCATTTCGAAAGGCAATTTTGATAGCATCATCGAGGGACTATGATCTTGTATTTCAATTGTTTTTGCTAAGACACCTCACATGCATAACATGACCATTTTTTAGGCAACAAGTGGAGTTAACCTTAAGGGTGCATGTGTGAATAGTGTGTTTGATTTGCATGCATTTAATCTTTGATTAGGGTTAACTACTTGTTGATTTTATCTCTTGCCATACACACCTAATTACTATACAGTATAAGGAAAACAGTAAATTGCGAAAAATGAAATTATACACTATTATAATATTTAGGGGGATGGGGGTACATATGTACGAATGGGGATTGCAAGTAAAAATAAGTCCTAAGTTACTATAACAACCATATTGAAATGTACAATATAAGACAGAAATAGACTTGTTTAGAAAATGTTTTTTGTCTTAAGGAAATAAATTAAAAGGAAAATACTTTTATGTTTTTTTATGTTAATAAAAAAAGAGTTAATATTAAAAATGATAAAAAAGAAAAATAAATGAAAGATAGGAACAGCGTGTTGCAGCAAGCAAAACAACAAGGATCAGAAGTTCTGAAGTCAGCCGCGTGGTGACTCAGAAGGAAATGTTAGAATTAAAAGTTCTAGATTGGTACACTCTGAGGTCCTGCAAGAAATGTTAGAGGACACACACAGAAGTTCTGGATTGCATTCAGACAGTGGGCCACAAGTCAGAATTATTGTATTACACTAAAATAGTGGGCAAACGTCACCAGTTCAATGCGTTATCAGCATGTAAAAATCAGAAACTCTGAGTGTGTAAAAATAGCGAATGGAAACATCAGAAGTTCAGTGTATTTGACATGCAAGGAGAACTCAGAAGTTATGTGCTGTGTTAGAAAAGTGAGTGAATCATAGAGGTTTTGTGTGTGTTAACAGCGTAAGAATCATAGGTTCAGTGTGTGTTAATAGTGAGAAAAATCATAGAAGTTCAGTGTGTTAAAATAGTTAAGAGAACTCAGAAGTTCTGTGTGTGTTTAACAGTGAGAAAAATCATAGAAGTTCTGTGTGTTAAAACTGTGAATGAACATCAGAAGTTTTAATGCCATATTTCAACACGCAATCAGCACATCAGCAATTTATTCAGTTCCTAACAATCAGCAAGTCAGAAGGATAATAACACAACAGTTTACAGAAGTTCTAATCCTAAATCTAAGCCTAGCCTTAATCAAGAAGTTATGATCCACAGTTTTTCTACTTAAGCAATGATATGTACAACATTAATACTATGATATTTACATGTTAATGATGTTCAGAATGAAAAACAAGCAAAGTCAGAAAGACTTACCTTGAACCTGGAATGTGGGCTTGGAGCTTTGAGTTGCTGCCTCTGGATGTTCTGAGTCAGCAAGAGAGACGGAACAATGGTTATGTTCTTTGATTCAAAGAGGAGGAACAAAAGGTTTTCGCTTTGGATTTGAGAAGGTTTACCCTATTTTCTCTTTTCTCTTTTGGTCAATATCTCTCCAAAAGCCAGCCCTTTGCAAGTGTGATGGAGCTACTTATTTATAGACGAATTTGTTATGGTTTTGGGGGGAAAAACAAATGGGATTTGAACTTGTTGGCATCCTGTTATCTTGCTTTTTCATCACTGTTTTCGTATGCTAGTTTGGTGCAATTATGGGATGCAGGCGTAGGCTGACCTAGCTGTTGGTTAGCAGCTTTTAACCATGCCTAAGCTGGAGTTGTCAGCAGGATTTAAGGAAAAGCAAAACAAAGCATGGACCTAGTATCAGAGTTTGCTATCCCAAGACAGTAGAGGTACACGTGGTGGAAATCCTTTGGATAAAGACTCAAATGGTGGTTGTGAGCATTAAATGATGATGAGACTTATCACAACCAGAAATCCTGCAACGTGAGATTCTACACCAAGGCTTAGCTTTGGATCGGAAGTTCTGCTTCAGCATAGCATCTAACCTCTGATCTTTGTATCTTTTGGCTCCAGCATGTTCTAAAGGAGAACATTGCTTCCACATGTTCTTATGAAAGCATCATGTTCTGAACCGGAGAATATTGCTTCCATATATTATGATTGAAGCATTATGTTCTGAACCATGTTTGCAACCTCTGACTGAAGCTTTTTGTGAAAACTTGCCCAGAAGTTCTGACCAAACTCTTCTTTGAGAGTGTCCAGAATTTGCTGAGCGTTATGGTGATAACATGGTCAGAAGTTCTGAAATTGTCATAATTATTAAACACTTAGAAAAATTCCAAGTATTTAGAAATTTGACTTTTTCAAAGTAAAATTTGACTTTTGAAATTCTTGATGAAACAAACTTCATATTCCAACATGTCTTGATGAAATATGATTTTTGAGATTTGATTTTGATCCAAAAGTCAAAGTTAGACTTCTCAGTGTGCAAATGACCATTTTGCCCTTGTGAGTGATTTTCTTGGAAAATTTGAAGTTCAAGGCTTGAAATTGGATAGAAGCAAACTTCAAGATCCAGGGTGATTCCTTGAGAAATGAGAGGGAAAATTTTGGGGTACAACAGCTGCCCCTGTTCAATCTTCTTACACCTGAAGAGTTAGATTGGTAAATCGGCCATTCGTGACTTGAAGGTGGGAGATGATTGAACACTAGAGTGCCCAGAAAATTTGCACTCGAAGATGTGTTAGTTGATTATGTAGGGAATGGGCTTAAAGATGCCATTTGGAGAGGTAATGGATAGTTGTTGGAGATGGGATCAAAGATGCCATCCAGAGGTGATTGTATCTGGACTCAGCAGGATGATGAAGGAATCTTGGACGATTACTACCTCAGTAGGAAGATGAATGAATCTTTGATGACTACAACCTCAGCAGGATGATGAAGGAATCTTGGATGACTACAACCTCAGCAGGATGATGAAGGAATCTTGGATGAATACAACCTCAGCAGGATGATGAAGGAATCTTGGATGACTACAACCTCAGCAGGATGATGAAGGAATCTTGGATGACTACAACCTGAACAGGATGATGAAGGAATCTTGGATGACTACAACCTCAACAGGATGATGAAGGAATCTTGGATGACTACAACCTCGGTAGGATGATGAAGGAATCTTGGATGACTACAACCTCAGCAGGATGATGAAGGAATCTTGGATGACTACAACCTCAGCAGGATGATGAAGGAATCTTGAATGACTACAACCTCAGCAGGATGATGAAGGAATCTTGGATGACTACAACCTCAGCAGGATGATGAAGGAATCTTAGATGACTACAACCTCAACAGGGTGATGAAGCAATCTTGGATGACTATAACCTCAGCAGGATGATGAAGGAATATTGGATGACTACAACCTCAGCAGGATGATGAAGGAATCTTGGATGACTACAACCTCAGCAGGATGATGAAGGAATCTTGGATGACTACTACCTTAGCAGGATGATGAAGGAATCTTGGATGACTACAACCTCAACAGGATGATGCAGGAATCTTGGATGACTACAACCTCAGCAGGATAATGAAGGAATCTTGGATGACTACAACCTCAGCAGGATGATGAAGGAATCTTGGATGACTACAACCTCAGCAGGATGATAAAGGAATCTTGGATGACTACAACCTCAGCAGGATGATGAAGGAATCTTGGATGACTACAACCTCAACAGGATGATGAAGGAATCTTGGATGACTACAACCTCAGCAAGATGATGAAGGAATCTTGGATGACTACAACCTCAGCAGGATGATGAAGGAATCTTGGATGACTACAACCTCAATAGGATGATAAAGGAATCTTGGATGACTACAACCTCAACAGGATGATGAAGGAATCTTGGATGACTACAACCTTAGCAGGATAATGAAGGAATCTTGGATGACTACAACCTCAACAGGATGAGGAAGGAATCTTGTATGACTACAACCTCAACAGGATGATGAAGGAATCTTGGATGACTACAACCTCAGCAGGAAGATGAAGGAATCTTGGATGACTACAACCTCAGCAGGATGATGAAGGAATCTTGGATGACTACAACCTCAGCAGGATGATGAAGGAATCTTGGATCATTACTACCTCAGTACGATGATGAAGGAATCTTGGACGACTACTACCTCAATAGGATGATGACCTTTATCTGTTGATTGATCTTTCCTAAAAAGGTAAAGAGTTAGTTGTATGCAATGTCATGATGTATGCATTGTGTAATGATGTTCTCAAAATAAATGAGATTTGTGTTATATGTATTTGGTATGCATATGCTATGAATGTTGTCGAAATGTAATTTTGTCTTGGAGAATAAATTCTTGACAAATGTTGGGGAGTTATTAAATCTCGGATTGTTATTGAAGAGTAGGTATGTCTTCAAACTTTACTTAGAATGTTTCCACTGAGGATCCCTGTTTTGTTGAGGAGAATTCCATTGGGGAAAGTTGAAAACTCTGTGGAGAGTGTTGATTCCTGCTTGGGGAAAAAGCTCAGGAGTCTTAGTCGTCCGTTGCTCTACTGGGGAGTCGAAGTTGAACTGATATCTGGTCGGGTCCCAGTTTCAGTAACTTGCTGGGGATTGTAGAGTAGTCTACTGGGGAAGAGGAGTTATGGTCCTTTGATTTGTAGTAGCCGGAGAGGAAAACTCAAGTTGGGGAATCCTACCATTTGTTGGGGAAATAAACCCTATTGTCGGTCTGCTTGAGAGGTAACGACTTCGTTGGGGGAAATTCCTCGAGGATTCTTGAAGTCGACTCAGTTGGGGAGAGGTTTTTAGAGATCAAAAATATGGTTGGGGAATCATCCTATGAGAAGGATTATGGGGAAACTTGTAATTGCCCCTAACAGCAAATGTTTGTGGTATTGCCAAAAATGTTTGATTGTGCATAACCCTTTTGCTGAGATTGACATTCAATGCCCCAAGTGACAGAGATGGAGACCTGCCCCTGGTTACTCTGCATTTCTTGAGAGGCTTCCTGGAATCTTGACTGGACTGCCCCAGGTGCGCTGGATAGTGACATGTCATGTCCCCATGTTGATAGGAGTTTTGACAATGGAAGTATCATCCTTCTTGAACTAATTTTGTTCACTGAGAGAGCTTTTGTTCACTGGATATTCATTCTGTGAATTTCTCCGCTGTCAAACAAATAGCCATATGCAAACAGTGATATTCAAGTAATGCAAAGTTTATGTTTGTCTTGATGTTTTTTTGAAAATGCATTTTTAGCAAGTAAAGAAATTTTGTAAGAAAAATTCAACTCAGGATTTTGAGTAAAGCCTTACAGGAGTCAGGATACCTTTTGTAACAGTATGCTTTCGAACTAACACATGCTTCAATTAGGACTTTTGAAGGGTTGTAACGTGGCTTGGTTCAGGGTTTAAGAAACAAAGGATGAAGGCTCAAAGTGTATTTGTACCAACCCGCTCTTCGTGATGTTCTTCAGTCCTAATCTCAGTTAATTGTACGTTTGGATTCCAATTGAGTCTTGGAATGACATTTTAGTGATGGTTCAAACAAGTTAAGTTCATCGGAAGGCAATCATTTTTTTTGCAAACTTTTTCATGTTGTTGAGGATTTGTAGTGACCTCTTTTTGATTTGTTATCCCTGATTTTTGCTTGATTGTTCTTGTTTTGAGATTACAGTCAGCGGGATGCCCCAATTTTCTTAAGTCTCCTTTGTAAGTTTTGACTTAGTGGGATTTTCTTTCTTTTCTTTTTTGAGATAATGACTGCTTATTTGGTAGGGAACCATCACCGTCTTTTGATTCCAAAGGAATGTTTTTGATGTCATTCGTTGTATTACGAAATGAGAGTTTGCAATTTGAACGCGCATTTTTAACTGAGAGACTACCCTGCCCCAGGTTTTGATTAAAGGTTTCAATTTGTGTTAAAACAGAAAACTTCTACTTCTTTGGCTTGAAGGGGTTGACTAGGGATTATCTTCCTTATAACTCCAGTGTTTAGGATTTGAAATAATGCATGTACATCGTTAGCAAGGTCTATTCAAAAGCATATTGTATGAGATTATGGCATTGATTTCGTCATCCTCCCTCTAAAGGCTTGTCACTTTTAGCAAGAGTTAAATGTCATAAAGTGAGTAAAAAGCATAGTTTAAATGTAATGAAAATGAGTGGATGAAATCAAGACAAACATATGCAATGCATTAATGAAACAAAGTTTGACATTAATAGATAATTTTTTAAACAACAAAAGAGATTACAATTGAAAATTCAAATGAACAGAAGCCTCTTTGTCAGAACTTGTCACTTTAGGTGGTGAGCCTTTGAGGGGCGGCAGAAGAATTCAGTCTGGCCATCTTGTGTGAACTCCAATTCTCCTTCGTCGATCAGGTCTTGAATTTTATTTCTCAACTTCCAACAGCTATTGGTGTCATGTCCAGAACTGTTGGAGTGGTACGCACATCTTGTATTTGGATTGTACCTTGGGGAGGCTGTGTTGGGATTCTGATGGGGTGCTTTTAACGTAACCAGCTTGGTCTCCAACATGTGTTGTAATGCTTAAGCTAATGACATGTTGATCTCGGTAAAGCGTCTCTCAGATGTATTCCGCTTACGCTGATTGCCCTGTTGTTGTTGGCGAGATTGTTGTTGGAGTCGAGACGTGGCAGCAATTTGGAACGGTCTACTCTCTCTTAAACCGGCTCCATGTTGTAGGGGAGGCTGAGTAGTGACTTGATCTCCAATTCTGACTGTTTGTCCCATACGGTTGTAACCGTCTTGACGAAGCTGGTTGACGAGAACCTTCAACTCTTCTTGTCCTTGAGCTATATTTTGGATAAGAGCCATCTGACCCACCAGTTGTCCCATCATTTGGACCTTGATTATGGTTATCTCGGTTTGTAGTCGCTCCAACTGATCATCCTTGGTTCCCTCCGGATTCCCCATGACCATGCCCCTTGTGAGGAGAGCTTTCACCTATTCTTGTCCCTTGGATAGGTTCAAGAACATCTCTTGAAGTTGAGCGTTTTGAGCCTGGATTCGTTTCACTGTTTGTTCCATGTCCATCTTACTGAAATAAACAGTAGGAAGATAAGGAGACCTGTATGGGAGAAACCTGTCATGATATGATGCATGATATATGGATGCATGTTTTCAAGGATATCGCGGGGTAAATGTTAGTAGTCACTTACAACTTTGGTTGGAGAACTTTGTATCGGTGGATGTCTTTCCACGAGAATTAAGCTCACCATATCAACTGGGTCATAGCCCTTGATTCTGGTTCGTTATACCTGATTTTGACGGCATTTGGTTAAACGAAAATAAATCCTCTTGCCCTTTGGTAGACGTCTGGTTCAACGTGACCCTGCATCATAGGCCCTCGTGATCCTTGAAATGGTTATTGAAAATGCTATGGTATGATGTTATTTACATATATGCGAGGTAAGCAAGTTATATACAAATAATCATATTCACACAAAGCAGACAAGTCCTTAGGTTTAGGCTTGCATGGAGTTTGTAGGTAACTACCCTCTTGAAGTTTAGTTGGCTCAACCTGTCCTAGTTAATAGTAATCGGGTTCTAAAGGGTCTCAATATCACCGACCTTTCTTTTAGGCATTATCTCAGCTCAATCAATCTTTTCTTGCGGCCGAGATATCCCAAAAGTCTGGTCTCAATGAGTGTAGCATCGAGTATCAATCAATTTTCAGCTCTACACCAAAACCGGTTATCTCACTACGTCCTAATGGCAAAGTTGGTCAAGTAAGGTTCTAAGGTCAGTTAGTGCTTCATGACGCCGCTCAGCGGCCCCGTATTCTCCTCGTTTCAACATAAGGGATACCGGTACCAACAAATGAGTCACACTAACATAGCCATTGTTTCAACCATATCGGTCTACGCCGTACAATTTCCACAATATATTGCTACTTACCTAAAAAGGTGCCCCAGATCCGGGTAGAGGAACAAAGAAAGCCCAAACAAGGAACCAAAATGTAAAGCATACAAATCAAACAATGTAAGCAAGTAAATGTGATCTAACCCTAAGGTAATCCCACTTTTAAGTATTTTCCCTAGCAGAGTCGCCAGTTCTATGATACGGTGGGAGAACTGACTTGGGTGTTTGCATTTTGTATTCGCAAATGTTGCGGTTTAGCAAGAGTTGCCACTGACTTTTCTTTGATCCAATAAGGAAAGGTGAAAGAGCACAAGAAATACCTTTATAGATGTTTTCTTGAGTTCGGGGGGTAGATTATGAAAAGGGAAGGTATTAGCACCCTTTTCATCCATGGTTTTCCATGGGCTCTTAGTTACTCGCTAGATCACTTGCTTTTGTTTGAATGTGTGCTTGTGATGTGGGTTTTGAAAGTATTTTGAAAACGTAACTTTGTAATGGCTCTCGTTTCTATAAGAACTCGTACAAAGTGTTTGTTTCGAAAATAGTTCAAAGAGGTGTTTGTGAGATGTGTTTTTGAAAGTGATTTTGAAAAGGTGTATTCTTTGTAATGGTTCTCGTTTCTATAAGAACGTGTACAAAGTGTTTTTCTTTTGAAAATGTTTCAAAGTGAGAGTGTTGGTGTATGAAATGTTTTTGTTGTGAGTAAGCGAGTAACTAGGAGCGAATCTACCTACTCAAAAGGTCTTAAGTGTGCTTTTCCTACTCCTTTAGATGTTGATATCTTACCATTGATTTGGTAAGAAGCCCCATCGTTGGATGTGAAGGGACGGGCATTGGGTCATCGTATGATCATGATAGCAATGTTGTGAGATGAATTAGCATTTTTCTTTAGGGACTAAGATCATTTTGAAAGGCAATTTTGATAGCATCATCGAGGGACTATGATCTTGTATTTCGATTATTTTTGCTAAGACACCCCACATGCATAACATGACCATTTTTTAGGCAACAAGTGGACTTAACATTAAGGGTGCATGTGTGAATAGTGTGTTTGATTTAGATGCATTTAATCTTTGATTAGTGTTATCTACTTGTTGATTTTATCTCTTGCCATACACACCTAATTACTATACAGTATAAGGAAAATAGTAAATTGCGGAAAATGAAATTATACGCTATTATAATATTTAGGGGATGGGGGTACATATGTACGAATGGGGATTGCAAGTAAAAATAAGTCCTAAGTTACTATAACAACCATATTGAAATGTAAAGTATAAGAAATAAATAGACTTGTTTAGAAAATGTTTTTTGTCTTAAGGAAATAAATTAAAAGGAAAATATTTTTATGTTTTTTTATGTTAATAAAAAAAGAGTTAATTTTAAAAATGATAAAAAAGAAAAATAAATGAAAGATAGGAACAACGTGTTGCTGCAAGCAACACAACAAGGATCAGAAGTTCTGAAGTCAGCTGCGTGGTGACTCAGAAGGAAGCGTCAGAATCAAAAGTTCTGGATTGGTACACTCTGAGGTCCTGCAAGAAATGTTAGAGGATAGACACAGAAGTTCTGGATTGCATTCAGACAGTGGGCCACAAGTCAGAATTTTTGTATTACACTAAAACAGTGAGCAAACGTCACCAGTTCAGTGCGTTATCAGCATGTAAAAATCAGAAACTCTGAGTGTGTAAAAACAACAAATGGAAACATCAAAAGTTCAATGTATTTGACATGCAAGGAGAACTCAGAAGTTATGTGTTGTGTTAGAATAGTGAGTGAATCATAGAGGTTCTGTGTGTGTTAACAGCGTAAGAATCACAAGTTCAGTGTATGTTAATAGTGAGAAAAATCATAGAAGTTCTGTGTGTTAAAACAGTGAGGAGAACTCAGAAGTTCTGTGTGTGTTTAACAGTGAGAAAAATCATAGAAGTTCTGTGTGTTAAAACTATGAATGAACATCAAAAGTTTTAATGCCATATTTCAACACTCAATCAACACATCAACAATTTATTCAGTTCCTAACAATCAGCAAGTCAGAAGGATAATAACACAACAGTTTACAGAAGTTCTAATCCTAAATCTGAGCCTAGCCTTAATCAAGAAGTTCTGATCCATAGTTTTTCTACTTAAGAAATGATATGTACAACATTAATACTATGATATTTACATGTTAATGATGTTCAGAATGAAAAACAAGAAAAGTCATGAAGACTTACCTTGAACCTGGAACTTGGGCTTGGAGCTTTGTGTTGCTGCCTCTGGATGTTATGAGTCAGCAAGAGAGACGAAACAGTGGTTATGTTCTTTGATTCAAAAAGGAGGAACAAAAGGTTTTTGCTTTGGATTTGCGAAGGTTTTCCCTGTTTTCTCTTCTCTCTTTTGGCCAATCTCTCTCCAAAATCCATCCCTTTGCAAGTGCGATGGAGCCACTTATTTATAGACGAATTTGTTGTGGTTTTGGGGGGAAAAACAATTGGGATTTGAACTTTTTTGGCATCCTGTTCCCTTGCTTTTTCATCACTGTTTTCGTATGCTAGTTTGGTGCAATTATGGGATGTAGGCGTAGGCTTACCTAGCTGTTGGTTAGCAGCTTTTAACCATGCCTAAGCTGGAGTTGTCAGCAGGATTTAAGGAAAAGCAAAACAAAGCATGGACCTAGTATCAGAGTTTGCTATCCCAAGACAGTAGAGGTACACGTGGTGGAAATCCTTTGGATAAAGACTCAAAAGGTGGTTGTGAGCATTAAATGATGATGAGACTTATCACAACCAGAAATCCTGCAACATGAGATTCTACACCAAGGCTTAGCTCTGGATCAGAAGTTTTGCTTCAGCGTAGCATCCAACCTCTGATATTTGTATCTTCTGGCTCCAACATGTTCTGAAGGAGAAAATTGCTTCCACATGTTCTGATTAAAGCGTCATGTTCTGAACCGGAGAACATTGTTTCCATATATTCTGATTGAAGCATCATGTTCTGAACCATGATTGCAACCTCTGACCGAAGCTTTTTATGAAAACTTGCCCAGAAGTTCTGACCAAACTCTGCCTTGAGAGTGCCCAGAATTTGCTGAGCGTTATGGTGATAACATGGTCAGAAGTTATGAAATTGTCATAATTATTAAACACTTAGAAAAATTCCAAGTATTTAGAAATTTGACTTTTCCAAAGTAAAATTTGACTTTTGAAATTCTTGATGAAACAAACTTCATATTCCAACATGTCTTGATGAAATATGATTTTTGAGATTTGATTTTGATCCAAAAGTCAAAGTTAGACTTCTCAGTATGCAAATGACCATTTTGCCCTTGTGAGTGATTTTCTTTGAAAATTTGCAGTTCAAGGCTTGGAATTGGATGGAAGCAAACTTGAGGATCCAGGGTGATTCCTTGAGAAATGAGAGGGCAAATTTTGGGGTACAACAAGAAGTAATTGTCTTTCTTGTTTCTTGGATATGTAATAAACAATATAAACTCTTTGGCCATGTGTCTTACTCGGGGCATAATGGTTTATTTGTGAGGGTTATCATGTTTCGATTTCATATGGCATTAATAAAGCATTGGAAGTTTTTGCATACAAATTTTACGCTCTCTGTTTTTTCTTTTCTACTTTTTACTTTGTCTATACATCTATGTTCTTACACACACTCACGTATCAAACTGCAGATCCATATCCACTCTGGATCCCATTGATAATAGTTCTGTTATTGTCGGTTATGACTTTGAAAATCCGATCAACCAAGCCGAGGATGAAGGTGAGGAAGATTGTGAGGTACCCGGAGAACTTGCTAGACTATTACAGCAGGAAGAAAGGACTATACAACCTCATGAAGAGCCAGTTGAGACAATAAACTTGGGCATAAAAGAGGACAGAAAAGAAGTCAAGATAGGTGCAAATCTGGAGCTTAGTGTCAAGCAGCGATTGATACATATGTTTCATGACTATGTCAAGATCTTTTTATGGTCATATGAAGACATACCGAGACTAGATACAGATATTATGGTTCACCGTCTTCCAAATAAAGAAGATTGTCCTCCGGTAAAGCAGAAGGTCTGTAGTATGCGCCATGAAATGTCAGAGAAGATCAAAGTAGAGGTTATGAAACAGTTCAACACTGGGTTCTTAGCTGTCACCTCTTATCCAAAGTGGGTTGCTAACGTAGTCCCAGTGCCTAAAAAGGACAGTAAGGTGCGGATGTGTGTGGACTATCGAGATTTGAATAGGGCAAGCCCCAAGGATGACTTTTCGCTTCCCCATATTGACATTCTGGTTGACAACACCACGCAACACAAGATCTTTTCCTTCATGGATGGTTTCTCTGGTTACAATCAGATTAAGATGGCACCCGAAGACATGGAGAAGACAACCTTCGTCACACAATGGGGCACTTTCTGTTACAAAGTGATTCCGTTTGGGTTGAAAAATGCTGGGGCAACCTATCAGTGAGCCATGGTAGCTTTGTTCCATGACATAATTCACCATGAGATAAAGGTCTATGTTGATGACATGATAGCCAGGTCTCAAACTGAGGAAGAACATCTTGATCATCTACAAAAGTTGTTTGATAGGGTGAAGACGTACAAGCTGAGGTTAAACCCGAACAAATGCACCTTTGGGGTAAGGTCTGGTAAATTCCTAGGTCTCATTGTTAGTGACAAAGGCATTCAGGTAGACCCTCCAATGGTGAAGGCTATACAAGAGATGCCAGATCTTCGCACTGAGAAGGAGGTTAGAGGTTTCTTGGGACGCCTAAATTACATTTCCAGATTCATTTCCCATTTAAATTCTACTTGTGAGTCAATCTTCAAACTCCTGAAGAAAGATCAAGTGGTAAAGTGGAATGACGAATGTCAGACCGCCTTCGAAAGAATCAAGGAATACCTTCAAGAGCATCCAATTATGATGCCTCCAATTGAAGGAAGACCTTTTATAATGTACTTAACAGTGTTAGGTAATTCAATGGGGTGTGTGCTGGGGAAACATGATGAGTTCGGTCGAAAAGAGCACGCAATATACTACCTTATCAAAAAGTTTACCGACTGTGAAACAAGATACTCATTGCTCGAGAAAATTTGTTGCGCTTTGGCATGGACTGCTCACCGACTGAGACAGTATATGTTGACCCACACAACTTTGTTGATATCTAAGATGGATCTGATCAAGTACATCTTCGAGAAACCCGCTCTCTCCGGAAGAATAGCAAGATGGAAAATGATCCTGACCGAATACGATATCCAATACATGACCCAGAAAGCAATCAAGGGAAGTGTACTTGCTGATCATTTGGCTCATCAGGATGTGGATGACTATCAATCCATGAACTTTGAATTCCCGGATGAGAACATTATGTTAGTGACTGACTGTGAAGAACCTGGACCGGATGAAGGACATGAGGAAGGATCCCAATGGACCATGGTTTTTGAAGGAGCCTCCAACGCACTCGGCAATGGCATCGGTGCTGTAATCATATCTCCTGAGGGCTGTCATACTCCTTTTACCGCCAGATTATGTTTCAATTGTACCAATAATATGGCAGAGTATGAAGCATGTATCATGGGTCTCAAAGCTGCTATTGACCTACGAATCAAGTTCTTGAGCATTTTCAGGGATTCAACCTTGCTAATAAGTCAAATCGAAGGAGAGTGGGACACGAAGCACCCAAACCTTATCCCTTACAAAGAACATGAGCTGACATTGCTTCCATACTTTGAGGAAGTCACCTTTGAAAATTTTCCACGAGAAGAGAACGCGCTAGCTACTATGTCATCCATGTTCAAAGTCAAGTGGGACAACGAGGCTCCTCGGATAACTATTGAGAGATTGGATGAACCAGCATACTGCTATGAGATTGACACTGAAGAAGTAGAAGACAAACCTTAGTTTCATGAAGTAAAGAGGTATATCGGGGCTCAAGAATTTCCTGAGGGGGCGTCTGTCAATGATAATAAGTTTCTGAGAAGGTTCTCTGCAAAGTTCTTCCTCAGTAATGGAATCCTCTACAAGCGCAATCATGACTCTACTTTACTTCGGTGCATAGACAATAGCGAAGCAGAGAGGATTATGGCATATCTACACGAAGGTACCTTTGGCACCCACTCTAGTGGACACACCATGGCTAAAAAGATAATACGGGAAGGATACTATTGGTCCACTATGGAAGCAGACTGTTATCAGCATTCCCGAACCTGTCACAAATTCCAGATCTATGCTGATAAAGTACATATACCTCTAGTCCCCTTGAATGTCTTGACGGCTCCTTGGCCCTTTGCAATATGGGTCATTGACATGATCGGAGAGATTAGACCTACCGCTTCTAATGGGAATCACTTCATCCTAGTGACCATTGATTACTTCACGAAATGGGTTAAGGCTACCTCTTTTGCTACTGTTACCAAGAATGTTGTGGCGCGGTTTATCAAGCATAACCTGATTTGTCGATATGGTCTGCCAGAGAGAATCATCACGGACAATGGTACAAATATCAACAATACATTGATCATTGAACTCTATAAACAATTCAAGATCCAGCATCATAATTCTTCCCCTTATCGGCCAAAGATGAATGGAACTGTAGAGGATGCTAATAAGAATATTAAGAAAATCATACAGAAGATGACGGTGACATACAAAGACTGGAATGAGATGTTACCATTCTCTCTTCATGGTTACCACACCTCAGCACATACGTCAACAGGGGAAACACCTTATTCTCTGGTATATGGTATGGAGGTTGTCCTACCTATTGAAGTCTAGATCCCTTCTTTGAGTATCATGAAGGATGCGAGTTTGAACGAAGATGATTGGATCTAGACTCGACTTGATCAACTGAATCTGATTGATGAGAAAAGGCTTGCTGCTATCTGTCATGGTCAGATATACCAAAAATGAATGATCAAGGCTTTCAACAAAAAGGTCAGAGATCAGGCATATCAAGTGGGTGATCTAATAATCAAGCGTATAATACTGCCACAAGGTGATCCCAATGGCAAGTGGACTCCCACATACGAAGGGCCATTTGTAATCAAAAGCATATTTTCTGGTGGAGCCATGATTCTAATCACCATGGATAGTGACGACCTTCCTCACCCTGCTAATGCGGACATTGTGAAAAGATACTACGCGTAAATAAAGACCCGCTAGGTTGACTGGCCTAGGAAAAAATAAGGGCATCCCGGCGAACCAAAAGGGTTTGAGCAAAAATTAGGGATAAATACGAAAAATTTGTACACGCGGCAAGTCGAAAACCTGAAAAGGCGGCTTGGGCAAAAAAGGGTATCCCGGTAGACTAAAAACCTGAATGGGTGGTTGTTGGCTCCTAAATTCAACAAACTTGTTTGTTATTAATATAGACCATTAATTATGAGTTTAAAGAGTTTCCAGGTTTCGACCAGCTGATCCTGTCGAATGCTCATCAGGAAATGGCACGGTACTTAGAGAATTTCTTTTAAGTGGGAATCTTTCTACCTTCGACATCGAAGGAACTTCTCGACAAAGGTATCTGATGCCCAGGGTGGAACGGTTTGAGATTCAAATGTTTGGAGGGAAAACGGTTCCCAGCAGTTACCAAGCGCAACGTGCCAAGATCAGGAGAGTCGAATGCTGTGAGCATGCCAAGTGGTGTCATCTCGAAGCAACGTAACTGCCCAACGATTACTTGAGATGTGTTTAGTATAAATACTAGTTGTTCACGCAGTTTTCGCGTGTGTTCATCATTATATACAAGTCACTCATCTAGATTCAAGTACCCAATGTGAGCGAAATAATTGTTGAGAGTGTATGTGTGAAACACCATTTAAATTAATCAAAGTCTTTTATATTCCAGCACTTTATTGCCTTTCATTTACTCTTCTCCGTCGAAGCCTTTTATTCAACGTTTTCATTTATTTTATCAAGCTTTTCTTAATGCAATTTACATAAAGTGTCTTTACTTTACTGGCATTAATCATCATTAGATTTAGTCAAAACCCAGAAAATCAACCATGTCTTAGGATCAATCTGATCGATCCTGCGAGTCACCAAATAAGTAACCTTTTGGAAGATCAGCGGTTGTTTACCAATTTCCACGGTAAACAAATTGGCACGCCCAGTGGGACCTTGTGTTGATTTTTAAGGTTAACCGTATTTATATAGAATATCATCTTTTTCGAGAAGTATTGCATGTTATTGAGAAGTGGTAGAATATACACTAACGATACCAATACTACGAGAAGAAGAGAAGCGATGGCGAATCCGCCAAACAATAGCGAAATCCCACAAACAAATGTGGGAACAACGGTTATCCCAACCGTAAGTGAAACGGTAACCGCTGGTTCAACACCAGCAGTAACGGTCACACAAACGGGGCCATTACCTCCGTTCACTGGCCCCAGAATGCCTTTGGGAACTCCCCCACCAAGGGGAAACCCAGGAACTAGGCCTTATGTTCCCCCAGGATTTTCGACAGGCGGTCTAAATCGAGAACCACTCTATGGCATGCCAACTTCTGAATTGGCTAGCCTAACGAATGATGCGTCCACTTTTTCAGACCCTTTAGTGAGCGCCTCTTCGCCACTCCAAGGTTCCGGAGTTTGTATGGCGAACAGGGGTAGGACCCAACTCTTAGGAGGAACGTCCCAAGTAGCGCATGGCCTTACGAAAGCCTCGACAGCAGTTTTGAGGCAGCAAATGGACGAAAGCAACCACGATATGGTTCAAATGTTGGCACAAACTTTAAGCACAGTGCTAAACCCTCTAATACAAAATACCACCCAGTCGAATCAGCAGATGACAGCGCAAATGGCGCGCCTAGCCGATTTTTTTGGGGTACCCCAACCTATTCGACAGCCCCAAAGGGTGCAAATAAGGGGAAACCAAGGTATACTTCTAGAGGAAGAAACCACTATTAACCAAGTCCAGCAGCCTGTCGAAGAAAACCTTAGGACGCGATTGGAACAACCCGGGGTCGAAGAACCTAGGGTCATAGCCCCGGAAGTAAGGATAGTCAATAGAAACCAAAATGTCGACGAAATAGTTCAGAACATCCAATACCAGAATATGGGTTTGGAAAATAACCTGACAGCCATGATCGAAAGAATCATGACGCAAAATGGGATGAATACGGGCTTCTGTAGGCCCAACTTTACATCCCCACTGTCAGAATATGTGTTACAAACAGACTTACCTCCTAGATGTAAAGTCCCTAAGTTCACTAAATTTTCAGGGGACACGACATAATCCAATGTCGAACATGTAGCGAGATACTTGATTGAAGCAGGAGATATTTCAAACAACGAAAACCTGAGGATTAAGTATTTCCCAAGTTCTCTAACAAAGAAAGCGTTTACTTGGTTCACAACTCTTCCCCCCAATTCGATCCACCATTGGACCCAGTTGGAGAGATTGTTCCATGAGCAATTCCACATGGGACAAACCAAGATAAGCCTGAAAGAATTGGCCAGTGTAAAGAGGCGATTCACTGAACCTATAGACGAATATCTAAATAGGTTTAGGTTGCTCAAAACAATATGCTTTACGCAAGTGCCAGAACATGAGTTAGTCGAAATAGCCGCAGGAGGCTTAGATTATTCCATTAGGAAGAAATTAGACACTCAATACCTGAGAGACATGGCCCAATTGGCCGATAGGGTTCGACAGGTAGAACGCCTTAAAGCTGAAAAAGCCAGGGCGACAAAAACTCATAAAAGAGAAAGGATAGCATACGTTGAAATGGACGATGAAGATCCAGAAACCTTCGACGAAACTATAACCGTTGAAGAAAGAGAGGTCGATTTAGCGGAACTAAAACAAGGGCCACCATACTCTTGCAAACTGCTAGTCCCCTCAGGTGGAAAAAACCCCAGTGGTCCTGAAAGGGCCAACGATAGGTTCCCCAAAAGGACTTACAGTTTTGACATTACAAAATGTGATGAAAATTTTGACTTACTTGTAAAAGATGGCCAAATGATAGTGCCCCCAGGGGTAAAAGTGCCTCCTCTTGATTAAAGAAAGAAAAGAGGCTTTTGTAAATATCATAATTTTTTGGGCCATAAAACATCTCAATGTTTTCTTTTCAGGAATCTCGTGCAAGATGTTATCGAAGAAGGGAGGTTGAAATTTGCCGATAAGGCCCCCATGACTGTGGACTCTAACCCTTTGCAGGCTGAAGCCCATTATGTTGAACCTTCAGAGGTGAATGTGATCGAGGCGTCCAGGAGTCAGGTGAAAAGGCCAGGAATAACTATGGTCGAAGTCACCAAAGATCATGTCAACATGCCAATCTTTGGCAGTTTTTCTGGGAATCTTTCTAGAAAAACAATTGAAGCAGTCCAAAAATCTGTTGAAGGCCCAAAACTGGAGACAGTTGGAGCCACAAAATCTGGAGCAAAACCCAGTTCCTACTTGGCTGCAGTCCAAGGCCAGGAAGAGGACCTGGAGGCCCAGATGAAGCAGATGACTCTTACCACCAAAGACACCATGAATGTCAACATGGTCGAAATTTCTGAATCAAAAGCATCAGAGGAGGCCATTAGGCAGGAGCAGGCAAACAAAACGGATTTCCCTCGGGAAAACAAAAATCTGGCAGATTTCCTGCAAAGATGCCAAAAGAAGAAGTCAGAAGTGATGTTGTGTCCTCGATGCAGCTCAATTTTCGACAAAAAAGCTGCTGAACACATCCAAGGTGTAAGAGCATCAAACAGAAGAAGGGAAGGTGTTGATATTCGACATGACCCCAGAAGAACCTACCAAAAGGGTTCAAATCAAGAGAAGAGGCCACTGACTTTCAGGCCTCCAACTAATGTTCCAGTTGATACGTGGTATAAAACATCAGGTCGAAAGAGACCGAGCAAAGAAAGGTGGCACTCCTTCGAAGTGCCAAGAGGTTCATCTTTGACACACAAGAAAGAACCTCAGGTTGTCACCTCTAAAGTGACCCAGGTATCAAGTAACTATAAGGGAAAGAATCCCATGTCTCGATCCCAATGGAGAAGATACCAGAGGCGGCGAAAGGCTGAGAGGGAAGCTACCAATGAGCCAAAGCCAGAATCAAGTTCAAATGTCCCTCAGAGAAAGCAGAGAAAGCCTTTGGAAAGGCAACCAGTGACCAATAGACTGGTGTGGCCTAACCAGGGCAAAGTTGATGACGAAGATGGCTTTGAGTCTGATGACACCCTAGATATCATGGTGAGCATAGTCTCAGTTTTGCCAAGAGAGTTCAACCGCCAGGTGGAGGTCGAATCGAACGATTGGGAAGTCGAACAAGAAATGGCCAAGCATAGGCCAGTATGCTACTTCGTCATGGATAATGGTGCTACTGAAGAGCAAAATGGTTTCTTCGAACCACCTACTGAGGCGATGAAAAATCACCTCAAGCCTTTATTCATAAGGGCAAAACTCGAAGAAACCGCCGTAAATAAGATCTTGGTGGACTGTGGGGCTACCATCAACATCATCCCTCATTTTATGCTGAGAAAAATAGGCAAGAGTGATGAAAACATCAAGCCTCACAACATGGTCCTGTCAAATTATGAAGGCGGAATAGGGACTACTATGGGTGTGATCCAACTAGACCTCAAAGTAGGATCCATCCTTCGACCAACTATGTTCATGGTCATATCGGCCAAACCAAATTATAATCTTTTGTTGGGCCGAGAATGGATACATGGTGTCGGAGCAGTACCATCGTCAATGCACCAAAGGTTGATACTATGGCGTCCTGATGGAATGGTCGAAAATATAGAAGCGGATCAGAGCTATTACTTGGGCGAAGTAAATCACCTAGGGAGAGCTGACTTCGACAAAAATTTGGCTCACATTGGGCCATGCCCAGCACCTGACTTCGACTTGGCGCCAGCGCCATACGCTTTTTGTTCCTTGTACCTGCACCCTGAGCATGGTTTTCAATGGGACAGAGAAGATTTGTCCCACATTGATTTCAGTGGGCTAACTGACATCCAGCCAACTGGTTGGGGAAGCGAATTCAGTGACAATGACTGAGTCACAATCATTGCAGCGAATTTCGGCTTATGTAGCCGAAACAAGGATGATAACGGCTCTCGAAGCCGGAGTGAAATATATGGCCACTCAGGCCAATGATCAAGAGCTACCTTCTGCAGGTCCTGGAAAGGATTTCGACCCAGAACCTCCTGATATCATGTCAGAAGAAATGCAGGAACAAAGGCTCGACGCCATCTACGACGATGAGCCTTTGGGATTCGAAAAGGACCCCCTGGCGAACAACATCAAAATGTTAGCGCAAGATCCTTTAGAAGAAATCAACTTGGGTGAAGGGTTAGAGAAAAAGCCAACTTACATCAGCGCAAAAATAGACCCAGAGCTCGGGTTGGAAGTAATCCATTTGTTAAAGGAGTTCAAGGACTGCTTTGCATGGGATTACAACGAGATGCCTGGTCTCGACAGAGGATTGGTAGAACTTCAGTTCCCAATCAAACCTGGGAAGAAGCCAGTCAAGCAAAGTCCAAGACGCTTCGCCCCAGAAATACTGTCGAAGATCAAAACGGAAGTCGAAAGACTGCTGAAGTGCAAATTCATACGAGCTACGAGGTATGTCGAATGGATTGCAAACATTATGCCAGTGATTAAGAAAAACGGTACGTTGAGGGTATGCATAGATTTCAGAGATTTGAATGCTGCTACACCTAAAGATGAATATCTTATGCCTGTGGCGGAAATGCTAGTCGATTCTGCCGCTGGCCATTAGTACCTGAGCATGCTCGATGGTTATTCAGGATATAATCAAATTTTCATTGCCGAAGAAGATGTGTCGAAAACAACTTTTCGATGCCCCGGGGCTTTAGGCACTTACGAATGGGTAGTGATGCCTTTTGGCCTGAAGAACGCTGGGGCAACATATCAGCGAGCGATGAATTCTATCTTCCATGATTTTATTAACACTTTTATACAAGTGTATATTGATGATATTGTTGTAAAATCTGTTTCCAGGAAGAACCATATAGACCACCTTCGACAATCATTTGAAAGAATGAGAGAACATGGTCTGAAAATGAACCCTTTGAAGTGTGCGTTTTGTGTAAAAGCTGGAGATTTCTTGGGCTTCGTCGTCCACAAGAAAGGAATCAAAATCAACCAGAACAAGACGAAGGAAATCTTGGAAGCGAAAGCGCCAGTGAACAAAAAGGAACTGCAATCTCTGCTGGGCAAGATAAATTTCTTAAGGAGATTCATATCTAACCTAAGTGGAAAAGCTCAAGCCTTCTCACCCTTACTTCGATTGAATAAGGAAAGATTCGAGTGGGGGCAAGAGCAACAAGAAGCCTTCGACAAAATCAAAGGATATCTCACCAAGCCACCTATTTTGGTGCCTCCTTGCAGCAACAGGAGTATGAGATTGTACATAGCTGCATCCGACAAAACTTTGGGAAGCATGTTAGCCCAAGAAGATGAAAATGGAGTCGAAAGACCCATTTACTATCTTAGCAGAGTTTTGAACGATGCAGAAACTAGATATAGCGAAGTTGAAAAATTATGTCTATGTCTTTATTTCTCTTGTACAAAGCTCAAACAATATATAAAACCAGTTGATGTGTACGTTTCGTCTGATTTTGATGTTTTCAAATACATGTTGTCGAAACCCATTCTGCACAGCCGAATTGGCAAGTGGGCGCTGGCATTAACTGAGTACTCATTGACCTTTATGCCTCTTAGGGCAGTGAAAGGGCAAGTGGTAGCTGACTTTATAGTCGACCACTCAATTCAGGTTGAGAATATAAATTACGTGGAGATAGAGCCCTGGAAATTCTACTTCGATGGTTCCAGCCATAAAGATGGAACAGGAGTAGGGGTCTTGATTATTTCTCCAGAAAAAATTCCAACAACATTCAAGTACAAGATATCAGGTACTTGTTCGAACAATGAGGCTGAGTATGAAGCTCTAATTACTGGCCTTGAGATATTGTTGGAATTGGGGGCAACTCGAGTCGAAATAATGGGAGACTCAGAGTTAGTCATTAAGCAAGTCACAAAAGAATATAAGTGCATAAGAGAAAATCTTATTATGTACTTTGTGATAGCAAATCGTTTATTGAAAAAATTCGAAGTGGTCAACATTCGACACATACCTAGATTGGAAAATCAAGTAGCCAATGATTTGGCACAAATTGCATCTGGGTACAAAATTTCAAAAACGAGATTACAAAGAGCAATCGAAGTCCGAGAAAAAATAAAAGCAACTAGCCTGTCACCAACAGATTTGAAATCGACAAGACTAGGGTATGCTGATCAAAGGAACTTTGAAATATCGTTCATAGACAATTTGTCAGAGCAAGATTGGAGGAAACCCATTGTAGATTATCTACAAAATCCAGCAGCTTTGACAGAACAAAAAATAAAATATAGGGCGTTGAGTTACGTACTCATGGGTAATGAGTTATTTAAAAAGACGCCTGAAGGGGTATTGCTAAAGTGCTTAAGCGAAACTGAAGCATACGTAGCCCTTTCGACTACGCACGCTGGAGCATGTGGGGCTCACCAAGTAGGCCATAAGATGAAATGGTTGTTGTTTCGACAAGGACTATACTGGCCCACCATCTTGAAAGATTGTGTTTAGTTCGCGAAGGGTTGCCAGGAATGTCAAGTCCATACGGGCATCCAACATGTACCAGCAAGCGAACTTCACTCAATAGTGAAACCTTGGCCCTTTAGAGGATGGGCGTTGGATCTTACTGGTAGGCATTGATTATTTCACTAAATGGATCGAAGCTATTCCTTTAGTCAATGCAGACCAAGAAAATGTCATTGAATTTATTCAAAAGAACATTATCTTCAGATTTGGAATCCCTGAGACTATAACGACTGATCAAGGATCAGTGTTTACTGGTCGAAAGATGCAGGAATTCGCTCAAGAAACAGGCTTTAGACTCCTAACATCAACACCTTATTATGCACAGGCAAATGGTCAAGTCGAAGCAGCGAATAAAATAGTGATCGGCCTGATAAAAAAGCATGTAGGAAAGAAGCCAAAAAATTGGCATAAGACGTTAGACCAGATCTTGTGGGCCTGTCGAACGTCCCCAAAAGAAGCCATAGGTACAACACCATATCGGCTAACTTTCGGTCATGACGCAGTATTGCCAGCGGAAATTTGTCTTCAATCAACAAGGGTTCAGAGACATCATGATATCCCCTCTGAGGTTTATTGGGATATGATGTTAGACGAACTAGTAGATTTAGACGAGGAAAGACTACGCGCTCTCGACCTATTGAGAATTCAGAAGAAAAGAGTGGAAGACTCTTACAATAAAAAAGTAAAACCTAAGGCATTCTCGCCTGGAGAATTAGTTTGGAAGGTGATTCTTCCCATCGATCGAAGGGATCGAAGCATGGGAAAATGGTCACCCAAATGGGAAGGACCATTCAGAATTATCCAAATTTTTTCTGGTGGAGCTTATGAGGTTGAAGAGTTAGGCGAAGATAAAAGACTCTTGAGAGTAAACGGTAAGTATTTGAAAAAATATAAACCTATGCTCCAAGAGATCAAAATAAATAGCAATTAATGACCAAATTAACCATAAAGAGCCAAAATGGAAAATTATATAATGATTAGCCAAAATGGTTGCATTGTCTTACAAATATTACAATACATGGTTAATAAGTTGCTGAACAAATTAAAAAGGGATAGAAGCTTTAAGTCGAAGATACTTGGCCTGCTGCAACTCCAGCCTTTTGTTACACAAGGCAGTCGCTTGAGAAAGTTTGGCAATCTGGTCATCAAAGGCTTGGGCCTTCTCAGCGAACTCTAAGCCTCGCGCAACTTCAGCTTGGCTCTCTGCGTCCGAAATAGTCGAAAGGAGCTCCTCTTTGCGCTTGGTGTTAGCATTTAGCTTGGCCTCCAGCTCCTCGATCTGCGCCTTTATAGAAGCATTATCTCGATCTATGGCGTCGATTTCTTCCTGCTTGGATGTCTTTTGCTTCGACAATTCTGCAATTCGAGAAGTTGTTTCAGCTACCTCGGTCCAGGCAGAAGAACTCTTGCCATGTAGCGCTTCGAGCTGGCAGTTGAACCCCCTTTGATGTCTATAGTCCGCAGAGACTTGGTTAACAATGGAGTATAACTCCAAGATAAAGTTGGAAACCTCTGGAGACACAGCAAGCAAATCGATTGCATTCAGAATAGCTCCCAGACAAGATGGAGCAGTAGGATCCCCCTCCAAAGCCTTCATCAGATCCTTTTTGAAGAACTGAGCCTTGACCTTCATCAAAGCCTCATCAAGGGGAGAAGTCGAAGTGGACTTCCCCGATGCACTAGAAGCATCATGACTAAGGTCAGATGAACTTCCCCTACTCTCAATGATGGCATTCAGGTAGCCAATGGGATCAGTTTGCTTCAAAAGGGCCAAGTCTTCTTTAGACTTGGGCTTTGTCGAGTTGGTCGCTCCTACAGCAGCGGTGGCTTGGGGTTGAAGTTGTTCAGTAGCGTTTGCATCGACATGACTCTCTTTGACATGTGGTTAAGTAGTGCCATCATCAACATGATCCTCTTCGTCATGTTGCTCCTCTGTCAAATCGACCACTTGAGTTTCCTTTGGTTGTTGTTCCTCTGCTTCGGCAAGGGCTTCATCGTTCGCCAATTCCTCCTCTTGTTGTCTACTATGTTCAGCAGAGTCTTGTGTCTCTGAAGTTTTTGGTGCTGAACTTTCGGTGGTCTCCTGAAAATAGAAGAGGAAGAATCCTCTGGTTTAGAAAGATACACAATCGAACGTGATCATCGACACCTAAGTTAAAAATGGTCGGAGGTGCTACCTGTAGAGGAATTTCAGCCCCAGGGCTAGAATTATCACTTTCAACGGGTTTGCTGAGCAAGACGTTCAGCTCCTCCTCCGTGGGCTCTTTGATGATCACGGGAGGCGGCCTGGGTTTTCTCCCTGCAACCTTGATTCTGATCATAGGTCGAGGCTCAGGAGCAGGGGCATCTTTCTTCAGTTTTCTCCGTTTAAGAGGAACAGGGGGAGATTCATCCTCCTCGTCACTCGCAGATTCGACCGTTAATGCAGGTCGTTTCTTGGGTGCAGTTTCCTGAAACCCCAAATGGAGTTAATTTAAAATGCCACATCGAAACAGGATATTAAAACCAGCGGGAAATAATAAAAGTTTGGTTACCGGTGCTGAAGGTTTTGTAGAGGGACCTCCTCCCTGATGGCTTTCTGTGGTTTTCTTTACTGCAGGTTTTCGAACAACTGAAAGAAGACGCATTCACAAGTTATAATTGACAAGTTATAAGTCGAAATGGAAAGACAAATATAAGTTGAAGAGTGAACGTACATTTCTTTATTTTGTCAAGGACCAAAACGAAGGACTTCTGGAGTTCGTCCACAAAATCTTTTTCATCAAAGAATTCTTCAGCATAATAACTCTTCCACCAGTCTTCAAAAGATGGCGAACAGAGGAAGTTGAGTTGGTAGTCAAACAATGAAAGTATTGTCCGACCAGCGTACCTACCAATGTGCTTGGTAGCAGCATCCTCAGTGTAATCATTGCAAAAATACAACATTGATTTCTCTCTAGGGAAAATGGGAGAAGGAAGTGATTGGATGATACCAAACTGTCGAGAGACCAAATTTGGCTGATACACAATCAGGCTAAGATGATTCTTGGAACTCTTAAAGCGCAATGGCATTATCCTGGGAGTGATAAATGCTTCCCACAGTGTTGTGTGCTCTTCGAGATGAGGGTCCCCTGATGACTTGGGATGGGGCCTGGTGAACCATTCTGGACCAAACTTTCGACGGGCGAAAGGAGCCATGGTCAAGGTGAATTCTTTCCTTCCTTCAAACATCAAAACGAAGTTTGCAAAGGTCTGTTGGAGTTCCAGCCCATCCTCAGTGGGAGTCAGTAAAGCCAGCCTGGTGCCTTCGATACGCCTTCTGGCTATCTCAAGAGCTTGTTCGTTTATTTGAGTTTTCTGAGGTAAGAAAGACTCAAAAGTGGCGTTTAGCCATAGTTGTAGTAGCCAAAAGGGTCCTGCAAGCAGCAAGCTGGCTCTATTTTCTATTACCTTTAATAGAGTCACTCCACTGCTGATCGACTCATACAGGTTCGCCAGTATTAGTTCGGCCAAACAGATGTTTTGACCATGGTGAAGCTGGGTAGCAAGGGTGACCATTTTCTTCGTCACCTGTAGAGATTTCATGCAGAACACAAAGCGTGACAGCCAAAGGGCTAGAAACGCAATGTGATCCACGTCCGTTACATTAGTTGTCGATTTGTCATAATAGTGGTTGATGTAGGTGGTGTAAGTGGGTTTGGTGGCTGAAAACCCAATCTGATCTTCAGACATTTCCTCTGGGTCAAAGTAATCCCCAGTTGGTCGAAGACCGGTAATGGCAGCCACGTCGAAGAGAGTGGGCGTTACCATCCCACAAGGAAGGTGGAAGGTGAAGTGAGTATAGTCCCAAAATAGCAAAGAAGCTACCAGCATTTCAGGGGAGTAGTTGAGACTAGTCTTCGACAACATGACTAGGTCATAAATTCCCAGGTTCTTCCAAATCGAAGCCTGGCTTTTTTCCATATTGTCGAGCCAAGCGCTGTAGTCTGGTGTAAGGCTAGGGCTAGACCTAAAAGTCCTAACCCCTCTGTTGAAGAAACGAAGATCTATCTTTTCTTTTGCAGGATCTTCGTTGTCATCTGTAGCCTTTTTGGAGCACCCAACAGGCTTGAGTGCCTCAAGCACCGGGAAGAAGCTTTTGATCTTTGTTGAGTCAGTAATGCATGCAGATAAAGGACCAGACATGGCGAAAACCTGGTTGGAGTATCCAACAGGAATCAACAGTTGAGAAGAGTAAGTCTCACGCTCAGCAGTTCCCAAGGGTTCAGGAGCCCTTCGCATTCCTTTAGAGTTAACTGTTGGAACAGTTGAAAAGATTTTCGGTTGGGCAGTTTTAGAGGGAGTGTTAGAACTGGGAGCATTGGAAGAACGAGAACCTGAAGCCATTTTTGGGTTGAGATGAAGATGGATGAAGAACAAAGTTTTTTGCAGAAATTTATGTTCAATAATAAGGCTTGGATGAAGAAAGCGTGAAAAGTCCCACGAGGGGCACTTAGCGCTATTTATAGTGATTGGAAAATCACAAAACTCGAGGTCATTTAATGTTTCAGACAATAGTGGGGCACGTGGCGCTCATCTGCTGACGTAGCCGTTCTGCAGAACGGAAACGGTGCAGCGTGCATCCTCGATTTCTGGAAATTGTCATGATGACAATCTGTGAAAAGACATTGGGCATGCCAAATGCCTTACTGAAGTGACGTCTTAGGAACAGTTGGAATGATGGCTTTTTGGGATTGTCAGTTGGTTGGTAGGAGACGAAAAGCGCACGAGTTAATCTGTGGCTAAGAATGAAGGACAGGTGTCGGGTGGAATCTCAAAGAATGCCTTTTTCTTTTCAGCGTCGAAATAAGGCATTCTTGGGGGGCAATTTGTTGGCTCCTAAATTCGACAACCTTGTTTGTTATTAATATAGACCATTAATTATGAGTTTAAAGAGTTTCCAGGTTTCGACCAGCTGATCCTGTCGAATGCTCGTCAGGAAAGGGCACCGTACTTAGAGAATTTCTTTTAAGTGGGAATCTTGCTACCTTCGACATCGAAGGAACTTTTCGACAAAGGTATCTGATGCCCAGGGTGGAACGGTTTGAGATTCAAATGTTTGGAGGGAAAACGGTTCCCAGCAGTTACCAAGCACAACGTGCCAAGATCAGGAGCGTCGAATGTTGTGAGCATGCCAAGTGGTGTCATCTCGAAGCAACATAACTGCCCAACGGTTACTTGATATGTGTTTAGTATAAATACTAGTTGTTCACGCAGTTTTCACGTGTGTTCATCATTATATACAAGTCACTCATCTAGATTCAAGTACCCAGTGTGAGCGAAAGAATTGTTGAGAATGTATGTGTGAAACACCATTTAAATTAATCAAAGTCTTTTATATTCCAGCACTTTATTACCTTTCATTTACTCTTCTCCGTCGAAGCCTTTTATTCAACGCTTTCATTTATTTTATCAAGCTTTTCTTAATGCAATTTACATAAAGTGTCTTTACTTTACTGGCATTAATCATCATTAGATTTAGTCAAAACCCAGAAAATCAACCATGTCTTAGGATCAATCTGATCGATCCTGCGAGTCACCAAATAAGTAACCTTTTGGAAGATCAGCAGTTGTTTACCAATTTCCACGGTAAACAGCGGTCCAGGAAAAAGTTAGGGATTTAAAGTGTATAACTATGTCCCATTGGATCACCTTGTGACAAGACTTCAGTATCAACTTCCAAGCTCAAACGATACCAATTAATCTAGTCAGCTTCAGACAAGTAGCAAAGTGATGAGGCGCTCAAGGACATAGATGCAATAGCAGAATTGAAAGTCAATGGGATTATTACACATAGCTGTTTTCTCTTTATGCACTATTTTATGTAGTTTTCATTTTTCACGACGGCGTTCTCCTACTAGAACGCCAGTCTCTTTGTACAAAATGCCTATTATAGGCGAACTTCAGAAATCAATACAAATCATTTCTTTGGAAGTACAAAGCTGTTTGTTTTATTTTTCTGTTTTATTTTGCAAAAACGTCCAATGATTATTTTTGACATATGTATTTAAATGTGATCACTGTTCACAAATACTTGCATAAAAAACAAAAAGACAGTTGCTAATGACTTTAAGAAACGGGGCAAAGTCTAAAAAACAATTTGTAGTCCCGATAGTTACTCTTTCCAGCATGGTACAGGGACACAGACAGTTTGATACGAAGTCGCCATTACATACGACCACGTGACGTATATGTTCCCCACAAAGTAGAAATGACCAGAGTTTTGATCTCTCATTCCCCGAGCAGGAATTACTTCCTCCAGTTAGGAGCTGAAATTTGTTTTCCCTAGCCGAGTTTTATAATTTCAAACAACTTATAGAACCTCCTCTCGGGTAGAGTTTATTTCTCTAACGACGGAAGTTTAGGCCCCAACAAAGTTTATACATCGGAAAAATCTTCCAACAGGGCATCCCCCCACAGAGTTATCCTCGGGAAGGAGTTAAGAGATCCCCGACAGAATATCCTCAAACGAAAAAGGAAATCCCCAGCGAATCATCTCCATTCACCATCCCCAGCGGAAATGAAGGATTTAGTTTCCCAATACTCTCCAACAGCAGTCCGGGATTTACTTTCCCATACTAAGAAGCATCGCAATAGCATTCCATATTCATACATCATGGCATGCACATACACATCGCATACAGCATAATCTCATTTATTTTGAGACCATCATCACAATGCATTTCATACATCATGACATTGCATACGACTAATCCTTTACGGTTTTCAGGAAAGATCAAATCAACAAACACGGTTGACTAGTTGCGTGACCCGATAGTCTTCTCAAAAGCTATGTCTGATGAAAGACTATTTCAGCATTTTCCTCAGAAAGACATTTTCAAGACCTTCTCTTGTTCAGTTAGATCAACGCTAAGATCTCTCTGATTTCTATTCCAGTTGAAGATATTCCAAGACTTTTGCCTGGTTCAGTTAAATCGATACTAAGATTTTTCTGATTTCCATTCCAGTCAAAGTTAATTCAAGACCTTCCTATGGTTCAACTAAATCGATACTAAGATTTTCTTGATTTCTATTCCAGTTGAAGATAACTCAAGACCTTTCTCTGGTTCAGTTAAATCGATACTAAGATTTTTCTGATTTCTATTCCAAATAAAGAAATTGCAAAACCTGGAATACGACCAGATAGCAATTCACCATACTGTGAAGCCTGGACTCGACCAAATAACAGTTAACATCATAGCTGAAGCCCGGAATCAGACCAGATAATAGTCAATCAACAATTTAAGACACTGTGAAGCCTGGAATTTGACCAGATAACAATATAAGGTGCTACGAAGCCTGAAATCTGACCAGATAGTAGTTCACTTCTTCAATTACTGTGAAGCCTGGAATCCGACCAGATAATAGTATAAGGTGTTGTGAAGCTTGGAATCCGACCAGATAGCAGGTTACTCCGTCAATTACTATGAAGCATAGACTCTACTAAATAGTAGTATACCTCAAGTTCAAGTTGAAGCCTGTATCCGACCAGATAACAACTTAATTTCTTCAAATCACTGAAGCCTGGATTCCAACCAGATAACAGTTTAATCTCATTTCCCCAATAAGTCGATGTGAATCTTGGAATACGACCAGATAATTGTCAGCCTTATTATCCCCAGCAAGTCACTGTGAAGCATGGATCTCGACCAGATAGTAGCTCATTTCCATCTCTTCAATCAAGAGATGATTCCCCGGTAGAGTAATGGACAACTGAAGCTCCTAAACTTTATCTCCCGAACAAAGACCAACATTCCTCAGCGGAGTCCTCCTCAACAATAGGAATAGGGATTCCCACAAAGGAATATCTCATGAAATCAACATTGTTCTAGATGGAATCTTTAAGCCAATCTCTGAAGACTCTCCGGATGGCATATTTAAGCCCGTCTCCGACGATCTTCCATCATCTTCTCCAAATAGCATCTATAAGCCCATTCCCGATATTACCTACACGATCAAGTATCATTTCAGATGAGTGCAAATTTCTGGGCACTTTAGTGTTCAATCATCTTTCGTCTTCAGATCACGAAAGGAAGACCGGCCAATCTACATCCTCAGGTTTAAGAAGATTGAACAGGGGCAGCTATTGTACCCCAAAATTTTCCCTCTCATTTCACTCAAGACATGCCTCTAAAGGTCCTTAATTGCTCAAGGATGACTAAGAATTGACCAAAAAAATTCTCCTCCTAAGGCAATGAATCTCAAACTAGGGTTTCAATTTTAAGAAAGATATGTGAATCCCAAGGATTCTAAATGTTATCTATTGTTCTAATATGTCCTCAAGATCATCCATGCCAAATTTCATTCCTTGAACAACAAGTTTTCTCAGTCAACTGCTCAAATGCCTGAAAAATCAACTATACTAGGTCAAAAGTCAAATGTGGCCCAAATACAGTCAAACTTCAAGATTTTTGGTTAAAATCAACATTTTGAGTAATATCCATAATTTGATCAAGAGTTGATCATGATTACTCAAGAAAGGCTCCTAACTCATCAAAATTAGGGTTTCTATAGGAAAAGTCATCCAACTTTGACCAGGCATAACTTTCTCATACTTTATCATAATTTTTTCCACCAAGGATCATTTTAAAGAGAATCCAATTCCCTACAACTTCTCTTCATCTCTCAAGTTCAAGAAATGCCTCAATCAAAAGATACAAGCTCATACATTATAGGTCCTTTCAAAAAGTCAACAAAAACACCTTTTAGGTCAAAGCTCCTTACATGAACATGGAAGATCCAATTGAAGTGAAACCAAAAAGGTTGTTTAGAGGACACCCTAAGCTCTCTAAAAAGTCCAAGAACACCCTCTTAGGATTAAAAGTGAGAGAGATATGCATTGCTAAATTGACCAATTTTTGGGAATGTGCATGAAGCCAATATTGACCAAACTTGATTTTTTTTAAATGGGCCCATGTTTTCATGCTTGAAACTTGTTCTTAACATGGCCCATGACCCCTGGGCTCACTCATGCATTATTTCATTATTTTTATTATTTATTTTGATTTTTTATTCATTAAAATTCAAGATTAAATAAATAAATAAAGGAAAATATGTAAGATATGATTGGGGAATCTTTTTCTCATCAAATAAGGAATGAAACATGCTGGAAAATCAAAGGGAAATCGTGGAGGGAAAGAAAAGATTGGATCTGTTCTAAAAAAGCCAAAAATCAAATAATTGAAAGAAGTATATTTTCTCATCAAAGCATTGGATTTTTTTTCTACAATTGTTAACCTATTTTGATTCACTACATAAGCACAATAAGTCTAAACCTAATGGACATGCGCAACAGCCACCAAAGAAGCATAGCAAAGTGCAAAATTTCAAGAAAATCGTGAAAATCAAAAGCATTAGTTCCAACCTTTGTTGATCAAAACAAAAGAGCCAATCACCCTCCTGAAGTTGCCAGGGTTTGATACCAATCCTTATACATCGTGAATAAACCCCAAAACCCCTCCTTGCACAAGCTCCGGTTGGTAAGTTGGTAGGTTTTGATTTTCAAGTTTCAAAGTGATTTCAATTAGTGAAAGCATGCTAGCATAATTCATACACATCATTATATGTGTTCTAACGTTTTACGTGAAGGTTTTAACACAGAAATAACATCGTGCCATTGTTAGGGCACGAAGCTCTTGAAACTTCGTATCTCACGATACAAGCCTTTTTAAGACAAACCAACCATGCCATTGGAATTACAAGGTCTCAATTAGTCAAATAGAGTTGTTTTTTTGTCTGTTTCCATTGAATTTCGCAGGTTTGAGTTTTTGCCCAAACGGAGAAGACGACCGGAACCACCATCTAGGGTGGTTGGACTAGCCGGGGATGAGGTCAAACACTGACATGTAATTACTCTCTCTCCCATTGGTTGATTTTAAAATATGATTTCTCTCTCTCATTCTAATTGGTCCATAGGAGGTGCTGGCGTGGATTTCTTTTTATGACTGGGACTTAGTCATTTGTTTTACATATAATGTTATTAAGTCATCATAATCATGAATGAATTGGAAAAGCAGGTGGTAAAGGCATAAGGGTGCAAAGGGAGAGACCTGGGTTTGATTCCCAGATCTTGAAGTTTATTTTTTTCTTGAGTTATTCTTGCAGATTCAATGTCCCAGAGGTAAGCGTGCATACCGTGTGTCATCAGAACGTCACCATCAGATCATCAAAACATCAGATCCAACGCTCTAGATCTGAACGTTTATGATAGACCCTCAAGGGAACCACACCACTGAATCAGGCACAAGGGTTTGGGCTAGCAATTTGGGCCTTGGAATTCAGCAATACACCCCCCAGTTTTCTTTCTCACCCCCAGGCCCATCCTATTTTAATTATTTTATTTTCTATTTTATTTAGTTTATATTTTTTTGTTTATTCACATTTTTTAAAATCATAAAATCAGAAAATCATCAAAAAACAGGATTCAGAGTTTTTTTTTTAAATTTAATTTTTGCAAATTAATTTAATTAAACTTTAACCTTTTTATTTAATTTAAAATTAGTTATAAATTAGGTTAAATTTCTATTTTTCTTTCATAAAATACCAAAAAATATTTTTAACGGGCAATTAGACTGTTAGGGTTTCAAACGTAGGCCAGTCATAATTTTCGCGCGTTATTATTTTTCATACGATTTTTTTTTGTTATGTAACTGTGTCCGGTTTGTAATAGTGTAATTAGGGTTTTCAATTTCCGCATTTTACTTTTCGTTCATTACTTACGTATCTACACCAAAGCCCTGTAATAGCGTAGGAACTTTATTTCTAACTTTATATTCCTTATATGCTGTTAGTAAATTAGGCGGGCATGCCAAGATTAAATCAATTAATCATTAGGTCATTAACTTCAAGATAAATATCTAAAAAAAGCACACTGTTGTACACTTCCACCCCTAGGGTAAACCTCACTTATTGCCTTTGGAAATGGTCGTGTCCCTCGAACGTAGGAATATCTTAGCAATGACCCTCAATTTAAAAGTCATCATAAAGATCATGGTCCCTAAATGTCCTTCGAGTTGCCTACGAGAAATGATCTTGTCTCTTGATGTTGCCTATATGATGACAGTCCCTTTCGAAATGCTAAGGTATCCTTACATGTTGCCTTCAATGACCATAAACGTCCCTTTCTATAGTCCCTCAATATCCGAAGATAGGGCTACCTACTCACTAATAGTAGGATAGCACTATCTAAAGGAAAGGAGTAAAAGAACACTTTTTTCAAGTAGGTAGATAATTCTTAAGTACTTGCTCAAACCTGATTCTTTTACACTTACACACTTTCAAAACTCTTTTTCAAAATGCTTTATCACACTCATGAGGACTGATACAAGAGTTATCATAAAGCAAACAAAAATCTTTCAAAACATACAAACACGAAAACAGTTTTAAAAAATGAGCAAGCATCTAAGAGCCCGTGGAAAACCACAGATGGAAAAGGTTCTAACACCTTCCCTTTCCATAATCTACCCCCCTTACTCAGAAAATCTCGAAAAAGGTCTTTTTCTGTTCTTTTCACCCTTTCCTTTGTTGGATAAAAGAAAAGTCAGTGGCGACTCTTGCTTACCGCGACATTTACGAACAAAAAACGCAAACAAGTATTAACAGTCGATTCTGCCACCGTATCACAACTATTCTTCTGGAGAGAGTCGGTTTCTCGAATATGTATTTTATTGGATCCATCTTAGAGATCAATAAATTAGTATGATTCAACATATACTGTCTTAGTCGGCGAGTAACCCATGCCAAAGCGCAACAAGTTTTCTCGAGCAGTGAGTATCTTATTTCACAGTCGGTAAGCTTTTTGCTAAGGTAGTATATTGCATGCTCTTTTCGACCAGACTCATCAGGCTGCCCAAATACACACCCCATTGAGTTCTCTAATATTGTCAAGTATATGATCAGAGGTCTTCCTTCAACCAGAGGCATTAGAATCGAAGGTTCCTGGAGATAATCCTTGATTTTGTCGAAGGATATCTGACAATCATCGTTCCACTTCACTGCTTGATCTTTCTTTAGTAACTTGAAGATTGGCTCACAAGTAGTAGTCAAATGGGAAATAAATCTAGCAATATAGTTCAATCGTTCCAAGAAACCTGACTTCTTTCTCAGTACGGGGAAGTGGCGTCTCTTGAATGGATTTAACCTTGGCGGGATCAACTTTAATACCTTTACCACTGATGACGAAACCAAAGCGTTTATCGGATCTTACCCCAAAGGTGCACTTGTTTGGATTCAACCTCAATTTGTACTTCTTTAATCTCTCAAACAACTTGTGCATATGGTGAAGGTGTTCTTATTCAGTCTGGGACCTGGCTATCATGTCATCAACGTAAATCTCTATCTCATGATAGATCATATCATTGAACAAAGCTACCATAGCACGCTGGTATGTTGCACCGGCGTTCTTCAAACCAAAAGGCATAACTTTGTAACAGAAAGGGCCCTACTGTGTGACAAAAGTAGTCTTTTCCATGTCTTCAGGTTCCATCTTTATTTGATTATAACCAGAGAAACCATCCATGAAGGAAAATGCTTTGTGCTGAGCGGTGTTGTCAACCAAAACATCCATATGTGGAAGCAGAAAGTCATCTTTGGGGCTTGCCATATTCAAATCCCTATAGTCTACACACATACGCACCTTACCATCGTTTTTAGGTACTGGCACCACATTTGAAACCCACTGAGGATAGGACGTAACAACTAAGAAACATGCATTGAACTGCTTCATAACCTCAGCTTTGATCTTTTCAGACATCTCAGGACACATACGATGAACCTTCTGCTTTATAGGAGGACAACCTTCCTTCATCAGTAAGCGGTGAACCACAATATCAGTATTAAGCCCTGGCATGTCTTTGTACGACCAAGCAAATATCTCAACATAGTCACGCAACATCTGGATTAATCTCTTTTTGACATTGTCTTCTAGGTTGGCACCTATCTTGACTTCTTTCTTTTCCTCTTCAGTACCCAAGTTCACAACCTGGACTGGCTCTTCATGTTGTTGTATGGCTCTTTCTTCTTGCATTAACAACCTAGCAAGATCTCCAGGTATTTCACAATCTTCCTCACCTTCATCCTCGGCTTGGCATATCGGATTTTCAAATTCATAATTAGCAATAGTGTTGTACCCCAAAATTTTCCCTCCCTTTTTCACAAGAAATCACAACCCTAGGGTTTTCTCAGATTCTCAAGATTGGCTCAGGAATCAATCAGACAGACTTTTCTTTGGCAGTAGATCAAGAATTAGGGTTTTTCTCTCATTTCTCAGAAGAAACTGAATTCTCAGAAATTCAGTTAACTGTCACATGTTTACACGCTTTTTTAAGCTTACTGAAAGATTACTAGTTGTTCTCAAGGCCTGTTTATCTGAGATAAGAGATAGGAGCTGAGATGGTCATTTGGAATATTCAGGTTTGCCTGATCCAGGTTAACCAGATGATGTGCGTCTGTTAAAATGTGTGCTTATTAATGGAATGAAATGCTTTCTTGTTTATTGGAATACACAATGCGTATTTTGATTCGAATGCCGTTGTAAGGTTACGAGATTGCAAAGTTATTGGATTACTTAAAGTTTAAGTTATTTGTATTAGAATTGTTGGAATTCAATTTCAATTATTTTGATCTGAGAATCTTAAAGGATTAAGTGAAGACTTGAAGGAAGAATCACAAGATATTGGACAGTAGAAGATTTTATTGGATGTCAGATTTCCTCACAAAGATTTTTCAGATGTTGATACAAAAATATTTTATTATTTGAATACTGTAGGTTTTACAACTTATAGTACTTGAAAAAATAAATTATTACAATTAATGGAAAATCTATCTAAGTTAAAAATCTAAGTCTAAGCCATTGCTCCATTGCTCCCATGCTCAAAGTCCCTTGCTTCCTCTGCTTTGTCACCGTCCAATTTACGCTCACATGAAAAAGACAAAGGAAAAGGGATTAGTACAGTCAGTTGAATATGAAAAGAATTTTCAAATAAAAAAGAAAAGGAAATTTTTCATCATTAAAATTTGCCGTCTGGAATCAGAGTGCAAATCACAAGAAGATTGCTCTTCTTGGTTCACAAAGAGAAAAATAAAAAAAATGCAAAAATAAGAATGCAAACAAAGCAATTTATTCAAATGCAACAAGGCGCCAAAACTGCATTACAAGGCCAAATTGGATGCAAAACTGTACAAAGCAACCAAACAGTCAGCAAACCAAACATTGCAACATTACAAAGTCAACAACTAAAAACATTGCAGCAACTAAGGCAAACAGGCGCCAAACTGCATTACAAAACATAAGCAAACTAAACAAAGCAAACCAAATGCAGCAGTAATGCAGAAAGTACAATGCAGCAGGCAATGCAGGAGGTAAACCAAATCACAAGTCAAAATCTTGTCATAGCTTTTCATCACTTTCCAGCTAATAGGCAAACTTTTCAGAAAATAAGAAAAAAGCAAAAGTGCTTTGTCATTGAGAGAGAAAGAGAGAAAGATATCACCTTTTGAGATTGTACAGTTGGGCAAGGATGTCACAAGATTACAAACAGCTAAAAGGATATAAAAACTCAAAAACTGCATAACAGAAGGGAGGGAACATTTTGGTACAAACTTCACCAAATATCAAAACCTGTTACAAGTTTCACACAACAGCCAAGCTTGCAAAACTGTAACAAACCAGCAGAACAACTGCATAAAACCAAAAAAACCTACAAACCTGTTATCAGTTTCAAACAATAGCCAAAAACCTATTAGCAGAATCAAGCAACACAACCTGCATAGCATAATCAATCAAAAGCCTACCAAACTGCACAACCAATCTCCAAACCAGTGCCACCATTTTACAAACAGCAAAACTCAGTCCAAACAAAATCTAAACCAACAAATCAGTTTCAGAAACAACATCAAAAACCTGTCATCAAACTCAACATCACAAACCATTACCCAAACAACAAAGTTTCAAACAAACTGTAACAAAAGCTGTATAACAATTTGAAAAACAGGGCCAAATACCCCAAACCTGTACAAAGCTTGCCAAACTGCAACATTTTCTCAAAACTACCAAAATACTTACAAGCCTGCTAACATCATCAACAAGTTCAAACCAGAAGAACAAAAACATACCAAAAGTTTCAGACATAGCAATAAGCGTCATCACAAACCATTAACTAAAAAACCAAGTTTCAGAAACAAATCCAAACGCAAAAGTTTCAGAATCATCATCATTGTCAATCATCATCAACAAAACCAACAAATCAAAACTCAGTTCAACAAATCAATAACAAAGTATCATAAGAACAACCAACCAACAAAGTCAGAAGCTATCAATCATCATCAAACAGAGTTTCAGCAAGCATCATCATAGTTCAAGAGAGAGGAAGAAGTTTCAGAAGCCTATCATCATCAACATTCAAGAGAGAGGAAAGAAGTTACCAATATGCTTGGCCATCACCTCTTCCCCTACCTCCGGGCACCAAGGAAGCGCCTCCAGTCCAACCTCTCTCATCTCCATTTTTCCAGAAAATCTCACAGGTATACTTCTCTTCCAAACCCTTTACTGTGTTTTAAGTATATAAAAACCATAGGTTAAACAAAGCATGCGAATCAAACAAAAAACTGTTAAAATCAAAAGAAGGATGAATCATATCGTTTAAACAAAGCCATGGATCATTGTGAGGAGATGAGAGAGAGAGAGAGACAGTGCTCTGGAGGCTTAGGTAGGAGGAGAATCAAGGCGTTTGAGGCTGAGAAAGATAAAGAGGGAGAACGAAGAAACGACGCCGCTGTAAAGGGGTTCACAAACCCTAATCAGAATAACCTAGCAAATGTTACAAACTTGTGATTTGGGCATATCTGGCCACCAAATCAAAGCTCATGCATAATACTAGCGCGTTACCCCCCCCCCCTTTCCATTCTGACCCCTTTTGTCCTCTTTATTTTTGTCTTGGGCCTAGCATCCACACAAATCCTAAGCCCATCCTTCTTTTTTTTAATTTCTTTTCTTTTGCTTAAAAAATGCTAACATTTTTTTATTAATTCATTTTAATTAATTTGTTTTCTTTTAGTTAATAATAACACTAATAATATTTAAAAATTTGATTTTTCTTAATTGGTTTTAATCATTTTTTCTTTTCATACATTTAATGAAAATACCAAAAAACATTTAATTTGATTTAATTAATTTTGTTTTCTTTAAACTCTTTTTATTGATTAATAAAAATACAAAAAATAATAGAAATTTTGTTTAATTAAATTTTCTTCCTTTAAACTTTTTATTTACATAATTAATAAAACACATAAAAGAATAATAATAATTTTTAATCTTTTAGAATATATTTTATTTATCTCTTTTTAATAAATGTATACATTCCATAATTTATTGATTTCATAATTTATTGATTTTCTTTATTTTATAATTTGTTATAACTTTGTATTGAATTGCGACAATTCGATTAGGTTGTAACACTTGATATTTGGACATTGTTATTCTTGTGAGACTCATCCCCATTTGTAATAATTGTACCCCCATCCCTGGATACTTTTGTAATAGCTTAGACTTTTAATTCCCGCAATTTATTGCTTTCAATATACTGTGTAGTAATTAGGCGTGTATGGCAAGATTCAAAATCAATCGCTAGATGACCTAATCCAAGAATAAACAACTTGAAATCAATACACTATACACACTTGCATCCCTAGGGTTTCACCCACTTGTTGCCTTTAAAAAGGCCATATTATGCATGTTGAGTACTTTGGCAAAACAAAAACAAAACAAAAGATCATAGTCCCTCGATGACGCTATCTTGGTTGCCTATACAAAATGATCTAGTCCCTCAGAAAATTGCTAAAGATACTTGGCAATTGCTATCATGGTCAATACGATGACCCGCGCCTGTCCCGTTTAACATCCTAATACAAGGTTGTTTACCAAATGCAATGGTAAAACAACACTGTCAAAAGGGCTAAAAACGTATAGGAAAGATCTTTGAGTAAAATAGGGTAGACAACTCTTAGTTACTTGATCAAAACTTGCAAAACATCCTTGCTATTTTCAAACACACCTCACAACACAATTTCAAAACATTTCCCAAATCAAACTTTCAAACATTGAAATCTTTTCAAAAGACAATACACCTTTGTATATATTCAAACAAGAATCATTACAAAGGTTACCACAACGATGGCCTCTTTTCAAAACATTTTCAAAACCACACACAAAGCACCATTTCAAACAATTGGAAAAGCAAAGCAAGTGATCTAAACAAGTAACTAAGAGCCCATGGATAACCATGGATGAAAAGGGTGCTAGCACCTTCCCTTTTCATAACCTACCCCCCGAACCCAAGAAAACATCTCAAAGGTTGTTCCTGTGCTTTTTGACCTTTCCTTTGGATAAAATAAAAAGTCGGTGGCGACTCTTGCTAAACCGAAACATTTGCGAACACAAATGCAAAACCTCAAGTCAATTCTCCCACCGTGTCACTGAACTGGCAACTCTGCTGGGGATAATCTAAAAGTGGGGTTACCTTAGGGTTTAGATCAACTTTACATGCTTACCTTGTTTGCTTTGTATGCTTTACTTTTTGGGTTCCTTGTTTGGGTTTGTTTTAAATCCTACACCCGGATTTGGGGGCACCCTTTAGGTAAGTAGCAATAAACTGTGAGGGGTATACCGACATGGTTGAAGCAGTAGCTATGTTAGTGCGACATATTTGTGGGTACCGGTAGCCTTTGAGTCAATCAAAAAGAATACGGGGCCGCTGAGTGATGTCATGAAGTACTAATGAACTCTTAGAACCTTACTTGACCATCTTGGCCTTATTAGAGGTAGTGAGATGACTGGCTTTGGTGCAATCCTAAGTTGGTAGATACTCGATACTACACTCATTGAGTGTTGTTTTCTTGGAATATTTCGATCGCCAGTAAAGCGGCTAAACTGAAACAATGAACACAGAAAATAATCCAGTGATATTGAGCTCCTTAGAACCCGGTTACTATTTATAGGACAAGTTGAGCCAACTAACTTCAAGAGGGTACTTACCTACAAACCTCATGCAAGCCTAAACTTAAGGACTTGTCTGCTTTGTGTGAATATGACTGTCTGTATATACACTTGCTTACTTTTGCATATCTGTACATAACATCATAAACATCATACCATAGCATTTTCAATAACCATTTCAAGGATCTCGAGGGTATTTAATGCAGGGTCACGTTGAACCAGACGTCTACCAAAGGGTAAGAGGATTCATTTTCCTCTAAACAAACACCGTGTAACGGTGAAAATCGGAGATCAAGCTATTAATTAACTTGACTCACAAAAGCAAGAGTCACCACCGCGCTTTATTATTTCCAAAGGGAGAAGGGAAAAGAGCAAAATAAAACCCTAAAAAATATGCAATGTAAAATAAAAAGTAATACAATGCGTTTTTGAAAAGAAGATCAAGAGTTTGGGGGTTGGTTATGCAATGGGAAGGTATTAGCACCCAATGCATCTGCGGTACTCCGCAGGAACCTTTTGAAATATCTGGTTTTTTTTGGTTAAAATTGTTTGTTATGTACAAGGATGTATTTATCTACTAATATGTTTGCTTAAGGGGAAAGAAAAGAGTTTTTATTATTGTGTTCGTGAGGGTTTCGCGACCCTTTGCCTACGTATCCAATGAATGAATCAAAACACCGTAGTTCCTCTAGAAAAAGTTGATTTGTTTGGTGTTTTTTAGTGGGCGACATTATCGCACGCATTCTAGCAATAGGCAATGGCCGGTATCACGGTAGAACGGAGTTAACATGCCCTTGGGGGGGAGTTTTGATTTGTTGAGTGTTTTGCATGTTTTAAAGTATGTTCAAGTAATGATTAAAGAGTGTTTTTGATTTTTTTGTGTTTGTTTTCTTGTTGATTTTATCTTGCCTAATTACTAACTTGTACAAAGCAAATAAAATGAAAAAATATAGAAACCTACGCTATTACAAACATATCAAAAAGCATAAAAAATATGAAGGAAAAGAAAAAAAGTAAGAAAACTGAGTGTATTTCGACCCAGGCAGGAGCACGCTTCGACTGGCACTCTGTTGGCCTCCTTCGATTGGGGATGGCAGCAGTGAAGTTATGTCTTTCGATTGGGACTTTGGCAGAGACGAAGTCCTGTTCTTTGATTGGGCTTTGGCAACAGTCAGGTTGTATCTTTCGACTGGGCCTGGAAGTCAGTGTATTGTGCCTTTTGATTGAGACCAGTGGGACGACATGTTGTGCCTTTCGACTAGGCCTAGAATCTTTGCAAGTTGTAATCTTCCTTTCTGCTTCCTTCGACTGTGGCTGGAGTCAGTGAGGAAGCGTGGGGCTTCGTTTCATACTCCTGTCTCCTGTTTCTTTCATTTCAAACATTAAATAACAACATGGCCTGAGGCCATGCTAGTAACAATTTAATAGTAAAAATGAAAGAGCTCAGTTCTAAAAAAATGTTAAAAAGGGTGGAATCAAAAGGAATAGCAGTATGTACATGCTATGAAACGAAAAGTTTAAAGTGTTATGTTCATGCTGGAAACGAACAAAAGTATTATTTACATGCTTGAAACGAAATGTTCAAGGGTAAGAGTGACTTACCTTGCTTCAGGCTGGAACGTGTGTTGAGAGACCTTGAGTGGTGGCTGCCTGGAGCGCTGGATTCGAAAGAGGAGCCCAACAGTTGCGCTGGGAATCCTGGATTCGAAGGAAGGGAAAAAAAGCAAGTGTGCTGGGAGCGTTGGACTTGAAGGAAAAGAGAAGCAAGCGTGATGCATCTGTGATTCGAAGGAGACTGAAGTGGTTGTTCTTCATAATCGAAGGAAGTAAGTGTTTGGGATTTTTTGTTCTCACAAGTATTGAAGGGACTTGAGATATTTTTTGTGTTTAGGAAAATTTGGTGTTTTTTTTAAGAATGTATGTTGATGCTCTTCAGAATCGAAGGAGACTGAAGTGTGTGGGATTCTGTTTTTTTTGTTTTTTTCTCAAGTGTTTATGAACTTTGAGAATTTTTCTGGGTTGGAGAAAATTGGGGAGAGATTCGTCTGGCCCAAAATCCTCTCTTAAAAATGTGTGTGAGGCCTTGTATTTATAGGCGAGGTGGCTGAAGGGTTGATATGGTTTTGGAGGGAAAACAAAAATGTTTGAACAGTTTGGGAATGCTGTTTCGACCCTTTCTTCTACGCAGCCCTTGTGCACTCCGTTTTGGGCAAGTACAGGACTATGACAACGCAGGCTTGCAGTATCTTGGAGTTTAGTGACAGGTTGGTGCAAGACAGTTGTAGCAGGCTCAGTAGTGTTTGTTGCATGGCAGTACAGTGGTCCAACTTGTGAATCGAATGAGGTTGTATTGCCCAATCGAAGGCTGTTAATCGAAAGAAGCAATGTTGCCCAATCGAAGGCTGTGGATCGAAGGGAGACTGTATTGCCCATCGAAGCTTGTGGATCGAAGGGAGACTGTATTGCCCATCGAAGCTTGTGGATCGAAGGGAGACTGTATTTCCCATCGAAGCTTGTGGATCGAAGGAAGAAATGTTGCCCAATCGAAGCATGTGGATCAAAGGGAGACTGTTGCCCAATCGAAATATGCTTGCAGGCAGCAAACTTGTCCAATCGAAAGCAGGCGTGCAGGCAGCAAATTTGTCCAATCGAAAGCAGGCTTGCAGGCAGCAAATTTGTCCAATCGAAAGGCTGAACTTGCATTCGAAGGATACCTGTTGTGATACGGTGGGAGAACTGACTTGAGGTTTTGCGTTTTGTATTCGCACTTGTTCGGTTTAGCAAGAGACGCCGCCGACTTTTTATTTTATCCTAAAGGAAAGGTTAAAAAAGCACAGGAAAAACCTTTTGATATATTTCGTGGGTTCGGGGGGTAGATTATGAAAAGGGAAGGTATTAGCACCCTTTTCATCCATGGTTATCCATGGGCTCTTAGTTACTTGGTTTTAGATCACTTGCCTTGATTTTCGATTATTGAAATTGTGGTGTCTGTGTGTGTTTTGAAAATGTTTTTGAAATAGACGCCTTTGTTTCGGCAACCATTGTAATGACTCGTGTTTGAGTATATACAACGGTGTGTATCTTTTCGAAAAGATGTTTCAAAATGTTTTTGGAAGTTTGTTTTGAAAGTGTGTATGAAGTGTGGTTTTTGAAAAGGAGGCAAGTGTTTTTGCAAGTTGATCTCAAGTAACTAAGAGTTTTGTCTACCCCTATTGTACTCAAAAGGTTTTCTCTATGTTTTCAATCCCTTTTTAACAATTTTGTTCCACCATTGAATTTGGTGGACAATCTTGCGTTTAGGATGTTTAACGGGACGGGCGCGGGTCATCGTATGGACCATGAATGCAATGGTGCCAAGTGTCTTTGGCAATTTGCTTGAAGGGACTATGATCATTCCATTTAGGCAACTTTCGAAAGCGTCACCGAGGGACTTATGATCATTTGAATTGTTTTGCCAAAGAAACTAGACGTGCAAGCATGACCCATTTTGGAAGGCAACATGTGGGATTACCCTAGGGGGTGCAAGTGTGATTGTGTATTGATTTCATGTATTTGTCTTGTATTAGGTTATCTAGCGTTTGATTTTATGTACATGCAAACCCTAGGTCTAACCATGGTATAATTCGAAAGCGATAAATTGCAAGAATTTAAAGTCTACGCTATTACAAATAGTATCCGAGAGTGGGGGTACAAATTTACAAATGGGGATGAGACTTTAGGAATGTAGTGTCCAATAATTTACAACCAAATCGAATTGCGATCAAAATGTTAATGTATCGAATATACAAAAATAAGCAAATGTATAATGTATCAATGTATTCGTGTATGGTGAATGTGTAAGTGTAATGAGAATTATTTACAAGTGCGAGAAAATGTGAATTTAATGTGTTATCAAGTATCGTTAATTTAATGAAAGGAATTAAATATTTCGTTTATTTAATTTTTGTGTTCTTGTATTTTTGTTTAATATATACAAAACAAAACAAGTTTTAATAAAAGAAAAGGTATTTTAAGTTCTATTTTCTTTATGTATCAATATTAATGTATTTTAATTTGTATTTTTTTATGTACAAATGTTTATTAAACACCAATTCTAAAAATAGATTATTTAAGTTAGAAAACTTATTTTTATATACTCTTGATTATAAAAAGAAGTATCATTTTATTTATAAACAAAAATAAAGTTTAAATTGTATATAAAAAAATAGGAAATAAAAATGATAAATAAAAAGGAAAAGAGTTAGTTTATGTAAAAAGGAATGGGCTGAAAGGGGGTTTATAACCCAAATCAAAATAAACGGAATAAGAAAGATAAGGGGGTGCGTTTAAAATGAATGGGCTTAGGCGTTAGGAAGGGCAAGGGCCCAAAGGTTTTGTACGTTTGTTTTTTAGGGTTGTAATGTTTTGCATCATTTGGGACAACTTAGGGTTTGAGAGACACAGATGCGCCGTCGTCTTCATTCTTCGTTTCCTCTTCTTCTTCGCTCAATGCAACGGCCACAGAAACGCGACCCTCCGCCTAGAGCCACCGCGCCATCGTCCATATCCTCTCCTTCAGTGATTGGGCAACGCGAAGAAAAGAGAAAAGGTAACGATTCTAGAACGTTTTTAGGTTCTTTTGATTTTGTCCTTGCATGTTTTTATTTCTCGCTTATTGATTCGGATTAAATGCTGTTGTTGTTTCTGTGAAAGGAGAAGGGGATGGATTTATACCTTTAGCCTTGGAGACGGAGACGAGATGGACCGGAGGCGCGTGGAGGCTTTGACGGCGGAGGAAGCAGTGATGTGAGCTCGCTTGGGCTCCTGGTTTGTGTATTCTTTGGCCCTTTGTTGGTTTTATGATGATAACGAACTGAGAACCTTTGTTTGATCTCTTTTCCTCTTCTTCCTTGTTTCCTTGATGTATGCTTCAGTATACTTCTTTATCTCCTTCTTCTCGTTGCTTCGCTTATGTTTCTTGCTTGATGCCTTTGAGATGCCTGATTTTTCTCTTCCTCTTTGTTGCCTTCTGTATGCTTGATATGTTCGATATTTGTTACACCCAATGATGAAGATTTTCTGAGGGTTTGTTGGGTTTGGAAGCTAGTTTAGGATTTTTCTGGTAAATGGCCTTGAATGGTTATGGTTTTTGGATTGAAAAGCTTCTAGGTTAAGCTTATGCTGGTTTAAGGCTTGGGTTGGACAGCAGGTTGTAGGTTTGATGTTTATGCTTTTTTGGTTTACTGGTTTACTGGTTGTGGTTTGGACCATTTGTGTTGTTTCTGGTTTTAGAGGCTTTTATGCAGATTTAGGTTTCAGATTTTAGACTTGAATGGTTTGTTTGCAGTAAGTAAAGCTTATGGATTCTGGTTTGAAATCACAAGTTTTAGGTTTATGGGAGATTTGGACATTTCTTGAAAGGTTTGTGTTGTTGTGATATCAGTTTTGGCTGCTGGTTGATGGCCTTACTGGTTTTAGGCTTATGCTTCAGCTTGGACAGTTTTGTGTTTGATATGTTTCTCAGTTCTGTTTTTTTTTTTGTTTTTTCACTTCTTCCTCCTCTTCTACTGTTTTATTAACAGATTGTTTTTATATATTTTTCTGCCTCAAGCCTAAACCTGTAAGCCCAACTTCTTTTCTCTCTTTCTTCTCTCTCTAGTACAGTTAAAACATTTAAATAATGTTAAGTGTACTTTTTCTTAAAAGGCATACAGGCTGGAAGATGATGAAATAGGACTAGCTTGCTTGCATATGTGGTCTTAACCTGCATATTTTATCTCTTTTCCATACTTTGTGCTGCATCTGAATAGCCTTTTGGACAGTTTGACATTGGACTTTGTTTGGCAATTTGAACTTTTATACATGCTGTTGGTTTTGAACTATGCAGTTGGTTTTGAACTATGCAGTTGGTTTGACAAAATTTGAATTTGTGCATTTCAATACTTTGTGCATTCATGTTTAGCAAGCAATATGCATCCCTCTTTGTGAACCGGGAGAAATCCCGTGATTTGCAGAGAGGGCTAACTGATTCCAGTCAGTTGCCTTTAATGATGAGCCCAAATTAATAGTCTGCTTTTAATTATTTATCTGCTTCTGACTTTTCTTCTTTTCTTTGCAGATAAAAAATCAAATGGTGAGGAAAAGCGATAAATGGAGGATGAAGAATTGAAGACTTAGGAATTTAGGATAGTTTATTTCAATTTTAATTATTGTAACTATTATTATTATAAATACTTTGTAAACGAATACTTGTATTTAAATAACAACTGTAACAAATATTTAAAGATGAAATAAAAATTCCTTTTATCCAATTAATTCTTATTACTTCCAATTGTTTATTTATTATTTATAATTCTTTAAATTATAATAATTGAAAATAAATTCCAACCATTTAACTCAGAATGATAAATAATCCATAAACATTGTGGTCTTTAGCATCGATCAATTAATAAACTTGGTGCTTCACAAATCCAAATCAATGCACAGTCAAACACAACAACTGCCCAAATATCTTTTCTTCTCATTGATTTTAATCAAACACTGCAAACTCAATCCAAATGTTTCAGTCCACATCTCAGAATAACTTGACAAGCACTGTAGAATTAAATCTTTCTAAGAAATCTGCGCACAAACCCTAGTTCTTGATTAAAAGCCAAAGAAGCGTCCGCCTGATCAAAACTTGAGCTAAAATCGACCAAATCCTAAGCAAACTATTTGAATTGTTTCAGGGCCATGAAAATCAATAAAAACCCTAATTTTATTTGACTGACGAAAAAAGTCTGTCTGACCGATTCTTGAGCCAGTCTGAAAAATCAGGAAGAGTCTGAAACTGTGATTTCTTGTGGAAAAATACGAGGGCAAATTTTGGGGTACAACAGCTGCCCCTGTTCAATCTTCTTGGACCTGAAGAGTTAGATAGGCAAGTTTGCCATTCGCGACTCGAGGGTAAAAGGAGATTGGACACTAGAGTGCCCAGAAAATTTGCACTCGGTAATGTGATGGTAGAGGGAATGAGCTTAAAGATGCCATTTGGTGATGGGCTTAAAGATGCCATCTAGTGACTGCTGGTAGGAGGATGGGCTTATAGATGCCATCTGGAAATGGGCTTAAAGATGCCATTTAGAAATGTTGGTAGGAGGATGGGCTTATAAATGCCATCTGGAAATTGTTGAACTGTATGTTACTGGTGAGTGGACGAGTATTCAGAAAGGTATCCATGTTTTGGAACGTCCCTGAACTGGGGGTATGAACTAGCAATAGGTTGACATCCGTGTTTGGAGAATCTGTAAACTGTCTTCAGGAGTTGGAGTTGAATAAGCAATAGAGCAGCATCCGTTGTTGGGAAGCGTCCGTAAACTGTTTTTTCAAAAGTTGCATCTGAACAAGTGATAGATTAACATCCGGTGTTGGGAAGAATCCATAAACTGTTTTCAGAAGTCTTGAAGTGGAGAATGAACCGGTGTAGGGTTTCCTGATGATGAGTCCGTGTAAAACTGCATCTGGATGAATCTGGAACAAGTATCAGAATGTCGCCGTGTCTGGGTCACATTTGAATTGTCTCTGAGTGAATCTGGAATAAGTATCAGAATGTCGCCATGTCTGGGTCACATCTGAACTATTTCTAGAAAGAATCTCGGAATATGATGGTCTTAGTCTGTCGACTGATCTTATCTGAAAAGGTAAAGAGTTAGTCGTATGCAATGTCATGATGCATGATGCAATGTATGTTACACCAATGTTTATGATATGAATGTGATGAATGCGCATGTAAGCTGATGAGTTGTCTTGCTGAGGATAGACGAATCCTGGATGGCTGAAGATAAAAGAATCTTGACTGCTGCCGAGGAGAGCAAATCCTTGGCTGCTGCTGTGGAGGGCCAGAATCTTTTGATCGTTGAAAATGAGAAGTCCTGGGACCACTGTTGGGGAATCAGAAGCTTGGGTTGTATGCCAAACTACTGGGGACTTCCTGTTTTGAGGAGATCTTCACTGGAGAATATTCGAATATTCTATGAGGAACTGAGAATGAGAGTCTTCACTCTGCTTGGGGATTGATAGTTGGAAGTTTTAGCTCTGCTGGGGATTGATAGTTGGAAGTTTTAGCTCCGCTGGGGATTTTGAAACTTGACTCTGAGGGGAATTAGATTCTGGAAGTCTTTGATTGGGGATTGCAAGAATCTTCTGATTGCTGCAGGTGTTGGTCTGGAATAAGTTACTGAATGTCGCCATCTCTGGGTCACATCTTGAACTATCACTAGAAGCAAATCTGAATAAGTTATAGAATATCGCCAAATCCTAGGTCACATCTTGAACTATATCTGGAATGAAATCTGAATGAGTTATAGAATGTCGCCAAATCTGGGTCACATCTTGAACTATATCTGGAAGCAAATCTGAATGAGTTATAGAATGTCGCCAAATCTGGGTCACATCTTGAACTATATTTGGAAGCAAATCTGAATGAGTTATAGAATGTCGCCAAATCTGGGTCACATCTTGAACTATATCTGGAAGCAAATCTGAATGAGTTATAGAATGTCGCCGAATCTGGGTCACATCTTGAACTATATTTGGAAGCAAATCTGAATGAGTTATAGAATGTCGCCAAATCTGGGTCACATCTTGAACTATATCTGGAAGCAAATCTGAATGAGTTATAGAATGTCGCCAAATCTGGGTCACATCTTGAACTATATTTGGAAGCAAATCTGAATGAGTTATAGAATGTCGCCAAATCTGGGTCACATCTTGAACTATATTTGGAAGCAAATCTGAATGAGTTATAGAATGTCTCCAAATCTGGGTCACATCTTGAACTATATCTGGAAGCAAATCTGAATGAGTTATAGAATGTCGCCAAATCTGGGTCACATCTTGAACTATTTCTAGATCTTGATTTTGTTGAGGGTTAGAAATTGGGAGTTTTAATTGCCCGTTATTCTGTTGGTGGTTGTAATTTCCAACAGGTGATGAAGGAATTGTTGAACACTTTTTGGCATTCGAATGCCCTAAGTGATGATGAATGAGTCTTGAATCAGATTACTCTGTGAATTGAGAGATTTCTTGAAATCTTGACTGGACTACCCCAGGTTAACTGAATTTTGAAAGATCTGTTGAAACCTTGACTGGACTGCCCCAGGTTAACTGAACTTTGAAAGATCTGTTGAAACCTTGACTGGACTGCCCCAGGTTAACTGGATGGTGCCATGTCATGCCCCTTGTTGATAGGAGATTTATCTTTGGAAGTGTCATCCTTTTGAAGTGATTTTGTTCACTGAGAGAGTTTTTGTTCCTCCGAACATTCGCTGTATGAATTTCTTCGCTGTCAAACAAATAGTCAAATGCAGACAGTGATATTCAAGCAATGCAAAGTTTATGTTTGTCTCGAAGTTTTGCAAAATGCGTTTTTTAGCAGAAAACTTTTTATAAGACAAGTCAACACAAGATTTAGAGCAAAGCCTTACAGGAGTCAGGATACCTTTTGAAACAGTATGCTTTCGAAATAACCCATGCTTCAATTAGGACTTTTGAAGGGTTGTAACATGGCTTGGTTCACGGTTTAAGAAACAAAGGATAAAGGCTCAAAGTATATTTGTACCCGCCCGCTCTTCGTGATGTTCTTCACAACTAAGCTTAGTTAATTGTGCGTCGCACTCTGTTTTGAGTTTGGAACGACCTTTTGGGTGATGGTTCACCAATTGAATTTGGGAGACAGTCATCATCTCCTTTTTCTTTTTGCAACATTTTTCATGTTGTTGAGGATTTGTAATGACCTCTCTATTTTGATTTTGATTTGTTATCCCTAACTTTTGCCTGACTGTTCCCGTTTTTGAGATCACAGTCAGCGGGATGCCCTAGCTTTCTTAAGCCTCCTTTACAGGTTTTGGCTTGGTGGGCTTTTCTCCTTTGAGAGATTGACTGCCTATATGATAGGGAACCATCACTGTCTTTTGATTCCAAGGGAATGCTTTTTCTTTTTTGACGTCGTTCGTTGTGTTACGAACTGAGAGTTTGCGACTTTAATGCGCATTTTCTTTTGAATTAACTGAGATACTAACCTGTCCCAGGTTTATATCAAAGGTTTTGATTGTTTAGAACAGAAAACTCCTACTTCTTTGGCTTGAAGGGGTTGACTAGGGATTATCTTCCTTATAACTCCAGTGTTTGGGAATTGAAAGAAATGCCTGTACATCATCAACAAGGTCTGTTCAAAAGCATATTGTATGAGATTACGGTATTGTTTCGTCATCCTCCCTCTAAAGGCTTGCAGCTTTTTATCAAGAGTCAAACATCATAAAGAAAAGCATAAGAGTAGTGAAAACGAATGGATGAATTCAAGACAAACATATGCAATGCATTAATGAAACAGAGTTTAACATCAACAGATAATTGTTTGAATAACAGAAGAAATTACAACTTTGAAAATTCAAATGAAGCAAAAGTCTCTCAGTTTGAGCTTCGTCACTTCAGGTGGAGAACCCCTCAACGGAAGATCTTCATCTCGCCGTCTGGCATGAACCTCAGCACTCCAATGTCAATCAGATCTTGAATCTTGTTCTTCAAGGCCCAACAGCTATCGGTGTCATATCCCGGACTGTAAGAGTGGTACACCCAAAATGCATCGGGATGATAGTTAGGAGCAGAGGTATTTGGGTTCCGGATAGGATCCCTCAAAGCAGTCAAATTGACCTCCAACAAGCGCTCCAGTATCAGAGATGACGGTATGTCAGTCTCCGTGAACTGTCTTCCCGACGTATTTTGCTTACATCGATTATCCCGTTGACGCTGGCGAGGTTGTTGCTGGGCTTGTGACCCTGAAGCAAGCAGAGGAGCCTTCCCTTTGTCTTCTTGAGTGGATGGGGGTTAAGTAGTGACTTGCTCTTCCACCTCAGATGTTTGCCTCAGTTGGTTTTCCCGAAGCAGTTGGTTGACGAGAACTCTGAGTCCCTCTTGTCTTTGACACAGATCTTGGATGAGAGCCTTCTGGCCCACCAACTGTCCCATCACTTGGATCCTCAATGTTGCCAAATCAAGCTGCAGCTCCGCAAGCTGATCGCTCCTGGCATTGTTTGAATTCTCCAAGCCCTTTGTGAGGAGAGCTTTCATTTCTTCTTGCCCTAGAGACAAGTTCAAGAACATTTCCTGCAGCTGAGCAGTCTGGTCTTGGATGTCTTTAACAGACCTTTCTAGAGCCATCTCTTACTGAAATAAACAGTATGAGAGTAAGGAAACCTGAAAAAGGAAAAACTGTCAAAATGCAATGCATGATATGTGGATGTATGCTTTCAAGGATCTCTTGGGGTAAACACGAGAAAATGTTAGAGGTTGAACTTCGATCTTTGATTGGAGATCTTTATGCCGGTGGATGCCTTTCCACTAGAATCAAGCTCACCATGTCAAGTGGGTCATAGCCCCTTATTCAAGTTGTTGTACTTGATCTTTGGCCGGAGAACTTTGTATCGGTGGATGTCTTTCCCCGAGAATCAAGCTCACCATGTCAAGTGGGTCATAGCCACTGATTTAAGTTGTTGCACTTGATCTTTGATTGGCATTGGTTAGAGGAGAAACCTCTTGCCCCTTGGTAGACGCCTGGTTCAACGTACCCCTGCATCAAAAGAACCCTCGAGATCCTTGAAATGGTTATTGAAAATGATGTGGTATGATGTCATGATGTTATACACATGCATGCAAAAGCAAGTGAGTGTATATACAGGTAATCATATTCACACAAAGCAAACAAGTCCTTAAGTTCAGGCTTGCATGAGGTTCAGGTACTACCCTCTTTCAGTTTCGTTGGTTAAGACCTATCCTATCAAAAGTAACCGGGTTCTAGAGGATCTCAATATCACTGACTACCCTCAATCGGTCATAACTCCAGCATCGCTATCTTTTCTTACGGCCGGAACCATCGTGAGAGTTTAGCCTCAATGGGTGTAGCATATTGCTACTGTTCTATGGCCAAGTTGGGTCAATTTAGGGTTCTAAGGTCGGTTGGTGCTTAACGACTCCTTGGAAGACCCATATTCTCCCCGTTTCAACACAAGGGATATCGGTACATACCAAGGTGCCACACCAACGTAGCCACTGCTTCACCCATGTCGGTATACCCCGGACAGGTCCCTCATAGATTATGCTACCTAGAAGGGTATTCCCCAGATCCGGGTTAGGATCTATGAAACTCCGATGCAAAGCCCACAAATATAAAAGCAAACAAAGCAAGGAATTGAGAAAAAGGTGATCTAAACCCTAAGGTAACCCCACTTTTAAGTAAAGATCCCCAGCAGAGTCGCCAGTTCTGTGATACGGTGGGAGAACTGACTTGAGGTTTTGCAATTTGTATTCGCACTTGTTCAGTTTAGCAAGAGTCGCCACCAACTTTTTATTTTATCCTAAAGGAAAGGTTAAAAAAGCACAGGAAAAACCTTTTGAGATGTTTCGTGGGTTCGGGGGGTAGATTATGAAAAGGGAAGGTATTAGCACCCTTTTCATCCATGGTTATCCATGGGCTCTTAGTTACTTGGTTTTAGATCACTTGCCTTGATTTTCGATTGCTTGAAATTGTGGTGTATGTGTGTGTTTTGAAAATGTTTTTGAAATAGACGCCTTTGTTTCGGCAACCATTGTAATGACTCGTGTTTGAGTATATACAACGGTGTGTATCTTTTCGAAAAGATGTTTCAAAATGTTTTTGGAAGTTTGTTTTGAAAGTGTGTATGAAGTGTGGTTTTTGAAAAGGAGGCAAGTGTTTTTGCAAGTTGATCTCAAGTAACTAAGAGTTTTGTCTACCCCTATTATACTCAAAAGGTTTTCTCTATGTTTTCAATCCCTTTTTAACAATTTTGTTCCACCATTGAATTTGGTGGACAATCTTGCGTTTAAGATGTTTAACGGGACGGGCGTGGGTCATCGTATAGACCATGAATGCAATGGTGCCAAGTGTCTTTGGCAATTTGCTTGAAGGGACTATGATCATTCCATTTAGGCAACTTTCGAAAGCGTCATCGAGGGACTTATGATCATTTGAATTGTTTTGCCAAAGAAACTAGACGTGCAAGCATGGCCCATTTTGGAAGGCAACATGTGGGATTACCCTTGGGGGTGCAAGTGTGATTGTTTATTGATTTCATGTATTTTTCTTGTATTAGTTTATCTAGCGTTTGATTTTATGTACATGCAAACCCTAGGTCTAACCATGGTATAATTCGAAAGCGATAAATTGCAAGAATTTAAAGTCTATGCTATTACAAATAGTATCCGGGAGTGGGGGTACAAATTTACAAATGGGGATGAGACTTTAGGAATGTAGTGTCCAATAATTTACAACCAAATCGAATTGAGACCAAAATGTAAATGTATCGAATATACAAAAATAAGCAAATGTATAATGTATCAATGTATTCGTGTATGGTGAATGTGTAAGTGTAATGAGAATTATTTACAAGTGCGAGAAAATGTGAATTTAATGTGTTATCAAGTATCGTTAATTTAATGAAAGGAATTAAATATTTCGTTTATTTAATTTTTGTGTTCTTGTATTTTTGTTTAATATATACAAAACAAAACAAGTTTTAATAAAAGAAAAGGTATTTTAAGTTCTATTTTCTTTATGTATCAATATTAATGTATTTTAATTTGTATTTTTTTATGTACAAATGTTTATTAAACACCAATTCTAAAAATAGATTATTTAAGTTAGAAAACTTATTTTTATATACTCTTGATTATAAAAAGAAGTATCATTTTATTTATAAACAAAAATAAAGTTTAAATTGTATATAAAAAAGGGAAATAAAAATGATAAATAAAAAAGGAAAAGAGTTAGTTTATGTAAAAAGGAATGGGCTGAAAGGGGGTTTATAGCCCAAATCAAAATAAACGGAATAAGAAAGATAAGGGGGGTGCGTTTAAAATGAATGGGCTTAGGCGTTAGGAAGGGAAAGGGACCAAAGGTTTTGTACGTTTGTTTTTTAGGGTTGTAATGTTTTGCATCATTTGGGACAGCTTAGGGTTTGAGAGACACAGATGCGCCGTCGTCTTCATTCTTCGTTTCCTCTTCTTCTTCGCTCAATGCAACGACCACAGAAACGCGACCCTCCGCCTAGAGCCACCGCGCCATCGTCCATATCCTCTCCTTCAGTGATTGGGAAACGCGAAGAAAAGAGAAAAGGTAACGATTCTGGAACGTTTTTAGGTTCTTTTGATTTTATCCTTGCATGTTTTTATTTCTCGCTTATTGATTCGGATTAAATGTTGTTGTTGTTTCTGTGAAAGGAGAAGGGGATGGATTTATACCTTTAGCCTTGGAGACAGAGACGAGATAGACTGGAGGCGCGTGGAGGCTTTGACGGTGGAGGAAGCAGTGATGTGAGCTCGCTTGGGCTCCTGGTTTGTGTATTCTTTGGCCCTTTGTTGGTTTGATGATGATAACGAACTGAGAACCTTTATTTGATCTCTTTTCCTCTTCTTCCTTGTTGCCTTGATGTATGCTTCAGTATACTTCTTTATCTCCTTCTTCTCGTTGCTTCGCTTATGTTGCTTGCTTGATGCCTTTGAGATGCCTAATTTTTCTCTTCCTCTTTGTTTCCTTCTGTATGCTTGATATGTTCAATATTTGTTACACCCAATGATGAAGATTTTCTGAGGGTTTGTTGGGTTTGGAAGCTAGTTTAGGATTTTGCTGGTAAATGGCCTTGAATGGTTATGGTTTTTGGGTTGAAAAGCTTCCAGGTTAAGCTTATGCTGGTTTAAGGCTTGGGTTGGACAGCAGGTTGTAGGTTTGATGTTTATGCTTTTCTGGTTTACTGGTTTACTGGTTTACTGGTTGTGGTTTGGACCATTTGTGTTGTTTCTGGTTTTAGAGGCTTTTATGCAGATTTAGGTTTCAGATTTTAGACTTGAATGGTTTGTTTGCAGTAAGTAAAGCTTATGGCTTCTGGTTTGAAATCACAAGTTTTAGGTTTATGGGAGATTTGGACATTGCTTGAAAGGTTTGTGTTGTTGTGATATCAGTTTTGGCTGCTGGTTGATGGCCTTACTGGTTTTAGGCTTATGCTTCAGCTTGGACAGTTTTGTGTTTGATATGTTTCTCAGTTCTGTTTTTTTTTTGTTTTTTCACTTCTGCTTCCTCTTCTACTGTTTTATTAACAGATTGTTTTTATATATTTTTCTGCCTCAAGCCTAAACCTGTAAGCCCAACTTCTTTTCTCTCTTTCTTCTCTCTCTAGTACAGTTAAAACATTTAAATAATGTTAAGTGTACTTTTTCTGAAAAGGCATACAGGCTGGAAGATGATGAAATAGGACTAGCTTGCTTGCATATGTGGTCTTAACCTGCATACTTTATCTCTTTTCCATACTTTGTGCAGCATCTGAATAGCCTTTTGGACAGTTTGACATTGGACTTTGTTTGGCAATTTGAACTGTTATACATGCTGTTGGTTTTGAACTATGCAGTTGGTTTTGAACTATGCAGTTGGTTTGACAAAATTTGAATTTGTGCATTTCAATACTTTGTGCATTCATGTTTAGCAAGCAATATTCATCCCTCTTTGTGAACCTGGAGAAATCCCGTGATTTGCAGAGAGGGCTAACTGATTCCAGTCAGTTGCCTTTAATGATGAGCCCAAATTAATTGTCTGCTTTTAATTATTTATCTGCTTCTGACTTTTCTTCTTTTCTTTGCAGATAAAAAATCAAATGGAGAGGAAAAGCGATAAATGGAGGATGAAGAATTGAAGACTTAGGAATTTAGGATAATTTATTTCAATTTTAATTATTGTAACTATTATTATTATAAATACTTTGTAAACGAATACTTGTATTTAAATAACAACTGTAACAAATATTTAAAGATGAAATAAAAATTCCTTTTATCCAATTAATTCTTATTACTTCCAATTGTTTATTTATTATTTATAATTCTTTAAATTATAATAATTGAAAATAAATTCCAACCATTTAACTCAGAATGATAAATAATCCATAAACATTGTGGTCTTTAGCATCGATCAATTAATAAACCTGGCGCTTCACAAATCCAAATCAATGCACAGTCAAACACAACAACTGCCCAAATATCTTTTCTTCTCACTGATTTTAATCAAACACTGCAAACTCAATCCAAATGTTTCAGTCCACATCTCAGAATAACTTGACAAGCACTGTAGAATTAAATCTTTCTAAGAAATCTGCGCACAAACCCTAGTTCTTGATTAAAAGCCAAAGAAGCGTCCGCCTGATCAAAACTTGAGCTAAAATCGACCAAATCCTAAGCAAACTGTTTGAATTGTTTCAGGGCCATGAAAATCAATAAAAACCCTAATTTTATCTGACTGACGAAAAAAGTCTGTCTGACCGATTCTTGAGCCAGTCTGAAAAATCAGGAAGAGTCTGAAACTGTGATTTCTTGTGGAAAAATACGAGGGCAAATTTTGGGGTACAACACCTGTCAACACATGAAATCAAAGAAACAAAAACACACATTTCGTGCTTGATTAGAAGTTAGTGATACATAGGCAAAAAATGTTCAAAACACTTGACAATTTCTGCACAATCAATGCTCAAAGGTGAGAGGTTGAAAACCAACTGTATTTAGTGACCTTGACCTTTGTATAAAATGCCAAAATGCAAATGGGATCTTAGGTCAAAAATTGGGGTACAACAGCTGCCCCTATTTAAGTTTCTTCTATCTGACGAGATTGAAGGGACTTAAATATAGAATACACAATTTTTGGCCTTAAGATACCGCAATTATGTTTATGATATGATATGAATGCAATGCTCTGAATTTTATGGGGAATGACGCCATATGAGACAAACTATGCTGGAGAAACCAAGCATATTATACAGTAATCCCACAGGGGAAGAGGTTATAAATCCACTGGGGAAACAGAGTCATAGACTTAAAGTGAGAGACTCTTGAATGATTTACATCAGTGTTGAGACTGGAAAAGAAATGATTTACATCAGCACTGTGGCTGGAAAACAAAATGATTGACATCAGCACTGTGACTGGAAAATGATTGTCATCAGTACTGAGACTGGAGATAAACATCTCTGACTTCTGAATTTTACCAAGAATGGTAACACAATCCCTTTTAACCAAGATATTGCTTGAAAAGGATAAAATGCAAACCTCCCCACGGGACTTTTCCGAAGGGATGCCATTTGCTGAGTAGACATTATTGTTGGGGATACACAAGTTGCTCAAATAAAGAGGCCGCCACTTGCTGTCTTCCAAAAATACTATGACATACAAGCTGCTCAAATAAAGAAGCTTCCACTTGTTGTCTTCAAAAAAAATCAAAGCACACAAGCTACTCATGAAGAGTCCGCCACTTGTTGCTTATAACCCACAAGCTGCTCATGAAGAGCTGCCACTTGCCATCTTCAAAGAATATTAAAGCACACAAGCTACTCATGAAGAGTCCGCCACTTGTTGCTTATAACCCACAAGTTGCTCATGAAGAGCTGCCACTTGCCGTCTTCAAAGAATATTAAAGCACACAAGCTACTCATGAAGAGTCCGCCACTTGTTGCTTATAATTCACAAGCTGCTCATGAAGAGCTTCCACTTGCCAATAACCCACAAGATGCTCATGAAGAGCTGCCACTTGCCATTTTCCATACAAACTGCTCATGAAGAGCTGCCACTTGCCATTTTCCGTACAAGCTGCTCATGAAGAGCTTCCACTTGCCATTTTCCGTACAAGCTGCTCATGAAGAGCTGCCACTTGCCATTGTCTGTACAAGCTGCTCATGAAGAGCTGCCACTTGCCATTGTCCGTACAAGCTGCTCATGAAGAGCTGCCACTTGTTGTTGTCTCAAAGATACCCATAAAATATCATGAAGATATTGCTGGAGGTGAGAATCAATAATTTCATCGGGGATGGACAAACTGCTCATGAAGAGACCGCCATTTGTCGTAAAGAAATTAAGAAATAATCAAACTGCTCCAATAAAGAGTTAGTCGCTTGTTGTCACGTCGATATTCCAGCAGAATGTTATGATAACACTACTAGGGAATAGAGTTCATCTTCAATGGGGAACCATGAATAAATCCTTCTTGAGGAGACCAAGTATTTACATTGCAAAATAAATGCACTCTCCATCTAGGTTTCACAGCCTAGAGAGATCCACAGGGTATCGTTCACAAGAGACAAAGCTCAATCCAGGAATGAACTGGAGAGAAAACAGTCAAACAAGACTTTATCCAATGAGGAAACAACTCAAATGGGGATTTATCCTATCCAGAGATGGAAAAGGAAAGCTAAATCAAGAATCTTCCACGAGAGTTAACTCAGTGGGGAATTAGAAAGGAGGCACACTTTCTGCTTAAGTTGACATTCTATTTGGAAAGATAAAATACACTCTTTGAATAGACGTAACCAAGGTATATGAACTCAAATATATCAACAAATACAAATGTGCATGCATGATGCAAGTATGAATGAATAAATGAATGTCATGTATATGCTGACAAAACAGATAGAGGAGATAGACAGAAGATGATAAGACATCACAGCACAACCCAACACTCGGCTAATCTCAACAAGATGGGAACATTACTGGAGATAGAAACAAAATCCATCATTGGAGCAAAGTCATTTTTCAAGGCTTAAATATCTCTAGAGAGGAAAATATTTTCAGGTAGAAAACCCAAAGTCCAGTCTTCTATTGCAAACAATCCATTGAAAGGATAACAACACAAAAAAAGTTTCAGCTGGAAAAAGTCATGCTTAGCTGGAGATACTGGGAGCACCACCCTCTGATAATGTGTGTAAAACATATCTTGACAAATCTGGATTGCCTCTGGGACTAATTTTGGATGCCCCAAGTTTACTGCTGATAAGCTGTATGTTGCTCGATGATTCTTGCGAATAACTTCACTTCTAAAATGCCCCAAGCTATATGGTTGATGAGGAGAAATCGTCTCAAGAGGATTTTACAAAATACCTGGCATTCACCATACTCTGGTGTCTTCAAACTCTTAGAGATATTCATCAAATCTCGATGTGATTGCCCCAGATTGACTGTAGTTGGCACAACAAAGTCTTCAAATTTTGCCCCAAAGAGTAAACAAGTTGGAGAAGCATTGACTGGGAGAAGCAACATGTCTGTGCTTAAGGTCTTCAGGTGACATGCCCTTGGATATGATTTTGTTCTTGAAATGATCCGCCAATTACTCAATCATAGTTTCAGGTCTTAAAAGAATAAACTCATCACTGGTGCTTATGTGAGCTTCCTTGATATCAAACAAATGTTTTGCAGTTAGAAAAAGTTTACAATGAGAATGGAAATTCTAATGCAACAGCTATGTAAGTCTTGAAGATTTTGAAAAGATATCGCACAAATTTTGCGAGTTAGAGCACCATTTATTTTTGTATAGGAAAAACATATGATACCAACATAACTATTTAACAAACATTCATGGGAGTCAGGAACACTATCTCATTGAAGTATGCTTTCAAAATAACCTTGCTTCAATTAGGACTTTTGAAGGTTATAACGTGGCCTGGTTCACGGTTTTCAGAAAAAAAAGATTTTTTAAGGCTCAAAATTTATAGGTGCCCACCCCCTTCATGATGTTCTCCAATCCTATGTTCAGTTAATTCAACATGAGTGTTCATCTCTCAAAAGGATTTTGTGACGGTTAAGGAAATGACGAGGCTTTCAGAATAGAAACCACCTTCATGTTTTCGTGTTTGTAGTCACCAATTTGTTCTTTGCTGAGGAATTTTTGTTTGTATTCCTTTCTTTGCAATTTTATTTTCCATAACTTTTGCCTGGACTAATTCTTTTGAATTGATAGTCCAGCGGGATGCCTTAATTTTGCCTAAGTCGTATGTTTCCATGTTTTTGACTTAGCAGGCTTTTTCTTTTTTTCTTGATTTTTGACTTTTTGAACAAAATGTGTGACATTAGCTTGTATTTGCTTGTTGAGAAGATTATGATTACCTCTCTTCTTGATGAATAAGGGATAACATTGTGGTTCCACGTCTTCTGGCTTCATTGTACATGAAGGATGGCCCTCATAGTTTCTCTTCAAAAAACATCTTCCTTATGAATTTTGAACACTCAATCAGATTAACTGAAAACTACCCTGCCCCAGGTTAAATTTTGAGGGTTTTTTGTATAGAAAAGAAACTTCTACTTCAACGGCTCAAAAGGGGTTAGCAAGGGATTACCTTCCTTATATCTCCGGTGTTTAGGGATTTGAAACAATGCCTGTACATCATCAGCAAGATTTTATCCAAAAGCATACAACCAGAGATTTTGTGTTTTTTAGATCATCATCCTCCCTTCAGTCTCTGCCCAGGAAAGAGAATGGGCAACAAGTTGGTATCATAATGCAAAAAGCAATTTAGAATTTGTAAACAAATATGTGTGAAACAAATGAATTTTTTTCAAGACAAACATACTCATTGTATTAAGATAATCATTCAGATGCAAACAAGTTATTACATGCAAACAATGTTTTGATAAACAAGAGGAATTACAAAAAGCATGAATGAGTTAATAATCCGGGAAGACTTTCCATCTGGATTTGTGCTGAAGGAAACCTCTCCTTAACTTCAAGGCCAAAATCAGTGAAGACCTTTATCATCGCTTCCTCCCTCCTAGAAGGATTGACTTGGGCACCAACCAAAATTTCAACCAAACCGGTTAAGTGCTCCATACTAGCTTTCAAATTAGTCACCTCTCTGCGGAGTTCAGAAATCTCTTGCTTGATATTCTTCATTGTTCTCTTAGCGCGAGTGTTGTACTGGTGAGACCAAAGGAAAAATAAGACTTGGAAAAAGACCTTTGAAAGTGAAACAAAAAATGTAGAATGATGCATGATATGCAAAAAAAAGAGTTTTTATTTGACTTTCAAGGAGCTCAAGATATTAAGTTGTAAACATCAAAGTATGAAGATAGAAGATGAATTCTATATTGGATCAAAGCGTTGATCAAGTTATCATCAAGATCAATCATCCATTTTGGTGGATTAGGGTTTTCAGCCTATCAACACCCAAGATCCATTGAGCTTGACGAAACTTGTGATGTTTACAAAGAAAGACCTCCAAATTCCTTGAAAATCAAGTGAAAAGGGTTTTATGGATGCATGAATGCATGGCTATGCAACAACCACAAGCAAGGTCACAAATACAGTTGAAAGGTTCAACGTCACGAGCATGGAGTCAAAGGTAAAGAACATCCCCAAGGTATGTACTAACGGTTTAATCACACCTGCAAGACAAGGTTCTAAGGGTTCCCGGAGTCTACATTCCTCCTTCGGATATTACCAACGTCTTGATTACTCAATAATCAGCAATATTCTCAAGAGAAACTCATCCGAGCGTAGCATCGCGTAACAATTACTTCCGGATTACTCCGTTATAATCTTCGCGCTACACCTAAAAGGCCAAGATGGGTTAGGGTTCTACGGTTCTCAGCTTCTCTGGCTCCCAGGTCGAAAATAATAATGTCTTCCTGATTACTCGGTAAACAAATATTACGTTCAAAAGGGCCTTCCACTGAGTGGGGGATCTCATGCCTCCTTCTTCGGGATTACTCCCTCAAATTTAACATGACTATACTGCCCGTCCTATTCCTAAGTGTAACTTAGTAAATATTATCAACACCCAAATAACCACAATATATACATATAATCAAACAATCAAATAATGATAAAATAGATAAAACAAATTAGGCCTAACCCACTTAGGGATGGACCAGCAAGAGGTCAATCTTTCCCCAGCAGAGTCGCCAATTATGTAGCGGTGAAAATCGGAGATCAAGCTATTAATTAACTTGACTCACAAAAGCAAGAGTCGCCACCGCGCTTTATCATTTCCAAAGGGAAAAGGGAAAAGAGCGAAATAAAACCCTAAAAAACATGCAATGTAAAATAAAAAGTAATACAATGCGTTTTTGAAAATAAGATCAAGAGTTCGGGGGTTGGTTATGCAATGGAAAGGTATTAGAACCCAATGCATCTGCGGTACTCCGCAGGAACCTTTTGAAATATCTGTTTTTTTTTTGGTTAAAATTGTTTGTTATGTACAAGGATGTATTTATCTACAAATATGTTTGCTTAAAGGGAAAGAAAAGAGTTTTTATTATTGCGTTCGTGAGGGTTTCGCGACCCTTTGCCTACGTATCCAATGAAGGAATCAAAACATCGTAGTTCCTCTAGAAAAAGTTGATTTGTTTGGTGTTTTTTAGTGGGCGACATTATCGCACGCATTCTAGCAATAGGCAATGGCCAGTATCACGGTAGAACGGAGTTAACATGCCCTTGGGGGGGAGTTTTGATTTGTTGAGTGTTTTGCATGTTTTAAAGTATGTTCAAGTAATGATTAAAGAGTGTTTTTGATTTTTTTGTGTTTGTTTTCTTGTTGATTTTATCTTGCCTAATTACTAACATTTGTACAAAGCAAATAAAATGCAGAAAGATAGAAACCTATGTGTTGTACCCCAAAATTTTCCCTCCCATATTCTTCAAAGTTTTGACAAGCATCATCTAAATTTGCTCAATTCTACTCAAGGGTTGCACAGTCAAACCATCCTCCTAAGCCAGTCAAAATTAGGGTTTTGGTTCTTGCAAGGAAGTTGAGGTTTTCAAGGGCTCAATCAAGTCCCATGTGCTCATATACATTGTCAAGCACCTACATGTCAAGTTTCAAGGCTCACAAGGTCAAGTTGCACAGTCAAAAACCCTAATTGCTTCACAATCAACTGTAGGGGCAAAATGGTCATTTGGCAGTCAAAAGTCAAAAAATTTGGTCAACATCTTATTTTGAAGCCACAATCATCATTTGGTCAAATCTTGACCATGATTTCATAAGAATGGCTCAAAAATCATCAAGATGCAAAAGTTTCTATTTTTGGACAGCTGAAAAGTCAACTGTAACTTGACCAAGGCATAACTTTTTCATGGTTCATCATAAAAATCCCATCCAATGCTCATTTTGAAGGGGATGACATTTCCTACAACTCATCTTCACATTCCAAGTCCAAGAAATGCTCTCACAAAAAGTTATCAATTTCAACATTATAGGTCATTTTCAAAAGTCAACAAAAAGGCATTTTAAGTCAAAGACCATAACTTGAGATTGGTAAATCAAAATGACATGGGACCAAAGGCATTGGTTAGAGGACTTCAAGACCTTTCCAAAATGTCCAAGAACATGTTCATATGATCAAAATTGAGCAAGATATGCATTGGAGAAGTTGGGAAATTTTTGTGAAATGGCAAAAGTCAACTATCCTTGAAACTTCAATTTTTGACAAAAGGGCCCACTTTTTCCACTTGATTCAGCCTTGTCATGCCACCCACGTGTCCCATGATCAGTTTCAAGATTAAACATTAATTTTTCTATTTTTATTTAATTTGATTTGATTTAATTCATTTTAAATCCATAATATTCAAATAAAATCAAAAAAATTAATTAAATAACATCTTTTGATTTGAATGATTTTTATGTGTCATGAACAACCTACCAAATTCGTGCCAAGCTCAATTATGCATGAAAATTCAAATTTGAACAAACTTGGAAAGTTCCTTTAATGGTGATTAAGCAAAATCCAAAAACATCATTGCAATGGATCATTGGCTCTTTATGTGACCTATTCTCATTCATTACTACATATGCAAGTGTGACAAGCCTCAAGCACGACCTAGAGCTCATTGAAACGGCCAAAACCAATTCCTAAAGACTCAAGAAAAATTGAAAACTGAAATCCACCTTCCAAGGCAATTCAAAGCCTTATCTCGTTTCTAACACTTTGCAGGAACTCTCAGGAGTCTTTTGGAATCAAAACCAAGCGCTCAGGCCTAAGGAATCGCCCCACACGAACTCACAGTTTGCACAATTTTCTTGTAATCACAATTCATATTCCACGCGCATTTAACTTAATTTGTTGGTTGATTTGCATTGTTTGAGTCCACAGGAAGCGAATGATATTAATCAATTGGATTATAATGCACCTAATCGTGAATTGCCATTAACAAGTTTTAGGGTTCTTGAGGTCTGGAATTAGGGCTTTACTATATAGGAAAAACCAGAACTGCTAAGACCCATGGTTGAAATCGGCTTGACAAGACGAACTCATTGCAACCCTCGCGCCTTTTTTATGTTACGTGTAGAGCTAATCGCTATTTTCTGCAGTTTCACTTTGTGGGGGTTTAAAACCCCCGCTAATTGCTTTGTTTTTTACAGGAAAAAGGAAAGAGACGAAGACGTGGAAGAACGCCACTGGCCCGTTCAAATATATAACGCGCGCATTTTTATTTTTCCAGGACGTTGCCTTTATCCAATATAATATTGTTTTCTTATTATTATTACAATTGAGTCAATTGGCGTGGTGGCAGGGCGAATGAGCATTGAGCGCTGGGACCTGGGTTCGAATCCCAGGTCCCCCATAATTTCCATGTATTTTTTCTTTACATACTTATGTGCAGGTTCACAAGAAAGGTGCATCATACACCTCACACCCAAACACGCCATGTGTCCTCAAGCATGCATCCAAAGGCCAGGAGCTGATCCCATCTGTGATCGGTGGATCTGGAACTGACTAATAACGCTGGTTTTGCGAAATGTCACGGTAAGCAAGAGTCGCCACCGTCTTTTATTTTCTCCAACATGGACAGGACAAAAGCACAGCAAAATTCCTTATGAGATAGTTTCTCGGTTCGGGAGGTAGATTTATAGAAAGGGAAGGTGTTAGCACCCTTTCTATCCATGGTTATCCATGGGCTCTTAGGTACTTTCTCACTATGTTTTCAAAAATTGTTTGCTTTTCTTGTGTATGTGGGTTTTGAAAAAGTTTGTTTGAAAAAACGTCTAGGTAACTCTTGTATCAGTCCTCAAGAGTGTATGAAGTATTTTATTTGAAAACTTTTTGAAAGTGTAGGTGCAAAAAGAGTTTTGATTTGTTTTTGAATAGAGCAAGTATCTACGAGTCATCTACCTACCCTAAGGAATTAGGTTGTGTAAATGTCCTTAAGGTAGTGCCATCCCACCATTGAGAGGTAGGTAGCACCACCGTTGGAGGTGTTCGGGTCAATTCTTTTGTAGGGACAGTGTGGTCACCAGAGCAACAGTAGGACACCTTAGAAGCTACCCTTATGCCATTGATCCTTTTTAATTCCGAGGCAACCGTTTCGGGGCAACTGGATCATGTCATGGACATAAGGACTTACTAAAACGTCCTATACTCAACGACCACGTTTCGAAGGCAAGGCAACAGTGAGGCGTACCCTAAGAGTGGTGTGTAAATTTGTGTGTTGTTTTCAGTTTAGAATTTATCTTTTGATCATGGCATGGTGAACTACGCATTGTTTTTAATTAGTCATTCATTCTTTCATGCAATTAGAATTTAAAAGTGCGGAAATTTAAATGCGGAAAGTAAATCCTACGCTATTACAAGGCGCGGGTCTATACATCGCCAAATTACAAAGACCCGTTTGGTAAAAAAATGCGGAAAGTAAAGACGGAAAGATAAACCTAATTACTATTACATCTGAGAAACAATTACATAATGATCGAAAGAAATAATGCGTGAAAAGAATTAAAATTAGGACGTCCGAGGGTTTTGACCCTTTGCATGAAATTAAATTAAATTAAAGTCCAATTAATTATTTAATTAAAGAAAAGAAAGTGTTTTAGTGTTTTTTTTGTATTTATGAAAAATAAAGAACAAGAATTAAAAGGAAACCCTAAATCTAGATTATTTTAATTATTAATGAAAATATTAAAGTTAACCTAATTTACTAGTTAATTAATTTATTTACATGTTTATTTACAAAATTAATGATAATTTATAATAATGATAAATAATGATGATTAATAATTTATTTAAGAAAAAGATGAATATGTCAAAAAAAACCTAATTCTAGATACTTTTTACTTATTAAGAAAAAGATTAAAGTTTAAAAACCTAAATTAAACTAAGTTAATTGTTAGAGTTTATTTACAAAAAATAGGTTAGTGATGAAATTAATAATAATTAAATATATTTGTATTTTTGATTTTTCTGTTTTTATTATAGAAAATTATTTTATGGTGAAAAAAAACAATTAAAACAATTAAAAAAGAATTAGAAAAGAAAAGAAAATAAAATTAAAAAAGATGCAAACCAAGGGGGGTTTCAGGCCCAATGGGAGGTTTTTTTGAAGTATTCTGGCCCATTAGACAAAAAGCCTTGTTTGACTTTCTGGCATCACGTGTGTGTTCATTGACTCCTGAGTACCGTGGTCTACATTCTTTGGCCATTGGATTGGATTTCATGGCCATTTGTGTTCTGGCTGTTGGCCATTTGTGTTCTGGCCTCAACGTTCCTTAATCTTCTCAGGATGTCTGTCTCGCCATGTATTGGTGTCATGCATAAGTTGTTCTACTTTGGCCATTTGGCTTTTGGCTTTTGGCCTTTTGTGTTTTGGCCTCAACGTTCCTTAATGAACCTGCATGGGATCCTGTCTAAATCTGCAGTGTTGAATCTCATGAACACATTAAATAAAATCATAAAATGCAAATAAAGTCAATATATGAAGAAATTTAATGTTTAGGCACAATATGGCATGTATGAATGATTATACCCTTTTGATCATGGAGATCAAATCAATCTTACCCTTACTGGAAAATTAGTGACCTGAATGCTTTTATGCCCTTTTGATCATGGAGATCAAGTCAGCCTTATCCTTACTGAAAAAGTAGTGAGGTGTTGGTTTGTAACTGTGATGACTTGTTTGTAGTGAGAGAGGGATTTGTAATAAGGATTTCAAGGTTTTAGGGTTCTTGAAAGAATTTGATATTCTAACAGTGTTGTGACAAGGTTTTTTCTCTCTTTTTCTCCTCTCTGGTTTGTGTAAAAAGAAGGTGATTATATAATGGAAATTAGGGTAAAGAAAATGGGCTTTGAATGTGCAATTGGGCCTCCAATGTTTACTTGAGTTCGTCACTTTCCAGGTTAAATCGCAGGGACTTAAGTGCAATTTTTGAAGTTGAAATGTGAAAACAAAATGTAGCCGACATCAAGAACTAACTCCTGTCCAAAAATCGGCTCAATCGGATAAACGGTGAATTAGTTATGAATTTTTGAAGTTTCAGCTCAGACAATCTTATTTTGGGCTCCAGTGTCGACTCTGACACGTTCTTCAATAAATAACTTGTATTGATCGGTGCATAATTTGGTCTCGACTTTTGAAGCAAAGTTATAGATCTATGAGTCAGTGACCTTGTGTAAAAATATGAGTCCAATCCGATAAAAATTGACCGAGTTATGAATTTTCGAAGTTTCGGCCCAGATGAAATAATATTCAGCATTCAGGATTTTCGGCGTGTCACACACTCTGAGCAAACAATGAAGGCCTTTTGAACACCGTTCGAACTCGATACCTCCTGTGAAAATGTAGCCAACTCAATTTGTGAAATTTTGGCGCCGAAACCAGCTCGATACGATGAAAATCGACCAAGTTATGATTTTCTGAACATGACGCAAATAAACTTCTGTCACAAATTTTCTGTGCGAAAATACTTGATAAATCCACATTTTTGAAGACCTTCTGATTGAAATTGGCTTCCATCCGTGAGAGATGAAAACGTAGATAATGTCAAGACGGAATTTTGGCCACCGGAACGGGTTCAAAACGAGCCACGATCTTCAAGTTATGAATTTTTTAGCGCGTAAAAACTGCACTTTCAGCACACTTTTTCACCATATTTCTTCGAGAAAACTCACACATTCGGATACCTTCTTTAAAGAATTGACTCTTGAGCCGAACCTGAATTTGAGAATATGTTATCAGAGATATCTTGGCAAAAGAATACCTGAATATGACGCGCCGGGTTGGACTTGTGAATTTTTCTTGAAATATTTTGAGAAATATGGGAGGGCAAATTTTGGGGTACAACAGTTGCCCCTGTTCAATCTTCTTAAACCTGAGGATGTAGATTGGCTTGTGTGCCTTTCGTGATCCGAAGGTGGAAGATGATTGAACACTAAAGTGCCCAGAAATTTGCGCTCACATAGAGTGTGTTAGCAGTATGATGTAGGGAATGGGCTTACAGATGCCATGTTGAGAGATGATGGATAGGAGGATGGGCTTATAGATGCCATCTAGAGATTGTTGGTAAGTGGAGAGATGGGCTTATAGATGCCATCGGGAGGTTGTCGATCGCGTAAGAGATTCCTTAGCGAGAACTTACGTACCTGAGAAAGAAAAATAATTACCTGGCCTGTTACAGGAGTTGATCTTCAAATCCTTTATGTAGATGTGTCCTGGCTGGATACAGGAATCGAATCTTTAAACTCTTCAGACGTTCCCTGGCAAGATACAGGAATCGAGTCCGGAGAATACAGTCGTCAACAGATACACCCTGGCAAGATACAGGAATCGGATCTTCGAACTCTTCAGACGTGCCCTGGCAAGATACAGGAATCGAGTCTGGAATTAGTCGTCAATAGATACACCCTGGAAAGATACAGGAATCGGATCTTCGAACTCTTCAGACGTGCCCTGGCAAGATACAGGAATCGAGTCTGGAATATAGTCGTCAACAGATACACCCTGGCAAGATACAGGAATCAGATCTTCGAACTCTTCAGACGTGCCCTGGCAAGATACAGGAATCGAGTCTGGTAATGTAGTCGTCAACAGATACACCCTGGCAAGATACAGGAATCGGATCTTCGAACTCTTTAGACGTGCCCTGGCAAGATACAGGAATCGAGTCCGGAGAATATAGTCGTCAACAAATACACCCTGGCAAGATACAGGAATCGGATCTTCGAACTCTTCAAACGTGCCCTGGCAGGATACAGGAATCGAGTCTGGTAATGTTAGTCGTCAACAGATACACCCTGGCAGGATACAGGAATCAGATCTTTGAACTCTTCAGACGTGCCCTGGCAAGATACAGGAATCGAGTCTGGAATATAGTCGTCAACAGATACACCCTGGCAAGATACAGGAATCGGATCTTCGAACTCTTTAGACGTGCCCTGGCAAGATACAGGAATCGAGTCTGGAATATAGTCGTCAACAGATACACCCTGGCAAGATACAGGAATCGGATCTTCGAACTCTTCAGACGTGCCCTGGCAAGATACAGGAATCGAGTCTGGAATATAGTCGTCAACAGATACACCCTGGCAAGATACAGGAATCAGATCTTTAGTTACGACCGTTGATAGTAATCATCTTTGTATTAACCTTTGTCCTGAAAAGACAAAACGTTAGTTGTATGCGATGTCATGATGTATGACATGCGTGATGTTCTCAGAATGAATGAGATTGTATGTTCATGATGCGTATGTGCATTCTATAATGTATGAGGATATGATGTTTATGAAATGTGAAATATCTATGAATGTATTTTCGTCTAGGAAAATAAATCCTTGACGAATGCCGGGAGCTTGTTGAATCCTGGGCTGATGTTGAAGAGTAGCGTTCTTCGTTTCCGCTGGGGATGATGATTGCAAGAATAAACGAGTATGAGAAGATGACTCCGTTGGGGAATAAACCTGATGGAGAGATTACTCTGCGGGGAATTACTCTGTGGGGAAGAGATACTTCGCTGAGATTTTGATGATAACTCCGCTGGGGATACCGTTGATAAGCTTTGTTGGGGAATTTGATGAACTCTGCTGGGGATAGGAAGAACTTCACTGCGGACGATCTTTCCATTGTAATTAGCTGAGGATAATCAAGTTATAAGCTCTGGTGGGGAATAACCTTTGAATATGGTCGGGGAGAGACGTATGTACTCTGCAGGTGATAAGCTTCCAGAATCTACTGGTGATAAGCTTCCAGAATCTACTGGGGATATGGATTCAAATCTCCCGGGGAATCTTTTGAACTGTACTGGGGAAATGGCTCCACTGGGGTGTCTGATATTCCGTCGGGGAACAATCTTATATTAAGACTGCCGGGGATGCTTTCTTAGGAACATCTGTATACTCCGCTGGGGAATGTTGAGATCTTCTGGGGATATCCTCCTTCCTTAAGGCTGACAGTGGACTAACTCTGCTTGGGGAGAGTGTTGCTGACTTGCTGGAGATACTGTGCCTTTTCGGGCTAATGAGAGACCAACTCTGCTCGGGGGAGAGTATTGCTGAATCTTGTCTTACTCTGCAGGGAGTGGAGATATCTTGGTCATATTCTTTATCCGAATCTACCTTGTACCTGGAGGACAGAGCAACTGCACAGTTCGGACAATTCTTATTGCCCCAGTTTCTGCGGGAGAAGAAGGCCTATGAGATGCTTAATAACCGTCGATGGACAAATCTTCTTCTGGTAGGCAAGTGACAAGATGACGGGACATTGTCGTACGCTTTGATCCCTAACTTTTGCCTGGACCGCCCTTTCGGGTTTTCAGTCCATCGGGATACCCATTCTTGCCCAAGCCTCCTTTTCAGGTTTTCGACTTGCCGGGTGTACAGATTTTTTTATTTTCATCCCTTATTTTTGCCCGAACCCTTTTGGTTCGCCGGGAAGCCCTTATTTTTGCCTAGGTGTGTCAACCTAGCGGGTCTTTGATTATGCATAGTATTTTTTCGACTATGTCCATTCCCTCAGGATGTAGAGAGGTGTCACTGTCAATAGTGTTGTGTTGTCATATTACCAGAAGATGTTTGATCGTACAAGATACATTGCTGGAATTCATGTCCAATGCCCCAAGTGACTCAGGCGGAGATTTGCCCCTGGCTATTTGGCATTTTGAGAGATTCCTTGAATCTTGACTTGACTGCCCCAGATGGTAGACAATGATCATGTCGTGCCCCTTGATTGGAAGTGTTTTTCCGCTTGAGGTGATCCTTTTTATTGAAAAGGTTTTTGTTCACAAGATATTCATCGTGCAAATTTCTCTGTTGTTCGAACAAATAGTCATATGCAAACAATGTTATTCTAAGAATGCAAAGCTTATGTCTGTCTTGAAGTTTTTGAAAATGCATTTTTCAGTAAAACAAGCAAATTTTGTAAAATATGATGTCAACTCAAGATTCTACAGCGAGCCTTAAGGAGTCAGGATACCTTTGGTAATAGTATGCTTTCGAATTAACCCATGCTTCAGCTAGGACTTTTAAGGGTTATAACGTGGTCTGGTTCACGGTTTAAGAAACAAAGGATAAAGGCTCAAATTTTATTTGTACCCACCCATTCTTCGTGATGTTCTTCAATCCTAAACTCAGCTAATCGTGCGTTAGGACTTGTTTGAGTCTTTGCTCTGATATACCATTGATGGTTCAGATACTGAAAGTTTATTTTGAATATGCAGTCATTTATTTTTCTTTTTTTTTGTTGAGGGTTTGTAGGACCTCTTTTCTTTTTGATTTCGTTATCCCTGTTTTTTGCCTGAACTGTTTCTTTTTGTGATTACAGTCAGCGGGATGCCCCGTTTTGTAAGTCTCCTTCATAGGTTTTGACTTAATGGGCTTTTATTTCTGAGATATAATGACTGCCTGTCCCTATGATTATTCGGAACCATCACTGTTTTTTGTCTCGGAAGGACTTCTTTGATGTCGTTGGTTGGGCACCTGGATCAACTGAGAGAACTACCCTGCCACAGGTTATGATTAAGGGTTTTAATTTGTGTTTAAACAGAAAACTCCTACTTCTTTGGCTCGAAGGGGTTGACGAGGGATTATCTTCCTTATGACTCCACTGTTTAGGATTTGAAACAATGCCTGTACCTCATCAGCGGGGTCTGTTCAAAAGCATACTGTAAAGATTGTGGTATCGTTTTCGTCATCCTCCCTCAAGAGGCTTAGAACTTTTAATCGAGAGTTTGAACATCAAAAAAATAAAAGCAATTTTGAATATAGTAAGCACAATTACTTCAAAACAGACACGTGTAATGCATTAATGAGATAACAAAGTTTGACATGAATAAAATGTTTGAATAATCAAAGAAAAATACAACTTGAACATTCGAATGAACAAAAGTTTTTTTTTTCAATCCTAGCCATGTTTTGGCAAGGGAGCAGTGATCACATTGGGAGTCTCAGAAGGCTCGAATTCGATCTCCTTAGCATCAATCATGTTCTGGATCTTGTATTTCAGCGCCCAACAGTCATCAGTATCGTGCCCCGGGCTACCGGAATGGTAAGCGCACCTTGCATATGGATTGTAGTTTGGAGAAGAAGTCTTAGGATTCGCATGAGGGTTTATCACTGCAATCAGATTCATCTTTAACATGTGCTGCAGTGCTTGTGACAATGGCATTTTGATGTTGGTGAACTGTCTTTTAGGCTCGTCCGGCCTTCGCTGATTTCCCTTTTGCTGTTGTCGGCGCGCTGCAGGACCAGAGATCAGGACTGCCCCTACGTGTTGGTCACGACGACTCTTTTGACTGTATGAATCATTGGACTCTTTCTTCCCACTGTAAGGCTTTTTCTGAGTGTCAGAAGGTGTAGCTTCTTGAATCTTCCCAGCCTTAATACCAGCTTCAATTCTCTCCCCAGTTAAGATCAGATCTGTAAACCCAACAGAAGAATTCCCAATCAGATGGTTGAAGAACGGACCAGATAGGGTCCCCAAGAACATGTCCACAAGTTCACGGTCAGTCAAAGGTGGCTGCACCCTGCCAGCCAGGTCTCTCCACTTCTGAGCATATTCCTTGAATCCTTCACCCGTCCTTAGTGACATACCCTGGAGTTGGGTACGCGTAGGAGCGAGGTCGGAATTATACTGATACTGCTTGTAGAACGCAGTAGCCAAATCCTCCCAGTTGCGAATGCTGGCTCCATCTAGCTAATAGAACCATTCGAGTTGAGTCCCTGAAAGACTTTCCTGGAAGAAATGGATCCATAGATTCTTGTCAATAGTGTAAGGCTGGATCTTCCTTACGTATGAACGGAGGTGCAGCTTAGGACAGGAGGCTCCGTCGTACTTTGCAAAGGCAGGTGCTTTGAATTTGTGAGGGATCACCACCCCAGAGGATAGACCTAGATCTTCGATGTCCAGGCCGGGCACTTTCTGTATCTCCATAGCACTTAGCCGGTCTTCTAGCTGTTTGTACATGTCCTCGGCAGGAGGGTATTGTTCATCATTGTAATCTGTCTCGTTGTCGGAGACCACATGACTAGGAACCCTTTCCTCTTGTGGACTGTCTTTCCCTATAGATGGGGTAGTCAGCTCAACCTCATTTTGTGATCCATTCCCAGATCTGCGTCTAGGGTTGAACAATACAGTCCTCTTCTTCTTCTTCTTCATAAGCAGGGTCTTCAAATCCTGTTGACCCTGGACTAGGCTCATAACCAACTCCTGGAACTGGGCATTCTGGGCCTGGAGGGCCTTGATAGCTTGTTCGTTTGATGATTCAGGATTCATGATGATTGCTGAAATAAACAGCGAAGAAGATTAAGCAACCTGTAAAAGAGTACCTGTTATGCAATGATGTGTATGTATGCATGCAATGTTTTCAAGGATCTCGCGGGGTAAACAAGAAAATTGTTAGAATTGGAATCCGGTGGCTTGATTGAAGGAACTTCATGTTTGTTGAGAGCCCTTCTTCAAGAGTCAAAGCTCACCATATCGAGTGGGTCATAGCCCCTGACTCAAGTTATCAACCTTGGCTAGAGGAAAATAAATCCCCTTTGCCCCTTGCTAGACATTTGATTCATCATGACCTGCATCATAAACCCTTGAGATCCTTGAAATGGGTTAGTCCTTATGCAGGATGTATGCAATGGTATGATGGTATGATGTTATGCTATGCGTGGAGTAATGTAGGTGTGAGGTGTAAGTAAGCCCTGTAATAATTCCAGATTAAGGACTATAAACAAAACCTGCAAGAAACTCATGTTGTCAGATAACAAGAATGTGCAAGTAGTTCAAGTTTGAAGGCACACAAGTCACACAAGACATCCCTTAGATTTCAGGCCAGCATGAAGTTTAGGTACTACCCTCTTTCAGTTTCGTTGGTTAAGACCTGTCCTAGAAAATAGTAACCGGGTTCTAGAGGATCTCAATATCACTGACTATCCTCAATCGGTCATAACTCCAGCATCGCAATCTTTTCTTGCGGCCAGAACCATCGCGAGAGTTTAGCCTCAATGAGTGTAGCATACTGCTACTGTTCTATGGCCAAGTTGGGTCATTTAAGGTTCTAAGGTCGGTTGGTGCTTAATAACTCCTCAGAAGACCCATATTCTCCTTGTTGCGACACAAGGGATATCGGTACAGACCAAGGCGCCACACCAACGTAGCCACTGCTTCACCCATGTCGGTCTACGCCGGACAGGTCCCTCACAGCTTATGCTACCTAACAGGGTATCCCCAGACCCGGGTTAGGATCTATGTAACTCCGATGCAGCCCACAATAAAGCAAACAAGCACAACAATTGAAAACACAAGTGATCTTAGTCCTAAGGTACACCTCACTTTATAAAGAGTCCCCAGCAGAGTCGCCAGTTCTGTGATCGGTGGATCTGGAACTTACTGTTTAACGCTGGTTTCGCGAAATGTCGCGGTAAGCAAGAGTCGCCACCGTCTTTTATTTTCTCCAACATGGACAGGACAAAAGCACAGCAAAATTCCTTATGAGATAGTTTCTCGGTTCGGGAGGAAGATTTATAGAAAGGGAAGGTGTTAGCACCCTTTCTATCCATGGTTATCCATGGGCTCTTAGGTACTTGCTCACTATGTTTTCAAAAATTGTTTGCTTTTCTTGTGTATGTGGGTTTTGAAAAAGTTTGTTTGAAAAAACTTCTAGGTAACTCTTGTATCAGTCCTCAAGAGTGTATGAAGTATTTTGTTTGAAAACTTTTTGAAAGTGTAGGTGCGAAAAGAGTTTTGATTTGTTTTTGAATAGAGCAAGTATCTACGAGTCATCTACCTACCCTAAGGAATTAGGCTGTGTAAATGTCCTTAAGGTAGTGCCATCCCACCATTGAGAGGTAGGTAGCACCACCGTTGGAGGTGTTCGGGTCAATTCGTTTGTAGGGACAGTGTGGTCACCAGAGCAACAGTAGGACACCTTAGAAGCTACGCTTATGCCATTGATCCTTTTTAATTCCGAGGCAACCGTTTCGATACAATTGGATCATGTCATGGACATAAGGACTTACTAAAACGTCTTATACTCGACGACCACGTTTCGAAGGCAAGGCAACAGTGAGGCGTACCCTAAGAGTGGTGTGTGAATTTGTGTGTTGTTTTCAGTTTAGAATTTATCTTTTGATCATGGCATGGTGAACTACGCATTGTTTTTAATTAGTCATTCATTCTTTCATGCAATTAGAATTTAAAATTGCGGAAATTTAAATGCGGAAAGTAAATCCTACGCTATTACAAGGCGCGGGTCTATACATCTCCAAATTACAAAGACCCGTTTGGTAAAAAAATGCGGAAAGTAAAGACGAAAAGATAAACCTAATTACTATTACATCTGAGAAACAGTTACATAATGATCGAAAGAAATAATGCGTGAAAAGAATTAAAATTAGGACGTCCGATGGTTTTGACCCTTTGCATGAAATTAAATTAAATTAAAGTCCAATTAATTATTTAATTAAAGAAAAGAAAGTGTTTTAGTGTTTTTTTGTATTTATGAAAAATAAAGAACAAGAATTAAAAGGAAACCCTAAATCTAGATTATTTTAATTATTAATGAAAATATTAAAGTTAACCTAATTTACTAGTTAATTAATTTATTTACATGTTTATTTACAAAATTAATGATAATTTATAATAATGATAAATAATGATGATTAATAATTTATTTAAGAAAAAGATGAATATGTCAAAAAAAAAACCTAATTCTAGATACTTTTTACTTATTAAGAAAAAGATTAAAGTTTAAAAACCTAAATTAAACTAAGTTAATTGTTAGAGTTTATTTACAAAAAAATAGGTTAGTGATGAAATTAATAATAATTAAATATATTTGTATTTTTGATTTTTCTGTTTTTATTATAGAAAATTATTTTATGGTGAAAAAAAACAATTAAAACAATTAAAAAAGAATTAGAAAAGAAAATAAAATAAAATTAAAAAAGATGCAAACCAAGGGGGGTTTCAGGCCCAAGAGGAGGTTTTTTTGAAGTATTCTGGCCCATTAGACAAAAAGCCTTGTTTGACTTTCTGGCATCACGTGTGTGTTCATTGACTCCTGAGTACCGTGGTCTGCATTCTTTGGCCATTTGATTGAGTTTCATGGCCATTTGTGTTCTGGCTGTTGGCCATTTGTGTTCTGGCCTCAACGATTCTTAATCTTCTCAGGATGTCTGTCTCGCCATGTATTGGTGTCATGCATAAGTTGTTCTACTTTGGCCATTTGGCTTTTGGCTTTTGGCCATTTGTGTTTTGGCCTCAACGTTCCTTAATGAACCTGCATGGGATCCTGTCTAAATCTGCAGTGTTGAATCTCATGAACACATTAAATAAAATCATAAAATGCAAATAAAGTCAATATATGAAGAAATTTAATGTTTAGGCACAATATGGCATGTATGAATGATTATACCCTTTTGATCATGGAGATCAAATCAATCTTACCCTTACTGGAAAATTAGTGACCTGAATGCTTTTATGCCCTTTTGATCATGGAGATCAAGCCAGCCTTATCCTTACTGAAGAAGTAGTGAGGTGTTGGTTTGTAACTGTGATGGCTTGTTTGTAGTGAGAGAGAGATTTGTAATAAGGATTTCAAGGTTTTAGGGTTCTTGAAAGAATTTGATATTCTAACAGTGTTGTGGCAAGGTTTTTTCTCTCTTTTTCTCCTCTCTGGTTTGTGTAAAAAGAAGGTGATTATATAATGGAAATTAGGGTAAAGAAAATGGGCTTTGAATGTGCAATTGGGCCTCCAATGTTTACTTGAGTTCGTCACTTTCCAGGTTAAATCGCAGGGACTTAAGTGCAATTTTTGAAGTTGAAATGTGAAAACAAAATGTAGCCGACATCAAGAACTAACTCCTGTCCGAAAATCGGCTCAATCGGATAAACGGTGAATTAGTTATGAATTTTTGAAGTTTCAGCTCAGACAAACTTATTTTGGGCTCCAGTGTCGACTCTGACACGTTCTTCAATAAAAAACTGGTATTGATCGGTGCATAATTTGGTCTCGACTTTTGAATCAAAGTTGTAGATCTATGAGTCAGTGACCTTGTGTAAAAATATGAGTCCAATCCGATAAAAATTGACCGAGTTATGAATTTTCGAAGTTTCGGCCCAGATGAAATAGTATTCAGCATTCAGGATTTTCGGCGTGTCACACACTCTGAGCAAAAAATGAAGGCCTTTTGAACACCGTTCGAACTCGATACCTCCTGTGAAAATGTAGCCAACTCAATTTTTGAAATTTTGGCGCCGGAACCAGCTCGATACGATGAAAATCGACCAAGTTATGATTTTCTGAACATGACGCAAATAAACTTCTGTCACAAATTTTCTGTGCGAAAATACTTGATAAATCCACATTTTTGAAGACCTTCTGATCGAAATTGGCTTCCATCCGTGAGAGATGAAAACGTAGATAATGTCAAGACGGAATTTTGGCCACCGGAACGGGTTCAAAACGAGCCAAGATCTTCAAGTTATGGATTTTTTAGCGCGTAAAAACTGCACTTTCAGCACACTTTTTCACCATATTTCTTCGAGAAAACTCACACATTCGGATACCTTCTTTAAAGAATTGACTCTTGAGCCGAACCTGAATTTGAGAATATGTTATCAGAGATATCTTGGCGAAAGAATACCTGAATATGACGCGCCGGGTTGGACTTGTGAATTTTTCTTGAAATATTTTGAGAAATATGGGAGGACAAATTTTGGGGTACAACACCCACCATGTATCCTGGTCAACCTTGTGCATAGGCAAGCAAGGAAGTCAACAGGCCTGGAAGCTTAATGGGCTGCAATTTCTGAACACACACCCAATTCTGGCCCAAACCCCCCTTGGGTTTGCATTTTTATTTTGTCATTTTATTTTTTATTTGCCTTATTTTATTTCTTATTCTTTTTTATTAACTATTAACATAATTAATATTTTTCATAAAAAATAAAAAAAAACACTAATATTATTATTATTTATTAATTTCACACTATTTTTTGCAGGTAAATATAAATTAAATTAAATTAGTTTAGTTAATTAACTTTAATACTTTTTTCCAATAAATAAAAACCATTTAGAATTAGATTTTTGCTAACTTTTAGTTTCTATTTAGTTTCTCTTTATTTTCATCAAAAACACAAAAATATCATTTTCTTAATTAATTAATTAATTAGTTAGTTATTAGTTTTAATTTCATTAATTACAAAAAGGGACAAAGATTCAATTCTTTTCTTAAAAGGGTCAAAACCCTTAGGACGTTCCCGATTAAATTTCTACTCGCGCGTATTTATTTATTTTGATTATTTATGTAACTGTCTCCAGATATGTAATAGTTAATTAGGTTTTTACCGCTTTATTTACTTTTTTCGCACTTTATTTTTAAAACGGGTTTTTGTTTTTGGCGATGTATAGACCCGCGCCTTGTAATAGCTAGATTTACATTTCCGCAATTTACTTTCCGCACCCCTAACTGCTAATATGCCTGCAAGAATGTATGTAAATAAAATCAATCTGTAGCTCACAAATAACATGTACAAGATAACCTTAACTGAAAAACAACACACAAAGCACATGCCACTTCTAGGGTACGCCTCACTGGTTGCCTCGAATGTGGTCATCAAGTATAGGGTGTCTTAGAGGTCGCCCTTTGTCTAAAGATTCAGTTGCCTCGAAACGGTTGCCTCGGATAAAAGGATCTAGGAGATTAGGGTTACCACTAAGGTGTCCTACTATTGCTTCGGTGACCACACTATCCCTTAATCGAATTGACCCGAACACCTCCAACGATGGTGCTACCTACCTCTCAATGGTGGGATAGCACTGTCTAAAGGACTCTTACACAGCCTAATTCCTTAGAGTAGGTAGATTCTCCTGGGTACTTGCTCTTTTCAAAACAAACAAAAATACTTTTCGCACTCACACTTTCAAAAGTTTTCAAACAAATTTTTCATACACTCTTGAGGACAGATACAAGAGTTACTTAGAAAATTTTCAAACGAAACTTTTTCAAAACCCACACACACTTGAAAAGCAAACAACATTTTTGAAAACATAAGAGCAAGTACCTAAGAGCCCGTGGATAACCACAGATAGAAAGGGTGCTAACACCTTCCCTTTCTATAAATCTACCTCCCGAACCGAGAGACATCTCGAATAAGGAATTTTGCTGTGCTTTTGTCCTTTCCATGTTGGAGAACATAAAAGACGGTGGCGACTCTTGCTTACCGCGACATTTCGCGAAACCAGCTAAAAAACAGTCAGTTCTATTTCCACCGATCACAGAACTGGCGACTCTGCTGGGGATTATAAAAGTGAGGTGTACCTTAGGATTAGATCATACTTATGTTTTCAATTGCTTTGCTTTGATTGCTTTATATTTGTGGGCTTTGCATCGGAGTTTCATAGATCCTAACCCGGATTTGGGGATACCCTTTTACGTAGCATAAGCTGTGAGGGATCTGTCCGGCGTAGACCGACACGGGTGAAGCAGTGGCTACGTTGGTGTGACACATTGGTCTGTACCGATATCCCTTGTGTTGCAACGAGGAGAATATGGGTCTTCTGAGGAGTCATTAAGCACCAACCGACCTTAGAACCCTAATGTGACCCAACTTGGCCATAGAACAGTAGCAGTACGCTACACCCATTGAGGCTAAACTCTCGCGATGGTTCTGGCCGCAAGAAAAGATTGCGACGCTGGAGTTATGACCGATTGAGGGTAGTCAGTGATATTGGGATCCTCTAGAACCCGGTTACTTTTGATAGGACAGGTCTTAACCAACGAAACTGAAAGAGGGTAGTACCTGAACTTCATGCTGGCCTAAACTCTAAGGGCTGTCTGGTGTGACTTGTGTGCCTTATCATGTTTGGCTTTGTGAATACTTGTGGTGTGCTTTACCATAACACCATACCATCATACCATTGCATGCATCCTGCATAAGGACTGACCTATTTCAAAGACAAGAGGGTTTCACCTTTGCTCTGTTTTGTAGGACATCATGATGCTTGTGCGAAGGAACACTATCCGGCTCAACTTTGTTCACCCACCTGATTTGCTTAAAGAGTTGGTTGACAGAATTCCAAACACTGCTTCCTTCATTCAGAGGCATGGTTCTCTTCTCGGTTTAGTCACTTCAAAGTGGGACCAACAACTGATGAGTGTCTTGACCCAGTTTTATGATCCTTTGTACAATTGCTTCACCTTTCAAGACTTCCAGCTGGTCCCTACCCTGGAAGAATTCTCTGATTTGCTTGGTATCTCTATCTTGGATCAGACCCGATTCACTGGTTGGGAAAAGACTCTTAGGCTTGAGGAGATTGCTGCAGCCCTTCCCTTGACCAACAAGGAGGTAATGGATAACTGGGTGACTAGAAGCGGAGTTAAGGGCTTCTTGGCTAAGTTTCTGATTGGTAAAGCTAACCGTTTCTGGAATGACTTAGACTTCAGGGCGTACGAGGACATTCTGGCTCTCTTAATCTATGGTCTAGTATTGTTTCCAAATCCTGATAACTGTGTCAATATCAATGCCATAAGGATCTTCATGTCTCGGAACCCTGTACCCACTCTCTTGGGTGATATCCTGCAACAACTTTATGCTCGTACTGCCCGAAGACGAGGAACTTTGTGGTGTTGTACTCCTTTGTTAGTGAGGTGGTTTATTTCGCACCTCCCCAAGTTCGTGCTGAAGAACCAAGAAGGAAGAGGCTAGGCTCATAGGTTAATGTCTCTCACTGATAATGACATCATTTGGACTCTCAGAGGTTTAGATGAGGTGGCTGTTATTGATCATTGTGGAGAGTATCCTAATGTTCCATTGATCGGTACCCAGGGAGGAATCTCTTATAATCCATGTTTAGCTCTCCGTCAATTTGGAAGATCCAGAAGAGCAGGGCCTCATGAGATGTTGGTACCTCACGTCAGTTTTGAGTTTCAGGTAGATAGTGACGAACTGCGACGTAGATTCATCAAAGCTTGGGACAGAATTCACAAAGCTGACCCACATGAGTTGGGACCGAAGACTTCTCTACCAATGGAACCCTATTACAAATGGGTCTGCATCCGTGCTCAGAAGTTAGGTATGCCATATGAAGCTGTCAGGCCTATCATTCTTGAAATCCTGATGGAGACGGGGTTCCTCCAACCATACTCCCTCCTCAGATACCCACTGATGTTGATACACTAAAGAGGTCTTGGGCGCAACTACAGGAAGTGCGGGATTCTTATCGGGAAAAGTTCAACGAACAGGAACAGAAGATCCAGAAGCTGACCAAGAAATTGGAGAATGAGCGGATCATGAATGACTATATCCGTACTGAGAAGAGGAGGCCATGGGAGCACTGATGGGCTTTGGATGTTTCCTTTACAGCTTTTATTTCCTTTTCAGTATTTTCATTCCTGTAACGCCTAAGGGAAATTTGTTGAACAATTTAAATTCCAAAGTTTAAATCTAATAAAGTGTGTTCCTTTTGTCTACAAAGTTGATTCCCGATTGTCTTTGAAAACATAATTCATACGCATTTCATTCATCATATGCATCACATGTACCCTTTTTCTACAGGTTGCTTAATCTTCTTCGCTGTTTATTTCAGCACTCAATCATCATGAATCCTGAACCAACTACCGAACAAGCTATCAAGGCCCTCCAGGCCCAGAACGCCCAATTTCAAGAGCTGGTCATGAGCTTAGCCCAAGGACAACAGGAGTTGAAGGCTTTGCTCCTGAAAAAGAAGAAGAAGAGGACTGTGCTGTTCAACACTGGACGCAGACTCGGGAATACACTGCAGAATGAAGCTGAGCTTACTACTCCATCTGTTGGGGAAGGCAATCACCAGGAGGGAAGGGTTCCTAGTCCCGTGATCTCTGACACCGAGACAGACTTCAATGATGAACAGTACCCTCCTGCTGAGGACAAGTACAAACAGCTGGAGGACCGACTAAATGCTATGGAGATTCAACGTGTGCCTGGGTTGGATTTTGGAGACTTAGGGTTATCTTCTGGGGTGGTAATCCCACACAAGTTCAAGGCACCTGCCTTTGTGAAGTACGACGGGGCTTCCTGTCCTAAGCTGCACCTCCGTTCTTATGTAAGGAAGATCCAGCCTTACACTGCAGACAAGAACTTATGGATCCATTTCTTCCAGGAGAGTCTTTCAGGGACTCAACTCGAATGGTTATATCAGCTGGATGGAACCAATATTCGTAACTGGGAGGACTTGGCTACTGCTTTTTATAAGCAGTATCAGTACAATTCCGACCTCGCTCCTACGCGTACCCAACTCCAAGGTATGTCACTAGGAACGGGTGAAGGTTTTAAGGAGTACGCGCAGAAATGGAGAGACCTGGATGGCAGGGTGCAGCCACCGTTGACTGATCGTGAACTCGTGGACATGTTCTTGGGGACCCTGTCTGGTCTGTTCTTTAATCACCTGATTGGTAATTCCTCTGCTGGGTTTACAGACCTGATCCTGACTGGTGAGAGGGTCGAAGCTGGTATCAAATCGGGGAAGATACAGAAAGGTGCCTCCTCGAGTACTGAAAAGAAGCCCTTCAAGAAGGAAGCTAGTGTTGTTTATGGTCCCAGGAGACAGAACAAACCAGAACGCCGCCAAGCTGTCAACGCGGTGGTAATTTCAAAGCCTGCTGCTGCCCCTCAGCAGTACAACCAGCCAAGAGTTGAGAGGCCAAAAAGACAGTATACTCGGCTCAGCATGACTCTCTCTCAGATATTGCCGCAACTGCTGTCAACCAATCTGGTAACTGTCAAGGAAGCTCCGAAGGTAGTGAACACAACCTCTCCGAAGTACAACCCCAACGCCCGCTGCGCTTATCACTCTGATAGCCCGGGACATTCTACTGATGATTGTTGGGCTCTGAGGAATAAGGTTCAGGACCTTATTGACGCTAAGGAAATACAGTTCGAGGCGCCCGAAAGGCCCAATATTGTGACTGCTCCCATGCCCCAGCATGGAGTGAATGTTGTGGAAGAGGATCTGTATGTAGCTTCTGTGGATGATATTGCTACTCCGCTGTTGACCGTCAAGAGGAACCTGTTGCTAGCCGGTTTATTTCCGGGATGTAGTAAAGGTTGCCATCTATGTGCTGTTTCACCTGCCGGTTGTCCTTTGCTGAAGTCAGGCGTCTAAAACCTGATGGATAGCAAAGAGATCTTGTTCAAGAAGATTGTTGTTCCTGTTGTCCATACCGAAGAAGTTTCTATTGTCACCATTTTCAACAACCCTCCTAAGGCTCCCTCAAAGAAGCCTGTCAAACTCATGCCTGTTCACAAGATTGCTCCTATCATCATCACTGTTCCGGGGCCCATCCCCTATAAGTCTGACAAAGCTGTCCCTTGGCATTATGGGGCGGATGTTTATGTACTTGGAGTGAAACACGAGTTCGATACTAGTACTGGTGTAAGCAACATCACCGGGCCTGCCAAGGTTACTCGCAGTGGCAGGCTCTTCTCACCTGACATTGCGCCTCCAGCTATTCAAAGACCTCTTATCATCACACCTGCTAGTGTGCCTGCTTCCCTTCCTGATCAAGTTCTTGTTTCTACCCCTACTGCCGAGTCATCTGACGCTCGGGGCAAAGGGGTTGCTACTGATGTGCCTGCCCGGACGGAGGCACCTAAGACCAATGTTGAAGCTTCCAAGCAAGAGATGGAAGAGATCCTCAAAATTATCAAGAAGAGTGATTTCAACGTCGTTGAGCAGCTGGGGCATACCCCCTCTAAGATATCTATGCTATCACTGTTGTTGTGCTCGGAGGCCCATGCCAAGGCCCTGATTTCCTTCCTGAAGATGGCCCACGTGCCACAAGAAACGTCTGCTGATCAATTTACCGATTGTGTGGCCAACTTGACTGCTGATAATGGGCTGGGTTTCTCTGACGCCGATCTGACTGCCAAGGGAAAGCACCATAACGATGCCCTGCATGTCTCCATTGAATGCAGAGGCACTACTCTTGCCCACGTGCTGGTTGACACTGGTTCTTCATTAAATGTATTGCCCAAGAAAGCTCTAGACAGGTTGGATTGTGAGGGTTTAGAACTCAAGCCTAGTAACATTGTTGTCCGGGCCTTTGACGGGTCGAAGAGGATGGTGCATGGCGAAGTTGACATTCTAATCAGGGTTGGGTCTCAAGTTTTTGATTCTACTTTCTATGTGATGGACATTCGTCCATCCTATTCTTGTTTGCTGGGTCGTCCTTGGATCCACAAGGCTGGAGCTGTGACCTCCACATTACATCAGAAGTTAAGTACCCGGTCAGGGGGAAGATCGTAACAGTGCAAGGGGAAGAGGAATACATGGTCATCCACCTCAACTCGTTCCGGTACGTAGAAATGGATGGGGAGTTCATTGAGACCCCCTTTCAACACTTTGAAGAGGTGCCTCGGACATTGGCAGCAGCAGAGACAGTGACTGAAGAAGAATCTCCTTTGAAGATGGCTTCCTTGAAGGATGCCTGGGCTGTGGTTGAGAAGGGCGAATGTGCGAACTGGGGCCGACTTCCTGATTTCACTCCAAAGACTGACAAGTTTGGCTTGGGTTTCACTGCAGAAGCTCAGAGGGATGTTCGCAGGGCAAGGATTGGAAGACCTCCCGTATTCATCACCAACCCTGGAGTGAATGCTATTGAAGATGAAGTGGAGGAATCCGAATTTGACAGCTGGATCTACCCAACGACCAACGGTGGACCAAGCAATTGGACGGCGAAAGATTTCATACCTATTACTTTTGTCACTCAGTAATGAACTCTTTTGTTTTGAATTTGTAACAAACAATAATTTGAAACTTTATGGCCCGGTGTCTTACCCTGGGCACCATAGTTTCATTTGTGAGGGCTTGTTATTTGTCACTTTCATATATCATGAATAAAAGCATTGTACGTTTTTCACATTTTAAATCGTGCGCTCCCTTTCTTTCTTTATATATTGCAAAACAGCTATATTTACACACACTCACTTATACAGGTTCCAATCCACTCTGGATCTCATTGGCAACGATTCTGCTACTGCCAGTTATGACTTTGAAAATCCGATCAACTTAGCCGAAGACGAAGGTGAAGATGATTGCGAAGTGCCTGGTGAGCTTGCAAGACTGTTACTCCAGGAAGAGAGGGTCATTCAGCCACATGAAGAGCCAGTGGAAACGGTAAATCTGGGTACTGAGACAGACAGAAAGGAAGTTAAGATTGGTGCTAATCTGGAGGCTAGTGTGAAACAACGGTTGATTCAGATGCTGCATGATTATGTGGAAATCTTTGCCTGGTCCTACAAAGACATGCCTGGGTTGGATACCGACATTGTGGTTCATCACCTGCCTACTAAGGAAGACTGCCCTCCGGTTAAACAGAAGGTCCACCGTATGCGTCCAGAGATGTCCGAGAAAATCAAGGCTGAGGTTATGAAACAATTTGATGCCGGGTTTCTAGCAGTGACTTCTTACCCTCAGTGGGTTGCTAACGTAGTTCCAGTGCCGAAGAAGGATGGTAAGGTCCGAATGTGTGTTGACTACAGGGATTTGAACAGGGCGAGCCCTAAAGATGATTTCCCTCTACCTCACATCGACGTTCTAGTGGACAACACCGCTCAGCATAAGGTATTCTCCTTCATGGATGGGTTCTCAGGTTATAATCAAATCAAGATGGCTCCTGAAGACATGGAGAAGACCACTTTTGTTACTCAGTGGGGCACCTTTTGCTACAAGGTCATGCCTTTTGGGTTGAAAAATGCTGGGGCAACCTACCAACGTGCCATGGTTGCTTTATTTCATGACATGATCCATCACGAGATCGAAGTATATGTCGACGATATGATTGCAAGGTCTCAAACTGAGGAAGAACACCTTGACCATCTACAGAAGCTGTTTGACCGGCTGAAATTGTACAAGCTGAGGTTGAACCCGAACAAGTGCACCTTTGGGGTAAGATCTGGAAAATTGCTAGGCTTCGTCGTGAGCGACAAAGGTATTCAAGTGGACCCTGCCAAAGTAAAAGCCATACAAGAGATGCCAGTTCCCAAGATAGAGAAAGAAGTCAGAGGCTTTCTAGGACGGCTGAACTATATTGCCCGATTCATCTCGCATCTAACTGCTACCTGTGAACCAATCTTCAAGCTGCTGAAGAAAGATCAAGTAGTACGTTGGAACGAGGAATGTCAGGCCGCTTTCGACAGAATCAAAGAGTATCTCCAAGAACCACCCATTCTTATGCCACCGGTTGAAGGGAGACCTCTAATCTTATACTTGACAGTACTTGACAGCTCAATGGGGTGTGTGCTGGGGCAGCATGACGAGTCTGGCCGAAAAGAGCATGCTATTTATTACCTTAGCAAAAAGTTTACCGACTGTGAGACCCGATACTCATTGCTCGAGAAAACTTGCTGCGCTTTGGTATGGGCTGCTCGCCGGCTGAGACAGTATATGTTGACTCACACTACCCTGTTAATTTCAAAAATGGATCCAATCAAGTACATCTTCGAAAAGCCCGCCTTGTCCGGAAGAATAGCAAGATGGCAGATGATCTTGACAGAATACGACATCCAGTACACGACTCAGAAAGCAATCAAGGGAAGTGTATTGGCAGACCATTTGGCACACCAGGAAGTGGATGACTACCAATCTATGAACTTTGAATTTCTAGACGAGGATATCATGGTAGTGACTGATTGTGAAATACCTGGACCGGATGAAGGACCTAAGGAAGGATCCCGATGGTCTATGCACTTTGACGGAGCCTCAAACGCTTTGGGTAACGGTGTTGGCGCTGTGATCATATCCCCAAAAGACACTAATACTCCACTCACTGCCCGACTATGTTTCAACTGCACCAACAACATGGCAGAGTATGAAGCATGTATTATGGGTCTTCAAGCTGCAATTAACTTAAGGATCAAGTTTCTGAGTGTCTTCGGAGATTCTGCTCTCGTGATCAATCAGATCAAAGGCGAGTGGGATACGAAACACCCAAATCTTATTCCTTACAAAGAGTATGTGTTGACGTTGATACCCCATTTCACGGAGATAACTTTTGAACACTTCCCAAGAGAGGAGAATCAGTTGGCGGACGCGTTAGCTACGATGTCTTCTATGTTCAAAGTCAAATGGGACAACGAGGCTCCCCGGATCATTATCTGGAAATTGGACGAACCTGCACATTGCTGTGATCTTGAGGCTGAAGAGGTAACTGAAAAACCTTGGTATCATGAAGTGAAGAGGTACTTGGAAGCTCAAGAATACCCCGAGGGTGCATCTGTTAACGACAAAAAGTTTCTGAGAAGGTTCGCGGCAAAGTTCTTCCTCAGCAACGGCGTTCTATACAAGTGAAACCATGATTCAACCTTACTGCGTTGTGTGGATAAGACTGAAGCAGAACGGATCATGGCAGAGCTGCATGAAGGTACCTTCGGAACACATTCCAGTGGACATACTATGGCAAAGAAGATCCTTCGGGCAGGATATTTCTGGTCCACAATGGAAGCTGACTGTTACCAACACTCTCGGACGTGTCACAAATGCCAAATCTATGCTGATAAGGTGCACGTTCCTCCAGTTCCTCTGAATGTCTTGACAGCACCTTGGCCGTTTGCAATGTGGGGCATTGATATGATCGGCAAGATCAGACCTACGACATCCAACGGGCATCGCTTCATCCTGGTAGCGATTGATTGCTTCACAAAGTGGGTTGAAGCAGCTTCCTACGCTACCGTAACCAAGAACGTCGTGGCACGGTTCATTCGGCATAACCTGATCTGTCGATACAGCGTCCCGAAAAGGATCATTATGGACAATGGTACCAATCTTAACAACAAGATGATCACTGAGCTCTGCGAGCAATTCAAGATACAGCACCACAACTCTTCTCCCTACCGGTCGAAGATGAATGGGGATGTCGAAGCAGCAAATAAGAATATCAAGAAGATTGTGCAGAAGATGACAGTGACCTACAAAGATTGGCACGAGATGTTAACGTTCTCTCTTCATGGGTACCGTACCACAACACGGACGTCAACAGGGGAAACTCCCTTTTCCTTGGTCTATGGCATGGAGGCAGTCTTGCCTATTGAAGTCCAGATACCCTCTCTCCGGATAATGAAGGATGCAGGTTTGAGCGAAGATGACTGGATCCAGACTTGGCTTGATCAATTAAACCTAATTGACGAAAAGAGACTCACGGCTATTTGTCATGGTCAAACGTACCAAAAACGGATGATCAGGGCATTTAACAAGAAAGTCAGACGACAAGAGTATCAAGTTGGGAATCTGGTAATCAAGCGCATCATTCTTCCTCAAAGTGATCCCAGGGGCAAATGGACCCCTACGTACGAAGGGCCATTTGTGGTTAAACATGTCTTCTCAGGAGGAGCTATGATTCTAACCACCATGGATGGTGACGACCTTCCTCACCCCGCCAATGCAGACATAGTAAAAAGATACTACGCATGAATTAAAGACCCACTAGGTTGACACACCTAGGCAAAAATAAGAGCTTCCCTGCGAACCAAAAGGGTTTGGGCAAAAATAAGGGATGAAATGAAAAAATCTATACACCCGGCAAGTCGAAAACCTGAAAAGGCGGCTTGGGCAAAAATGGGTATCCCGGTGCACTGAAAACCCGAAAGGGCGGTCCAGGAAAAAATTAGGGATAAGCGTAATACTATGTCTCATTGGATCACCTTGCATCCGGAATCCGGTATCAACTATCAGGTTCAGACGGCACCAATCAAGCAGCTTCATCTTCAACTAAGCAGCCAAGTGATGAGACGCTTGGAGACATAAAGGCGATAACAGAGTTGGAACCCAGTGGGATTACTCTTTTCACATAGCTGTTTTGTTTTCTTTTGTACAAATTTGTATAAACTCTCTTGTTCGGCGGCGTTCTCTTACTAGGACGTCAGCCTCTTGTACATAAACGCCTATTTACAGGCAAATTCAAAAATCAATACAAATTCACTTTTTCAGACAAATTGCCAATTGTTTTTCCTTTTTCTGTTTTGTCTTGCGAGGAACGTCCAATGTTCATTTTTGATATATGAATTTGACACTAATTGCTAACTCATAAATACTTGCATGCGAAACAAAGGATTAATTACAGGTGACATCAGAAACAGGGGCAATAATGAGTTGTCTAAGCGATCTAGTTGCTCTGTCCACCAAGGTACCAAGGTAGGTTCGGCTGAAGAATGTAACCAGGATACCTCCACTCCCCGGGAGTAAGACAAGACTCAGCAATACTCTCCCCCAAGCAGAGTTGGTCTCCCATCAACCCTAACAAGGCACAGTATCTCTAGCAAGTCAGCAACACTCTCCCCGAGCAGAGTTAGACTACTGTCAGCCCTAAGGAAGTTGGGCATCCCCAGAAAATCTCAATATTCCCCAGCGGAGTATACGGTTGTTCCTAAGCAAGCATCCCCGGCAGTCTTAATCTAAGATTGTTTCCCGGTGGAATACAGACGCCCTAGTGGAGCCACTTCCCCAGTGCAGTCCAAAAGTCTCCCCAGGAGAGTTGAACCATCTCCCCCAGTAGATTTTGGAAGCTTATCCCCAGTAGATTCTAGAAGCTTATCCCCTGCAGAGTACATATCTCTCCCCGACTTTATTCAAAGGTTATTCCCCACCAGAGCTTATAATTGGGTTATCCTCACCTAATTACCACGGAAGGATCGTCCTCGGCGAAGTTCTTCCTATCCCCCAGCAGAGTTCATCAAATCCTCACCATAACATATCAACAGAGTCCCCAGCGGAGTTATCATCAAATCCTCAACGAAGTATCTCTTCCCACAGAGAGTTCCCCGCAGAGTAATCTCTCCAACAAGTTTATTCCCCAACGGAGTCATCTTCTCCTACCGGTTTGATCTTGCAACCATCATCCCCAGCGGAAACGAAGAACTCTACTCTTCAATATTAGCCCAGGATTCAAGCTCCTGGCATTCGTCAAGGATTTATTTTCCTAGACGAAAATACATTCATAAACATTACATTATCATACACCATGATGCACGCATATACGCATCATAAACATACAATCTCATTTATTTTTGAGAACATCATGACATCATGCATTTCATACATCATGACATTGCATACAACTGACGTCTTTCCTTTTCAAGAAAAAGGTCAATCCAAAGATAATTACTATCAACTGTCGCAATTCCAGATTCGATTCCTGTATCCAGCCAGGGCATATCTGTAGATGACTAATTCCAGATTCGATTCCTGTATCTAGCCAGGGCATATTTGAAGAGTTTGAAGATTCGATACCTGTATCCAGCCAGGGCATATTTGTAGATGACTAATTCCAGATTTGATTCATGTATCTAGCCAGGGCATATCTGAAGAGTTTGAGGATTCGATACCTGTATCCAGCCAGGGCATATCTGTAGATGACTAATTCCAGATTCGATTCCTGTATCTAGCCAGGGCATATCTGAAGAGTTTGAAGATTCGATACCTGTATCCAGCCAGGGCATATCTGTAGATGACTAATTCCAGATTCGATTCTTGTATCTAGCCAGGGCATATCTGAAGAGTTTAGAGATTCGATACATGTATCCAGCCAGGGCATATCTGTAGACGACTAATTCCAGATTCGATTCCTGTATCCAGCCAGGGCATATCTGTGAGTAACTTATTGTAGATTCGACACATGTATCCAGCCAGGGCATGTCTGCATGAAGAGTTTAGAGATTCGACTCCTGTATCCAGCCAGGGCACGTCTGTAAGTAACCTTTTGAAGTTCCAGATTCGATACCTGTATCTAGCCAGGGCATGTCTTTGAGCGACTGAGTGAAGATCAACACCTGTAACAGGCCAGGAAATTATCTTTCTCAGGTACGCAAGTTCTCGCTAAGGAATCTCTTACGCGATCGACACCTAGATGGGATCTATAAGCCCATCCTCCCATACCATCTTTCCAAATGGCATCTATAAGCCCATTCCCGACAAGGTTCTGTCACATCTCCAGATGGCATCTATAAGCCCATCCTCCTATCCACCATATCTCCAAATGGCATCTGCAAGCCCATTCCCGACATCACACTGCTGATACTCTACTATGTGAGTGCAAATTTTTGGGCACTCTAGTGTTCAATCATCTTCCACCCTCGGATCACGAAAGGCACACAAGCCAATCTACATCCTCAGGTCTAAGAAGATTGAACAGGGGCAACTGTTGTACCCCAAAATTAGCCCTCCCATTTTCTTCAAAGTTTTGACAAGCATCATCTAAATTTGCTCAATTCTACTCAAGGGTTGCACAGTCAAACCATCCTCCTAAGCCAGTCAAAATTAGGGTTTTGGTTCTTGCAAGGAAGTTGAGGTTTTCAAGGGCTCAATCAAGTCCCATATGCTCATATACATTTTCAAGCACCTACATGTCAAGTTTCAAGGCTCACAAGGTCAAGTTGCACAGTCAAAAATCCTAATTGCTTCATAATCAACTTTAGGGGCAAATGGTCATTTGGCAGTCAAAAGTCAAAATTTTTGGTCAACATCTTATTTTGAAGACACAATCATCATTTGGTCAAATCTTGACCATGATTTCACAAGAATGGCTCAAAAATCATCAAGATGCAAAAGTTTCTATTTTTGGACAGTTGAAAAGTCAACTGTAACTTGACCAAGGCATAACTTTTTCATGGTTCATCATAAAAATCCCATCCAATGCTCATTTTGAAGGGGATGACATTTCCTACAACTCATCTTCACATTCCAAGTCCAAGAAATGCTCTCACAAAAAGTTATCAATTTCAACATTATAGGTCATTTTCAAAAGTCAACAAAAAGGCATTTTAAGTCAAAGACCATAACTTGAGATTGGTAAATCAAAATGACATGGGACCAAAGGCATTGGTTAGAGGACTTCAAGACCTTTCCAAAATGTCCAAGAACATGTTCATATGATCAAAATTGAGCAAGATATGCATTGGAGAAGTTGGGAAATTTTTGTGAAATGGCAAAAGTCAACTATCCTTGAAACTTCAATTTTTGACAAAAGGGCCCACTTTTTCCACTTGATTCAGCCTTGTCATGCCACCCACGTGTCCCATGATCAGTTTCAAGATTAAACATTAATTTTTCTATTTTTATTTAATTTGATTTGATTTAATTCATTTTAAATCCATAATATTCAAATAAAATCAAAAAAATCAATTAAATAACATCTTTTGATTTGAATGATTTTTATGTGTCATGAACAACCTACCAAATTCGTGCCAAGCTCAATTATGCATGAAAATTCAAATTTGAACAAACTTGGAAAGTTCCTTTAATGGTGATTAAGCAAAATCCAAAAACATCATTGCAATGGATCATTGGCTCTTTATGTGACCTATTCTCATTCATTACTACATATGCAAGTGTGACAAGCCTCAAGCACGACCTAGAGCTCATTGAAACGGCCAAAACCAATTCCTAAAGACTCAAGAAAAATTGAAAACTGAAATCCACCTTCCAAGGCAATTCAAAGCCTTATCTCGTTTCTAACACTTTGCAGGAACTCTCAGGAGTCTTTTGGAATCAAAACCAAGCGCTCAGGCCTAAGGAATCGCCCCACACGAACTCACAGTTTGCACAATTTTCTTGTAATCACAATTCATATTCCACGCGCATTTAACTTAATTTGTTGGTTGATTTGCATTGTTTGAGTCCACAGGAAGCGAATGATATTAATCAATTGGATTATAATGCACCTAATCGTGAATTGCCATTAACAAGTTTTAGGGTTCTTGAGGTCTGGAATTAGGGCTTTACTATATAGGAAAAACCAGAACTGCTAAGACCCATGGTTGAAATCGGCTTGACAAGACGAACTCATTGCAACCCTCGCGCCTTTTTTATGTTATGTGTAGAGCTAATCGCTATTTTCTGCAGTTTCACTTTGTGGGGGTTTAAAACCCCCGCTAATTGCTTTGTTTTTTACAGGAAAAAGGAAAGAGACGAAGACGTGGAAGAACGCCACTGGCCCGTTCAAATATATAACGCGCGCATTTTTATTTTTCCAGGACGTTGCCTTTATCCAATATAATATTGTTTTCTTATTATTATTACAATTGAGTCAATTGGCGTGGTGGCAGGGCGAATGAGCATTGAGCGCTGGGACCTGGGTTCGAATCCCAGGTCCCCCATAATTTCCATGTATTTTTTATTTACATACTTATGTGCAGGTTCACAAGAAAGGTGCATCATACACCTCACACCCAAACACGCCATGTGTCCTCAAGCATGCATCCAAAGGCCAGGAGCTGATCCCCACCATGTACCCTGGTCAACCTTGTGCATAGGCAAGCAAGGAAGTCAACAGGCCTGGAAGCTTAATGGGCTGGAATTTCTGAACACACACCCAATTCTGGCCCAAACCCCCCTTGGGTTTGCATTTTTATTTTGTCATTTTATTTTTTATTTGCCTTATTTTATTTCTTATTCTTTTTTATTAACTATTAACATAATTAATATTTTTCATAAAAAATAAAAAAAAACACTAATATTATTATTATTTATTAATTTCACACTATTTTTTGCAGGTAAATGTAAATTAAAATAAATTAGTTTAGTTAATTAACTTTAATACTTTTTTACAATAAATAAAAACCATTTAGAATTAGGTTTTTGCTAACTTTTAGTTTCTATTTATTTTCTCTTTATTTTCATCAAAAACACAAAAATATCATTTTCTTAATTAATTAATTAATTAGTTAGTTATTAGTTTTAATTTCATTAATTACAAAAAGGGACAAAGATTCAATTCTTTTCTTAAAAGGGTCAAAACCCTTAGGATGTTCCCGATTAAATTTCTACTCGCGCGTATTTATTTATTTTGATTATTTATGTAACTGTCTCCAGATATGTAATAGTTAATTAGGTTTTTACCGCTTTATTTACTTTTTTCGCACTTTATTTTTAAAACGGGTTTTTGTTTTTGGCGATGTATAGACCCGCGCCTTGTAATATCTAGATTTACATTTCCGCAATTTACTTTCCGCACCCCTAATTGCTAATATGCCTGCAAGAATGTATGTAAATAAAATCAATCCGTAGCTCACAAATAACATGTACAAGATAACCTTAACTGAAAAACAACACACAAAGCACATGCCACTTCTAGGGTACGCCTCACTGGTTGCCTCAAATGTGGTCATCAAGTATAGGGTGTCTTAGAGGTCGCCCCTTGTCTAAAGATCCAGTTGCCTCGAAACGGTTGCCTTGGATAAAAGGATCTAGGACATTAGGGTTACCACTAAGGTGTCCTACTATTGCTTCGGTGACCACACTGTACCTTAATCGAATTGACCCGAACACCTCAAACGATGGTGCTACCTACCTCTCAATGGTGGGATAGTACTGCCTAAAGGACTCTTACACAGCCTAATTCCTTAGAGTAGGTAGATTCTCCTGGGTACTTGCTCTTTTCAAAACAAACAAAAATACTTTTCGCACTCACACTTTCAAAAGTTTTCAAACAAATTTTTCATACACTCTTGAGGACAGATACAAGAGTTACTTAGAAAATTTTCAAACGAAACTTTTTCAAAACCCACACACACTTGAAAAGCAAACAACATTTTTGAAAACATAAGAGCAAGTACCTAAGAGCCCGTGGATAACCACGGATAGAAAGGGTGCTAACACCTTCCCTTTCTATAAATCTACCTCCCGAACCGAGAGACATCTCGAATAAGGAATTTTGTTGTGCTTTTGTCCTTTCCATGTTGGAGAACATAAAAGACGGTGGCGAATCTTGCTTACCGCAACATTTCGCGAAACCAGCTAAAAAACAGTCAGTTCTATTTCCATCGATCACACTACGCTATTACAAACATATCAAAAAGCATAAAAAATATGAAGGAAAAGAAAAAAAGTAAGAAAACTGAGTGTATTTCGACCCAGGCAGGAGCACGCTTCGACTGGCATTCTGTTGGCCTCCTTCGATTGGGGCTGGCAGCAGTGAAGTTATGTCTTTCGATTGGGACTTTGGTAGAGGCGAAGTCCTGTTCTTCGATTGGGCTTTGGCAGCAGTTAGGTTGTATCTTTCGAATGGGCCTGGAAGTCAGTGTATTGTGCCTTTCGATTGAGACCAGTGGGACGACATGTTGTGCCTTTCGACTAGGCCTGGAATCTATGCAAGATGTAATCTTCCTTTATGCTTCCTTCGACTGGGCCTGGAGTCAGTGAGGAAACCTGGGGCTTCGTTTCATACTCCTGTCTCCTGTTTCTTTCATTTAAAACATTAAATAACAACATGGCCTGAGGCCATGCTAGTAACAGTTTAATAGTAAAAACGAAAGAGCTCAGTTCTAAAAAAATGTTAAAAAGGGTGGAATCAAAAGGAACAGCAGTATGTACATGCTATGAAACGAAAAGTTCAAAGTGTTATGTTCATGCTGGAAACGAACAAAAGTATTATTTACATGCTTGAAACGAAATGTTCAAGGGTAAGAGTGACTTACCTTGCTTCAGGCTGGAACGTGTGTTGAGAGACCTTGAGTGGTGGCTGCCTGGAGCGCTGGATTCGAAAGAGGAGGCCAACAGTTGCGTTGGGAATCCTGGATTCGAAGGAAGGGAAAAAAAGCAAGTGTGCTGGAAGTGTTGGACTTGAAGGAAAAGAGAAGCAAGCGTGACGCTTCTGTGATTCGAAGGAGACTGAAGTGGTTGTTCTTCAGAATCGAAGGAAGTAAGTGTTTGGGATTTTTTGTTCTCACAAGTATTGAAGGGACTTGAGATACTTTTTGTGTTTAGGAAAATTTGGTGTTTTTTTTTGAGAATGTGTGTTGATGCTCTTCAGAATCGAAGGAGACTGAAGTGTGTGGGATTCTGTTTTTTTTTTTCTCAAGTGTTTATGAACTTTGAGAATTTTTCTGGGTTGGAGAAAATTGGGGAGAGATTCGTCTGGCCCAAAATCCTCTCTTAAAAATGTGTGTGAGGCCTTGTATTTATAGGCGAGGTGGCTGAAGGTTTGATATGGTTTTGGAGGGAAAACAAAAATGTTTGAACAGTTTGGGAATGCTGTTTCGACCCTTTCTTCTACGCAGCCCTTGTGCACTCCGTTTTGGGCAAGTACAAGACTGTGACAACGCAGGCTTGCAGTATCTTGGAGTTTAGTGACAGGTTGGTGCAGGACTGTTGTAGTAGGCTCAGTAGTGTTTGTTGCATGGCAGTACAGTGGTCCAACTTGTGAATCGAATGAGGTTGTATTGCCCAATCGAAGGTTGTTGACCGAAAGAAGCAATGTTGCCCAATCGAAGGCTGTGGATCGAAGGGAGACTGTATTACCCATCGAAGCTTGTGGATCGAAGGGAGACTGTATTGCCCATCGAAGCTTGTGGATCAAAGGGAGACTGTATTGCCCATCAAAGCTTGTGGATCGAAGGAAGCAATGTTGCCTAATCGAAGCATGTGGATCGAAGGGAGACTGTTGCCCAATCGAAATATGCTTGCAGGCAGCAAACTTGTCCAATCGAAAGCAGGCGTGCAGGCAACAAATTTGTCCAATCGAAAGCAGGCTTGCAGGCAGCAAATTTGTCCAATCAAAAGGCTGAACTTGCATTCTAAGGATACCTGTCAAGACATGAAATCAAAGAAACAAAAACACACATTTTGTGCTTGATTAGAAGTTAGTGATACATAGGCAAAAAATGTTTAAAACACTTGACAATTTCTGCACAATCAATGCTCAAAGGTGAGAGGTTAAAAACCAACTGTATTTAGTGACCTTGACCTTTGTATAAAATGCAAAAATGCAAATGGTATCTTAGGTCAAAAATTGGGGTACAACACACCGTCAAAATCAAGTACAACAACTTGAGTCAAGGGCTATGACCCACTTGACACGGTGAGCTTGATTCTCGTGGAAAGACATCCACCAATACAAAGTTCTCCAATCAAAGATGTTGATTGAAGTTCAACCTCTAACATTTTCTTGTGTTTACCCCGCGAGGTCCTTGAGAACATGCATCCACTAACCATTTCAAGGATTTGGATCTTCATCTTTGTTCCTGTTTTGTAGGTTATGGAATCACTTCGAAGGAAAACAATTCAGGTCAACCTTGTGAGAATCCCTCCTCAACTCAAAGAGCTTACTTCCAAGATTCCAAAGAATTCTCTCTTCAGTGAAAGACATGGTAGACTTCTCAACTTGGTCAACTCCAACATTGAAGAAGACATGGTGAAAGTTCTCTTCCAGTTCTTTGACCCCCGACACCATTGCTTCACATTTCCTGATTACCAATTAGTGCCTACTTTGGAGGAATTTTCTCAACTCCTGAGGATTCCTATTCTCCATCAACTACCCTACAATGGTACGAAAAGAGAACCAAAGCCTGAAGATGTTGCTCAAGCCTTGCACTTGCAACCATCTGATATCAAAGGTCATTAGAAAACCGAAAGTCGTGTCAAGGGTTTCTTGGCAAAGTTTCTGTTTGAGAAGGCACAAGACTGCTGGAATTCTCTAGATCTACAAGCTTTTGAGGAGATTGTAGCACTTCTCATCTATGGGTTGGTCTTATTCCCAAACCCTGATCAGTTTATAGATGTGAATGCTGTCAAGATTTTCATATCTCGGAATCCTGTGCCTACATTGCTTGGGGACATCTTACACTCATTTTACACACGAACAATGAGGAAAAGAGGTGTTCTCATGTGTTGTACCCCTCTTCTAGCAAAGTGGTTTATTTCTCACCTTCCCCAATCAGTCTTGAAGAATGAGCAAGGCTTGCGGTGGTCACAACGATTGATGACTCTTACACATTCTAATGTTCATTGGTGTTCTCGGTCCAGAGAAAATGTCATCATCATTGATCGTTGTGGGGAATTCCCTAATGTCCCACTACTTGGCATTAGGGGAGGCATTACCTACAACCCCTGTTTAGCTCTGAGACAATTTGGGTATGCCCGAAGAGATGACCCTCATGACATGCTGATTCCAGACTTGGTTTTTGACTTCGACAACGACGCTCAAGGACTTCGACAAAGGTTTATCCAAACTTGGAGGATGCCCAACAAAGTGGACAGTAAGACACTGGGACACAAGAATTCCATCCCCCTTGAGCCTTACCCCAAGTGGGTACGAACCCGCGCCCAGAATCTTATGATGCCTTACCCCTGCATTCTGCCTATGATCAAAGAGCCTGTTACGAAAGGAGAGGTTCCACACACCCTCCTACATCCAGACATGCCAACATCATTGGAAGATTTGCAAAAGAGTTGGATACAGCTCAAGGAAGAACGGAACACTTTTGAAGCCATCTTCTACGCCAGTGAGAAGAAGGTTTTAGAACTTACTCGTCAACTCCATGAAGAGCGGGCTCTCAACACTTACATTGCGCCAAAGAGGATGCGCAACGTCTTTTTACATTAGAGTTTTGTATTCATTTTGCTCATGGGCCATTTATGTACTAACAAATTCTTATTAATATGATGCGTGTTCTTTTTGTTTGCAACAAATTTGAATTTCTGAATCCTTGAATGCATTACATGAATACATATCATTCATCATATGCATAAACAGGTCTTCACAACAGGTTTCCTTATCCTTCCTACTGTTTATTTCAGTAGAGATGGCTCTAGAGAAGACTGTCAAAGATATCCAGGCTCAAAATGCTCAACTTCAAGAGATGTTCTTGAACCTATCCAAGGGGCAGGAAGAAGTGAAAGCTCTCCTCACAAGGGGCATGGTCCTAGGGAATCCAGGGGGCATCAGGAGTGATCAGTTGGAAGGACTACAGATTGAGTTGGCAACAATGAAAATCCAAATGATGGGACAACTGGTGGGCCAGATGGCTCTCATCCAAAACTTGGCTCAAGGACAAGAGGAGCTAAAGGTCCTCGTCAACAAACTGCATCAAGATGGATGTAACCAATTGGGGCAAACAACTAAGGTTGAAGATCAAGTCACCATTCAGCCTCCTTTGAGACAAGAAGCCAAGGGAAAGTCTCCCCAATTTGCTTCAGGGTCATAGCAACCTCACCAACATCAACAGGGTAATCGGCGTAAGCAAAATACATCTGGAAGGTGCTTCACTGAGATTAACATGCCATTATCTCAAGTACTGCAATGCTTGTTGGAGGTCAAGTTGACTGTATTAAGGGATCCTCTTCAGAATCTCAATACCTCTGCTCCTAGCTATCATCCCAATGCATTATGTGCATACCACTCCAATAGTCCTGGGCATGATACAAATGATTATTGGGCTTTGAAAAACAAGACTCAAGACTTGACTGACAGAGGAGTGCTGGAATTCACACAGGATGGCCAGATGAAAATCTTCCGCTGAGGGTTCTCCACCTGAAATGACAAGTTCGAACTAAGAGGCTTTTGTTTCATTTGAATTTTCAAGTTGTAATTTCTTTTGTTATTCAAACAATTATCTATTAATGTCAAACTTTGTTTCATTAATGCATTGCATATGTTTGTCTTGAATTTATCCATTCGTTTTCACTATACTTGAACTATGTTTTATACTTTCTTTATGACATTTAACTCTTGCTAAAGTTACAAGCCTTTAGAGGGAGGATAACAAAAACAATGCCATAATCTCATACAGTATGCTTTTGGACAGACCTTGCTGACGATGTACAGGCGTTTCTTTCAAATCCTAAACAATGGAGTTATAAGGAAGATAACCCCTAGTCAACCCCTTCGAGCCAAAGAATTATAATTTTTATGTTTTAAACACAATTGAAACCTTTAATCAAACCTGGGGCAGGGCAGTCTCTCAGTTAATTCAAAATGTGCGTTTAGCCGCAAACTCTCAATTCGTAATACAGCGAATGACATCAAAATTTCCTTTGGAACCAAAAGACAGTGATGGTTCCTTGTCTCATAGGCAGTCATTATCTCTCAAAAAAAAGAAAAGTCCACTGAGTCAAAACCTACAAAGGAGACTTGCGAAAGCTAGGGCATCCCGCTGACTGTAATCTCGAAAATAAGAACAGTCAGGCAAAAATTAAGGATAACAAATCAAAAGAAAGAGGTCATTACAAATCCTCAACAACATGAAAAATGTTGCAAAAATGATTGCCTTCCAACAAGTTCAACTTGTGTGAACCATCACCAAAAACGCCGTTCCAGACTCATTTGGAGTTAAAATGCACAATTAACTGAGTTTAGGATTTAAGAACATCACGAAGAGCTGGTGGATACAAATATACTTTGAGCCTTTATCCTTTGTTTCTTAAACCTTGAACCAAGCCACGTTAAAACCCTTCAAAATTCCTAATTGAAGCATGGGTTATTTCGAAAGCATACTGTTACAAAAGGTATCCTAACTCCTGTAAGGCTTTGCTCTAAATTTTGAGTTGAAGGTTTCTTATGAAAGTTTTCTGCTAAAAAACGCATTTTTCAAAATTTCAAGACAAGCATAAACTTTGCATTATTTGAATATCATCGTTTGCATATGGCTATTTGTTTGACAGCAAAGAAATTCACACAGTGAATGTTCCGATGAACGAAAGCTCTCTCGGTGAACAAAATCACTTCAAGTGGGATGACACTTCCTTTGCAAAAATCTCCTATCAAAAGGGGACTTGGCATGGCATTGTCCAGTTAACCTGGGGCAGTCCAGTCAAGATTTCAAGAAATCTCTCAAAGTCTAGTTAACCTGGGGCAGTCCAGTCAAGATTTTAAGAAATCTCTCAATTGCAGAGTAACCTGGGGCAAGTCTCCATCTCCATCACTTGGGGAATTAAACGTCAATCTCATCAAAGGGTTGCGTACAATCCAAATTTCCTGGTTGTGCCACAAATATTTGATACTAGGGGAAATGACGAATCTCTCAAAAATCCTTCTGAAAAGAAATTCAAGAATCCTCGAGAAGTTCATCACCTCTCTAGCAGACCAGCTGTCATGGGTTTATTTCCCCAACACTTGTCAAGGATTTATTCTCCAAAACAAAATTACATTTCAACAACATTCTTAACATATGCAGATTGATCAGTAGGTAAAGGTTATTATCACCTTTTGGAGTAGTAATCGTCCAAGATTCCTTCATCACCTTTTGGAGTAGTAGTCGTCAAAGATTCCTTCATCACCTTTTGGAGTAGTAGTCGTCAAAGATTCCTTCATCACCTTTTGGAGTAGTAGTCGTCAAAGATTCCTTCATCACCTTTTGGAGTATCAGTCGTCAAAGATTCCTTCATCACCTTTTGGAGTAGTAATCGTCCAAGATTCCTCCATCATCCGGTTGAGTCAAAATTAATCCAAGACCTTCTCTGGTTTTGTCAGATCGACACTAAGATCTCCCTGATTCTTATTCCAGTGGAAGATATTACGGGTTTTGTTGTTTTAGATAAATCTCTCAACGATTTATTCTGATTCACTTCCAAATTTTTCACTATCATAGACGAAGAATCCAACTCTTTTCTCCATCACCAGTTCGGGATTTATTTTCTCCAGCGAGAGGTCGTCTTGAAAACCATTACATATTCGTACATCAGGACATCATACAACACAATCTAATTTATTTTGAGAATGTCATTGTTTATGTCATGTCACTAACCTTTACCTTTCAGGAAAGATGAAATCAATTTCTCACAAAATTCGTATCGTGAAGCCTGGACGTTGACCAGATAACGATACAAGACTGTGAAACCTGGATGTTGACCAGATAACAGTAAGGTATACTGTGAAACTTGGATGTTGACCAAATAGCAGTTTACTCGACCAATTACTTTGAAGCCCATATTCAACCGGATATTAGTAGGCCCCAAAATCAAAAGGAAAACCGGAGGCGACCGGATAACCATTTTATTTCCTTCTGAAGACTGGACGTTGACCAGATAAGAAATAAAGTATTGTGAAACCTGGATGTTGACCAGATAGCAATATAACACTGTGAAACCTGGATGTTGACCAGATAACAGTAAGGTATACTGTGAAACTTGGATATTGACCAAATAACAGTTTACTCGGCCAATTACTTTGAAGCCCGAATTCAACCGGATATTAGTAGGCCCCGAAATCAAAGGGAAAACCAGAAGTGACCGGATAACCATTTGATTTCCTTCTGAAGACTGGACGTTGACCAGATAGGAAGAAAGGTATTGTGAAACCTGGATGTTGACCAGATAGCAATGCAACACTGTGAAACCTGGATGTTGACCAGATAACAGTTAACCGTTAACAGAATAAAGATCCCCATTCTTGAAACCTCAGAAGATTGGTATACTCCCAACCTCCTGATACCATTAACAGAATAAAGATACCCATTCTTAAAACCTCAGATAATTGGTATACTCCCAACCTCCTAATACCGTTAATAGAATAAAGATCCCCATTCTTAAAACCTCAAAAGATTGGTATACTCCCAACCTCCTGATACCGTTAACAGAATAAAGATCCCCATTCTTAAAACCTCAGAAGATTGGTATACTCCCAACCTCCTGATACCGTTAACAGAATAAAGATCCCTATTCTTGAAACCTCAGAAGATTGGTATACTCCCAACCTCCTGATACCGTTAATAGAATAAAGATCCCCATTCTTAAAACCTCAGAAGATTGGAATACTCCCAACCTCCTGATACCGTTAACAGAATGAAGATTCTCATCCTTGAAACCTCAGAAGATTGGCATACTCCCAAGCTCCTGATATCGTTAACAGAATGAAGATTCTCATCCTTGAAACCTCAGAAGATTGGCATACTCCCAAGCTCCTGACACCGTTAACAGAATGAAGATTCTCATCCTTAAAACCTCAGAAGATTGGAATACTCCTAACCTCCTGATACCGTTAACAGAATGAAGATTATCATCCTTAAAACCTCAGAAGATTGGCATACTCCCAAGCTCCTGATACACTTAACAGAATGAAGATTCTCATCATTAAAACCTCATAAGATTGGCATACTCCCAAGCTCCTGATACCGTTAACAGAATGAAGATTCTCATCCTTAAAACCTCAAAAGTTTGGCATACACCCAACCTCCTGACCCAAACGCCTGAATGAAGATTCTCATTCTTGCTTCCCCAGTAGATTGGCATACACCCAACCTCCTGACCCAAACGCCTGAATCAAGATTCTCATTCTTGCTTACCCAAAGTGGCATACAACCCGAGTTCCTGATATTCCCGACAGAATGAAGATTCTCATTCTCAAAGTGGCATACAACCTAAACTCCTGAACTTCTTCCAAACAGAAATAAGCTTTTCCCAGAGTCCTGAGCTTACTCTCCAGCAGGATAGCTACTCCCCAACAGTATAGCTATTCCCCACATAGTTTTTAATCCCCTGCAGATCGAAGATTCTCGTTCTTGACTCCTCAACACAAATTCCCCTAGCAGAATGAAGATTCTCATTCTCAATTCCCCACAGAGTTTTCAAATATTCCCCAGCGGAGTTCTCCTCAAAACAGGAATCCCCGGCAGAAGTATTCTAAGCAAAGCTTGATGACACACATACTCTTCAATAGTGGTCCAGGATTTATTTTCCCCGACAGCAGTTAAAGATTTTATTATCTCCAGCTATCCAGGATTTATCTTCCTCAGCAAGACGACTAATCAGCTTACATGCGCATACATTACATTCATAAATCATGAGCATTGACAAAACACATATATTGCATCATACATTTCATGCAGCATAACTTTGTGTTTCAGCTAATATTTTACCCTTTTCAGGATCAGATTAACAAGCTTCAAATTCAAGGATCATGAAAACAATTTACGGATGCTTCCAGACACGGATGTTATTCTATCGCTTGTTCAGATTCAACTCATTGAAAATAGTTTACAGATGCTCCAAACACGGAGGCTAATCTATTGCTTATTCAGACCCCTAGTTCAGAGACGTTCCAGACATGGATACCTTTCTGATACTCATTCTTTCACCTACAACATACAATTCAATAAACATTCTTGGATGGCATCTTTAAGCCCATCTCTGATAAGATTCTGTCACATCTCCAAATGGCATCTGTAAGCCTATTCCCTCAACTATGCTTTGACGAGTGCAAATTTATGGGCACTCTAGTGTCCAATCATCTTTTACCTTCGAGTCGCGAACGGCAAACTCGCCGATCTAACTCTTCAGGTTCAAGAAGATTGAACAGGGGCAGCTGTTGTACCCCAAAATTTGCCCTCCCTTTTTCACAAGAAATCACAACCCTAGGGTTTTCTCAGATTCTCAAGACTGGCTCAGGAATCAATCAGACAGACTTTTCTTTGGCAGTAGATCAAGAATTAGGGTTTTTCCCTCATTTCTCAGAAGAAACTGAATTCTCAGAAATTCAGTTAACTGTCACATGTTTTCACACTTTTTTAAGCTTAATGAAAGATTACTGGTTGTTCTCAAGGCCTGTTTATCTGAGATAAGAGATAGGAGCTGAGATGGTCATTTGGAATATTCAGGTTTGCCTGATCCAGGTTAACCAGCTGATGTGCGTCTGTTAAAATGTGTGCTTATTAATGGAATGAAATGCTTGCTTGTTTATTGGAATACACAATGCGTATTTTGATTGGAATGCTGTTGTAAGGTTACGAGATTGCAAAGTTATTGGATTACTTAAAGTTTAAGTTATCTGTATTAGAATTGTTGGAATGCAATTTCAATTATTTTGATCTGAGAATCTTAAAGGATTAAGTGAAGACTTGAAGGAAGAATTACAAGATATTGGACAGTAGAAGATTTTATTGGATGTTAGATTGCCTCACAAAGATTTTTCAGATGTTGATACAAAAATAATTTATTATTTGAATATTGTAGGTTTTACAACTTATAGTACTTGAAAAAATAAATTATTACAATTAATGGAAAATCTATCTAAGTTAAAAATCTAAGTCTAAGCCATTGCTCCATTGCTCCCATGCTCAAAGTCCCTTGCTTCCTCTGCTTTGTCACCGTCCAATTTACGCTCACATGAAAAAGACAAAGGAAAAGGGATTAGTACAGTCAGTTGAATATGAAAAGAATTTTCAAATAAAAAAGAAAAGGAAATTTTTCATCATTAAAATTTGCCGTATGGAATCAGAGTGCTATTGTTCGTCATGTTTTTATTTTCCTCTTTGCAAATCACAAGAAGATTGCTCTTCTTGGTTCACAAAAGAAAAATAAAAAAATGCAAAAAGAAGAATACAAACAAAGCAATTTATTAAAATGCAACAAGGCGCCAAAACTGCATTACAAGGCCAAATTGGATGCAAAACTGTATAAAGCAACCAAACAGTCAGCAAACCAAACATTGCAACATTACAAAGTCAGCAACTAAAAACATTGCAGCAACTAAGGCAAACAGGCGCCAAACTGCATTACAAAACATAAGCAAACTAAATAAAGCAAACCAAATGCAGCAGTAATGCAGAAAGTACAATGCAGCAGGAAATGCAGCAGGTAAACCAAATCACAAGTCAAAAGCTTGTCATAGCTTTTCATCACTTTCCAGCTAATAGGCAAACTTTTCAGAAAATAAGAAAAAAGCAAAAGTGCTTTGTCATTGAGAGAGAAAGAGAGAAAGATATCACCTTTTGAGATTGTACAGTTGGGCAAGGCTGTCACAAGATTACAAACAGCTAAAAGGATAAAAAAACTCAAAAACTGCATAACAGAAGGGAGAGAACATTTTGGTCCAAACTTCACCAAATATCAAAACCTGTTACAAGTTTCACATAACAGCCAAGCTTGCAAAACTGTAACAAACCTGCAGAACAACTGCATAAAACCAAAAAAACCTACAAACCTGTTATCAGTTTCAAACAATAGCCAAAAACCTGTTAGCAGAATCAAGCAACACAACCTGCATAGCACAATCAATCAAAAGCCTACCAAACTGCACAACCAATCTCCAAACCAGTGCCACCATTTTACAAACAGCAAAACTCAGTCCAAACAAAATCTAAACCAACAAATCAGTTTCAGAAACAACATCAAAAACCTATCATCAAACTCAACATCACAAACCATTACCCAAACAACAAAGTTTCAAACAAACTGTAACAAAAGCTGCATAACAGTTTGAAAAACAGGGCCAAATACCCCAAACCTGTACAAAGCTTGCCAAACTGCAACATTTTCTCAAAACTACCAAAATACTTACAAGCCTGCTAACATCATCAACAAGTTCAAACCAGAAGAACAAAAACAAACCAAAAGTTTCAGACATAGCAACAAGCGTCATCACAAACCATTATCCAAAAAACCAAGTTTCAGAAACAAATCCAAACGCCAAAGTTTCATAATCATCATCATTGTCAATCATCATCAACAAAACCAACAAATCAAAACTCAGTTCAACAAATCAATAACAAAGTATCAGAAGAATAACCAACAAACAAAGTCAGAAGCTATCAATCATCATCAAACAGAGTTTCAGCAAGCATCATCATAGTTCAAGAGAGAGGAAAAAGTTTCAGAAGCCTATCATCATCAACATTCAAGAGAGAGGAAAGAAGTTACCAAAACGCTTGGCCATCACCTCTTCCCCTACCTCCGGCCACCAAGGAAGCGCCGCCAGTCCAACCTCTCTCCTCTCTATTTTTCCAGAAAATCTCACAGCTATACTTCTCTTCCAAACCCTTTACTGTGTTTTAAGCATATAAAAACCATAGGTTAAACAAAGCATGTAAATCAAACAACAAACTATTAAAATCAAAAGAAGGACGAATCATACCGTTTAAACAAAGCCATGGATCATTGTGAGGAGATGAGAGAGGGAGACAGTGCTCCGACGACTTAGGTAGGAGGAGAATCAGGGTGTTTGAGGCTGAGAAAGATGAAGAGGGAGAACGAAGAAACGGCGCCGCCGTAAAGGGGTTCACAAACCCTAATCAGAATAACCTAGCAAATGTTACAAACTTGTGATTTGGGCCTATCTGGCCACCAAACCAAAGCCCATGCATAATACTAGTGCGTCACCCCCCCCCCATTCCATTCTGACCCCTTCTGTCCTCTTTATTTTTGTCTTGGGCCTAGCATCCACACAAATCCTAAGCCCATCCTTCTTTTTTTTTTAATTTCTTTTCTTTTGTTTAAAAATGCTAACATTTTTTTTATTAATTCATTTTAATTAATTTGTTTTCTTTTAGTTAATAATAACACTAATAATATTTA